>CM061044.1:57197654-57797654 GCA_030762985.1 Adelphocoris suturalis
ATGAGAAGGCTTGATGGGGAGCAATAGAAGGGGGCCAAGATAATAAGATTACAGTCCATGTGTCACGTGTCTACTACTATACATATATATATTAAGAAATAATAATAAGAAAAAATACAATTATTAAAACTTCTATCTTTACACGATCAGTGTTTAAAAGGTTGAGTTATTATTGGAAGTGGATATGCCGATTTTCAATTTAGCGCAAGCATGTACCACACATCTTCTATGTCAAGATTCTCAATAAGAACTTCTTCTCATTGCAATTGGACATAGACTCTCATCAGCCATTGTAGCCTATAAATTATTTTTCTTATGTTTCAAACTGCTGAATTTTGCCATTGAACTACAGGGTGGATTCGGATGAATGTGAAAAACGTTTTTGGATGAGTTGGCCGAAAATAGAGTAAAACACCGTCAAGCCAAATTTTCTATCACAATCCGTTTTTGAAATATACCTAACATAATTGAGAAACGCTGAGGAAATTGGGGAAATTTGAACGAAAAATGCCAGTTTCATGCACAAAATTAAATAATTCAAGTTTTTTATGAATACCTGGTACCTACAGTTGGGAAAACGAGGATTTGATTAGGATAACACCTCCAAATAGGCCTCTTCAAATTAAGGGTTTTATTGGCAGCTCTCAAATTTTTCTAACTTCTCCCAAGTTATAAGGCTTCATAGAGTCAGATTAAGGAGTCCGCTGTCATCACCGCTTCATCCGCTTCATCTGGTATTTCTCAGGATTGTCACGTTGGCCCTCTTATATTTCTATTGTTTATCAACATTGTTGCTATATCCTAGTTTCTTCTTCCTTTTATACCTCAAGAACTACTAATCGACAACTGACAAATAAAATAAAGTTGAACTTTAAGTTCTAGTACCTCTCGTTTTCAAATTTTTCAACTTATAATATCGTTTTTGTTTTAAATTTCTTATAGTTGTCTTCATGTTGGGAGCAGCTGTTTGCGTGTTCGGTCTGTTTCTTGTCAGGACGTCTACGGAATATCTTGTTGTTACGGCGGTGTTCCAAGTTTGCATTGGCACAGCTAATTTGGTGCACAATGCACTCGTTGTCGACATATTCCCCCCTGAAGTATGGTAAGTGGATAGACTATTTGATCATCATTAAAAAAAAAAAAAAAAATTCATACTGTAAGGAATTGTTACTTTTCACATATCTACTTCATTAAACGTTAATCCAGCCTGAACTTCATACAATTTAAAGAATAACTTCTACTTTAGCGGTCTAGCTATCTGCATGGCAATCATGATTGGCCGGGTTGGAGCTATGGTGTCAAACATGGTCCTTGGAGGACTTCTGGATGTTAGCTGTGCCATTCCTTTGACTCTGAGTGGATCTTTTATCGCAGGTAATACAATATTTATATATACTAACTTCCTATCACATAACAGCTTTCGAGTACGATTTGATGTGTAATAATTTTATTGTGAGCTCACTCTTCTGAATTGATTTTGAGAAAAAAATGTATTCCAAATATTATTAACTACCTACATACCTAGTTTTATGTTGATCTATAGATGTTAGTATTTAGTATGACTGTATCGTTATTTTTGTTCGCCTAGAAGGTGGTATACACCAGCCCGCACTACTTTACAGTCTTGCGGGTCAAAGCATCGCTTAATATTGTATGTTGATCTAAAGAAGTTAGTCTCACTGTATCATTATAACAGGGGTGCCCGGTGCCCCCCCCCCCCCCCAGCGCAACGACTCGAGCCCCCCCCCCAACTACCGACCCCCCCCCCCCCCCAACTAAAATATTTATTAAATAGATAATGTAAATGATACACTGATGTGATAAAGAATGTTGTATTTCTTGTTTTACAAATGTAAGTAATTAATTTTTAATTGACAGTAAAACAAGTACAATAAGTATATGTAGAATTTCAATTATCTACAGTAAAGGTTAGTTAGTAATGGAGGGATGGAGGGTGGGGAGGGCACTGTCACCATGGTAACGGGTGCGGGTGCTGCCCGCTAGATCGCTGACTAGTCATCACTCTCACCACGCACACCCAGTGCGGTGCGGCAGTGTCAAAGACATTACCGCTGTCACCGCACTCACAGCGCATGCGCACAATACCTGTTTCTACAACATATTATCCAATAAATTAATTCGAATTGAAAACCGCTGACGCTAGCAAATTGTTAGTATAAATCTTATTACTTGTTCATAAAAAAATTAAAAAAATACTCATTTTTCTAACCCCCCCCAAAAATTTTAACGACACAGTTTGCGTCGTGACCCCCCCTGTGGGCACCCCTGATTATAATATATATTACTAGCCGCTCCGGCTCGCTTCGCTCGCCTCCACGTCCAGCCGGGGGGCAAGCCCCCCGGACCCCCCATTAAATTGCTCGCTTCGCTCGCAAAGTGTGGTATGTAGGGAATGTTGCTCGCTTCGCTCGCAAAGTGTGGCATGTAGGGAATGTTGCTCACTTCGCTCGCAAAGTGCGGTATGTAGGGAATGTTGCTCGCTTTACTCGCAAAGTGTGGCATGTAGGGAATGTTGCTCGCTTCGCTCGCAAAGTGTGGCATGTAGGGAATGTTGCTCGCTTCACTCGCAAAGTGTGGCTGTATTTTCGACCGGAGAGGAAAAATGATTAAATTACTAAAATGGCTATTAAAAAATAAGGGTTGATCGTAGAAGGGTAAAATTGAGGATTGTATGTATTTTTGTATGTTGTATCATAAAAAATAGAAATTAAACATTTTGTCTAAAATATAAAAAAAAAATTTAGGGGTGGACTACCCCTAACATTTAGGGGGATGAAAAATAGATGTTGGCCGATTCTCATTGATACCGGATAAGCACAAAAAATTTCATCAAAATCGGTCAAGCCGTTTCGGAGGAGTATGGCAACGAAAACTGTGACACGAGAATTTTATATATTAGATTGTTCTTGTTTGCCTAAGGCGGTGGTATACACTTCAGCCCGCACTACTTTGAAGATTTGCGGGTCGAAGCATCGCCTGGTATTGTAGGAGTTAGGTAGTGCCTTGCGGATTGGAAAATAAGTTATAGCTTGAATGAAGGCCGCGGAAATTCAGACCCCGGATTCACTGAAAATTTAATCGAATCTAGACTAATGCTTTAAATGCTCTGTTAATTTTTTTACATTTTCATGCCTTTGTTTTAGCATACAACCGCAAAAAATCCGCACTTTTTTAATCCACCCATAAATTGAATCGAATGTTTCAGAAGCTTTAGAATGTAATTATATCATTTTTACCCTCATTATGAATATCTCGAGTCAGTTGGAAAAGATCATCATCCGCTCCTCTACCGCATCGAAACCCAAACTGGTTTTCAGGGAGCAGGTCATGATCTTCAAGATAAGCTGACGAACGCTTTTTTACCCATCGATCAACTTCCCTCTTATCTTAGAGCTACGCGAAGCCGATGGGATATCATTTGGCCGATGGCAAATTGCAATTTTATTCGCGTCAATACCAATTCTTGAGAAATCGGGTCGCTTCCATTTTTCTGCAATAGTAGGTATATCTCGCCCTTTTAATAAAGCACCTGGGGGATAAAAGACCCCGAAGCCCATTCACATTGCTTCCTCACTTCTAAAGTTGAAGGAAGGAAAGAAAATCTTGACATTGAACAGGAGGTCGAAAAACGTTCATCTTCCAATATCAAAATATCTAGGTAGGTACTTAATTTTGAGATTTGTAGCTTTTTTCTCAGGAACATCTTCTCAACATATCATATTGTGAACTTCTTTAACGAATTTTTGAGGTTTCCTTAATAAATCGAGATGATGACTTGAGTCTGACTTAAATGCCTTCTTGACCAATGGTGGTCAAGGCGCTCGTAAGAGCAGGGATGCAGGCAAATAAGAGCAAGCAGATTCGATCTAGCACCCATTCTAGTTACAACTACACTCTTGTTACAGTTGGAACTAGCTCCAACCCATACCTATACCTTCTCCGCTTTTCTTGTGCCTACAGTTATGTATGTCACCGAACACTGAGCACATCTATCCACATAGACCTTACGGTGATAATCAATCGTCGCTGGAGTCTGTGACTCTTTTCCTATAAGGTATACCGTGATCGATGGTAGCTGCCGAACCATGTCTGCCACATATTTGTTACCTGCTGAGAGTGGACGGTGATACTCTTGCTGCCAATCTCAACCTAGGCGGACAGTTGCATTTACCTTTGCTCCGTGTTATTCTATGTTGCTTACCATCAAGAAGTCATAAAACTTTCTAAACAGTTGGTTGAAGAGCTTGGCAGAGACAAACAATTAAGTTTTTCTACTTTTATTGAGTACATCAAGATAGTTTTTGGTTTGTTGGATAGTTACACAGTTTTTGGATTGTTAACCTTGCTGGTTAACAAACGACCTGTGTAGGTACCTCGACACACAAAGCAAAAATGGTAAGTACGCTATTCTGATAGAATATCAGTTACATACTAATGAGAAGAGTTTGCTTTTGCTGGATGTGATTTGGGACGAATCGAATAAAAACAAACAAGACCAACAGTCCGCCGATTCTGTGAGCCCCGGTACTAACTGGGAATTCAAGTAAGCCGATATTATATAGGAAGAAGCTATACTTCTCATCCTTCTTCACAGGCGTCCTTTCTATGCTTCATAAGCAGCAGTTTGAGCTTGAAAGTTGATTTGTGGAGGTAACGTGAAACTAAAGACCCAGATGTATTTGTTTTCTTTTTGAGGCCGATGTGAGTTAAAAATATAAATAAATTCCTACAGAAAAAGTTGCAAAAGTTGTTTTAATAATTTATCAACAATCCAACTAACGAATCCTCAAATTTACCTGTTTCAGCTGGGAGCATAGCCAGTGGTTTCATTCCTCGCCCCTACGAAGAACCAACGATGAAAAATCTTCCCGTCACTTCAGCGGCGTAAAAGCAGTTGCTCTTATACCGGTGTACATATTATTCTGTAAATAATGCCCATTCGCCAAAGTCCTATTAATTGTATAGTACGTGTTTTGTAAATAATTTGATATTTATTGTTTATTCTAAGACAAATCCCGCCATTGTCTTCCTCGCTGTGTGTAGATATAATGGAGCGTATGCGGTAGTAACAGATCCGTGATATCACGCTGGCTCCATCAGTAGACGATGCGTGAGAATGGGTCCCATTTAACAATTCGTTTTGAAAACCGAGATTTTGATTAGCAAAGTTCTCCTGAATGTTTGGTATCTCTCTCTATTTTGAAGTGCTGTCAGTTCTGAATAGCGTCTAGGATGTGAAAGATGAGAGCATCAGAGCTCAACGACATTTTAACAACGTTTGTACCTTCAATCTTAATGCATTTACTGACAACTAAAAATGCTTATATGAATTTTAATTTTTTAAATCGATAATAAATGTTCGTGAAAGTGCTTGTGTCAATCTTGAATTTTATTTAAAACATTAAACAGCCATTATTTAGAAAAACATTCTCCAAGTTATTCAAGCGTAAAACTGTCACCTTTGATTGCCAGAAAATTATTAGGGAACGAGTTTTTTTAAATATTCACCGTTTAGTTTCCACACAACCTTTCTGTTAATGATTTTCAAAAAGGTTTTCACGAGTTTTCATAAAGTTGTATGTTTATTGGCTTTATTTTATGCGAATCATTTTTTAAAGGAAAAATGCAGTTATGTTTTGATCAGCTACATATTAAACCTTGTTTATTCGTTATAAATAAGTTTCCATGTTTTATCCAAAATATCTGAATTTCCACATTTGTTATGCAGTATATTTTAGCTAGTAGCTAGGACAATAAGATACTACTTTTTTGTATAATAAATCAAGGCTTGCAGTAATGACGTTTCAAACCTTATTGCAAATTTATGGATTTCATAGGTTAGAACATTGACATGGTAACCCCATTTGTTCATGTACGGCTCATCCATGGTAAAAGTGTTAACCACGTACCACAACACTCATTATCAATGCTGCTTTTTTTTTTTTTTTTTTCATCTCATTATTTACGACTCAGAGATAAAACGGAATCCCATAAAATGTAAATCTAGTATTTACCATTTTTATGAAGTGACTGTGAATCAATAGAAAGGAATAAAGTATGTTCAACTTTATATATCTATTGATCTATACCATATCCTACGATATCAGATGCGGAAACTTCTCATATCAATATTATAATACCAATAGTGATGCTAATAAATCCTTGGGATGGACTATATAATGAGAATTACCCGTTGATTCGCCATATTTTCATATAATATGTCATCTTAGAAAGTTTTTGGCGACTTCAACTTAACGTCACCCGACACAACCGTCAACCGTCTTGAGGGTGCAAATGAAGATGCTAACCCAGATGGAACTTAGGGCACTGTTGCCTTAATTATATCACGTTAATGGTGGTTGGGCGTCGTGATGTTTTCCCCCAACTGTCTTGTTCAACTTCTTTATTTCGGTATGAAACGCCGATTTTCAATCCTAAATTCGAATTTATTGTTAGTTTCAGTACAAATGCGGGCGAATTTCTCATTTTTACTTTTCAGTTCGTAAACAGGGTATGGATTTAATGCGAAGATAGTAACCCTCAAGTGGGAAATACCGAGGTTTAGCTGTTCCTTTTAGGCAATCATGATAGTTACGAACTTCATATTTTTGGGTTTTTCTTTGGGTAAATCACCAAAAAGTATGAAAAAGTATTTATCTCTATGACAATGAACCAGGAATTTACCTGATAATCATCACTGGAGGCAGCACAACACGCAATGTTCACGAAAAAACAGCTGAAGACGTACTGCGAAGAAGTAGTGTCTTAAAACTCAGGTTTCTCATTTTAAATATGTGAAATAAATATGAAAGAAAGGCCCTGATCGACCAAATAGGGGCTGTGTGCAAAAGAACGGATGGTTTCGATCGAGTAGAAGGCTTGTAAAGCTAGATGTCGGAGGCGGACTTCAGATGGGAGATTCGGTTTCTCCGCGACTTGAAACGTAAAATAACAAAGTTTGAGGGGTAAAAAAAAAAAACCTACCCGCACAACAACATAATTAATGGCGCATTTGAAACAAAAACTTATTATTTACTTCACCAGTATTCGAGTAATTTTGATGTGACCAGTAGTGTTACATTATACATGTGACGTGAGCCATGAGATCCCCAAACGGGTGACGTTAAATGAGCTATTCTAACGTACGACGTTGCTAACGTCCCTTCAAGGTCACTTACCTACTTTTGGGTACGTTAGGGTGACGTTAAGGGCACGTTAGAGGTCACCAAAAACCCTAATAACTCACGACGCTTACGACGAGACTATTTGAGGCTCAGTATAGGTCTTCTACAGGTCATAACTCCATTTATTTTATTTACAAATGTACAAATCAAATGTTGGGTTTGCGAACACTTGAGTCTAGGGAAGTAATAGCTCCTGTAGATTGGGGTTCAAACAGTCTGTAGAAATAGTGATATAAAGAAATCTGGTAGATCAAATCTTCCTAGTGGAAGTTGGCGTCCCTCAGGTTAGTGGGCCAGTGGTGTTTGAAGTACTCATTCCTGAATCCTGGCTCTTGCCTTGAAATTGAAGGAGGACGATCAGGTATGTGATAGAATTTGACATAAACTGTAAACAATAAATAAGTAAATCAATTTAAATAGCCTCATTGTACCATGCACTGACTAGAATAAAATTGCGCACAGTAATTGTGGATTGTTGAATACTCAATGTTTGGGGTTCCTTGAGGATTTTGTCAATGAATAAAATGTTTTTTTGTCCAACCGAAGTTTCGTTTAATTGATTAAACATCATCAGGGATATAGAAGATGTACAAAACAAATGATACACCGTCCAGCTGTTATCTTGGTGTTTTAAGAGCTATTTCGAATAATTTTTTGTGGTTATAATAACATATATTAAATACTGTAGGTGTTAGTATTCTTATATTGCTCTTCCAAATCCTGCTTCTAGTTACTGTAGAAGTTTCTTCAAAAATCGTATAATCAACCCTTTATAGATCAATTAGCAGGTAACAGAAATTGAGGAACAATAAAAACCTTATGAGATAAGAGGGTAGAAGTCGCTAATAATAGAAGTTCCTAAACGATAAGTCAAATGGAATGAGGTGCTTAGGGATTTTATCATCTGGGGCGAGCTATAGCGGATGCTAACCTGATAAAGTGAAGAAGGTCGAATTAGTGTGTTATCTTAAATTGACGCTACTTATCTTCAAGTAACGCTGAACCACCAAGGGGATTTTCTCACCTATCCCTTTTGTTCAATTTCCAGCAGTTAGAACGTTTTTCATTAGATCAACTCTCAAAAAACACACCAAACTTGAAAATAATTGAATATACCCACAGATATTAGAAGCGTTCTGTCTACTGTCATATAGCCCCTCAGTGTTATGGCTGCATTGCGTGTATGATTAATAGTGTCTACAAACTGCTCAATCTACAAATAACGTAAACAGTAACGTAATCAGATTATAGCATGATATAAGTATTATATTTCGATACAAACTATATGTAGGTACTTGAGCTTAATTCTATACCATTTATTGAAATCAAGAGATTAATTATGAATAAAATATATCAGTACACAACCGAATAGACTGTGACAATCAACAATCACTTCACTTCACACTTCACTTGCGCACTTGTGATTGATTTTGAAACAGAAATGAGTTTTACTTACCTCTTCAACGCTTTCTTGGTCTACCGTATCTTTATTGAGGAAGACCAGGGTGTTCAAAAATTCATTTCCTAGCTAAAACACAAAATAAGATATAGTAGTTGAACTGTTGGAAAGTCGACTACATTATGACATTAGAGTTTTCGCAACGCTGAGTCGTAGTCGACCGGGATAAAGAGTATTGGATGTCAGCTGAGGTATCCGATATGGAAATCAGCGTATGGGACAGTGAGGGACAAGCGTTTTTCGTATTATTAATGCAGACTTTGTCTGTACTTTCCGCTAGTAAATTAATTTTGAGATTTCATTGATTAAACGAAAAGTGTTATTAAAGTATTAAAGATCAGGAAATTCTTGACATCGAAATCCGTTTTGAAGAGTTTTCAAATTATCCCTAAATTGTTATCCGTACATTTATACATTCCAGACAATATCTAATTGTATAATTGAGATAAAAACATTTTGGCAACTAATTCATGCATCACAGGGACGTTCTTATGTCTTTTTTGTACAAGCATCATGGAATATGAACGGTTTTTACAATGTGAAAACGAACAAGAAAAAATTCGTGGAAATAGGTTGAAAACGTCATAATTTATCCGTATCCCCCTCGAACCTCTCACCATCGATATGAAATTTGAATTTACTGACAATAGTTTGGGAGAGATCAAATACCTCGAGCGAAATTGCGAAAAAATGGAACAAAAAAGAAAATCTGATAAGATTCCATTCCTCTATGGAATGCGGGTTGTCTGATGGCGATAGGTTCTGCTGAGCCTCGACTCGATGTATCCCAGTAGGAAACGGTGCTGTTTGTCCTTGCCGGGAGTGCTTGTTTTCTCCTCATCTCGTCGAAGTGGTCTACCGGCGGAATGGGAGCCTGTATAATCACCAGGGGCGGTTGTTTCACTGGTGCTGGCTCTGGTAGTGGTGTTGTCTCTGGGAGTGGTTCCAACAACATCTGCTCTTCCTCGTCTGATAGGCGCGCGTCCAAGTCTTGGAGTGCGATTGATGCTTCTGACTGGGGCCTTGTTCCTGGAGGCGAGTGTATCTCCTGAGGCGTGTGTGTCACCATAGGTGCTGGTGGTGTCTCGTGTTGAAGAAGAGGTTGAGAGTGCTCCATGGTTGAGATTGGTATGAGGATCCCTGGGTTGGATCCCACCATTTATAGCTCTTTCTGTGGGGGTGGGAATTTTGGAAGGGCCCTTGTCTATCCTCTGATTGGTTCGCTTTGAGGATACTGACGTCACTCAATTGTCACCATATTTATTGGAGGTCAAGTGCGCTCTAGTGGATCTCATCAGAACTATTTCCTCAGATGGTACTTGTCTTAAGGTGCGGTTGGTTGTCCCTTCCTGGAGTCCTGCCCCCTCGTGGTCTTCGCCTAGTAAGGTATTCTCCGGTTTTACTTGTTGTTTGGGGACTTTCTTAGTCTGGTCCCCAATTTTTACTGTGATCGACACGTCGTCTCTTTTAACCACTTTGAAGGGGCCCGTGTAAGGGCATTGCAGTGTTGACAGCTGTGTGGGTACTTGGAGGTAGACGTTTGAATATGTCTCCAGGTATTTGGGTACGTTGACGGCGTATTTCGTGTTGTTATGTCTGATTTGGGTAGCTCGGAATAGTATTGGATCAACAGAATTTGACGTGGTTGTGGAAATATCTCCCGGTAATGGAACGTCTATTCCATAAACCTTCTGAAAAGGTGTAAACGCAAAGGTGTGAACGCACATTAGCTCCTTGAGTAGGTATCATATTTTTCTTCTTGAACCAACGGTTGCGGCTCAATACCGGAATCCAATACTACTCCACCGTTTGGTGGGAAAAGTTTGGAAGACACCGTTGTTTCCCTTCCATTACCAAGCTTTACATTAGCGTAGAATGGGTTTATGTTGTATTCTTACGTTCATTCTCGTGTCCATTTATATTACTTTTAGGTAAGATAGCACAAGTTGAAAAGTTTTTGAATATATTTTACAACTCAACCCAAAGAAGTTACAAGTTTTATGAAAACGGTATCTATAAACATTATAACAGTTAGTCATGGAGTTAACGTTAGTTGCCTATCAATATAACCTGAAGATATAACAATTCTCCCCCACTTAATAAAGCACATAATCCTCTAAGTAGGAGGTTGGCCGACGCATTCTGGTAGAACGCCTGGGAAGTGTCATGTCTCTTGACAGGCGAGAAGAATCCGCATTACTATAGGTATTGGACGTTGGTTGTGGAGAAATTGAAAGATCAGCAGTGTTGAATAACTGAGGAGGATCATAAGTAGGATTGGAAGCTTCTAGATCCGTTGAGGGCCCCGTAAGTAAGGGATCTAGCACAAAATCAGTTTTTGCGGGGGGATGTGCAGAGGGTCGTCTTTGTGGTGCGGTCTCTGCTACCTCTGTCTCTGATCTCTGGAGTTGGTTGATGTGCCTTTTGAGTGTCCTCCCACTGTCAAGTTGTACCATGTAATGGAGGAGCCCAAGTTTTCGAATGATTGTACCAAATTTCCACGTAAATGAATGATTCATTAAAACACTAGTACGGACTCTCTCCCCCACTTGTAGAGAACGAGAGAACGAGTGTTCTTGTTAGGTTCAATGTTTGACTTCGTTTCTTGATATGGTCGCATGGCATCAAGTCTGATTCTAATCTGTCTTCCAAGATACATTTCAGCCGGTGATTTCCCACTGCTCAAGGGAGTAGCTCGATAACGAAGAAGGATTTTCTGAATTTTTCGAGAGATTGACAAGGGCTCCATGGCCATTGCTCTCAGGCGCTGTTTTAATGTTTGAATGTTCCTTTCTGCTAGCCCATTTGTGGCTGGATGACCTGGAGTAACATAGTAACATATTCCAGTCACTATCCAGATAGTAGGTAGTGACCATTCCGTTCCTCTTTTTCCTTGATTTGATACACACATTGCCGATCTATTATAATAATAGGATACATACAAAGTGATAACGCTTGAACGCCTGCACCGATTCTCTTCAAATTTTTTTTAAACTGACCGGCATGAAGAAAACTGGTATTTTAATATTAAAAGGACATTATACAATTGGAACAGTTGCAAAATAGTGATTATCAATCCTTATTATCCAGAATTCACATTGATTAATCGGTTTTGGAAATTATTGATATAAATTGTGGAGAAATATAATGTGAAATGAACAGGCTTAGCGGATACCATACAAGAGGATGGGTGCCGTGAATACTATAAAGCGGCTAGCGAGTTGGCGTCACTCGATCAACGAGCGGTTGAGGTGGACGCCGTTTCTACTCTCTTCTGTGTTCTGTGGTTTTCACAGAACCCACCTCGAGCCAAACCAATGTTGGGCATAATCTTATTGTCGAATAAGAATACGATTGTAATCGCGATAATTATTCGTTGATTCTGAGTCAACTGAGATTATATGCGTATTCGTGTAATCGTATTCGTCTGTCGGCGATTACACGAATACGACCCATAAAAATGCGTCACGGTCATCAATTTCAATGGACGTCCCTCCTATAATATGCGAAGCCTTTCTAATATTACCTAGCTTCAGATGGACGTCCTATTGAAATAGATTTGAGACAAATAGGCTAGGCTCCAATCGTTGAATTCGCTTTAAGGACGGCAAGGCTTCGTATATTATAGGAGGGACGCCCTACTAAAATTGATGACCGTGACGCATTTTTATGGGTTGTATTCGTGTAATCGCCGACAGACGAATACGATTACACTTGTACGAATATAATCCCAGTTGATTCAGAAACAACGATTAATTATCGCGATTACAATCGTGTTCGCATTCGACGATAAGATTATGCCCAACACTGAGCCAAAAACACAAAGTACAGCAGTGCAGCTGAAGACCTTTTAGGTTCCTTCACGCCTTTGATAAGTTCATGTGATAGAGCTCTCTATAACGAATATAAAATATTCCTCAAAAGAATGGCAGTTGTGCTCGTGGAGTATGGTCTCAACATTACTCCAAAATCTGTTCTTGGGGCAGGGGAAAGATCCGATTTTCGGTCATAACGGCAGTTAATCTTCAGCTAGAGAAAGGGATATTATTTTTATCAAGGAAAATCACCAGGAAATAGTGACACACCCTCAGACACATCTTGTGATATTTTTTGATAAATTAATGTAGCGAATTTCTTCTTAAACAACAAAAGTATATATTGTTTAACTGCAGTCAATTTCATTTATTTATTGGATGCAATTAATGATCCATATTTATCATCAAGGTATAAACATAACACTTCACCTTGTCAGTAGCCTGGTAGGACGATTCAAAGATCAAAGCAGCAAAGATGAACGTGACCAAAACATACGGCAACTTCTCAACAAAATCCAGGATGTCGTGGGACCTGAACGAAGCAATCGCACCATAGCAGCCAATGATGAAAAGAATCGAGTTGATGACCAGCGTGTAACCAACCGTAACAGCAATTGATTGAGCGTAACTTTGCGATTGTTTCCAAATAGAAATCCAAATTTTTCTGCAGGTTTTGAGTTTGAACGAGCAGTTCTTCTTATCCTGCAAACACTATAAAAAAACATGACATCGAATTTATTCTGCCCAAATCAGTAAAATGGCCTCACAGCTCAATGCCGAAAAAGTACTGAACACATCTGATTGAACTCATCACCTCCGGCTTATGGACAACCGATTTAGACTATAATTCTTTATGTTGGTTTGCCAAGTCCTTCATATAGGTAGTTGGGTTGTGAGGGTGAGATTATTTAAGGCATTAATCGATGCATTTATTCGTTTATCAGCAGCTAAGTACTTTCGCCAGATTCGGCCTCATCAGATATTTAAAGTTTTATGAAGACATAGTTGCTAGTTTTGCTAAGTCTACCTCTGAAGTTAGCAAAATTAGCAACTATGTCTTCTTGTAACTCTACAGCCTTGATGTGGCCGAATCCGGCGGAAGTACTTCGCTGCTGATATACCAATAAATCCAGCAATTAAAGAGATGCCTTAAATAATCTCCCCCCTCACAACCCAACTACCTACATTTAGACTATATGTATAGCTTTAATTTGAATATATGATATTAATTCGTAATAATTACTCGTGAAACGTATTTTTAGCAGCTGAATACAGTCAATGCAACGTCAATTAAATTACAACAAAACAATCGAGGATATTGTATGAAAATCTTTTCGTATATTCAAATTGACCTCTTCTCATTTCCATATCACTTTTTATATTCGGAGCGGGCGAAATGAAACCCGAAGCAACCAAATGAGACCCTACCCTTTCGTGTGGATAGGTAGGTAAGCGAAATCAACCCTCTCCTCTTTGTGTAGGCACTTGCATGATAGAGCGTTCCTGTTTCATACAGAAAAGAAACTGGCTACATTTATGTCGATATTTTTAAGAGTTTTGCATTCATTCATGTAAATAATGTCATCCAATAATTTATGTATGCTCTTCATAAATACACTCATCTTCATAGATCTGGCATGCCAAGATAAGGCGGTAAGCCATTAGAAAGTTATGTTGATTCGTTCCTACGTATTGCTTCAGAGTCACCTACCTGTAGGTAACGGAAAAATTGTTTTCACTTTCAGAAGATTAAAAAAAAAAAAAAAAAAAAAAAAAAAAATTGTCCGCAAAATAAAATTTGACATTTGCATCATACATGTCAGACCATTCTGAACAACTTCGGTTTCCTGCCTGAGTGTGTGTGTGTGTGTGTGAATGTGGGTCTTGTTACAAGCTTAACTTCTACAATTTTTGTCCGGTTTTGATGAAATTTGCAATGTACTGGCTAAGCTGTCATAAATCGATAGTTTTCACGGCCCATGCTCATACGTAAAAATATCAAGCATAATTTTCTTACGCCGTAATCTTGCTCAAATATTAAAGATAATCGAGGAATGACGATTAAATCATCCCTCATAAATTTCAACACGAATTTATCATTAGTTCCGGCAGCGCATGCGCAAATTTCAGTCCTTTCACCAAATATTACCGCTACAATTTCCATCCGATTTTGATAAAGATTTTGGTGAATAGTCAGGGAATGTGCGGGTTAGGCTGAGAATAGAGTTGTCGCTGCTCGTTTGCAGATGTGAAATCCATCAAGCGTAATTTTCTTGTGCGCTGTTTGTCAGATGAAACTAATAAGAACCATCAAGTTGGTCTGAGTACTCACAAATCAATAGTTTACTCTGCACATGCATAAACGTAAAATCAGTTAAGAACTATTTTCTTACGTTTTAAATAGTCTTCCGAACTCGCTCGAATTTTGAGGTAATGGAGGGAAAACGATTTAATCACCTCATACAAATTTCAAATAGATTGTATCCTTATTAGCTCCTCCACATGTAAGAATGTGAAGTCCATACAACAACTAACCTAACCTCGCAATAACTTCTATAAAGTTTCTATTCGATTTTAATGAAATTTTCTGGAAAGTGCGAGTAAGTCTGAAAATGGTACAAACAAATTTCATGACCAAAAAATTAGTAGTTGTCACGTAACGTCAAATCCATTAAGCATGTGGCCTATTCACCAGATCTTGCTGAATTCGGTGGGTAGGTAGGTGAGAAACGATGATTCTATTACTCCATGTGAGTTTCATTGTAATTGTATTGTCAGCAACTGCTGAAAATGCGCGAACTTTAAATTCTTAATTCATCACTTCTTCCAACCACAGGAACCTGCTATGGCATCTTTTAAGATAATTTGAAACATTTCAATTATCTATACATACATCCATGTTGCGGATACAAGAAAGCTATGTACCACACCCAACATGCAGCCATTTTTTCCCCTAAATCAAAAGTCAAAATTCAATCTTTTGGTATATATTTCAAATATGAAAATGCACTGCAGTCTCACGGGAGAGAAGAGGGAAGGAACCTAATCCCATCAGATCTCAGAAGCCTTGACGAGATATTTTATTGGAAATTTAAAAGGAACTACTGAAGTTAAGACACATAACTACTTTAATTAGCAGAAAC
Source organism: Adelphocoris suturalis (assembly GCA_030762985.1). Lineage (NCBI taxonomy): Eukaryota > Metazoa > Arthropoda > Insecta > Hemiptera > Miridae > Adelphocoris > Adelphocoris suturalis. The sequence continues at coordinate 57,213,277 of CM061044.1, forward strand.
AATAAACATGCAGAATTGGATGTAACAGATAGCTTCCACGTATCCATAACATGATGTTTCCAGGACCATCTACAGCCTAAACCGTTGAGTTCCTGGAAATTTCATCGGAATGGAAAAGTAAAAAGATAAGTTCTTCTTACATAAGGTTTGGAAGTTTGCTCGTGCGCAGCAGATACTGATGATGCGATCGTGATGAAACTCATCATTAGCGTTAATCAAATCATTATTTTCCATCTACCATCCCATTTTGAAAGAGATCTGACGAATAGGCCACATTGTGAGGAGTTGGCGCCAATGGGGCTTTACGTTTGCGCATGCGCAGTAGAAAATATTGATTGCAGAGTGATTAAAATGATAGGGAACCATTCTCAGCCTAACAATCCCATAAAATTTGCATTTGATCTCGTGCATTAGTAGGTTGAATTATCGGGTAGTGTAATCAAACCCGGAGTCGTTCTACAGCTCTCCAGAGAAAGATTACTCCCTTCAAAAAACTAATTGAGAAAGTGGGGAGGACGCCTAAGCTTACCTGTCGCCGGCCCTAAGGATCAATAAAGATGCAGAATGAGGAGGAGGAAGAGAGGGATGAAAGGAATCGTCCCTATAAAATGACCACCAGTTGAGGTAAGACTCCCTGAGGACGCAGGTGGTAATACCACGGACCACTCCTGCCGAGTAACTCCACGGCACTTTTCCTGCTCCACACTCTGCGCCATGACGCAGCCTCAGCCATATCTTAGATGTTATTAGTCACCACTCCTTTTAACTAGGATATCGCTTGCTGCAGGTAAATTCTATCACACTTACTTACCTCAGCTCGCCAGGTCTGCTCCATATCCACGCGGCAACTAGCTAACTGAAGATCCAGGATTATGGCAGACCCATCGGATTTGACGGCAACGATATCCAGCACCTTACTTCGGTTACTTGGCATGTGATACAATCTCTCCCTCTCAACATCAAAACCGCTAGGTTATAATGCTATCTGCTTATACCAACCGCATTATGACGTAGGATCGGACTACTAGCCCGTAAGAAAATATTCTGCTGGAATCAATGCTTGAGAAAATAATTTATTTTTCTTTTACGCACGCACAGAGTGGAGCATTGATTTGTGAGAAATGAGAGAGAGAGAGGGGACCGTCTTCATTCTATTCCACACATTCCCTGAAAACTTCATTAACATCTGATTAAGCTTGTAACTTGGTTTTGGCCTCCAAAATAAAACATAAGTTAATGTACATGGATAGTGTGTACTAAAAAAATTAATAAAAAATACTTGAGCAGAATCTACCTACACGTAAATTGAGAAGAGAGAATTGAGGGGAATATGAATGAATCAGATGGTATAATTTGTTCCTATAGGAAATCGATTGAAGTAAGTTGAAAAGATTGTTGAAATATATCTGTGTATGTGGAAGTACAGGATTTTGAGACTGTCCTCGTTGCGTAGTTATGAACGTAGTATGAGTAAGAACTCAATAACAAAATGTTAGTGGTTAGAGCATGTTCGTCGCTAAACACATTCAAATGTGAACGTCATTACTGATATATTTTATAATGAAATGCACAACTTTCATCCATCATGAATGCTACATATCCCTTCATAAGAACAAATCATTTGGATTTTCTAATTGCGTATATAGCATGTATAATAATCCATGACAACATTTCATTACATTTCTGATTATACATGGGATAGTTCGTAGTTTAGCCACTTACCAAGAGCATGTGTTTTCTCAGTTTCGCTGCCAAGTCGCTGATGAAAAAGAAATTGAAGCACCAGAGGGCGTTGTACGAATAATTACCTATGAGGTTAATAGCGATAATTAGCAGTAGGATCACTGGTTGTTCCCTGAATCGCAGGAGGAGTAGCAGCGAGCCGACCACAAGCGACAATATTAATACGGAAGCTAAACCAAAAGGCACCATAAGTCTGGTACACCTCGATCGAGTGCTTGTCGGGAAAACGCCAGATATCTTATGCTACAAAAGAAAATCGCCAAAATAATACAAGACAAAAGATGTTGCAAATATAAATTACAATTATTGTAGTGGATAATGTATTGGGTAGTACTCGTAATAACAAATTCTTACTAAACTGGCGCATGAAAAGTAGGTGAAGGGTTCTTAATAGATAAATTTGAAAAACACACGTAGAGATGTAGAAGAAATTTTCAAGAGCCGCCAGAAAAAAAAGGTAGGTCTGCCAAGTTGGCACCATCCACCAATTACATACCCAACTAGTCCCCGGGTTGAAACGAAATTGGGCCAATAGATGATTAGAAATCAACTTAGTAAGAAATTCACGCTTGCGCATGCGCACAGACTGCTATTGACCCGAGGGTTAAAAAAGTTATAGGGGACCGTTTGGATGCTAACGTGCTCAACCTCTGAATATTTAATCCAAATCGGTCCATTATACCCGGAGTTTTGCCTGCAATCAATATTAGTTTTGCGCATGCTCGATCGTTATTATTCCACTAATCACGATATAAATCTTAAAGATTATTCTGAAACATATCCCACAACTATCCCCAGAGTTTGAATAAAATCGGACCATTAGATTACGAGAAATCAGCGTAATAAGAAATTCATGTTTGCGCTTCCGTGAAGGCTGCTGTAAATTCTATAGCGATGAAAGTTATAGGGAACCGCTAGCCAGCACATTTCCTGTAAATTTTATCAAAATCGAACAATAACTTATAGTTTTCGGCGTGACAAGGATTTACCACAGACAAATATCAGACAGACACGGAACCAAAATTGATCAGCAAGCTCTGAAACGCAATAAGCAAGTGGAAAGAGATTTTGATTTTGCAAAGCCTGATGCCTTAAATTCAGCTTTCTCATTGCAAAGTACATCGAGTTGAACTTTATACTTAAATCATGAACATGTTGATCGAAGCCAAGAAAATTAACCAATTGAGATGCCAATAAACTTCGGTTTGTCGAAGAACAGCACATCCAGCTCCAATATTTTGAAATCCTAGCATATCCTAGTATGCATTGCTCTCCGCTAGCAATCCTCTGTCGAAAGTTTGTTTCATTCTTTGATTGACCACCCGATCGTGTGGGATACTTTGGGTATTCGTTACGTTTGGAAAATCAATCAGCAACATTTCAACTCAACACATTATGATGCTGAACAATGTGCAGACTGACAGAATTAAGATGTTATTAGTGTGATTATGTTTCTTACCTCAAGAATGGCCGTATTATTGTAACATTTCACTATCCTTGGAAGTTCATAAAGCCATGAGTAAATCGTGACAAAGCAAGTCGGAGGCTGAGTGACCAGCAAATAGGAAAACAGGACAGATTTGAAATTCACGGAGTCTCTCATCGTTTGCATCCAAGCATCAGTGATGTGCTCATGATAATAAAAATGAGATCCCACATTAACCAGCGCAACAAAGACCGCGTAGATGAACGAGATGCTCCAGTTACTATGCCGCAACCACCCTAAAAATATCAAGAAGCAAATTTGTGGTGATTGTTGTTTGATATGTGAGTAAAGTCTTATTCATTCAATCCAATTACTAAGGGGAGTATGATGTATGCATAAGCAAGTACTCGAGTATAAATAATGTTTCCAGTTTTACAGGAATATCTAATAACTTGATCAGAACCTGATATCACACAATATGGCATCCGTCCAAAACTCCTCTGCAACCATAAAATCGGTCGACTCATATAGTAGTATTCAGAACAAAAAAGCAGCTGATTTCTTGCATACTCCCGGCGGAACATACTTCTTGTAACATATATCCCTGACCATTCTCTCGAAGGTACAACCGTTTGAAAATTTTTCATTTGCGGCGGAGAAACGAATGATGAAAAACTTGAGCAGAATAAGCTATAGCGTGACAGTTGACAATTATAGCTATCTAGAGAAATAAACTAATGATGATCTTTATCGCAGAGGATCGCAATGTTTGATTAAGATAGCGTATAAATGGAAGGTTACTTTAGGTGTTTGGGGTTTGAATAGAAGTGTCAGGTCGAGCTTCTAAAAATCTTGGTCTCACGACTTTTTGAGCCAGTAGGTACCAAGTTATAGATTTAAAAAATGTGGAGTTTAGCGGAAGGAAGCACGTTCTTCGGCTCGTAAAATAGGTTAGTCATCATCATAAGTTGCATATTCAATGTATCTATGAGTAACATACATGCTATGTAACCCCCTCCTACTGCCCCCCCCCCCACCGCAGGATCAAATTTGAGAAATGTTCAAAACCTCTCCTTTTTTGGGTCAATTTATAGACATCATCTCGAAGAAACGGATGAAACCACTCGGGTTGATATACGTTCATTCATTTGCTCTCCCTACGGGCTAGAATTTTTGCAGGAAAGAAAAAAAAAAAAAAATGTCTGCCAAGTTTGGTGTAGCACATAGCTTTCTCGTAGTTGGTGGTGCTTGTGAGGTTGGCCAATCGTCTTTGTCCTGTAAGTGATTTGCAACGAACGTATGGAATTAACGCAATACCTACAGCAATCCCCATCTCTCAATGATGCTCATCCACTACAACCAAGAAAATGTCTCGTTTTCACTGAAATATTTGAAACTGTCAATAATAAGTCTGCTGGTAATTTGATAACGAAGAACAAGATTCGAAATTCAAAATTTGCAGACAGAGTGATAAAATGACCTGCGATGGATTCAGTGACTCCTTCTCTCAAGTTTTTCTACTGTATAAGTACTGTCCTCAAGACATTCAGTTTTACAGCTTTCTCCATCGTGCTCTTGATGTGCCAAGTAGTGACCGTTGAGGAAGTCCACGCCACCACTTTGCCTTTGGGTAACACCTCGTGTTCCGACTTTCTAGGAATCAACTCCTTGGTTCTGAAGGCAGCGTCGCCAATTGTTGAGTCAATGGCTATTTTAATTAACCGCTGCTTTGAAGAAGGGAAATTTTCCGATTGTCTCAAAAAGCAGTTGTAGCACCAATTCCAAATTTAGCTGGTTCCCAGGAGTATGATGGCTTTAGGCCGGTGTCCAAGCTAATGTTTGCAAAAGTCAGAGCATCTAGGTTTGAAGAGATTAAATTTTGACATTGACATTTTGACTCGAAAAGTGTTACGTTATAACGTTGATTTGTAATGATTTTCACGTACAACCAAACCGTTTCTGGGAAAATAAAACTTCTCTAGTTTCCAACGGACAGAAATCATTCACCATTCGTTGGAAAGCTCTCGATTTATCACGCATTTCTTTCGTACTTGTACTACTTGGTATTTGTGTCACTATTTTATATTTATTAATGGATGTAGTAAACAATGCCGCTTGTTTTGTTGTTATTAGTTCCTACGTCAGAAATCACTTTCAGAAAACGCCAAAATGAAGCCGTGGGTAGAGATAATTGCTTTATTACAAGAGTTTATTGAAATCATTCAATTGTAATGAAAATTATTGCTTTGAATATTATTCGTCAATATTATTTGTTGAAATAGCGGGGGGGAGGGGGGGGGGGAATGGGAACTAAAGACAAAATGTCCCAATGGGTTGCAGACTCGTATGCGAGCGTTTTCTATTTCGAATGGCTTTGAATAAAATATAGTTAACTTCTTTTAAACTGTTGATGTCCTTTTTAAAGCCTATAGATCCATACTGCATTTCTAGCAATTTGGGTTCCGGAAGGGTACGAGCGCCACTTCAGCCGCAGTTTCATTGATACCTATTGCCCTGGCAGCTTTTGAAAACAAAAAGGTGGCTTTCCTTCACATGCACGACCTTTTCAAGGCCTTTGATCTTGTCTCGCACGAATTACTGACTGCTAAGCTCTGGTATAATTATTGTCTTGGTCCAAATGATGTTTCCTTCTTCGAGAGATGCTGGGGTAGTTGGAGTCACGTGATCAGCTTCAATGGGTCGGACACGTGGGAGGTCAGTTTTCGATTAGAGTTAAGCAGGGTAGAGTCCTGGGACCTTCCTATTTTCTGATGTTCATAATGTCCTCCCCTACACGTATTTGATGATTCGCAGGATATTTTTTTATACACCGATGACATCCCTACATTATCTCTAGGGCTCCTGTTCTGATGAGATGCGTAGAAATCAGGACAAGAATGACGCGGAAATTGAAAATTATTGTCTCTCTAATGCGTTGATTTTGAAATAAGGGTAAAACTCGGCGCTCCGCGCCTCGCCAGGGGGCAAGCCCCCTGGACCCCCGGTTACCTCTATTTACATACTTCGGACGAAATTATTGAAACACAGAATGTGTTTGCGTTGTCGCGCAACCAAGTGACAACCAAACAAGCGTCATTGTTTACTATTCATTTATAACATCAATTTATATATTTATAGTATGAAACTACGAAAACAAATACGAAATAAATTCGTGATAAATCAAGAGCGATTAATCAAGTAAATGTCCTAAAGAGGCTACATACGAAATTACAGCTTCCTAGAGTGTAAAGTATAGAAATTAGCTTTAAAAGCCACTCATCTGATCCGGACCCTGGACATCGTCAAGTAAATGTCCTAAAGAGGCTACATACGAAATTACAGCTTCCTAGAGTGTAAAGCATAGAAATTAGCTTTAAGAGCCACACATCTGATCCGTACCCTGAGCATCGTCAAGTAAATGTCCTAAAGAGGCTACATACGAAATTACAGCTTCCTAGAGTGTAAAGCATAGAAATTAGCTTTAAGAGCCACACATCTGATCCGGACCCTGAGCATCGTCAAGTAAATGTCCTAAAGAGGCTACAAACGAAATTACAGCTTCCTAGAGTGTAAAGTATAGAAATTACCTATTCAAATTATTTAACCTCCGCTTCACAAATCAAACCGTTTTCGTAATACTCAGATCACCTGCTATGAATCAAATCATCGAATCACAAGCTCAATGAAATCATCAGAAATTAACAAGCGGTTGCAATCATGTTCACAATATCAATTATTGAGAATGATCACCTGTGTGTAAACAATTATTTATATAACCATGCTCATAACTCAGTTTGTTGGACACGCACTTCGCAGTAGTTAACATAATATTGTTGGATAAATCGAGAGCTTTCGAACGAATGGTCAACGAATTTTGTGGGATGAAAAACGACGAAGTACCATTTCCCTAGCAACGACTCGGTTGTACGTGAAAATCATCCGTCACACATTTCGTTACCATCCCGCGTTCCATTTTCGGCTAGTTAGTCCATGGCTAAAACACATTCTGTGTTAAAAGAGGTATTCTTTGGCTTGATTCCGAAAATGTACCAGTATGTCAAGTTTCTCGGCTTTTTAGTTGACAGCCGAAAATCTTGGACCTCCAACACTCATTCATTGATGTCGAAACTTTCTGCTATTGTCTTGATAAATAGACGTCTTCGTAAAGTCGTGTCCAGAGACATTATTTTTTTGTGTAATTCACTTGCTTCGTCACTAGAGTTTCTTATGGCTTGTTGTTGAACGGTAATTTGTGCCATTTTATCGGAGTTTTCAAGCTGCTGAAGAGGTTGGTCGTGGTCTGACTGACCCTGCTGGAATGAAACCTGTAAGGGCACATTTGAAAGATTTCGGGTACTAACAGTTCTGAATGTGTACATCTTAGAAGTTCTCACCTTCGTGAAGAGTAATATGCAGTTGCATTCACAAGTGCATTGGGCTGCCAAGAGTATTGGACCAGGAATGCAGGAAATCCTTTCACCGGCGACTTAAGTGTTTCATACAGCAACAACTCCATCCTAATGGACTCATGGGGTTGCTTAATGGGACACAAGGAGAGTGAAAACTATTTCACTGACCAATAGCTATATACAACAGAGGAACTTAGAAACCTTCCATGGTGATGTCATATTTTGTATTATCTATTTTTATATTATTCACATTGATTTTGTATTGAAAATTGTAGAGCCTTCCAGGATCTGCAAATAAATCTTATTTATTTAACTACAGATAATTTCTTATAAGAGCTTTTTACACAAGATATATATTTAGTCACATCTATTTATAGTCACACTAATCGATTCAATAATAAATAATTACCTTTTAACGAGGCTTTTGCATTATTGTTATGATCGCGTGTTTTAGAATTGGACTACCGCTACTTGACAGGTATTGGTCGTTATCGTGACCTCCATGTGATGGTCAGCTGAATGGAATGAAATGAGAGTTCTAATCGAAACGATATCTAACTTCAATGGGGAGCGCTGGCGAATTGGGTCAATTTACAAGCCAACCCTGCCGTTTATCAACTAAACCGACTTTCGAATTTCTCCTCTCAATATAGAGTGTGCATTTACAAGATAATTCGAATCAAAATGGTGATAGGTCTTCATTGACTCTTCCGTTCATATAATCATTAATACCTATTAGTTATATTAAGCATTTATTACAATAAATTCCTATACACAGGGTGTCCCACGCACACGTTACACTCCCCCTTGCGTATTAATACAGCGTAAAAAATCGAGGCTAACGCCATTCTTCATAATTTTTTTACGCATATCTCAGGAAAAATACTTTCGCGCGCACCACTTGCGCAAGAAGTGGCGCAAATGACATGAACTATGTTTATTCAAATAGGAACCCCCATATTTTATTGCAAATTCTAATTCTTCGTGTAATTTTATGAAGAAATGATCCATCACTTTATTTTTTAAGTGCGCGTGAGTGGGCGCGATTCCGCTCCAAAAGTGCAAAAATTGTGAAATACTGAGTTTTTGGAGATATTCAATTGCCACATGTAATACATGATTTTGAAGTATTTTTCCCTGCTGAACCTCGTAATGTTCATTTATTGATATTTGCAACACCAACTTGGCAAAACACCGAAAAATTGACCAGAATCGCACTTATCTTACTCATTTCCACGCAGCACAAACCGTAACAAAATGTAGTTTTTTCGGTGTTTTTCTAGTTGGAGTTGCAAATATCAATAAATGAACATCATCGAGGTTTAGAACGAAAAAATACCCCAAAATCATGTATTACATGAGGACATTTGGAATATCTTTAAAAACTCAGTATTTCACAAATTTTTGCACTTTTAGAATTTCGCTCAGAGGTTTTTTAAATTTTTTTTTTATATAAGAAATAAAACGTTCATTAATTAAAAAGAGTAATAGAATTGCTGTTTCGGCCAGTTTTACATTATGAAGAAAAATATAAATGATTCATGTTGAATGAAGTAAATAATGTAGTAATGAAGATGTATGAGGTGAGGGTAGAAGGTTCCTAATCGGCTTCTCCCAAAAATAAAGTTGTTCATTTTGACATGGGGGTTTTTTGGCAGGGGCTATGTTAGAATTTTGTGACAGAAAATCTAGCCACAAAAATTCTTCATACTTTTATCATCAAGCTAATAATTGTATACGAAGCTGTAATTTGGCATGTAGCTTCCTTAGGACTTATACATAGGGCCTGGATCAGCTGAGTGGCTCCTAAAGCTAATTTATAGGCTATTACTATACAATATTTTTTAAGTTATACTTATTCAACGAGTTTTTAAAATTTGTATTCAAATTTCTAAGGAATTTCCCTTCTTGTGATATCAAATTTCCTTCTTGGCGACATACCCATGATCTGAAAGGTCCTCTCGTAAAGGAAATCTTCTGTAAGAATTGGATTTTTCGTAATTCATACAACTAGTTTTACCGTCAAAGGGCTTCATCAGGCTTGATATGGCACCAGTACATTTTGCACCAGTTCATAAATATTAGGCCAGGGTACATTGACTCAACAGGTTCCTCATTATTATTCAGGCTGATACCTTCGTAACGTGGAATAAAAATTTGCGCGAAACTAGACCGAAAATGAGGTAGAATGCTATCAACTGCACCTTTATATCTCAATCCATTGCCAAGATATGATTTTTAAAGGTGTTTCCGAGAAAACCTCGCTTTTTGACAAAAAGGTCCACATTTCTCCTCTTTCAATAAATTTTTCTCAACTTTTGAACACATTTTCGGAATCAGGGTTAAACTTGCTTCAAGAACGACTTTTGTATTAATTTAATAACGTTCAAACTCATTCATTAAAAAACAAACGTTAAATCTTTTAGAAAATGGAAATTTTAAAAAATGTTTAAAAATTAGCCATTTTTTCAAAATAAACTGTATAAAATGCTTTATTTAATACTATTTCCAACGGTATAGTCAATATTAGTTTTACTTCGCTGACTGGGGAAAAAAATTAAATGTTGTTTCAATGTTGGGAACGGTTTTTTTTTTTTCAATGGAATCGGGAGATTTTTTAAAAAATCGCTCTGTTTGAACCTACGAGAACGGGGTCGGTTCCTACGTATTTCTTCACGCTAAATCAAATGGTAAAATTTGTAGAGCTCTCCAACTTCTTTATAACCGAGTTTTACAGTATTGAACTAGATTTTATCCCTATAAACACAAAATTCTGCATACCAATTAAATTTAAATTGTGTGAGGGTAGCTAATTTTTAAACATATTTCAAAGCTCGAAAAGGAATCAACGTATTTCAAAAAATTAATGAGTCTGAATGGTGTTGAATAAATATGAAAATCATAAATTCCTAAAGATAATTGATTCCGAAAATGTGGTTTAAAGTTGATTAAAGGTGGAGAAACGTGGGTTTTTATGTTAAAAAAATTGGTTTTCTCGAAGGCCCTTTAGGCCTCGCAAGGGGCTTCGCCCCCCCGGACCCCCGGTTGCTTTCTGCTTTGAGCCTTCGGCTAAAATGCTAAAACATGAAACTTGCTTTCTTCCCGCTTATTCGGGAATAAATTAAATCGTTCTGTTACTGGGAACTAATCGAAATGAGAAGGAAGTACCTAGGTACGTAATTTTCTGTCATGGTGCGCGTCTACAATTACTATAAATAACCATGATTAACTTCTCAACCAAGTGACAAAATAACAAGCGGCATTGTTTACTATATCCATTTATAACATAAATAAACATAAAACCAAGACATACCTAAATAGAAGAACAAGTACGAAAGAAATGAGTGATAAATCGAGAGCTTTCCGACGAATGGAGAACGATTTTTGTTCGATGAAAATTAAAGAAGTTTCATTTCCCCAGCAACGGCTTGGTTTTACGTGAAAATCATACGAAAAAATCCCGCTAAATCGATAATGGTTTTTACCGCTATTATGTCTCCGTTTTAAAATAACTCCCTTCAGAATTATCATATCACCTGTTTGTTTCCATAAGGACCGTTGTCATTATGTTAATGTGATTCCATTCTTCTGCTGTCATTCTAGAATATAATATTCGCTCGTTCAAATATGTTTTGATGTATTTATGTAAATCAGAGACACAATAGTATTGGCGACGAGGATGGTTTTACTGGGTTAAGCCAGTAGAACAGTATTCTACTTACCAACGGTTACCAGGTCCAGAGCTTTAATTAATTGTCTCAGTTTTTCAAATCGTTTAATCATGGACGCAGCCCAATTCGCAGAATTGATGAAATCGTTTCAGACTTCTCAGGAAGCCATACTCAAAACAATATTAGCTCAGCAGAGTTCTTCGAAATCACAGTCAAGTCATCAAGAAACGTCAAGTATGGTGCCATTTGAGCATTTTGATGCATCTACAGAGAAATTCTCAAGTTACATGGAAAGGTTTGAAAACAATTTGCTGATTAAAAATGTCCCAACCGAAACTAAAAAAGCCCAACTTTTAAACGCTTCAATTGGTTCTTCTCATTACAACAACCTTTCGGCTTTCTCAGGTCCAGATAACCCCATCAAAAACCGTTCGTACAATGATCTTGTCAGGGATTGATGCCACATAGAAGCACGGTCGTGTCACAGCATTACTTTCTGAATGTAGTTTAAAAAGAACAAGAAACTATCGCCGAATTCGTGGTTTCTTTACGCCGAAATTTGGCTGATTGTGAATTTCATGTGAAATGTACGTGTCAGGCATCGGTATCAATCGCAGACCTTTTCTTACGCGCTCAATTTATCAGAGGTCTCAGAGACAATTGGATTAGGGAGCAACTTCTCCAGTCTTATAAAACAACATTTGACGAGTTTGTCACTCTCGGCTCTAGAAGCATCAAGAATTGATAGTAAAATTCTTATGAATCAAATGTCACTCGAACCTCAAGTTGACACACATAAGATTGCATATTCCCAGCGTGCAGGACGTTCTCGAAGCTCGGATCACTCACACTCATTCCAAAAAACATATCGTGGCAGAGAGAAATCCATAAATCGTTCTGATCGAATCGATTTCCATTCTCTTGGCATTGGAAACCTTTGTGTGCGGTGTGGTAATCCCAGCCATCGTGTCCGTGAATGTGCAATCTCTCGGGAGTCCCTGAAATGTAGGGTATGTCATAAAATTGGTCACATTGATAAAGTTTGTATAACTTCCCTGCTCCAGAAGAAGGGTTCGAAAACGGAAGGGGCAAAACACGTGCAAGACTGTCAAGAACAAGACAATCCAGATTATGAGCATGGAATAAACATAGATAAGCTCGAAACAACAGTTGATCTGTACGATATTCAATCTGAGTCGGACAAGTACTATGCTCAAGTTCTGTTAAACGGAGTTCTACAGAAATTTGAAGTAGACTCAGGCGCCAGATACTCGCTGTTATCTGAAAATGATTTTGAGGCACTCCAGCTGAATGCACACCTTGAACCTACTGGTATTTCCTTCCGATCTTACTCTGATCATGTAATCAAACCACTGGGAAAAGTCACATTGGCAGTTTTGTACAAAAATAAATTTATTGTCGGTGAATTATTTATCGTCCCTCGAGGACACGATCCTTTACTCGGTCGTGTTTGGATTCGTGGCTTGGGTATCGAGTTGAGAGAACTAGACAGTCGAAATCAACATCATAAATCATTAACGGCACCCATCAATACTGTGGCTTCCCTGGAATCAATTTTACATGAATTCAAATCAGTTTTTGAAGAGAGAATTGGATGTGTACCCGATTACAAAGTTCAACTCCAACTAAGACCGAATGTGAAACCAATTTTCTTCAGAGAAAGAGATGTTCCTTATGCCCTTCGTGAACGTGTGGAAAAGGAGCTCGACTTTCTTGAGACTCAAGGTGTTATAACCCCTGTGGCTGTGAGTGACTGGGGGTCCCCTCTCGTCGTCATTCCAACACCTGATGGGGTTAGGTTATGCGTAGACTACAAATGCGGTGTAAATGAAAGACTGGTTTTAGCGAACACCCCAATTCGACGTATAGACGACGTTCTCAATAGTCTTAGAAACTCGAAATTCTTTTGTAAACTTGACCTTCATAAAGCGTATCTACATTTTCAAGTTGACGATGAAAGTGCCAAGATACAAACGATATCCACTCACAGAGGAACTTACACGATGAATAGATTGAGTTTTGGTATCAAGACTACTCCGTCTGAGTTCAATAGGATCCTTTCACGAATACTGAAGGACTTGCCTAAAACAGAGGCATACTTTGATGATATTATCTGCCATGGCGCGTCAAAAGAAGAATGTGCGATAAATCTCAAAAAGTGGTTGAAACGTCTAACTGAATATGATCTTCATGTCACGAAATCTAAATGTTCATTTTCAAGGAAAATATGGATTACCTCGGCCATGTGTTCTCACATAATAAAATCAGGAAATCTCCAGAAAAAGTTGAAGCTGTCACTCGAATGAGGACCCCCACGAACGCTGATGATGTGAGACGATTCCTCGGCTTAGTAACTTACTATTCGAGGTTCAAATTTTTCCTCAATGTCATACCCGCTTCGATGCCTGCTAAAGAAAAACCAACGTTTCTCCTGGTCGCGTAGCTGTTACTTGGCGTTTGCAGCTCTCAAGAGGGAAATTTGTTCTGACCGTGTTCTAATACCTTACGATCCAACACTGCCACTGATTTTAACAACTGACGCAAGTCCTACGGGTATTGCAGCTGTCATCAGCCACAAAATCAATGGACAAGAAAGGCCCATTTCGTATGCATCACGATCGTTGTCTGCTGCCGAAATCAACTATAGCCAGCTTGATAGGGAAGCAACAGCAATTGTTTATGGAGTTAATCACTTCTACAGTTATTTATTCGGCCGTAATTTCATTCTGATCACTGACAATCCCGCATTTTCCATCAAAGTGAAGCCTTGCCTAAAATGACATCTGGCAGACTGCTGAGATATGCATCTTTTCTATCTGGGTTTGACTACTCTGTAAAATTTAAGAAAGGCGTAGACAACAAAAATGTAGATTGCCTGTCGCGAGCTCCAGTGTTCCAGCCAAAACATTCAGAAACAGCAATTTGTGCGGAAGTCAACCGATTGTGTGAAGAAACTTTGTTCCAAATATCAGTAGGTGTAATCACAGCAGACTCCATCCGCTCAGAAACTTCAAAAGACCCGGAACTGAGCCAGATTCCACTTCACCTGGACACTCAATCAACTCATGAGCCATACACGATCAACAATGGAATATTGTTTCGACAAGATCGTGTCGTTGTACCCACTAGCCTACGTCAAGCAGTTCTCGCTGAACTGCATGCTACTCATCTTGGTATCGTGAAAACAAAACAACTCGCTAGAAGGTATGTCTATTGGCCTAAAATTGATCATGATATTGAAGTTCTAGTTAAATCATATGAAAGTTGCGCTCTATCTCAGAATAACCCTCCTAAAGCTCCACCACATCCCTGGGTAGACCCAGAAAAGAACTGGGAGCGCGTTCATATAGATTATGCTGCCATTCCAGAATCATTACATTGTGTGCGTGGATGCCAAATCTAAATGGGCAGAAATAAAGGTAATCAGAGATGCTCCAACCAGTTCTTCTACAATGTATTCACTCGAAGAAATTTTTTCAATGCACGGCTACCCTTTCGTTTTAGTTTCAGACAATGCCACAATCTTTACCAGCGATGTTTTCAAAAAATATAGTACTGAAAGAGGAATTTTCCAGAAACTAATAGCCCCGGGACACCCCTCGACAAACAGATTGGCTGAACGCAATGTACAAACATTGAAGCAACGATTACGCACCGCTGCAAACGATTCCACTCCCATGAATGTCAAGGTTCGTAATATCCTGTTCCGCTATTGAGCTACACTTTTAGCCTGTGGTGAGTCCCCGGCTGACAAATATCTTCACCGTCGTTTACGGATTCGTTTGGATGCTCTAATGCCGAATCCACATAGCCTAAAACCGTCGATCGTATATTCTACACCGGCTAGATCATTCAAAAAAGGGGAGAGAGTCATGGTACGCCTCTACATGAATAATAAGGAAGTCTGGCAATTTGGCAACATTTCCCAGGAACTCGGACAGCTCCACTACGAGGTCACACTGGACTCGGGCCGGATACTGAAACGTCATGTGGACCAACTGAAATCGACTCTGGTTCAAGGAAAACGAGTACAATTCTTTCCAACAGTCGAGACCCGGAGCATGCCATCATCAGTACCTCATCACTCCTTACATGGCGTCCCTTTACCGAATTCAATAGTTTCGAACTCCCAACCAGTTTCTCAACCAATAGTTCTTTCTGAGATACCAATTACAGCATCACCACCACAAGCCTACCACCACGAGTCTACCCTTCGCCGCTCCAACCGCACAAGACAGCCGCCGAAGTATCTTAAAGATTACCAAATGTAAAGTTCAAAATTCAATGTTTATCAAACTCTGTGCAAAATCAAAATTTTTCTGTACGTTCTATGTTAAGGGGGGAGAATTATTATGTCTCCGTTTTAAAATAACTCCCTTCAGAATTATCATATCACCTGTTTGTTTCCATAAGGACCGTTGTCATTATGTTAATGTGATTCCATTCTTCTGTTGTCATTCTAGAATATAATATTCGCTCGTTCAAATATATTATGTTTTGATGTATTTATGTAAATTAGAGACACAATAACCGCGAATGTTGTTTTCCGTTTTTATTTTCACTCAGGGGTATATCTCAGCTTCTTCCATATTTACAGCGGTTTCGGCAGTAAATAATTAATTAAAAAATTCATAGCTTTCCAAAGGATGGTGAACGGTTCTTGGGCGATCAAAATAGACGAAGATAAAGGTCCGAAGCAACGAGTTGGTTGTAAGTAGAAATCATTGCAAAATTTCGTGACACATCGCCGTCCCCTAACCGCGTATCCCAAAAAACGTCAGTTTGCTCAAGGCTAAAGCATTTTCCATTCTAAAAAACCTGTATAAAATCATATCTTGGAATGAGGTAGAAAGGATTGATGGCATTCTACTTTATATTGTGTCTAGTATCACCCCATTTTTTATTAAAGACTTTGAACCGACAACCCTGAATGTGAGCAAATAAAACAAAAATTTATATGAATTGATAATATTTTTACGGTTTAAGGTAGTACTGGATAGCCTCAACACGAGTCTTTTCGAATTACATCGCAGTTTTCCTATCAAGACCTACAGAGCACGCGACTCGATAATTAATTATGTTTAGGGTTACATTCAGCGTGTTGTCATTTATAGTATGAGGAGCCCTGAGGGCGTTAGATTTAAACAAATTAAAATTTTATTAAAAAAAAGAAGAAAAAAAAAAGAAAACACACAACAACAAACATTCAACATTTTATTACAATTCAAAGTGTAATTTCTCGTACAATAAACTTGATGAAACCCACATAAAACTGTGAAGAACTATCAACATGTTGAGTTTGTCCCGTTCTTACCAGATCTCATGAAGCAGGGGATTCTTCCAAAGAGAACACCGACACACAAAGCAGGCGCAGACATAAGAAAATAGTCCGATCGCCTGACGAGGCCATTTTGGCTAAAATCTTCACCACTGAGTTTCGGATTTGAAGCTCTCAATGTTGGAAAACGACTGTCAACTTTCCTCGGTATTTTGTTCATGACTGATTCAGTATACCTAGCACGCTCTTGTCTCTCAGTTGACATTCATACGACGCAATCATCACGCGAGTTCAAGATATCATCAGCGCATAACCAAAAAGTAAATATACGTTTATATGGTTAATAATACCGAAACGCAACTAATAACAGCTGTAAAGAGGAGTAAATACATGATTATTTTTTATGAAGTATGTTACTGCCACCCTAACCATACCTCAACTTTTGATATCATTATTTTTCAATGAATGGCCGCATCCTTTGTCGATAATAGCGGGGAATAAACCCGGTTTTGAGTTTAATGAAATGATTGATGATTGTCGTGTCCGGCTACAGTATAATGTACTGTTTACCCATTCACAAGAGCAGAGAGCAAGCTTCTAAGACCAGACAGAAATATACGTAAGAAACAGGTGTCACCGTAGCACCTGCATTATTAGTAAACTGAAAATTAGCAAACAAATAATTCATTTTTTCGTATGGATATAGATTTTGGATTTGTTGACCTTCCGCTGCAAAATTATAGCATTTTTTGTCAAACTCGAGCGTACTGTCTGGTAATCTCAATTAAAATCTTTTCTTTAGGCGTCACGGAACACAGAGAATAAATAATCTCAGATATGGTTTTGTATGTATTCTAGAAATTCTTTCCCAAAGTTGAGGATTAGTGGTTCTCCATAAGTCAAATAGGTACCTATGCGTCCACTTACGTGATCTAGACAAAGTCTATTAATGAAACGAAAAAATGCTTTTAAATATCATTCTGTCGTTATTCAGTTGGAATCGATCTGAACTCACACCTTGCTAATTGTTCGCGTGAGATGTCGATGCCAGAAACAGTGAGATGGCAAGCATGCAGCTGACAGTTTTTGTTACTCTAACACCTACTTTTGATTAACGTAGAGTGAAGTTTTGAGTTTACTTGGTTTCATTTGTGTTCATATTCATATATTTTTACCACATAAATATTTTAGACGCTTACGCAAATTAGAGCCTTCAAAAAGCAAACTCCTAACTTCAAAAGCGAATATTTTGAGGAACTCTAGTAATTTTTCACAAAATTCCTAAAGTTGAACAATCTAGACACAGTGTTTTTGAAAAAATCATAACAGAGCGTAGGTAGGGTGTAGGTACCTAGTAAATTGCTTCCGAGTCTACCTAAAGGAGCAGAAGCATTGTTTTCACTTTCGGGAGAAAAAAATTGTTGGTCTCCAAAATCAAAATTTCCACTCGTATTTTACTTTTTAGACTATACTGATCAATTTTGGTTCCGTGTCTGTGTGTGTGTGTCAGTTGTGTGTCCACAAATCCTTGTAACAAGCTTATTTTCCACAGTTTTCATCCGATTTGGATGAAATTTTCAGGAAATGTGCGGGCTAGGGGGTAAACAGTCTCCTATCAGTTTCATCGTTCTTGACTCAATACCTCACTCTGCGCATGCGCGAATGTAAATTCTACCAAGCATTATTTTCTCACGCCCTAGTCGTTCGATCTCGCTCAAATTCGTATGATAGTTGGAGGATGACGATTTGATAATCTAATATCAATTTCAACATGATTGTGTCATTAATAACTACGGCGCATGCGCCAATATGAAATCCTTGTAACAAGCTTATTTTCCACACTGTTCATCCGATCTGGATGAAATTTTTATGGAATGTGCGAGCTACGGTGTCGACGGTCCCCCATCAGTTTCATTGTTGCGAAATCAATACTCCACTTTGCGCATGCGCAAACGTAAATTCCATTATGCTCAATTTTTTCACGCCCTAGTCGTCCGATCTCGCTCAAATTTGGAAGATAGTTGGGGGATGACGATTTGATCATCCCATATCAATTTCAACAAGATTGTATCATTAATTGCTACTGCGCATGCGCATATGTGAAATCCTTGTAATGACCTTAATTTCCACGGTTTTCATCTGATTTCGATGAAATTGTCAGGGAATGCGCGGGTTAGGTTGTGGATCGTCCCCTATCAGTTTTATTGTTACCAAATCAAAACTTCATTCTGCGCATGCGCAAACGTATATTCCATTATGTTTCATCTTTTCACTCTCTAGTCGTCAGAGTTCGCTTAAATTTGGATGATAGTTGGAAGAAGATGATAGGTAAACGAGGAAGCTATGTCCCACACCCAACTTGGCAAACGTTTATTGGTTTTGGTGGTATCATTTTATAGATTTCCGAGTATTACCACTAGATTGTTGAAACTACATTCCGTTTTGAGAATCAAGTTTTAATCTCGTTGGTTCAAGTGGGATATTCAACGTATCCCAGAACTGTCCCACTGGTTCTTCAGCCTTGAAAATGTTTTCCTTCGGGTGAGGACTCGTTATGTCGAGGAACGTCCACTTGGGAAGCGCCAAATCCACAGGTTTCCATTCCTCAAGTTGGTCTCTAAAGAAGAAAAAAATGGTATACAATATTATCAACTATTAGATTAATTTTCATGGAAAACGATCAAGGATTCAAGGATTAAGTTCAATTGCTTAGCATATTATACTATATTGTTTTGAAAATTGAAGGCTTTGCGTGACAAGAAATTGTTTTGCACCTACAAAATTTCTGGCGAAAAACTCATTTTATACAATATTTTGCGATCCAAAACAGATTTTGGATTTTTAGCTTTATTTGTTGCTCTTTTTATATATTTTTCTGTAAATAATAATGAAATTTAAGTACATTCTTCAGCATCATTTTGTGCATAGATTTTTTAATTTTCTAGTTCATCGTTGATAAACTTGTTTTGAATGAAATTCTGCTAAAACGTATAATTTTAACGGTTTCCAGCCGTATTTAGCCATTTTCAGTGATTTTTATAGTTTATTACAGTATTTTAAAATTTGACCAATTTAATGTGTTCAAAAAATTCTGTCCAACTAACTCATCCTTTCGTTTGGAAAGCCTTTTTTATTCTATTTTTTATTCAAGGAATTTTTATTCTAATCCTAAGGAGAGTTATTGTTATCGATCTGGAATGACTAATCTATTTATATAAATATATAGGTACATATATGAAAAAGCGAAACTATAGGATTCGTTTCAGAATGACTCAAAAAAAAATTTCAATGAAGAAAAATGTTCAGAGCCATTGCAATAGCTTCATTTTCCGCGAAAATTCGCTAAAAGTTATCGGAAGTTGCAGACTTTACTTGCACTTGTTGATTAAGAAATTTCCGAAGGAACTATGTCTCATGGATCGTCTGCCCTCAAATCAATTTGTATTGAATGCAATTTTGACCCGATTTTATGTACTTAGTTGACTGAGATCGTGCAAATTCTAATTTGGAATATTCGCAATAAGTTTCAAAACGCTAAGGTGAATAGCAGTCTTCGCACTTGAGCCAACGTGAAGAAATTTAAGGTTTGCCACAAACTTGACTTCCTGAACATCCTGTTAAAAGATTTCGATGGACATTTTAAAATTGTGCGGATTAAGTTCTAGATGCTTCCTCCATAATTTCACCGCATTCTACCGCAAAGCCGGTCAATGATTCGCAGCATTTTTAAAAATTTTTATACTCTGGAGTTCAACATTTAACACACTGCTTTAATGTTAATCTTGATCTTGTTACGAACTTAGAGTGCCGCAGAGGTGCAAAGGGGGCCTAAATCTGCACTCATAGAGAGAGAGAGAGGGGTGTGACAGTACCATAAGAGATACAACTCGCACTAATAGCATATATACTATGTTCGAAGAAGATAATTTTCCGGTTCCCGGATCCTCATCTATCGCCAACCATAGCAATTCAAGAACGTGAGCATGGACGCCTAGCCCTAAGCAACGGATGCGCAGCGCATTCTCTTGGATCTCGCGGGAACTGGTCATAATCTTATATATAACCATATCTCCAATAATATTCGCAATAGTTTACATAGCCTAAATATCTATTCACATCTAAGGAACTTACCCCATAATAAATTTCATCCAGATGTCAGTCATCGTTTTCATCATGGCATGCGCTTCCGGGAAAAGGTTGACATCTTCAGCCATAAACGTATTGAAAATATATAAATAATCCTCTCCGTGGGTGGCACCTCCTAAAAATAGTGGACAAGAAAGCATTACATTTTTTCTCCCCATTTTTCGTTACAAGTTGAGAATTTGGCTTCGAGTTTGACATTAACTCCTTGACTAATAAATACCCTAATTCACTGAAGCAAGGTGAGGACGAAAGAGGAATTTAAATTCACCCCAAAGTGCGTGATTGCTGAGGTGTATCTTGTTACTCAGAGAGTGTGGTCTCATGAAGAGCAAAAGGAAATGTAGGCTGTCACCACAAAGCACGTGGTGCTGAGGGATAAGAGGAAATTAGATGCTGGATGCAAACTCCCCAGTGCAGGTCCCGCAAATCGGCAGGGAGGAAAGGTAAGGTAGGTTTGGTAAGAATTGAAAAGACAAAATTTCAAGTGAGGATGATGCTTATTGCTTCCGAGTCTACCTAAAGGTAGCGGAAACATTGTTTTCACTTTCGGGAGAAAAACAATTCTTCGGTCTCCAAAAACAAAATTTCCACTCGCATTTTACGTTTTAGACCATTCTGAACAACTTTGGTTCCGTGTCTGCCTGTCTGTATGTGTTGTGTGTGAGTGTGTCTGTCGTGTGTCCGCAAATCATTGTAACAAGTCTATTTTCCACAGTTTTCTTCCGATTTGGATGACATTTTCAGGGAATGTGCGGGCTAGAGGGTAGACGATCCCCTATCAGTTTCATCGTTCTAGACTCAATACCTCACCCTGCGCATGCGTGAATGTAAATTCAACCAAGCAATATTTTCTCAAGCCCTAGTTGTCCGATCTCGCTCAAATTTGAAAGATAGTTGGGGAATGATAATTTTATCATCTTACATCAATTTCAACATGATTGTATCATTAATAACTACTGCGCATGCGCCAATATGAAATCCTTGTAACAAGCTTATTTTTCACAGTTTTCATCCGATCTGGATGAAATATTCAGGGAATGTGCGAGCTAGGGTGCAGACGGTCCCCTGTCAGTTTAATTGTTGCCAAATCAATGCTTCATTCTGCGCATGCGCAAACGTAAATTCCATTATGCTCCATTTTTTCACGCCGTAGTCGTCCGATCTCGCTCAAATTTGGACGATATCAGGGAGATGGCAATTTGATCATCCAATATCAAGTTCAAAATGATCGTATCATTAATAGCTACTGCGCATGCGCATATGTGAAATCCTTGTAACGACCTTAATTTCCACCATTTTCATCCGATTTCGATGAAATTGTCAGAGAATGCGCGGGTTAGGTTGTAGATGGTCCCGTACCTATTCTATTGTTTTCAACTCATCAGTTCATTTTGCGCTTGCACAAATGTAAATTACATTGAGTGTCATTTTTTCGTTTCTTAATACTGACCAATTATGACATTTCACGCTACTTCTTGATTTAATCTTTTCCGCTTATGAAATTTTCAAGATCATTTAAAACTTTTCAATGATCTATACATTCATGATAGGTAAAAGAGGAAGCTATGTGCCACACCCAACTTTACAGGTGGTCTCTCTGTGGTGGGAGAGCAGCCGCTAAGATATGATACAGGCGCCTCCAGGTTGCCGTGCCGTAAGGCTTGACTACCGAATGGGCCTGGAAGCTCAGACTGGATATTTCATTTCGGTAAATCTAAAACAAAATTTCCTGACAATGATTTGTTGGATCACAACATTACACATTTTTTTAGGGTTAATTGTGCACAAAAATTGTATTACATTGTTCAAATTTGTGGTAAACTACTTTTCTAAACAAATTTTTCCACAGTTTCTTATGCACTTATTTATAACTTGAGCTATATTCTCTAAGCCCTCATTAATGATTCCAGTTATTTATACATACATTCATGTTATGGAAACGAGGAAGAATTGGCTAGAATCATCTTAGCAGATAAAACAGTTGTTTTTCTGTTTCATTCATCATTATAATTCGTTTTACTTGTTATTCATTTTATTTAGGTACTTATTTATTTATATATTTTTGTTTGACGCTATGGGGTGTGACTGGTGGGTGTATTTTAATTCGTTCCACTACTTTCGCAGTGAATTTATATTTTCCCAAATGTGATATAAAAAGGGAATTTTTGACAACGAACGAACGTGGAGAAAATATGGGTACAAGTCCGTTACATCTGAACTAGGTGGGAAATAACTTGGACTAACACTATAGGTGGAAAGGAGAGCGGAAGTTCCTCGTTTTCAATACAGTTGTTTCAATGTCCTCATATTTATGTCATGTGATTGAAATCATGGCCATGAGAATAATTTATATCAAGTCTCAAATATTGTTAGTCACCTCAACGCATAAATGGTATAATTTTCAAGTGCACTACTCACCTGTGTAATTAATTTTCCCAAAAAAGCTGTCAAATTTAGGGATATATCCTTTTGGTCGGTTGAAATCGAACCGGTACGCATAAACCGGTGATTCCTGATGCTCTGCGTGCAACAGACTTGATTTCTGAATACTATCTACAAAATGTCGTTCTCCAAGTATCTAAAATCAAAATTGATCCATATAAAGCATTGTGTAAAACATGATATAACGAAAATATAAATCATCTTTGATTTGTAGCATCAAAGAATATTTGTGTGCCTTGAACGTCGCACTTCTGAGTATTTAAAGCTCCTGATTGCAGATCGTGTTTCATTGCAAGTATTTCGTATTTTGTGAGTCTGTTTGCTGAAACTTTTATGAATAAAATCGACTTCCCTCCTTGCGACGCACAGTGTTTCAATCCAGGGGGTTTTGGGAGACAAAATTCTAAAACCACGAAAGTTGATAGTAATGAATATTGTGGTTCTCATTGATACTTTTGTTCATGTCCCTTTCTCATTTCTTGGTACTCAAGGCTCAAATTTCAAAATACTCGTAATTTAACACAACTATAAAACGATAATTTTTAAAATTCGTTCACATGACTATGTTTCATGACTGTTCCATGAAGTTGCGAGTTGGAACATCTACGCGACTCACCATTATGGGTCGCGGCCCACAGCCCGCCTGTCTTAGCCAACATTTCACCATACATCGAAATAGTGGAACCAGTATTTATGGATTTACATATTTCATGTAGATAGTTATAATACACGAAGGAGCGAAAAATTGTCTAAGTATACAGACCAAAATAAATAAAAATAAATAAAATAAAAATAAAAAAATAAATAAGTATATATGTCGCAGCCACATTGCGGAACGAGGCACTCCACGAAGTGTCTAGGCAGATAGTGAAGTCCTCAAATTTTCTCATTGATAGAACTGTACACATCATTCTGTCCTATTAACCCAACTGATCTGTATTTTACTAAAAGGATTGATTTAGAATATTTCTTCCAGACCACCAAGCTATACACATCATTTATTTTTTAACTTCGCTATCTGCCTAGACACTTCATGAAGTGCCCCGTTTCGTTACATATATATATATATATATATATATATATATATATATATATATATATATATATATATATATATATATATATATATATATATATATGTATTTGGAACAAGAAGGAGTTTTGTAAGCATTACAGTACTGTTCTTACTTTAGCAAAACCATTCAGGTTGTTGCTCAGCTTTGAGTTTCCCAAAAATCGTTTTCTTATTATCTGGGCTATTTCCTCTTCCTTGCTTCGGTCGAAAATACCATCGAAGGACGCTATTTGTGGGAGATTTTGGTTCCAGGCGTTATCGTATTCTTGAGCGTGGTCAGCATAGAAATACGGTTCTGAAAAGGTTCATAATGGTAATTTGTGCCATCCATGAAAACAATTTCTACGGTAATAATTAAAAGCGGGATATATGTCTGTTGGAATGATCTTGTGTTCGATGTACTATTCATCCAGTAGCATTGGGATTCATAATCACATTTTGCCCTAAAAATATAATTGAAACGGGGCTGTTACTTAAATTAGTAACACACATACACCAACACGTCTCCTAAGTTATCTATGAAGGTCCAAGAAGTAAAATGCATATGTAAATTGAGATATTGGACGAAGTTTTGATTAGGTTCCCAGAAGTCTACCTTGTTAAGGTTCGTATCAAAATTTGGCAAAATCTTACTCATGAGTATGATTACAATTTTTAATCACAGGTAAAATAAATAGATATGTTCCTGTGATTATGAATAAGATTAAATTCGTATTCATACGTAGGAGTATGATTAAAGTCATAATCACAGAATATGGTTAAGAATAATTTCTTAATAACAGAAATCCATGATTAATCACGAAAATCCGAGATTAATAACGGATTTCGGCGATTTATCCTAGATTTATGATATTTCCCCCCATTTTCTCATGATTAGTCACCGATTCCTGTGATTTATTACAAATTTCCCATGATTAATCACAGATTTCTGTGATTAATTACAGATTTCATAGATTTCTCACAATTTTCCCATGATTACTCACAATATTTCCATAATTACTCATGGATTTCTGTGATTAATCACAGATCTCTGTAATTAATCACCGAATTCTGTGATGAATAACCGATTGATGTGAATATTAAACAATTGGTGAAAATTTTCAAAATTTTCCCATGATTAATAGCCGATTCCTTGGAATTCCTGCGAATTTTCTATGATTAACCACAGATTTCTGTTATTAATCACAGATTTCTGTGATTAATCATAGATTTATGAGATTAAGGATTTGTTCTTAATCATACTCTGCGAATACGAATCTAATCTTATTAATAATAACATAAACGTGATTATAAACTTGATCGCTGACTTGATCGGCTTGATCGCTGACATCAAGGTACACGGAGTGTGGGATAGGGAGAGAGTGGTTTTTTAGCTTTGTTCCAACAACGCTTCAAGAGCTACTCCAGAGTTGACGTGGGGTTAGCGACAAGGTCGCCCAGTTTGTTGGAACACTTCGGAGAGAAATGTGATAACAAACGTAGTAGAGAAGGTGAAAACAGTTTAGAGAAGGTTACGCGGATATGTAGTTTACCCAAGGGTAGCAGGTTATTTCAAAATGCGCATGCGTAGAGCTCAAAGCTCTCGATGAGACCCCGTCAAAAGTGTGAGGCTGCTTGGGGGACCCCCGGAGCAGTTCTGGGGGCCCTCTAAGATCTGTTGGATCACGGAGCTCTCAACCCAAAAACCTTATTGGAACGCAATGTCGAGCTCTGAGCTCCTCTAGGGCGTCCTTTTGTCCTTGTTGGAATAAAGCTACTGAACACCGCGTCATCAACGCCTTCCTATTCCACACGTGAGTGGTCCGCAGTCGCCGGCGAAGCCGCCCGAGCGAAGCACCGAAAGTAGGTGCAGCTGAAGACCTACGGGGATTGTTCACACCCCTGATAAACTCATGTGAGGGTGTCCTACATCGAGAGTTCAACATTATTGTTAAGAAGTTAGTTCCAGTTCTCGCAAAATACGGGGTGCGGCAGTTAGGACGGACGGTTTTAAAAAAATCATAAAAGAGTTAATTTTCACTCAAAAACAAACTTATTGATGCAATCAGGTTCGCAAGGAAATAACATTTGAGACAGTCAAGTGTGAAAAATCACATCAGGCATGTGGTGGCAGAAATTGTTGATGCAGTGCTGGAGGCGTTCTTGGAAATTCGTGTAGACTCTCTCCAACATAACCCTACCTACATCGTAATGATCACCAACTTCTTTTTCCCTGAATTATGACGGCAACGTGTTCCAACCCGACGTGTGTGGTTCCAGCAGGATGGGGCGACCGCCCACACAGCCAGAGCATCAATGGACGATATTCGCCCTCTCTTCCCTGGTCGCCTTATTTCCAGGTTTAGCGATGTTCATTGGCCTCCTCGGTCCCCAGATTTATCCATATGCGATTTTTTCTTATGGGGACACCTCAAGGCTTAGAGTATACGAGAACAAGCCCCGAACTCTGGACGCAATTGAAGGACGCAATTCGCGTGGAAGTCGCCCAAGTTGAGAGAGTATGTTGGAGATAACGCCCAAGAACACCTCCAGCACTGCATAAACAATTTCGACCACCACATGCCTGATGTGATTTTTCACTCTTGACTGTCTCAAATGCGATATCCTTGCGAACCTGATTGCATCAATAAATTTGTTTTTGAGTGAAAATTAACTATTTTATGATTTTTTTTAAACCGTCTGTCCTCACTGCCGCACCCTGTAAATGGGGAAAAACCTCGGTCCCAAGTTGCAGGCTGGGTACGAGTTAAACTTCAGATGACCATCATCCGGGCCATCTCCATGAGACTGCGGGGTCTAGACGAAAAATTCAAAACCATAGACACTTTCAACAAGAGGAGGGGGGTGAGATGAACCTAGAGGATGGCGCTCCACTCCCGATACCAGAGGGTTGAGCTAAAAGAAAATAGCTTCGAAACTTTACGGTGGAGACCCCAAACCTAATCTTTCATATCTTATTAAAAATACATTTAATTATGTCAACGTGCTAAAAAAAAAAAAAAAAAAAAATTATTAGGCTTTATATAGAAATCTGAGTTACGAAATAACCCACGTACTTACTCGATAAGAAAAAAGCGCCCTCATCTACAGCATTGGAGAAGAGAGCTGGTACATCACTGCCTTCTTTTGAAATTATCATGTCAATTGGGGGCTTGTCCATGAAAGCATTCGGGCCTGGAGGTTCAATTACAGGTGCGAATGGGAATAAGATTTTCTTGTAATCCTACGAACAGAGCGAAATTCGAATTATTAAGGAGGAGGTTTTCCCAAAGGAGGTATTCTTGATTAACTCAAAGCGCTGGTGGTGACACACTCGGCTCCCGTCTCGTAAGGATGGAAATTCCCAAACGGCTCCCGAAAACGAGTTATTGTTAATCACCAAAACATTCTTCTCCATTCGGCTCAACATGGATTTCTCTTCTATTCTGCACAAACACGAGAAACGACGACTAAATCAATGGGACGCGAAACAATGGGAGACGGAATGTGGAGAAAATTTACGGGAACTGATTGCAATGAACTGACAACCAGATACGGAATACCACCGATCATCCCAATTGGATGCTATAGGTATCCTCAGCCATAGCACAAAGTCATTCATCATACATGGCCCTATCGGTTGTGTGATTAAAACTGTTTGCTGTAGCTTTTGCGTGGGAGTCTAGTGAGGATCCTGTTTCAGAAATTGCGGGAGCCGTTTGGGAATTTCAAAACAAAGGACGGGAGCCGAGTGGGTAGCCACGAAACGCTGATTACATGATGACTCCTTTATTACTTTTTGGGTGTAATTGGTGAACGATTAATTTCAATTTAATAAAACACTAACTGGTCACCCGTTTACTTGAATATGCGCGAGCCCCCCCTCACCCATCACATTTTGGGACACCCATATTCAAAAAAGTACTTACTTCAAAGTGCTTACTTATAAATTACCTATTACGACCAAACTACTGGGATCAACCCCCACTCCCTCTCCACAAACACCCCCCATATCTCAGATAAAAAATATTCTTGATAGGTAACCCAAAAGAACGTTCAGACTAAACCAATTTCATTCGTTCGAACATCAGATCAACAGTTCGTTTGGACATGACCCAATTATTCCATTTAACCACCCCCTTCCTCCCTCCCTTTTTTTCTTACCACAAAAACCTTCCCATGGTTTAAGCTAGAAATTTTTGAATAGCCTGTGATTGAGTTTGATGCAATATAAACATATTTGAAAATCCCCAGTTTGTTCAGTGATGTCAAATATTCCTTTCCAACCCTCCTCCCCCCCAGAACACCCCTCTGGGTCGGAATTGAAAATTTCTAAGTAGGCAGTGGTTTTTTAGTGCTATCCAAACATATTTTATCAATCAAGTCCTCAGTTTATTCAGTGAAGTTCAAGAAACCCCCATTCCACCCCCACCCTCCCTCAAAATACCTGTTGTGGTTCAGATTTGAATATTTCAAGTTGTTTGTGATTCAAGTTAGAGTATTCCAAACATATTTAATCAATCAGGTCCTCAGTTTATTAAGGGATGTCCAAGATACTTCATTTCACAACCCCCCCCCCCACCACCCCCTCTCCCACCTCTAAGAATCACCTCCTTTGGGTCAGATTAAACATATTTTAGCAATCAGGTCCCCAGTTTATTCAGTGATGACCATGATACCCCCACCCCCAAAGCACGCCCTTACGGGTTAGATTGGAAAACTTGAACTAGTCTGCGATTCAAATAAGAGTATTTCGAACATTTCTTACCAATCAGCTCCAGTTTATTTAGTGATGTCCAAGGTAACCCCATTTCACCCCAGTAGGGGGAAAAAGTTCGTTCTGGCGCAGGGGCCAACACGGGGCAGAATACTAACCCGCAAAACACATGATACTAACCCGCACAACTCATAAATTGAAATTTTCTGTACATTGGTCCGTCTATTGTAAGATCAAAAAATAATATTTCATTGGCCGGGAATCGAACAGGCAACTACCTGGTCACCAGACCAGTGCTTTAAACAATTGAGCCATGACGCCAGATGATCATCAATGAATATAAAGTGTTTCATCCGATGCATGCAGCTTTTGATCACCCATCCTAATGAAATATAGTGGAACGGGTAAATAAAGGTATGTGTTGTTTATAGTCAAATTGGATTATTGAGATCTGAAAATGCGTATATATATATGTATATATATCACAAATGTCAGCACTCTCTCGGTATTATTATTCCATTTTAAAATTCTCGAAGAGACCATTTTAAACCTTTCTATGTTTATCCTCTATTCTTCATAAAATTGTACACTAGCTCACAGTAATCTCACTCCTTCCATTTGGGCACCCAATTAATTAGTCATGGACCAACTATTGGTGGAGTTTGTCAAATTATACGTATGTAGTATGCATCACTTCAAAATTCATAAAATTTGAAAAATTGTCACTGTTATTTTTAAGAAGAACTTACTTCTACTGTACGTATTAGACATGCCAAACATGCATTGATTTTAATAAATATGTTGAAAATTATAGGAATAGTGTCATTATCAAAATTTCCAAGGGCCATGGTGCCGTGTATGCATAGCTACCTACGTCTAAACCTTAACAATGTTTTGTGTGTGTGTGTTTTTTTTTTGTTTTTTTTGTTACTTAGTCACATGGATCACACTGTCATGTAGATGTAGTTTGTGCCTTTCTTAGTCAAAAGCTCCATCACCAACGTCAAGGTGAAGGCACTTCGATGGAGTCCTACATACTAAACATTCATACTGCTTGGGGGTCTTTACGACCACGCTAGAGGCCCATTCATACAATACACGTCATCTAAAAACTAGACAATCGTGTATAACATTCATACTGCTTGGGGGTCTTTACGACCACGCTAGAGGCCCATTCATACAATACACATAATCTAAAAACTGAACAATCGTATATAACATTCATACTGCTTGGGGGTCTTTACGACCACGCTAGAGGCCCATTCATACATCATATTATCAAAAACGATGCAATCATCGGTAAATTTCGTTACCTTTGAATGCAACCGCTAGAGACCCTTTCATACAATACCCTCACTCTAAAACGAGGCAATCATCGGTAAATTTCGTTACCTTTGAATGCAACCGCTAGAGACCCTTTCATACAATACCCACACTCTAAAACGAGGCAATCATCGGTAAATTTCGTTACCTTTGAATGCACCATAACAGGTTAGTTTTTGTTAGTACCAAAGTTTAAAATAATGCATTTCATTACAATTTTACTTTTATCGATGCTTATTCCAAGTACCCATGAGCAACTGTTGATACCCCATCCTCCAAAATTTTTCTTTTAGTATCAAATGGGGACAAAGCAACTTTGTTAACTTGCACCGTGGAAACTTCATGTTTTTTGGATTGGATAACAACCATTTGATTTCTAACTATATTTTTCGAAAACAAGGAGTTGTAATAATCTTCGAATCTTATTTCATTTTCAACGACATTCTTACTAATACCCTTGATTTTCTTTATCTCTCGCCCACTATTTGTTAAAATCTCATACATTTTGGCTCTCAAAGCTATAAACTCAGAAATTATTTCCCCATTCATTTCATCTTTGAATTTACCAAGAACTTTTTTGTTTTTAACAGAAAAGCATGGATGTTCTTGGGGATAATCTGATGTATCCATGTAGTCCATCATGTTTAGAATATCAAGCTGTAGATCGTCTGTTTTCATTGCATATATAAAACTATCCGTATCCATATAACACAGTTTCAACTTTTCAAGCCCGAATTTTGGTAGCATGACATCATAGTGGTACTCGTACATCGTAGTCTTTGAAATATCCAGTATACTCATACCTATGTATATAGGCTTATTGAACAAAATCGATTTTTTAGACATGTGTACCGCCGCTAG
Organism: Adelphocoris suturalis; assembly: GCA_030762985.1. Classification (NCBI taxonomy): domain Eukaryota; kingdom Metazoa; phylum Arthropoda; class Insecta; order Hemiptera; family Miridae; genus Adelphocoris; species Adelphocoris suturalis. Next base: position 57,244,368 of record CM061044.1, read on the forward strand.
ATTTTCACTGTATATCGTTCGATCTAGAAACTCAGGTTTAGCAATAAGTTTTTCCAACTTTTTAGTATCTGAGACAAGATGTATGGTAAGTCTGTTCCTAATGTTTTCCATTGTTTTTCCAAAAATGGCATTATTCATCAATTTGAATAGATCTTTTTCAAAATTGTTTTTAGCGGTTTTTCTCAATTCAGTGTTCAGGGATATGTACGGTTGCAACCACCGTGATTGTTTGAATTTTAACACACGATGGATTTTGGTGACTTTTAAGCCGTGAGCCACGGCTTGTTTGAGTGCCATATAATGCACCACATAGCGTTCACGATTTCCTAGATGGGGTGTTAATTTTGTGGTTGTATCACCGGGAGGTACGATATTTTCTGCGAGGAAGGGAAGATCGTTATGTGATTTGTGTAGGTTTTTTGGATAATTGATGTCAACTTCCATGATATATCCGAACTGGTCATCTTCATTCAAGCTTAATATATCGATGTCTTCTTCGTACCATTTGAATTCACCGTAGGGTAGAGGTTTCGACATGGCGAATCCATAAAGATTGTTACAGTCCTGATAAGTAATGAAAGTTGATTCTTCTGTTTGGTTATAATCTTTTATGAATTTATTATTAGCTTTGAAATATCGGTGAGAAGCTTGACAAATTCCGCCTCTTATCCCTCTTTCAATCATTAAAATCTGATCGTAATCAGTTAAAAGATCCAATTTAATTCCAGTATATTTCAACATGGCATCCCAAGACAATCCAGGTAACGTGAAGTAATGGGCAGGGTCCAGTTTATGGCTTTTATTTATTGTATCTCTGAAATTTTCAAATACATCTGCTAGGAGGAGAACATCTGTCTTGAGGTAATGATCAGAATATTGTCCAAGTGTATTACATTTGAAGTGATTCCATACTGCTTTCGCATGTTGATAATCCTCATCCGTAATACCACGTTTCTGCAATCTGCTGTAGAAAGCTTCTTTAGGAGGTAAAGTGGGTTCTTCTAGTTTTTCCCAAGACGAGACGTACTCATACGGGAACACTCCTTTTCGCTTCATTAGAGCTAGATCGTCCAGCGAATGAAACTTTGTTGTCTCTTTAAATTCGGGAACATTTTTCGCCAATGTGTCCAGACTAGCTGACATAAACCTGAAGGTGTCAATGTATCGAATTTTGTACCCTCCTTTTACTTTTTTTGTGAACGAGATATACTTTTCTTCGGAGTTAGGAATAACCTCAATTTCCCGATCGTCGTATCCAAGCTCCTTCACGATGAAATGTGAGTCGTACCCTGACAGATTATGTATTAGGACTGGAATAAATGTGGGGTTCCTACATCTCAGATTACAGCTATTGTGCGCTGGACCCCTGTATTTACCAGTAATGTGACAATGATCACACACCTTTCCGTCACTTTCAGTAAACTGTAAGTCGCATAAGTAACAGTGTTTTGCTGATCTGTAGATCACCACTTCTCCTTCCGACAGGGGAGTCATTGGAGTATTTACCGAATATGCCATAGAAATCGTCTCTGCTATACTTTTAATTTGCTGAACAAAATGAGAAACCGCATCTTTACCCCTGTACACAATTGGCTCTGATGGAATTTCCAACTTTACATCCGCAACTTCGTCAGATTTCTTTACATAGAGGCAATAACTCATTGGTACATGCTTCTGAATTGTTTTGGTACAAGATTCTGTTGAATTTTCTGCTACCGGTTCCAGTATAGCTTCAAAATCAGCATATACAACGTAAGGAACTTTCAACATTCTCTCACAATATTCAAACTCCACGTACGGTTTTTTTGTAGGCATGTCTACACGAATTACCTTATTGTCAACGCAGTATTTATGGTGTTCAGCTAATTTTTCCTCTTTTGGTTTACCGTGCTGATCATCAAATTTGGTAAAACACCTTTTGCAGATAACTATTCGCCCATGATTTTTCGTTAACTGCCTCACAACCAATTTTTCAAATTTCTTGACATATACGTAATGGTGAACATCCGAATCATCACTTATAAGAAGGAGATCGCGGTGATCGGGTAATTCCTTTTTGGTCACTTTAAGGGGGTATACTTTGCAATTGTCATCCAATCCATACACGTTGATAGAAATGTTGTTAGCATTCTCAAATTTTTTAATCTGCTTTAGAGGCGTAGGAAAATCTATGCAAGAAAAATCGTAAGGATGTTCCAGGTCGACATATTTACTTGCACGTTGTGCATCCTTGGTAATAAACTTGGCTAGAATTGAATATTTAAAACAAAAATTATCGTAATTCCGCACATTGATACAAGCTCGTTTATTTTCGATTTGCGGCGGGAGTCGGATGTAAGTGCTTCCCTTTAGAGGAACATTTTTGTTAATCCTCAAACGTAACCCTTCAATATGATCCAAAGACCATCCGCTTTTTTTCAATTGAACCTCCTCCATTTCATTTTTCAATGTCTCATTAAATTTCGCAACAACGTCATCAAGATTGGTATCCAGTTGTATTGTTTTGTTTCTTGTTTTGAAAGCTTTATCTTGTAACTCACCAACCATATTTTTAAACGTACATTCCACGAGTACATTAACTTTGATAGAAGTAAATTCTCGTAATGCTTCTCTGATTTTATGCTTTATAACATCTTCTACTTTTGAAAGGAAAGATGGTAAATCTACTGGTGAGTCATTTCTTATAAACCACGATTGTAATCGATTTTTAAATGCCGTTTCATAGCCATAAGCTACACCATGACCAATTTTTTCTAGCATCGCCTGCTTCCTTGGTTCCCACAGCTTAAATTTTTTGAGTGGAGGTTCATCTCCGCACTTATCTTCATGTCTTTCAACATTTGCTCGCTGTCGAAGTAGAAACTCTTTACCACATCGCTTACACTTTAAATTACCACGACAATGCTGAATATACATCGAAGAGGAGCTGGTTGGATTCATTTCCGAATACTTTCCACAATCACTATTCATTTTTACCAGAGAGATGTTTACGACGCTCAATGAACTAATATATTATGATCTAATGAACTCAATGAACTAATATATAATGATATTTTCTCAATCACACAGACTTTATATAGACGAGGGAGACAACAGAGATGGAAGTTCACTTCTTGATGCTTGATGAGCTAGTGATTTTTTTTCTTCTGAATCGCACACCGTTAATATAGACAAGGGAGACAATAGAGAGATGTTCACTTGTTTATGATCGATGAACTAATAATTTTTTCTCAATCGCAAAGCCTTTATATAGATGAGGGACAATAGAGAGATGTTCACTAGTTGGTGCTCGATGAGCTACTGATTTTTTCTCAACAGCACAGCCTTTATATAGATGAGGGGACAATATAGAGAGATGTTCACTTGTTGATGGTCGATGAACTAATGATTTTTTCTCAATCACACAGCCTTTATATAGACAAGGAGACGACATCAGAGAGAGATGTTCACTTCTTGGTGCTCGATGATCTGCATATTTATATTTCTGAACTTCGAAGATCTTGATTTTTGATTTTTGGTGGATGGGTTGTGAAATGTTCAAGTTTCAACCTAGATATCGCTTACTGTAGCGATTGGATTTCAAACTATGGGGATGGTAAGTATTGTACATAGAATTGAACCATGTTTGGATTACCTAGTTGTGATTATGGACTTCAACCTAATAATAATAGATTGACGACACGAAGAAGGAGTATACATGTTCTTTACATTAATGATGTGAGAGATCTAGCGCTTTGTGTGAATTCAATCTAGGGGAATGATGGATTAGATGTGAAATAATGGAAAGGGAACGTATATGTGTGTTTATTCATTTATTTTATTTATTGAAATTATGGGCAAGCCGAATTACAGATTGTACAGAATACAGAATATACCTATATAATAAAAATCAGAAACAAGAACATAACACAGTACTAATCACAAGGAGCAAATCGTAGGAAAAAATAGTAATTAAAGGGAAGTAAATATATGATTTCTGAAACGGGACAGCGGACTCGTGAAGAAATCCAACTCGGAATAATTTTCTAACAATAAGTTGATATTGCGGTGTGTTAATGATAGTACGTAGATTTTTAATGGCAATGGCGGGTTGACCTGTAGGCAGCTATGGAATGTATCTGGGTTACCGAATCGTAGAAGTAGGTACCTAATGAAGGCTTAAACGATTAGTATGAGAGAGTCAATAGAAGTATTATAGTAGAATGTACCGATATTAGGGTCTGTGATAGTGATTTGTTTGATGAATATTGATAATCTGAGTAATATATATGGTATGTAGAGATAACTGATAGACGTATAGAAGAATTAAGTGTGATTTAGTTTCAAATAATTGAGGAGTAGGTATGAGGCAGAGAAATTTTTATCTGAAGTCGGGAAAAAACTACATTTTTAAAGGAAATGCTTTATTTTTCTCGATTGTTTGACAAAATGTTCTAACTATTAACCAGGAAAATCTGACAACTAATGAGTGTGATGTCTAGGTTATGTTGATATATCGAAGTTGTATGGATGAATAAGGGGTGATTTATCAGTACTGTTTTCGGAAACCGGATATGGTAAGAAGTATGATAGCGTGTTTTTTGAAAGAAATGAGGTGATGTGAGAGTGGAAAACGGAATTTTATGGAGAATATGATTGTGTGAGGGTTCGTAGTAGTAATATAGTATAATAAGTGTAAGTATTATTGGTAAGTGGAGTGTGATGACGAATTTTTTACCTGTAATCTAGGAGAATGTACGAGGTGTAAGTGATGATAGTGAGTTTGAAAAGTAATTGTATTAGGCTTTATCAGAGGAATATGATGTGAGAGAGTGGAGAGAAGTGATTTAGGGAGTATTGGACTGTTTTTTGAGGTGTTCAGTGAATTAGTGGTAGTATGTGGTGTATATAAGATGTACTCCAATGTAATAGGTATCATTCAGTGTAGTCCCCTATATTAGTCAAATAAATCACATATAAAAATTGGTCTTACATCTTGAAATCGTATGTTGAACGTGTGTGTGTGTGTGTGTGTGTGTGTGTGTGTTCTGTTGGGGGAAAGTTTGTGTACTCACTCGATGTATACTGTCTAATGAACAGATGAATGCGCGTAGTATGCTACGACATACGGTTTAGAGGGGAGTGTGGTGGTAATATTGCTGAGGAATTTAGTACATGGAATGGGCGTGCAGTGGTGATATGAAAGGTTTCTGTGTGAAAATCATACCTACATATAGGCCACCCTGGTTGTCGGATGATCAAATTTGCATCTTGAAGGTATTACAATGAACGCCCCCCGGTGTCTATGATTTATATACCTGCGTCATATGGATTTTTTTTCTCATCGGGGTAGATTACAACTTTTTAAGGGGGATATTGTACGTTAACTTATGAGTCATTGATCAACTTTGTTTCTCAAACAGTTAAAGTACACATTACCAGATTTGTGCGATATGTTGTACTAGCCACCTTATAATGAGATGCCAACCAAAACATGCCATAGTTGCTCCATTGTATCATAACCAAACATTTGAAACTAAAAAAAAAAAATCGAATAATTCAAAGTTTATAATCATTTAATAATTCAAGTCATTTGTACGAAACTAATAATTAAACGGTGAACCTACCTATAACCATGTGCATCATGGTTGTGCGGCTATAGGTATTATGAAAATGTGTATAACTAACTACATAGCTGAAATAATGATTTAGTCAACCCCGAAGTTATGTGTGGAGATAGGTTAATATTGAGAATATTAGCTAAAATGAAAAGTGTACGAGTATTACCTGCAATGAAATTATGTCAGCAAAAAAAAAAATTGATGGGGGAATTGTTAGAATGGGACAGTTTGGATGTCGTTCTGATGTTAAGTGTAAAGGGTGGAACGGAAGTGAAATCTAATTATGGATGTAAAATTGGGCATGTGTGTGAGATGTTGTAGTGTTGGGTAGTGATATTCGGTATAGCAGGAGAATTATCGATAATAAATATAAGGTCTTAGTGTTGGTGTGAGAGGAGTACAGAGAGATATCGTGATACGTATGCCTAAAATTCAGACAAGGTTTATTTTAAAAAATAATGAATCTTCAAATATATTACTGAAAAGGGTTAAGCTTGTGTACATAATGCTAGTACTCTAATTACCAACCAGACTGGAGTAATCCAAGTGGTGTTGTGAATGTAGCGAAAGTGGGATATTGTAGATCTTGATGGGTAAAACTGGGATGATGTATTAATAGTGGTTAGTTTAGATGTAGTAATTGGTGCGAATAGTGGTGTGATGGAGTTGTGTATGTGTCTGTGGAGTATGATATGATTAAACTATTATTTGGTGTAATGAGGATAATATAGTGGTTTACAGTTAGGTATGTTATTTCCGACTGAATTTATAGACTGAAATGTGTACACGAATGATGAAAGTTATGAAGAAGGTGAATATGAGGTGTAGAATTACAAGGAATACGAAACGAGGAATGCAAGATGATCATATTAATGGAGAAATTTGCCTAGTAATTACTCGTATAATAGATAAATAGTACCTAAATTGATTATGGATGGATGCATTTTTTTAAAAATAAGATGAGAGGCTGGGAATGGGGCGGGGGGAGAAAAGACTCGGGGTGATGAAGGCGGCGCCAGGTGGCGAACGGGAACTGCTTCAGAGAAGAAGGCAGGGTGAGGAGGAGAGCGCAGGCAGAAGTGTGGGGGACTTTGAGTAATAATCATGCAAGTAGTGCAGATAAGGATGGGATGTGGATGGGAAAAAAAAAAAAAAAAAAAAAAAAAAAAAAATTCCATCGAAAAAGGAGGTTAAATGTGCGAGTCAGGCTGAACTGATAAACGATAAAAAATAGTTGAATAATTTCCCCACCTCGCGTAAATAATTTTTCCCGTCCTAAAACCTCTTGGATAGGAAGTGGATGGGAAAAAAAAAAAAAAAAAAAAAAAAAAAAAAAATTCCATCGAAAAAGGAGGTTAAATGTGCGAGTCAGGCTGAATTGATAAACGATAAAAAATAGTTGAATAATTTCCCCACCTCGCGTAAATAATTTTTCCCGTCCTAAAACCTCTTGGATAGTCTGTGGGTCCAGTCGAGCCACAACCTACCCAGAGGGGCTGGTACGTGTAAGAGGGAGAGGTTCCACGTGTTAAACAAAGAAGGAGATGCCTCCTTTTTTCATCGTGGCTCCGTTTTTTCATTGTGGCTCGCGCTGAAAACCTCTTTGATGTGATGTGGCTGGATTCCATCCACAACCGAGGCGGAGCGGCTGGTACGTGTGAGAGGGAGAGGTTCCACGTGTTGAACAAAGAAGGAGATGCCTCTTTTTTAATCGTGGCTCCCGCTATAAATGCGAGCCCCCCACGCTTCCCATTTAAATACGACTTTCGCCTCTCTCTCCATCACATCAACAAGTTCTAAAAAAATGGATCAGTGTGATCACTCTGAGATTAATGACTCTTGCGATAGATGTAATGACGCCAAAAATTGATCCCCCCACTCTAAATTGTACGAATCAAAAAATCTCATCCATATCTGCACTACTTGCATGATTATTACTCAAAGTCCCCCACACTTCTGCCTGCGCTCTCCTCCTCACCCTGCCTTCTTCTCTGAAGCAGTTCCCGTTCGCCACCTGGCGCCGCCTTCATCACCCCGAGTCTTTTCTCCCCCCGCCCCATTCCCAGCCTCTCATCTTATTTTTAAAAAAATGCATCCATCCATAATCAATTTAGGTACTATTTATCTATTATACGAGTAATTACTAGGCAAATTTCTCCATTAATATGATCATCTTGCATTCCTCGTTTCGTATTCCTTGTAATTCTACACCTCATATTCACCTTCTTCATAACTTTCATCATTCGTGTACACATTTCAGTCTATAAATTCAGTCGGAAATAACATACCTAACTGTAAACCACTATATTATCCTCATTACACCAAATAATAGTTTAATCATATCATACTCCACAGACACATACACAACTCCATCACACCACTATTCGCACCAATTACTACATCTAAACTAACCACTATTAATACATCATCCCAGTTTTACCCATCAAGATCTACAATATCCCACTTTCGCTACATTCACAACACCACTTGGATTACTCCAGTCTGGTTGGTAATTAGAGTACTAGCATTATGTACACAAGCTTAACCCTTTTCAGTAATATATTTGAAGATTCATTATTTTTTAAAATAAACCTTGTCTGAATTTTAGGCATACGTATCACGATATCTCTCTGTACTCCTCTCACACCAACACTAAGACCTTATATTTATTATCGATAATTCTCCTGCTATACCGAATATCACTACCCAACACTACAACATCTCACACAAATGCCCAATTTTACATCCATAATTAGATTTCACTTCCGTTCCACCCTTTACACTTAACATCAGAACGACATCCAAACTGTCCCATTCTAACAATTCCCCCATCAATTTTTTTTTCGCTGACATAATTTCATTGCAGGTAATACTCGTACACTTTTCATTTTAGCTAATATTCTCAATATTAACCTATCTCCACACATAACTTCGGGGTTGACTAAATCATTATTTCAGCTATGTAGTTAGTTATACACATTTTCATAATACCTATAGCCGCACAACCATGATGCACATGGTTATAGGTAGGTTCACCGTTTAATTATTAGTTTCGTACAAATGACTTGAATTATTAAATGATTATAAACTTTGAATTATTCGATTTTTTTTTTTTAGTTTCAAATGTTTGGTTATGATACAATGGAGCAACTATGGCATGTTTTGGTTGGCATCTCATTATAAGGTGGCTAGTACAACATATCGCACAAATCTGGTAATGTGTACTTTAACTGTTTGAGAAACAAAGTTGATCAATGACTCATAAGTTAACGTACAATATCCCCCTTAAAAAGTTGTAATCTACCCCGATGAGAAAAAAAATCCATATGACGCAGGTATATAAATCATAGACACCGGGGGGCGTTCATTGTAATACCTTCAAGATGCAAATTTGATCATCCGACAACCAGGGTGGCCTATATGTAGGTATGATTCCACACAGAAACCTTTCATATCACCACTGCACGCCCATTCCATGTACTAAATTCCTCAGCAATATTACCACCACACTCCCCTCTAAACCGTATGTCGTAGCATACTACGCGCATTCATCTGTTCATTAGACAGTATACATCGAGTGAGTACACAAACTTTCCCCCAACAGAACACACACACACACACACACACACACACACACGTTCAACAAACGATTTCAAGATGTAAGACCAATTTTTATATGTGATTTATTTGACTAATATAGGGGACTACACTGAATGATACCTATTACATTGGAGTACATCTTATATACACCACATACTACCACTAATTCACTGAACACCTCAAAAAACAGTCCAATACTCCCTAAATCTCTCCACTCTCTCACATCATATTCCTCTGATAAAGCCTAATACAATTACTTTTCAAACTCACTATCATCACTTACACCTCGTACATTCTCCTAGATTACAGGTAAAAAATTCGTCATCACACTCCACTTACCAATAATACTTACACTTATTATACTATATTACTACTACGAACCCTCACACAATCATATTCTCCATAAAATTCCGTTTTCCACTCTCACATCACCTCATTTCTTTCAAAAAACACGCTATCATACTTCTTACCATATCCGGTTTCCGAAAACAGTACTGATAAATCACCCCTTATTCATCCATACAACTTCGATATATCAACATAACCTAGACATCACACTCATTAGTTGTCAGATTTTCCTGGTTAATAGTTAGAACATTTTGTCAAACAATCGAGAAAAATAAAGCATTTCCTTTAAAAATGTAGTTTTTTCCCGACTTCAGATAAAAATTTCTCTGCCTCATACCTACTCCTCAATTATTTGAAACTAAATCACACTTAATTCTTCTATACGTCTATCAGTTATCTCTACATACCATATATATTACTCAGATTATCAATATTCATCAAACAAATCACTATCACAGACCCTAATATCGGTACATTCTACTATAATACTTCTATTGACTCTCTCATACTAATCGTTTAAGCCTTCATTAGGTACCTACTTCTACGATTCGGTAACCCAGATACATTCCATAGCTGCCTACAGGTCAACCCGCCATTGCCATTAAAAATCTACGTACTATCATTAACACACCGCAATATCAACTTATTGTTAGAAAATTATTCCGAGTTGGATTTCTTCACGAGTCCGCTGTCCCGTTTCAGAAATCATATATTTACTTCCCTTTAATTACTATTTTTTCCTACGATTTGCTCCTTGTGATTAGTACTGTGTTATGTTCTTGTTTCTGATTTTTATTATATAGGTATATTCTGTATTCTGTACAATCTGTAATTCGGCTTGCCCATAATTTCAATAAATAAAATAAATGAATAAACACACATATACGTTCCCTTTCCATTATTTCACATCTAATCCATCATTCCCCTAGATTGAATTCACACAAAGCGCTAGATCTCTCACATCATTAATGTAAAGAACATGTATACTCCTTCTTCGTGTCGTCAATCTATTATTATTAGGTTGAAGTCCATAATCACAACTAGGTAATCCAAACATGGTTCAATTCTATGTACAATACTTACCATCCCCATAGTTTGAAATCCAATCGCTACAGTAAGCGATATCTAGGTTGAAACTTGAACATTTCACAACCCATCCACCAAAAATCAAAAATCAAGATCTTCGAAGTTCAGAAATATAAATATGCAGATCATCGAGCACCAAGAAGTGAACATCTCTCTCTGATGTCGTCTCCTTGTCTATATAAAGGCTGTGTGATTGAGAAAAAATCATTAGTTCATCGACCATCAACAAGTGAACATCTCTCTATATTGTCCCCTCATCTATATAAAGGCTGTGCTGTTGAGAAAAAATCAGTAGCTCATCGAGCACCAACTAGTGAACATCTCTCTATTGTCCCTCATCTATATAAAGGCTTTGCGATTGAGAAAAAATTATTAGTTCATCGATCATAAACAAGTGAACATCTCTCTATTGTCTCCCTTGTCTATATTAACGGTGTGCGATTCAGAAGAAAAAAAATCACTAGCTCATCAAGCATCAAGAAGTGAACTTCCATCTCTGTTGTCTCCCTCGTCTATATAAAGTCTGTGTGATTGAGAAAATATCATTATATATTAGTTCATTGAGTTCATTAGATCATAATATATTAGTTCATTGAGCGTCGTAAACATCTCTCTGGTAAAAATGAATAGTGATTGTGGAAAGTATTCGGAAATGAATCCAACCAGCTCCTCTTCGATGTATATTCAGCATTGTCGTGGTAATTTAAAGTGTAAGCGATGTGGTAAAGAGTTTCTACTTCGACAGCGAGCAAATGTTGAAAGACATGAAGATAAGTGCGGAGATGAACCTCCACTCAAAAAATTTAAGCTGTGGGAACCAAGGAAGCAGGCGATGCTAGAAAAAATTGGTCATGGTGTAGCTTATGGCTATGAAACGGCATTTAAAAATCGATTACAATCGTGGTTTATAAGAAATGACTCACCAGTAGATTTACCATCTTTCCTTTCAAAAGTAGAAGATGTTATAAAGCATAAAATCAGAGAAGCATTACGAGAATTTACTTCTATCAAAGTTAATGTACTCGTGGAATGTACGTTTAAAAATATGGTTGGTGAGTTACAAGATAAAGCTTTCAAAACAAGAAACAAAACAATACAACTGGATACCAATCTTGATGACGTTGTTGCGAAATTTAATGAGACATTGAAAAATGAAATGGAGGAGGTTCAATTGAAAAAAAGCGGATGGTCTTTGGATCATATTGAAGGGTTACGTTTGAGGATTAACAAAAATGTTCCTCTAAAGGGAAGCACTTACATCCGACTCCCGCCGCAAATCGAAAATAAACGAGCTTGTATCAATGTGCGGAATTACGATAATTTTTGTTTTAAATATTCAATTCTAGCCAAGTTTATTACCAAGGATGCACAACGTGCAAGTAAATATGTCGACCTGGAACATCCTTACGATTTTTCTTGCATAGATTTTCCTACGCCTCTAAAGCAGATTAAAAAATTTGAGAATGCTAACAACATTTCTATCAACGTGTATGGATTGGATGACAATTGCAAAGTATACCCCCTTAAAGTGACCAAAAAGGAATTACCCGATCACCGCGATCTCCTTCTTATAAGTGATGATTCGGATGTTCACCATTACGTATATGTCAAGAAATTTGAAAAATTGGTTGTGAGGCAGTTAACGAAAAATCATGGGCGAATAGTTATCTGCAAAAGGTGTTTTACCAAATTTGATGATCAGCACGGTAAACCAAAAGAGGAAAAATTAGCTGAACACCATAAATACTGCGTTGACAATAAGGTAATTCGTGTAGACATGCCTACAAAAAAACCGTACGTGGAGTTTGAATATTGTGAGAGAATGTTGAAAGTTCCTTACGTTGTATATGCTGATTTTGAAGCTATACTGGAACCGGTAGCAGAAAATTCAACAGAATCTTGTACCAAAACAATTCAGAAGCATGTACCAATGAGTTATTGCCTCTATGTAAAGAAATCTGACGAAGTTGCGGATGTAAAGTTGGAAATTCCATCAGAGCCAATTGTGTACAGGGGTAAAGATGCGGTTTCTCATTTTGTTCAGCAAATTAAAAGTATAGCAGAGACGATTTCTATGGCATATTCGGTAAATACTCCAATGACTCCCCTGTCGGAAGGAGAAGTGGTGATCTACAGATCAGCAAAACACTGTTACTTATGCGACTTACAGTTTACTGAAAGTGACGGAAAGGTGTGTGATCATTGTCACATTACTGGTAAATACAGGGGTCCAGCGCACAATAGCTGTAATCTGAGATGTAGGAACCCCACATTTATTCCAGTCCTAATACATAATCTGTCAGGGTACGACTCACATTTCATCGTGAAGGAGCTTGGATACGACGATCGGGAAATTGAGGTTATTCCTAACTCCGAAGAAAAGTATATCTCGTTCACAAAAAAAGTAAAAGGAGGGTACAAAATTCGATACATTGACACCTTCAGGTTTATGTCAGCTAGTCTGGACACATTGGCGAAAAATGTTCCCGAATTTAAAGAGACAACAAAGTTTCATTCGCTGGACGATCTAGCTCTAATGAAGCGAAAAGGAGTGTTCCCGTATGAGTACGTCTCGTCTTGGGAAAAACTAGAAGAACCCACTTTACCTCCTAAAGAAGCTTTCTACAGCAGATTGCAGAAACGTGGTATTACGGATGAGGATTATCAACATGCGAAAGCAGTATGGAATCACTTCAAATGTAATACACTTGGACAATATTCTGATCATTACCTCAAGACAGATGTTCTCCTCCTAGCAGATGTATTTGAAAATTTCAGAGATACAATAAATAAAAGCCATAAACTGGACCCTGCCCATTACTTCACGTTACCTGGATTGTCTTGGGATGCCATGTTGAAATATACTGGAATTAAATTGGATCTTTTAACTGATTACGATCAGATTTTAATGATTGAAAGAGGGATAAGAGGCGGAATTTGTCAAGCTTCTCACCGATATTTCAAAGCTAATAATAAATTCATAAAAGATTATAACCAAACAGAAGAATCAACTTTCATTACTTATCAGGACTGTAACAATCTTTATGGATTCGCCATGTCGAAACCTCTACCCTACGGTGAATTCAAATGGTACGAAGAAGACATCGATATATTAAGCTTGAATGAAGATGACCAGTTCGGATATATCATGGAAGTTGACATCAATTATCCAAAAAACCTACACAAATCACATAACGATCTTCCCTTCCTCGCAGAAAATATCGTACCTCCCGGTGATACAACCACAAAATTAACACCCCATCTAGGAAATCGTGAACGCTATGTGGTGCATTATATGGCACTCAAACAAGCCGTGGCTCACGGCTTAAAAGTCACCAAAATCCATCGTGTGTTAAAATTCAAACAATCACGGTGGTTGCAACCGTACATATCCCTGAACACTGAATTGAGAAAAACCGCTAAAAACAATTTTGAAAAAGATCTATTCAAATTGATGAATAATGCCATTTTTGGAAAAACAATGGAAAACATTAGGAACAGACTTACCATACATCTTGTCTCAGATACTAAAAAGTTGGAAAAACTTATTGCTAAACCTGAGTTTCTAGATCGAACGATATACAGTGAAAATCTAGCGGCGGTACACATGTCTAAAAAATCGATTTTGTTCAATAAGCCTATATACATAGGTATGAGTATACTGGATATTTCAAAGACTACGATGTACGAGTACCACTATGATGTCATGCTACCAAAATTCGGGCTTGAAAAGTTGAAACTGTGTTATATGGATACGGATAGTTTTATATATGCAATGAAAACAGACGATCTACAGCTTGATATTCTAAACATGATGGACTACATGGATACATCAGATTATCCCCAAGAACATCCATGCTTTTCTGTTAAAAACAAAAAAGTTCTTGGTAAATTCAAAGATGAAATGAATGGGGAAATAATTTCTGAGTTTATAGCTTTGAGAGCCAAAATGTATGAGATTTTAACAAATAGTGGGCGAGAGATAAAGAAAATCAAGGGTATTAGTAAGAATGTCGTTGAAAATGAAATAAGATTCGAAGATTATTACAACTCCTTGTTTTCGAAAAATATAGTTAGAAATCAAATGGTTGTTATCCAATCCAAAAAACATGAAGTTTCCACGGTGCAAGTTAACAAAGTTGCTTTGTCCCCATTTGATACTAAAAGAAAAATTTTGGAGGATGGGGTATCAACAGTTGCTCATGGGTACTTGGAATAAGCATCGATAAAAGTAAAATTGTAATGAAATGCATTATTTTAAACTTTGGTACTAACAAAAACTAACCTGTTATGGTGCATTCAAAGGTAACGAAATTTACCGATGATTGCCTCGTTTTAGAGTGTGGGTATTGTATGAAAGGGTCTCTAGCGGTTGCATTCAAAGGTAACGAAATTTACCGATGATTGCCTCGTTTTAGAGTGAGGGTATTGTATGAAAGGGTCTCTAGCGGTTGCATTCAAAGGTAACGAAATTTACCGATGATTGCATCGTTTTTGATAATATGATGTATGAATGGGCCTCTAGCGTGGTCGTAAAGACCCCCAAGCAGTATGAATGTTATATACGATTGTTCAGTTTTTAGATTATGTGTATTGTATGAATGGGCTTCTAGCGTGGTCGTAAAGACCCCCCAAGCAGTATGAATGTTTAGTATGTAGGACTCCATCGAAGTGCCTTCACCTTGACGTTGGTGATGGAGCTTTTGACTAAGAAAGGCACAAACTACATCTACATGACAGTGTGATCCATGTGACTAAGTAACAAAAAAAAAAAAAAAAAAAAAAAAAAAACACACACACACAAAACATTGTTAAGGTTTAGACGTAGGTAGCTATGCATACACGGCACCATGGCCCTTGGAAATTTTGATAATGACACTATTCCTATAATTTTCAACATATTTATTAAAATCAATGCATGTTTGGCATGTCTAATACGTACAGTAGAAGTAAGTTCTTCTTAAAAATAACAGTGACAATTTTCAAATTTTATGAATTTTGAAGTGATGCATACTACATACGTATAATTTGACAAACTCCACCAATAGTTGGTCCATGACTAATTAATTGGGTGCCCAAATGGAAGGAGTGAGATTACTGTGAGCTAGTGTACAATTTTATGAAGAATAGAGGATAAACATAGAAAGGTTTAAAATGGTCTCTTCGAGAATTTTAAAATGGAATAATAATACCGAGAGAGTGCTGACATTTGTGATATATATACATATATATATACGCATTTTCAGATCTCAATAATCCAATTTGACTATAAACAACACATACCTTTATTTACCCGTTCCACTATATTTCATTAGGATGGGTGATCAAAAGCTGCATGCATCGGATGAAACACTTTATATTCATTGATGATCATCTGGCGTCATGGCTCAATTGTTTAAAGCACTGGTCTGGTGACCAGGTAGTTGCCTGTTCGATTCCCGGCCAATGAAATATTATTTTTTGATCTTACAATAGACGGACCAATGTACAGAAAATTTCAATTTATGAGTTGTGCGGGTTAGTATCATGTGTTTTGCGGGTTAGTATTCTGCCCCGTGTTGGCCCCTGCGCCAGAACGAACTTTTTCCCCCTACTCACCCCCCCCCCCCCCCCGCTTCCCGTAACACCCCCTATTGGGCAGATTTGAAAAATGTCTAGTAGCCTGTGATTTAAGATAGAATGATCCAAACATATTCGCCCAATCAGATCCCCAGTTTGTTCAATGGTGTCCGGACAGCGGACAAACATACGGACAGACAGGCAGAGAAAAATTAAGAAAATGGTACCAATCGTCTCCAAATAGCACGAAACGGAAAAGAATCGCAAAATTTCATGATAATAATCACTTTACAGACAGACATACTTACGATTTTATTAATATAGATACTGCACTCATGCGATTAACAAATAAGTAGTGTGTCTATCACTAATCTTCACAATATACGAAAATCATAAATTTTGAATCGCTATCGAATTTTATAGATAATGATAATTGCATTTGTATCGAAAGATTTAGATGATCTTTCATTAGTCAAGGTGAACCAACGGTAACCTCAGTAGTTGTGTAAAGAACTTAAAATCCTAGACAAAATTGATAGGTACCATGAAATATTGTATAGCTGCTCCCACACACTTTAATACAACATTACCGTGACTCGAGCAGAAGCCGATACAATCTGCTCAGCTGTCCGTTGTTGCAAGCATTCCAACGTGATATCGGTGTCGTTAATTGGACATCCCACGGTCTCTGCCATGAAAAGTCCAATTTTTCTAGGAGTCCTATGCACCGCCCAGGGGCTCAGAGCTGTCCCGCTATTGGAAATCGCTTTGTGGAATAATCCTGTAATGAAAGTGTTAAAACAAATCTTTAAAAATCATAATGAAGGGAATCATATAGTGTACAGGGTGTATCAGACACGACTCGCCAAAGTTCAGGGATCGATTTTACAACTAATTTGCAACAAAAAGTGCCTCTGAAACTTTTTTATTTAGAGGCTTCGTTTCCGAGTAATTTCACTTTTAAGATTTTTTCGTGTATTTGACCTTACGTCACTAAAATGGTCATAAAGTCCTCAATTTGAAAAGTAAAATAAAATTTGATTACACCGTTGAAAAGAGCGTTATATTCCCTATTCCCCTGATGCCAGAACAAGAATTTTCGAGGAGCTCCGATGGCTAAAAAATGCGGTCAAAGTCATAATTTTGAGATGTTGAAAAAATTTCACTGTTTTGAATCCGCTTATTGACTTTTTTACTAAGCGATTTTGAATTCCCATCTTCAGGAAAACTACCTTAGAATTTCAGCTTTCCAACGGTATAATCAATTTTTATTTTACTTCGCTAATTAGTGGAGAAAAGTATGTTTGTATGTTGAATAACTTGGTATTTTCTATGAAATCGGCGGTTTTTGTAAATAATGACCCTAAAAAAATAGTTGAGTTTGGGGCCGGTTTCTGTGCGTGTTTTTTCACGCTGAATCGAATGGCAACACTTACAGATCTCCCCAACTCCGTTATAACAGAGTTTTACACTTGAACTCACGCATTTTTAGTTAATTTGTTATGCTCAATTTGATGTGTTTTTAAGGGTAAAACTAGTTTGTTCATGTAGAAAAATCAAGTTTTCATTATTATTGGGGCAAGAGAGATAGTTTTAGAACCCAAAAAAAAAGTCATTGGCTTCTTTATTTTTTTTTTTTGTTTTCCCTAAAACCTAACACCTCCTTTTTCCCTTGCACGGTCACAATGTTGTTGAATTGAATAATATGTTCGGGGCTCAATTGATGTTTTCCTGAAACTACATAGGAATTCCTTTATTTAAATAATTACTGATGTAAATCTGAATCCACATAACATAGCGGGGGAAAATTTCAACTCATCGACCAACTCACTCTGTGTTGGAGAGCCTGAACCAATACAGAATATCTAGGGGGGAAACCGCTAACGAACTCTGAACAAGACTAGCAATTGAGGTTGAGAAAATCAACAACGGCATTTTCCGCTCAATTACACACTTCTCTAGTTACAGTTGCTCTATGAGACCACTCCTCAGTAATAATTTACTACAGAATAAGTGCCATTCGTGAATATGAAAAGGCACGTTTATTTTTCATATTGAGAGACTCCATTCAGCAAGTACGAGTATTTAATTCAAGACATTGGTGAATTCATTGCATACCTCCAGTATTCGGTTCCAAGTATTTGAAAACACTTATCAGGTACAGTTTTGTAAAAATTAAGTCTAGTAAAAATATTGTTTCATTGCTGCAGACCAGCTAGATTTTTAGAGTGTGGTAAAAAAAGCTCAAACAAATGTAATACGAGAAAAATAATAAGAAGTTAAATGAGATTAAGAGGAAATAATGAAATATTTTATTATTTTATTTTTTAAGAAAAAGATATTGATGCCAGAATTGAACAGTTCGTACTAATCGCTAAAAATCTCGCTGGTCTACAGCAATTAAACAATACAAATTTAAAAATGAACCATGACCTGGAATAACTTGAATTAATTACAATACTATTAATCAAAAGTACAAATGTGGATGATGCAAGTCGTCATTGTTGAGGATAAGTGGTTCTGATGAAAGATGATCTATAATATCATGGTAGCACCTTTGCTCATAGGAGAAATCATATGAGAATGAACGCTGGAGCCGCCAGCAGACACGCCAGCGATAGTAACCTTGTTTGGATCACCGCCAAAAGCTGCAATGTGGGTTTTGATCCACCTCAGAGCCAATGATTGATCCTTCAATGCGTTATTGCCAGGCACCACAGAGTCCTCGAAACTGAGAAAACCTATAACAATGAAAGATAAGTCATTTCCAGGGGGATGAAAGGCGTAAAATGATATTTAATAATAATAATAATTTTTATTCGTGTTTTAGAAAAGATCCATACCCACGTCAATAATAATAATAATACATAGCAAATCAGGACTTAATAACAACAATAATAATAGTACATGAAAGTAAAATCTCAACAAAAATACACACGGTCATTAAAACAATAAATCAAAAAACTTCTGAGATTGCACATAAAGGATTGTCCAGCAAAATTAACTTCAATTTTCGGTGTAAGGGCTTGTCCTCCAGGGACTTCAGACGAGCAAGTAGGAAATTAAAAAGCTTAGCCCCCGAAAAGGTGACATTACGCGCAGCCGGCTCCGGCTGTATAAGGCTTCGCCCACGGGTGGTCATAACAGTGCTTTGCACAGCCTGACTGAAACTATCCATGAGACCGGTGAGCAAAGCACAGTAACTCGAGGCAGCAGAGACCAAAAACGGTAAGGATTTTCATCCTACGAAATAAAGGTCTGCAGGAAGATCTCCCATCAGCCCTGGCCATAATTCGAAGGGCTCTCTTTTGTGCTAAGAGAATGCGTTGGGCCCCAACAGAGCTACCCCACAAGAGTATACCATAGCTTAGGTATGCGTATATTGCGTATTGTACTAGTTGGTAAAGTTGTGCGTTGCACAGGATGACTAGAATTCAAAGTGTCTCACCACTGAGAACTATTGAAATATCTTTTATAAATTTAGTTATTAATGAGCAAAATTAAACTAAATCTAGAAATTGGTACTGTAGTTAGAGTACCTACATGGGCTAAGCTTCAGGGCTTACATCCGCGCAATAATATACAGGAGAGAGGCCCCAATAACCCTTAATATCAGCAATTATGTTCTGCTATCAGAAAATACCCTTCCAGATCGAACGAGCAAGTTTTATCTCCAATCGCAGCACCTCAAGAACACGAGAATGAACCCCATTCAACACAACGGTGAGCAAAGGGTAGAGCGCATTCTCTACGAAATTACGGAACTGTCACCCCCCCCCCCCTCCCCTTAATAACATACTTAATTCAAAAATAAATATGTTAAAAAGTGGATGGTCAGTAGCATGGGTTCCCCTCCAAGATATGTCAAATAGAAAACCAAAAGCCTAATTAACTCCCTTCATGAAGATATTACAGGTGTAGTTTTACTGGCGGAACTCATTCTCCTTGATCAATAGATGCATTGGAATTGGGGAATAAAGAAGTTAAAAACAGGAAAAGTTTTCAGAAAATGTCATATGAAACATTTATCGGGCTACTAACCCTCAATCAAAGATTGGGAAAACCTGGAAGGATAATTTGCTCCACTTTGGAGACTTACAATACAAGAAATACAGGAAAAAATACTATTCTTCTATATATACAAGATAATGAATAAGAAAGGGACTCTTTGAGGACTTTTAATAATGGGAACTTCGCCCTGTAGATAGAATTGGGAACTATGCCCCGGAAAATAAAATTGGGAGAGAAAACCATAGAAATATAATATAATGAAGGCAGAGGCGCCTGGAAATATCAATTAGGTAAATAATTGAAGGTAGAAAGGGGAAACAATTGAAAACTAAATCGCTGCAAATTATTACACAATGGTTTATTATTTCTGTGTTAGCACGTGCAGAACGTTGGTCTAAAGTTCTTAAACGCCGTGTGTAATATATGATCAGAACATGGTGCATCGTACCTCCCAAAAGGGTTAACCTGTACAGTTCCAAGACCCCGCAATTTTAAAGCTTTACAGTAAATGTAAAAAAAAGGTCGATAGGTAAGGAAAGGGTGTAGCATAAGCAAGAATTGAGAAGGAGTAGAAAGAAATAGAATAGAAATACTTTATTGTCACCATACAACAAACGGTATATAACAAACGTCAACAGGAGAAACAAAAAACAAGCAAAAATTGAATAAAAACAGATAATAAATTGTCAATATTTCTCAACACTTCACTGGAGAACACCACAAGCTCCCACAAGAAACTTCATCTGTGCTGTACGGTGCCAAGGCAATCAGCCTATCCTTTATTTCCCTCTGAAATATGGCAGGGCTCTACATACGGGAGGAACTACATTACACTACATAAATAATTAACTTCATTAATTAACTACATTATCCATCACAGAATAGAGGATAAAATTTTGAAGGGATTTTTGTCAACTTTGGGGGCCAAATACTCCACTTTGGACCGGAGGAGGCGGCAATCAAGAGCATGAAGTTGTTTGTAAGAAACTTAGGCGCCCCGAGGTGCAATGGGGGCCTAAATCCACACTCTTAGAGAGAGAGATGAGAGTGACAGTACCCAGTTGGGAAACCACGGAGCGACGGCAGCGCATTCCCTTGGATCTCGCCGGAACTGTCACATGTTTCTGATCCAAAAAGACCTCCCTTGTAGAACGAATAGAAACGGATAGAAACGGGAGGAATTGGCATTTAGAAGCGTAAAGTTCCTTTCTTTTTTGGTCGCAATGTGCAGCGTAAGTTGCTCCCAGTTCAAACAGATAATTCTTGTGAAAGCAAAGTGAGGAGGGGGCGACCAGAAAGAAGCTAGAAAGTTGCTCCCGCTTCAGAAAGACGCTTCTTGTGAAAGCAACAGAATGAGGTGGCGATCGGAAGCGTACTCTTCCACTTAACCCTTATCTCGGCAGAAAAATCAAAATGAAAACAACTATCCAACTATTTTTTTTCCTGGTTCAAAAACTATTCACAAGTATGAGAAAAATAAGGAAAAAAATATTTCGCATTCATTTCAGTCCAAAAATTGAAATTTAGTGAGTAAGCCTTATAGGGCTCATTGCGAAGATAACGATAAGTATTGCATTTGTTTTCTACGCACCTTCATTAGAAATAGGAAATATGTATCATGATAAAAACTTCAAATTTTTCAAATTTATGTAATTTAATTTTAATTCAGAAATCACAACCATGTTTCTTTGAAATCACAAAATTACTTTGTACTTACATAGCTACAACAAACTTACTTTTTCACAGCTCTTATTTCTTAAAAATGGAAGCTAATAGAAGAATCGTGCGATTGTTGTTGTCAAATAACTAATTATTTTGTAAATCACATCACCATAATACTATGAAGAAACATGGAAAGAAGGTGAAATATCACTTGAAAACGAGATGAGCCTCATGAGGCTCAGCGCCGAGAAAAGTGTTAAAAAAGACACCCCTTGTGAAAAAAAAAAAAAAAAATTAATTAATAAAATGAGAGGAGGCGGCAATCGGAGGAATAAAGTTGTTTCCGCTTCAAAAATACACCCCGTGTGAAAGCACGGGGGGAGGTGGCATTCGGAAGCGCTAAGTTGCTTCCTCTTCAGACAGACCGATCTTGTGAAAGCAACTTTCGGAAGCGGCAATCGGAAACGTTAAGTTTCTTCCACTTCAAGAAAACATGCCGTGTGAGTGCGACGGGAGGAGGCGTCAATAAGAAGCGTAAAGTTGCTTCCACTTCAAAAATACATCCCTTGAGAAAGCAACGAGAGGGCGGAAATCGGAAGCGTAAAGTTGCTTCCACTTCAAAAATACATCCCTTGAGAAAGCAACGAGAGGGCGGAAATCGGAAGCCTAAAGTTGCTTACGATACAAGAAGATAACCCTTGTGAAAGTAAACTTAGTAGGCGGCAAAATGAAGGGTATGGTTGCGTCCGCTCCAAAGGGGTGTAAAAATGTCATATTTGGGGGAATATGTGGTTAGTACGTATCGTAATTGCACTTCCACAATATTTAGCATAAATGAAATTTTAGCGAATGAGAATTTTAAGTTAATGAAGTTATACAATTAGTTTGTATTACGAAATATTCTTTTAGAAAAAGTTCCTTTGTCATAATTCTGATAGTTATACATTTTTGTGCAAGGAAGATGCTCGAATTTTAGCTCAATCTATATAAATAAAAATCAATTGCTGTTCGTTAGTCTCACTAAAACTCGAGAACGGCTGGACCGATTTGGCTAATTTTGGTCTTAAATTATTTGTAGAAGACCAGAGAAGGTTTAAAAGGTGTGGTTGTTGATGTTTTGTGATAGTGACACGGCAACCTAACATTTATTTAGGCACTGGATAGAACGTTGAAAGATCTTCGTGACAACGTAAATAGTAATGTTGACAGGTGACCCGGCAACCATAACATTTGACAATTGACAACCAACTAATATGTCGATCGATACCTCGGACAAACAAAAGGCTTAAAACAGATACCTAAGCGAAGGTTTAGAAGGTGTAGTTGTTAATCTCTTGTGATAGTGACACGGCAACCATAGCATTTCTTTTAGGCACTGAACAGAATGTTGAAGAATATTTGAGGAGTGTTTTCTCAAAAGGGAACACATCCACTTTTATGCAAAACCGTTTTTTTGTTGCATTTTCTGTATTTTGTATGAGCCTCATTGAACCCCCCAGGCTGTAGCATTCCAAACGGAACATATCCCTGATCATTTTATAGGAAAAATGAGGGGTTTCAACCAAAAGGTAACAAATTCATTCCCTTAAATTTTTTCAGATCATGTCAATCAAAAAGGAACACATCCTCAGTCTAATACATTGAATTGAAACTCAGTTTTTTCAAAAGGGCACGTATCCACCGCATCAAGACTGCAACCTACTGGTAGAACTAGTAATTGATAGATTGACACTCGAGCCAATAGATAACTCGTGAAGTACATCATGTTTCATAGACTAGGTTAGTATAGCTATCCACAGAGAGCGCGAGCTCCGCCCTTCGGCAACTGGCTTATTAGCTAAGCTCGCGTGGTGGCATTGTGTGATTCCTGAACCTAAAATTTTTGACGCTCCTCTTGTTTATTTTCACCCATCTTTCGCGTTTAAAGCGAAGTAAAAAAGGTTTGGCATTGACTGGCTAATGTACCCTATAAAGGAGTTGGGTGCGGTTTATAATAAAATTGGAGGAATAAGCCAAGCGAAAAAAATCTAAATAAAAAAGTTTGTCAAGAAAGCAGGAGGAATCTCTACCAGAGTTTAGCGCATTTCCCATTACAGGTTCGAAAAGGAATTCGAAGTCTTTCGTTCACTGGTCCAAAAGAGAAAGAATGAATATGATTTTCCAGAGTTAACAGCACGGCCCTTTTTGGCCCGCAGTTTGCCTGCCGAAAAGAAGAACGATGTACAACATCTTCTCAAAACTCATTTTGGAAGTGAATGGTGTGACATTCCTGAATTGGCTTGGTACAAGACCATAATCCTCGGTGACGGTGCGTGTGAAGATGAAGTCGAGGTGCACGAGCATGAAGGGGAATGCGATTGCCTTCAAGAGGAGGACTGTGACATGCACATTTAATTAAAACTCGTTCTTCAGAAAAATCTTCAGAAAAAAAAAAAAAAAAAAAATCAGATGATTCTCTATTTTCAAGTAAAAAAAAATGTAAAAAAAAAAAAGGTTCAAGGGGTTCAGGGTTGAAGTTTAAAACTTTTTAAAAAGTTGAAAAGTGTTGTGAATTTTTTAAATAACATAAATATATTCGCTGTGCTGTATTCTTGTTATAATAATATTATTATCCCCTATTGCTCCTACATATTATCAAGTCGAAGGCGACTAGTAATGCCTCCAAACAGGGTTTAATATACCAAACTAGGTCAAATATTAATGCTGTTCGTTTGTATAGTAAATTTTTTTTAAAAGTAATCCTCCCCCCTCCCTTAGGTTCATTAGGTTCTAGTTGTCAACTCTATACGCCCAATATTCCAATTATTTGTTTTGACTGTAATTTTTGTGTCTTTGGAGAGCTCAAAATTTAGGGTTTCAATCAAAAGGGCCCATAATGACATTTTTCGTTCAAAAGGGGACAAATCCAAAATTAAAATGGCGATTTCTCCTCCATTTTTTAATGCAAGTAGTTAATATTTTGGGTTAATGTCCGTTATGCTTGTTTGTACAATACTACGCCCAGAAACCCTGAAAAAATATGAAACTGGTTGTGTTATTCGTTTTTATCTCCTCCTCAACATTTTTTGAAAATGGATGTTTCCTTTTGAAAAAACACTCCTCATTTGTAATCTAAAATATGGAAGATGTTTGTGGAGGGGGAGTGGGGATTGATCTCAGTAGTTTGACCCTAATAGGTAATTTATAAGTAAGTACTTTACGTCAGTACTTTTAAGTAAGGACTTTTTTAGGTCAGATCTATAGGGGTGTCCCGAAACGCGATGGGTGAGGGGGGGCTTGCGTATATTCAAATCGTCCTCTGCAACGCACGGGTGAACCAGCTAGTTTTACATAAATTCAATGCTATTAATGAAGATAATTCGCTCGTATAGTCATGCTACACGACTGGGATTTTTCCAAAGAAAATGTGAGCGCACACAATTGTTGAATAGAACTCTTTGGGAATTGCTCTCTATAGGCTTCGAGACCCATCGGTTTAAATACATCACCGTTCAGTCTACTGGTCTTAGCTTTTAACAATGAATTGCTCTTAATGGGTGTTCCATTCAATCGACGGGAAACTATTCAACTGTATGTATAGATCTGCAGCTTACCCAGTATTCCGAGACGGTAATTGATGGAGACCATTACGACATCTCGATCCATAATATACGAAGGGCCGTAGAGTGTGGCGTATCCTTGTTGATAGCCGCCTCCATGAATGAGCACGAGGACGTTGAGGAGTTCGTCACTTGAAGGTTCGGCAACTAGCTACGAAAATAGACTCTGACTTAACATAAATGAAAAACATTGAAATGCAAAACAATAATAAATTATGCTTTAAATGAGCAATTGTGAGTAGCAATTAAGCAATGCACGTATCTTACAGAGTGGATTCGTGGAAAGCAAGCAATGATCTGTACAATTTTATTCAAACTACACACCTCAAAAGAATTAAGGGATCACTTTTTCTTGTAGACGCCAAAGACCCCAGGGGCCCATTTCATAAAACAACAAGTTACAAGTGTAGAAGTTAACAAGTACAGCTACTTGTAATGCACGCTAAACTAGAACAAGTGTTTCACCAAAACAAAGAGTACAAGTGTAGAAAAGTTACACTTGTAGAAGCTAAGTTTACAAGTGTAGCAGAAAAGAAAAATGGCGTGTGGGAACAACAGGTGAATAGACGTAGGTTAAAAATCGGCCATTTTTTACAACGGTAAAACAAAGACTTGTACAAAATGATGGGGAAACACTTGTAACTTGTCCAAATTCGCCTGTACACTTGTTAATTTTCACTGTGCATTACAAGTCTACGAGTACACTTGTATCTTTATGAAACACTTGCACACATTTTTACAACATTTTTTACAACTTGTACACGAAATCGGCTTGTGACTTGTCACTTGTTGCTTTATGCAATAGGCACCAGATCAATCGTACAAAGTTCATATTATATCTCTTGATTAGGTACTTGATGGAGATGGGATGTACTCTATTCTTTTTGTTATTTCTCAACACTGAACGGAATCTGAGTGTTTTTCTCAAGAGAAGTAACTCCCTTCCCCCTAATTTTCCCCCCACACTTTTTGAGATATCGAAGTGAAAATCGGAGAGCGTTAAAGGGGTGCCTGATACTAAGTTTTAAGCAAATAAAAATCAGAAAAAAATCCAAAAAGTTTTTGGACTACCTCCGGTTTTTGGATAGGTAGGTAGGAAAAATGTGTCCATTTCTTGCCGAGTGACGCCTCATTTTAAAGATGTTTTAGTGCTGAACACGATGGTGAAGCCAGAATTGCGATATCTTATTCTGTTCTCTGATTAGAGCTGAAACCATGAAGAAGTGCGATTCATTCTGTTTTGGCTCATGTCGGAGCTTGAAATCGCTGCTCTTTCTCCGTGGTTGAGAAAATAAAAAGAATAGGGTGCATCTCATATCCATTAGGTAGATGTAGAGTATAGGAAAACTGTCACGGTGAGGTTATTTGGGCCCCAAGCACGGAAACCTGGTGGCTTATTGTACTTATTGAGATTTAGCCCTCTCGTGAGGGATGTGAGTCCTTTAAAGAATTGTTCGCTTCGAATAGACATCGTTGGGGTTTGTGCCCCAACGAGTTCAAATCTGCAATACGTGAGTGCAGGGCACTCGAAGATTATGTGGGATACTATTTTGTCTGTATCCTCGGAGAGGGTTGAGTTTTGTGTGACAAAAGTTTTTGTGTGAAAAGTAGGGGTGCAAAGCCGGTTATAAGGCCGACTATTGTTTTTAGTTCCCAACGGTTTTACCTGAGGAGTCATTCAGTAAGTTTGGTGTTGAGTTCGGAAACGACGAGCTTGCTGTGGACTTTCCCTTAATATTGGACCATCTTCTTGTGGCCTGTTGGTCAACCCACATGTTGATGATCCTTCTGAAGGTAGTTTTTGGTAGGCCAACTGCTGGCTCAGGCCCTACAAAAGGGATTTGGGAGCCCCTTCTTGCGAGCTCATCCGCCATTTCATTACCAGTAATATTTGTATGCCCTGGCACCCACTCCAGGCAAACCCAGTTGTGTTTTGCTTGGGTGATGAGGGTTTGCATACAACACCAGACCACCCGCGAAGAGATGGTTATCGAGGCTTGGCTGTCAGAGAGGATACGGACGTGGGTACCATGGTGCCCCCTCCTAATGCTCTCCGCAACTGCAGCCTCGATTGCCACTATTTCTGCCTGGAATACTGAGGTGTGTTCCCCAAGTGGGAATGAGACATTCCATCTGGGTTTTGCATCACGTAGTCCTGCACCAGTACCTGCTTCCATTTTTGACCCATCTGTGTACCAATGATGTCATGGGAGCAGCAGTCGTTCACCCTTAGACCCTCTCTTGTCTCCATTAGGTACCCAATCATAAGATATAATATGAACTTTGTCCGATTGATCTGGGGTCTTTTGCGTCTACAAGGAAAAGTGATCCCAATTCTTTTGAGGTGTGTAGTTGGTCCGAATCACCAGGTTCATCACGAAGTTTGAAACAAGTAGAATCTACTACTTAGAATCTACTCTGGTTTATTATTTTTGCTACCGCACCACAGGAGGTAAGGATGCCAAAAAATTCGAAAATTTGTGTCTTGCAAAATCAAAATTTCCACTTGCTTTTTGCATTTCAGATCTTGTTAATCAGTTAGCAAATTTTCGTAGAAAATGAAGCTATTGTAAAGGCTTCAAGAATTTTAAAATCAAAATTTTTGAAGAATTTCTCAATTGAAGTCCATTTTGACCAAACAGCTTTATGAAAACTGCTTACATTTCTATCTTTGTTTAGTTGGAGACTTTGGATATGGGGGGATTCGAGTGCGATACCTTCCAGTCCAGAGCCACACTATTCTCTTGTCTAATATCTTATATTGTACCCTGTATAACATTAATTTCAGTCTAACGATTATATTCAAAGATGTAGTGGTTTTTTAAATAAGTTAGTTTAGTTCAAGTTAGCGGTATTTCTGATTACTTTGGGTCTGTAGACGTTCAAGTACAAACAATCTTCAGAGCCGGTCACATCTGTCAAAATCGGCTTGTCCGATGGTTTGGACGGTTTTGTCATCTGCATGCACATAGGAGGAGCTCGAGTAGCGTTCAAAGTTCCAGTCCATGGACTACTTGGAACAGCTTGCTGGAACAGAGTCATCTAATGTGGATAATTCATTCGGTGATGCGGACAAGCTCAACACATAACACGAATGAAAGAAAGGAAAGTAATTACAAGAATGTATAAAGGAAAATAGACCGGATCAAAACACTGGAACATACTAATTCAGTTTTATAGAACTTTCCAAAGGATTACACATAGATTTACTAGGCATTTCTGATTAGATAGCCTTTCTATCTAGAACACTGGTCAATAATAATTACTAAACATAACCTAGGTGGACAGCTGGGGTTCCACTCCATTAAGTTTCAATCCAACTGAAAAAATGGAGTTAAGCTCCAAACTTTTCCCTCGGAATTGATTTTTCGCTCGACTGTTGATCAGCAGGGGCTCGAGATTTCACTCCCAGCACCGCAAAAACCGGATTTTCACTACCGACTGTCCCCCAGTGGCGTTAGGCTCCGCAATCGCAAAAGAACCGATAGATTGCTTCAGGTGGTCCATCAATATCACACGCTCTATGGGGAAAAAAGTGGGTATACATTTTGAATTACTACAAAAGAAGTTTGAACTACTAATGAAGTTTGAGATCAGCCTAATATAATCAAATAGATCGTTTTTTTGTGGAGGTTCATGACCGTTACATGAGTTTAATGATAGTTAGCATTCGAACATAACATAAGAAATACACCTACAGATTTTGGGATAAATAGAAAAAAAGTCTGCCAAGTTGGCTGTGGCACATAGCTTCCTCGTTTACCTATCATCTTCTTCCAACTGTCATCCAAATTTAAGCGAACTCGAACGACTAGAGAGTGAAAAGATGGAACATGATGGAGTTTACGTTTGCGCATGCGCAAAATGAAGTATTGATTTGACAACAATGAAACTGATAGGGGACCGTCTTTGACATAACCCGCGCATTCTCTGACAATTTCATAGAAATCGGATGAAAACAGTGGAAATTAAAATCGTTACAAGGATTTCACATTTGCGCATTCGTAGTAGCTATTAATGATACAATCATGTTGAAATTGATATAGCATGATCAAATCGTCATCCCCCAACTATCATCCAAATTGGAGCGAGATCAATCGACTAGGCCGTGAGAAAATGATGCTTGGTAGAATTTACGTTTGCGCATGCGCAGAGTGAGGTATTATGTCAAGGACGATGAAACTGATAGGGGACTGTCTAACCCTTAGCCCGCAAATTCCCTGACAATTTCATCCAAATCGGATGAAAACTGTGGAACATCAGCTTGTTAGAAGGATTTGCGGACACACGACAGACAGACATATAGACAGACACAGACAGACACACATACACACACACACACACAGACACGGTACCAAAGTT
This sequence comes from Adelphocoris suturalis, assembly GCA_030762985.1. Classification (NCBI taxonomy): domain Eukaryota; kingdom Metazoa; phylum Arthropoda; class Insecta; order Hemiptera; family Miridae; genus Adelphocoris; species Adelphocoris suturalis. The sequence continues at coordinate 57,274,195 of CM061044.1, forward strand.
GTTCGGAATGGTCTAAACCGTAAAATGCGAGTGGAAATTTTGATTTTGAACTCGCCCAAAAGTGAAAACAATGCTTCCGCTACCTTTAGGTAGACTCGGAAGCAATAAATCTAGTGATATAACTAATAAGTCTCGAAGAAAAGAAATGTTCAGAAACGATAAAAAAATGAACGGATGTAAGTTCACTTCAATTTCAGTCATCTGCTGAGGAGGCGCGTAGTATTAAGGATCTGCTTGAGTAGTTGTAGACGGCCATAATTTTTGATTTATCGTGCAGGAAATCCATTATGGAGTAGAAAATTGAATGCAGGCGGTCCACAGGTGATGCTCCGAGGAGCGTGCTTTCATCGATACAAGGTCTCAAATACAAAGTCTATAGGGCTAGTACAGAGGGCAGATGAAAAAAAATGGATGGCATCTTCTTTGGCAAGGAGGTTGCAGTGCGAACATAGCTCATTGCACCTTATTAAACAAGTGCTTTTTTCGTGTGGTATATATTTCGACGACATCCGAACTTGTGCTAATTAGCCTCTCAATGTTAATGTTGCTATTCCTGCCAAGATATTCCTGGCTCCCTCCGTAGTCAGCATCCTGCCTAAATCAACCATTGAGTGATGAGCTATATGTTCTCTCAATATCGAGGCTCAAACCATGGTTGTTGAATTCTTTCGCTGTGTGGGTGTGTGTGTCTGCCGTGTATACTCAAATCCTCGTAACAACCTTAATTTCCGCTATATTCAACCGATTTTTTTAAAATGTCCATGGAATGTGCGGGTAAGGATGTAGATGGTCCCAATGATTTTTGTTGATCCGAAATCAATATTTGACTCAGCGCATGCGCAAACGTAAATTCCGTCAAGCATCATTTTCTCACGCCCCCGTCTTCTGATCTCGCTCAAATTTCTTGGAAGGGTGGAAAAGATTAATTTGAGCAGTCTCTAGCAATTTCAACATAATCCTATAATTAGCAGCTACTGCGCTTGCGCGAATGTGTATTCCTTTTAATGAGCCTTATTTCAACAGTTTTCATCCGATATTTATGAAATTTTCAGGGAATGTGCGGGTTAAGGTGTAGATGGTCCCCTATCAGTTTCATTGTTTTTAAATCAATACTCCATTCGGTACATGCGCAAACGTAAACCACATAAGCATCGTTTTCTCTTTTCCTAATTGACCGGTAAGGACGCCTTACGCTATCAACTTCTTGATTTACTATTTTCCTCTGTGGAATATTTTAAGATAATACAAAACATTTCGAAGGGTACGAGAAGCTTTGCGCCACACTCCGCAAGGCAGAGTTTTCAAAAATGTATTCTACAATCTAGACAAATTTTGAGTGGGTGTTTTGAAAAATGTTTTCTCGGTCCATAACAAAGGCACGTGTTTGGCAATCAGAACTTTAAATTCTGATTTTTGATTTCTTATTTTATGATGATATTTATCTTTCAGTTGAGCATAAGACGCATGTTGTTTTCCCTTAATGCTGGCTTCATTCTATGATCGCTTATACACAAAACGAATATAAATTAGGTTCAATCAGTCCTTAAAAACCTATCTATATCAATATTGCCCTATAACTAAATCTGAAGGAGGATTAATTGCATATTTTGTTCAGTTATCTGCGTTTCTTCAAGCCAACGAATTTGGAGTTATACCTAGATACTTAAAATGTGGCGAATCTTTGCGATCTTTCCCACCAACCGTTACCTAGGTGAGCTAGGCGAGTCACTTAAGATCTTAACTTATACAAACTTTATGCCTTTGTATCTTCATTCAATATATATACAGTTTTGGTGAAGGATGAAAACACTCGCGTGTAATATTATTTTGAGGTATTATAGAAGGTTGGAAAAGATAGGAAACACATACTTAAATAAAACTTACAAAATTGAGAGAATATTTCGCCGTGTCGGCGTCGTCAGCTCTAGTGAAGAAGTAGTCTACTTCTTCACTAGAGCTGAAGACGCCGACACGGCGAAATATTCTCTCAATTTTGTAAGTTTTATTTATGTTTCCTATCTTTTCCAACCTTCTATAATACCTCAAAATAATATATATATATATATATATCCTTATATATCTGTATATCTATTTATTTTACATGTCCAAGTTTCCGTAAGTGAAGGAGCTTTGGGCACTAAACATATCCCAGTACCGCATCTTCACTCTAATTGACTCGCTTGGCCTTCCCGAGTAAACCCAATGAATTCCCATCACATTAATTCATGCATACATACAATAGTTATAACCTGCTTAAATTATTCCTCATCAGAACTAAGGGAACTGTCGGATGACTCGCGGTAGTTACATTATCGCGCACCTTCTCAAGGATTTCCACCTACTAACCGCGCAACCTTGACTTGGCCGTTGCCCCGAGGCCAATCTTACCAGTCACTTGCTGGTCAACAATTACGAAGTTTCATTTCCAAACTTCACAGTCACGCCTGCTTTCGATTTGACCTTTACAGGACGTCTCTCAGCAAAACTTGGCAGGAAGAATTTTACAAAATACCAATTTAAATTTACTAAATTGCATTCAAGCTTTTCTATAAGAAACAACAGAAACACCGTGAAAGATGTCAAAATGCCACATACTTACAATTTTACTTATTAGATGAGACAGGTACATACGACCAAAGTTGAAGTCCGAGCTAATTTTCATAATTTATTTCACAATATCTCATGTGAGTTAGTATTTTGTGTGCTCAGAAATTGTTAAATAGGTATCAAATTTATGGCATAAACTCGGCTCTTCGGGCCTCGCACGGGGTTCTGCTTGACCCCGCTTGGGGAGACCCCTAGACCCCCCGGATGTTATTACTTAGAGCCCGAGGCTAGAAGTCAAGAAACATGGAACATGCCTGCCAGAAGTGACCAAGTAACAAAAACCGAAATTTTCAGGAGATTCATACGAATCGAAGTTAGAAGGAAGTACCTAGGCTCAAAGAGAGGAGGAGGGGCTCCGAGAGAGGAGGAGGGAGGCTCATAGTGAAGAGGGGGGTTCAAAGAGCGGGGGGGGGGGGGCTCCAAGAGAGTTCAAGAGAACCAACTCCGATGAACCTCCACCAGGAGAAATGATGAGGTTCACTGAAGAGTGGGAATGAGGGCATTTCCACTGAAACAATGAAACACACGAAATGGAAACGCTGCAAATTATTTCACAAAACTCTCTATTTATTTATCAAAATCCTGGCACAATCCTCACGATTAACCATAACTATAAAATTATTTTTAAATTAATTATAATTCAAATTTTACGTACCTTGAAACGGTGTTTTCCTACTGGTGGTTCAGCGAAGGGTATGCCCTCAAAAGAGTGATATTCTCTGCCGGAATTGGATTTCAGTTTCAACCCTTTTAAAGGTCCAAGCGACGTCGTAACTTCGGGCTGTTGAGCGAACGACGATGCGAAAACGGCCATCACAGCCACGAACACTCGTTCCGCCATAGCTTACGCGAGACTGGTCCACCCGCGCTGCAGGAACAGTTCAAGAGAACCAACTCCGATGAACCTCCACCAGGAGAAATGATGAGGTTCACTGAAGAGTGGGAATGAGGGCATTTCCACTCAAGCAATGAGACACACGAAGCGAAAACGCTGCAAATCATTACACAATTTACTAATTATAATTTTTGTAGGGGAGAGTGAGGTAATTCCGCCAGTTCCGGGAATACCGCCTACCCATATAACTATTCAACGACCTGAGTGACAGATCTTGTAGCCAAATATCATCATCGTTAGATCAGTAGTAATGTTGGAAAAGTTGGTTTGGGGTCATTAATTTGTTTTCATCAAAGATGAAAACAATTTGTTCACAGTTTTTGAAGCTTGGCGTTCTAGTTTTACTGTTGTCGAATTTGCGTGGTAAGTAACAGTTTTTCATACGTTTATGTAAATTGTTGAGCATGACGAAGTAGAAAAATCATTTAGCTTTCATTTTCACCCATTTTCACCTACTTCATGTTTTTTTTTTTTTCAAACAAAAACTGGAATTTTTAATAATTTTTTATCTCAAGAAGTTTACTGGGACAATATCGCCACACCAAATTCAGGGTGAACAGGGTGATTTATTAGATGTTTACGTACCTATCCACTGAATAGTTGTACAGTAGGTATCTACGTAACTGACTTCCTAAATTAACATAATCGTTGTAAGATTTCACTCTTCTTGCTCCCGTTTTGATTTTGACAATGGACGATAGTCATGTGAATTTTGCTGCGACTTGAAGAAGAGCACAAATTTAAAACTTTAAAAGCTGAGAAGATAGAATGCTATATAATATTTCTTTTTCGAGTTCCGCGTTGAACGTTGTCAATAATTCAGTTCTTGTGAAGAACCAACATTATTTTACCAGTATTTAAGTATTTTGTTCCAATTTTACTATTCTGATTTGGAAATTGTTTGTCAACCATTAGTGAATCCTTTTCTTATCAACTAAGTTCCCAATACGGTGAGAAGCTACCCAGGAAGAGTTTTCGAAATTCAATAAATCGTTATTCCGATGTTCTGATGAGACTGTTGATATCCTCCTTGTTTCAGTATGGCGATATTACCCTAACCCCATTTACAAGGGTTTCGTAAATTATTTTTTACAAATAAAAAGTTGCTACACAACCAGCAAAAACGTCGTAATTCACTACTGGAGATGTGTTTTTATAATTTTCATCAAAATCTGAACCTCCTGGGTGCTAACGTGGGCTGTGATAGACAAATATGCTTAAGGTGGCGATATTATTCATTTTCTCCTATTGGATAGCGCTTCTACGCAGACCATTAGTTTACAACTATTAAACCCCGTATACAGTGTATCACCAAAACTTGGCTCCTCCCGCCTACCAAACGGGTTCACACCTTCTCTGCTCCAGGACCCCACAACTTTACGCTTATTCATAAATGACAAAATATCTAGAAAAAATGTCGATAAAGACACTAGGTGAAAAACGAAAGAAATTATCATCACAGGCCTCATAGCTGATCAGCGCGCAGTTAATTAAATTGCATGGAAAATGTTATCCTGTGTTTAAGAGACAATAACAATTTTTCACCCATAGACACAATGGATGCGAAGGAATTAATTTGGGGCAAATCTCAATCGATTCAGTTTCCCACAAAACATAAGAATCTATCCTCTTCAGGGGCATGAAGCCAATTACAGCCAATTAATTAAGTCCAGTTACTAATTCAAGTTTCAATTTTTACGTTCGTGGTTATGAATACCTACACAAGGACGAGTGGTAAGGTCTCAAAAGTTTTTCAGGAAAAATTCAGTTTTTCAGGAAACATAAGAACCTTCAGAGACCTGTGGGGCGTAAGTACCTACAGTTATTTAACATATTTCAGTTATTAATTCACGTTTCTACTACAGTTATTAATCTACGTCCGTAGTTATGAATGCCAAAACATATTTGAGTGGTAGTCATACTGCTAAATTATATAAAGGGAAAAAAACCAAGCAGAAATTTCGTATTTTTGACATTTTAACATGTATCATGTTTTAGCCCTGGGGTCCTAGCAAATTTTGCGAGTCAATTTTTTTCCGCGCACGAAACATATAGTGTTACAGTGATTTCCGCCTACAACCGAGTCGTTGCTAGGGAAATGGTACTTCGTCGTTTTTCATCCCACAAAATTCGTTGACCATTCGTTCGAAAGCTCTCGATTTTTCCAACAATATTATGTTAACTACGGCGAAGTGCGTGTCCAACAAACTGAGTTATGAGCATGGTTATATAAATAATTGTTTACACACAGGTGATCATTCTCAATGATTGATATTGTGAACATGATTGCAACCGCTTGTTAATTTCTGATGTTTTCATAGAATTTCGAATCAATATCGAGGAGAAAACATGATACATGGTTGAAATTTTTGGTTCTAGAACAGAAATAAGTTTAATGATTATGTCTTTACTTTGGCACATAAACGAAAAAAGCGTTAAAAAAATGCGTTAGAAAAAAGCGTAAAAAAGCGTTAAAAAAAGCGTTAAGGTTGGTTTTCTGATGATTTCCGCTTACAACCGATTCGTTGCTAGGGAAATGGTACTTCTTCGTTTTTCATCCCACAAAATTCGTTGACCATTCGTTCGAAAGCTCTCGATGTATCCAACCATATTATGTTAACTACTGCGAAGTGCGTGGCCAACAAGCTGAGTTATGAGCATGGTTATATGAATAATTGTTTACACACAGGTGATCATTCTCAATAATTGATATTGTGAACATGATTGCAACCGCTTGTTAATTGCTGATGATTTCATTGAGCTGGTGTTTCGATGATTTGATTCATAGCGGGTGATCCGAATATTGCGAGAACGGTTTGATTTGTGAAGAGGTGGTTAAATAATTTAATAAGTAATCATTTTAATAGACGAGTCTGCAACTAAAGACATAAAATGTCCTAATGTGTTGCAGACTCGTATGCAAGCGTTACTGATGATTATCGATTTCAAAGTTTTTTTAGCTTTGTTCACGATGTTTCAATCTCACTATTTAATGGACACCCTGCATATTAAGAATACAATATAATTTTCATTTCGAAAGTGAAAACAAAGCTTCCGCTGCCTTGCAGACTCGTAAGCAAAATGTAGGTAGATAATTATTCTTTAGAGCAAGAGTATAACGAAAAGAAGATCCAGCTGATCGAACTTCCTCGCAATCCTTCCAGCGGCCCCCAAGAAGCTGTGTACCAAATTTCACGGCTCTACAAGATGTAAAGGAGAGAAGTTAGCTTTACAGCTCTGTCTGGGTTTCATGGAAGATAAAATATTATATTATAACGAGGAGATTGAAGGAGCGACGGTAGCACGCATGTAATTTGAAACTTAACTGAACAAGGAATAGAATAAGTGAACATAAAGAAGGTATAATATGATATTAACCCGCAAAGTATATCAATCCTCCAAATACGGACAGATAAGTACCTAATGCTAACGGGTTGTTAGGTTCGATCCCGTCAACAATTTGACTTCCTCACAATCACTTCCACCAGCCGACATCAACTCGGCACATTCTTAAAAAATGTCCAACGGGACTGTACAGCAGCTTTAATATCAACATTTACTCGAAGAATCAGTGAGCTGAAAGAAATCAAATGCAGGAATGAATAATGTATTCACAGCCATATATTTATTATAGGTTGTCAAAAAAGCGAATTGCAAACGTGAAAATGAAAGAAATAAAAACGATAATTACGTAGCAATTGGTAAAAAATGGTGACCATAATTTTGAAACGGAAGTATTAACAATTATAACAACCACTTGGCTGGTTTTTTTTTTAAATGCCATTTGCATAACTAGAGATGAGGGTGATACCTCATATCGGCTGTATTTTTTTGAGTAACTCTTTAATATTCTCCTGCCTTTCTTTAACTTCCTTAGATCTGGCTTAATGGACTCTTTTGCCTTTCATTTTTAAGTAAGTTTTAACCTGGATTTTTGTAAAAATGGCCAGGACTTGCTAGAATGCACTTTGTGAGAAAAGGACGTCCTCTCCAACGTAATTGTCAAATACGTAATCAGCAAATATGAGGAAATCTGGATCACCGGCAACATCAAGATTAGATTAACAAGTTATGCATACCATTTTTTCCCGTACGATGCCAAATCTCTCTTTTTTCGACTTCGTGATGGTCCTTGCTTTTGCGTCAGCATGGTAATTGCTTTATCGACACTCCTTGGAGATTTTTCTATCGACCCATCCAATATGGTTTGTCGCACTTTTAAGTTGTACACTTTACATGACTTGTTGTTTGCAACACGTCGCCTCACTATAATACAGGATTTTTGAATTTGCAACTTCACGAATTTACAGCCATCGACAATAATAGCTTCGCTGCGTTGGGAGGCCACAACCTTGACTCGGAAAGACATCGTGCAATACTGACCGTATAAATATCGCTCACTTCATTATCAACGGCCTTCATCTAAGATACTGGGATATTGAACTCCCCGACAGCTTAGTTCGTGACAACAACCTACGAACACATCAATAGTAGGTTGATACATTATATTATAGAAAATCTCGTTACCTAAAATGTCTTCGTCCATGCCGACTCGAGGTATATTCAGTGGTAAGTGCGGGGTGCCGACTTGACGACAAATTAATTGGATACAGAACAATAAACGAGCCAAGCCGATTGACGCTCACTTCCACGTTTCCCCAAAAGGTTGTATACCTGATTTCAGGTCTCTGGTAGTCTGTCGAATTTTGGTCTGATGAGACATAATTTGTGACGGATTTGCGTAACGCAATTTTTCGTGTCACTTTTTTTCCTTCCCTCTCTTATCGCAGTCTGTCGACTACAATAACTATTCATTCGTTATTAAAACTTCTTGCAGTCAACTTACTCTAAAAATTAAAATTAAACATCTTGGGAGTGTTTCATAAATCATTCACCGATTCGACCAGTTGGACGATTTAGTACCGAAATCGGCCATTTGGCACCACTGTGCATAGTTTCTCTGGTGAAATTTATGTTATCAAACATACAATAATTCCCAGTGGAATTTCACACTCTTCTGATTTCGTCCCTGATATGAGTATTTCTGTACTTTTTTCACATTTTTTATATTAATAAGATTAGAAGATATCGATGGAGTTATCACCGATGACTCTCCTTGCAAGGGCATCTGCCCACTCATTGGCATCACTGTACCCCTCATTTTTTTGCCTTCCGAGTTGCCAGTGGAGTCCATGATGGCGCTCCTATTTAGTATAGGATGGCAACATGGTTCAACTGAGAATCGTGCCACTTCCAGTGTCCCTTTCGAAACCTTGTTCAACGCCGCTAATGACCCTTCTGGTTGAGGTGCGGCTCAACCCTTAAAAAAAAAAAAAAAGATTAACAGAGAAACAATAATTTACAGTGATGCTGACTAAATGCTTCACCATTTTTTTTGTCGGGAACCATGGCATTATTCCACATTAACATGATGTAATTACACACGGTTATAATATGTGTACTATATGACTGATTTCGAATATAATTTAATCGTATTTAATAAAAATCAGTGACAAAATAATATATTTTTTAAACAATTTCAAATTTAGAGTATTCAAAGAACTGAGGAAAGTGAAGAAACTACAATTCGTTATGTGAAATTTGTTCAGGCTTCTTCGTTGCAGGGCCAAATGGGATATTCAATGAGTCCCAAAACTGTCCCACAGGTTTTTCAGTTTTGAAAACATTTTTCTGCGGGTCTGGGCTTATTATATCGAGGAATGTCACTTTGGCTAGCGTCGATCCCACAGTTTTCCACTCATTGAGTTGGTTCCTGAAAATATTTGTAAAAATAGTTAGGTGTGGTACATAGCTTTCTCGTATCCACAACATGAATTTTATATCATCGGGGCCATTTATAGCATAAATCGACCAATCCCTGAAAATGACATCGAAATCGGAAGATATTTGTAAAACTCGTGCTTGTCATAAGGATTTGAGATCCACGATATTAACAGAAGCTAATAATGCGATCGTGGTGAAACTCAAATGGGGTAAAGGAATAGTAATTTTCCCTTATCACCCAACGTTTAGTGAGAACGGACGAATGGGTCATGAAAAAATGAGGCTTGATGAGTCTTTCGCTTGCGCATGTGCAGTGAAAACTATTCATTTTTGAGTGATGAAAATGGTAGAAGGCCATCCGTTGCTTAACCCGCACATTCCCAGAAAATTTAATCGAAATCAAATGAAAACTGTAGAACTAATTCTAGTTCTCTCACGCAAACCTCATTCCCCAACCGACAGCGAATCAGAGGACAGCCAACAAGTGGATGAGTTAATTGACCGTTTTATCAACTCAGAAATTCATGGTGAGTTGCTAAAAATTATCTATTTTGCGGCGTTCTATTTCTCGTAAACAATTCATTTTAACCTAAACCTAAAATCTGCCAACTTTGATTCATTTTATTTTCATTATTTATCGGCTAGAAAGTTGAAAACGCATTTGCCCCACTATACGTACGCACTTGCCCCACAACAGGGGCAACCACTATACATTTAAGATTGTTTACCTCTTGGGGGTCAGTTCTACTAGTAGTTCCCAACAAAAAGTTTCTCATTGGATTTTTTTCTAAACCAATGATTCAATATAATATTTCTATAATTATGTCAATACTTGTTCATTATTTATATGCCCAGAAACCTCAATAAGTATTATCATTTCATACTTTTTGATAATCCATATTTTTTATGGGAGATTAGGTAGGTATTAGTCACAAATTATGGTGGATTTCTGTGTGTCCAATAACTGGGCAAACGATGTACAATAACTGGGCAAACGGTGTCCAATAACCGGGGGTAAGTGTCCAAAAATGGTAGAAACCCGTTTTCTGGGATAAAAATTCAATTAAAAAAAAAAAATTATTGATAAGAGAGCTATCTTTTTTTTTATCGATTTGGGAATACGACGTTCAACGTCAACAACGTTTCAACTTTGAAATAAAAGCTAAACAAGTTGATGTTTCGAGCTCTCAAATTAAAACTTCCCCTTAAGTGTCCAGTAATGGGTGCCCTTACCCTTTTTATTTAAATGATATGATAATGCATATTTAGGTAATTGTGTTCAGGAGACTTTGTAGTCTTATAAAAAGGATTGACGGGAATTTTGTTTTGGGTCCATGAAGCCCTTCGGCGTCACAAACCCTATAAATAAGTACATATTGGGTACTCACCCTTTAATAAATTTAATCCATACGTCAGTAATTGTTGTTACCAAGGCTTGCACTTCCTGGCTAAGTTTGGTTTCGCCAAAATATCCTACGTCGAAGATATAGAAGTAGTCATCTCCATGTGTGGCACCCCCTGAAAGTAACGAATGGGAAAAATAAAAACTAGCAAAATAGAAATGAATTGTGCAAGTCCTACCTCTAGGAAATAAGTGGCTTGAAACTATGTTGAGAGGATCATTGATGCAACGAAATCCAGTCTGATGAAAGGGTGTTAAAGCATTAGGTATAATAGCAAGTGCTTAAATTACTTAACTGCCTGATGTAGAGGTTTTTACAAAAGTTAAACAACAAACACTTATCTCAGCTGAAAGTTGTTGGTTTGTTCAAGCGTATTCCAAGTATGCATTATTGTGAAGAGGAAAGTTGGTTCGAAGTTGACTGAAAAGTCCCCTCCTCCTCCACATATTACAATCACATGTCGCATTACAGATTGTGCCAAACTTAGGTAAGCAGTCTTTCAAGTATGTAAGTCCTTGTAAATGATTTCATTCCTCACGAATTCTTGAGCAAGTACGATGTGTTTACGTACGTGTCATTTCGTTGCGGTACTACCTAATGTTTCCAAATGGCTGGGCGAGCAAGTACTGTCGGAATTGCAAACTTAATTTCTTCAGTTCTATTATTAACTCCAAATTCCCATGTTACCGGATATCACATGCTGTTGATATTGATACAGTTCAAGTTCTAGTATTCACAAAATATAATTAACCCGTTTTCAAATAACACTGAATATTACCTACTCATTTTAAATACCACTTTATAAAAAGTACCCCACATGGGCAGAGCATGTCTATATGAAATTAGTCTTCACTGGACATGGAATATTAGCATTTTTTGACATTTCATGTCTTTGCTATGGCACACAACCAAATTTTCGTTATGTCACGTTACGTTACGTAACGAAATATGCTCAATGATTTCTGATGATTTCCGCTTACAACCGAGTCGTTGCTAGGGAAATGGTACTTCGTCGTTTTTCATCCCACAAAATTCGTTGACCATTCGTTCGAAAGCTCTTGATTTATCCAACCATATTATGTTAACTACTGCGAAGTGCTTGGCCAACAAGCTGAGTTATGAGCATGGTTATATGAATAATTGTTTACACACAGGTGATCATTCTCAATAATTGATATTGTGAACATGATTGCAACCGCTTGTTAATTTCTGATGATTTCGTTGAGCTGGTATTTCGATGATTTGATTCATGGCAGGTGATCCGAATATTGCGAGAACGGTTTGATTTGTGAAGAGGTGGTCAAATCATTTTAATAGGTAATCATTTTAATAGACGAGTCTGTAACACATACGAGTCTGCAACTAAAGACATAAAATGTCCCAATGTGTTGCAGACTCGTATGCAAGCGTTTTTTAAAAACTTTAGGACCGAAAATAGAGTAAAATGCTGTCAAGTTCAATTTCTTCGTCCCAATCCGTCTTCGCAACGTAATTTTTCAGATTAAAAAAAATTTTCTAGTCATAAAGCATGATCATATGAGCGAATTGTTATAGAATACAGTATTTTCCTACTATGTGACAGAGGGTTGCCTTTTGCACTTCAAGTACGGCAAAATTGCCTCTCACATTTTAGACTGGACATGGAATATTAGCATTTTGGAATAGAGACATTTTTATTGTCTGAAGAGAATCCTGTAGTTTATATGTTTCAACAGTTAGATGATGTGTTCTGAAATATGAAGCCGTTGATGTAGTAATACACCCAGATATGTATGAGTTATGGTCTTGGATACTGGATCATGATGGTAAAGTAACGGAGGTAAATATTCATTTGAGTTTGTACGCAGTAACAGCTTTAGACGGTTGAACTAGACTTGTGAATTTGTGATTGTTATTTTGAGTAGACGGAGCGGAAGCCAACGCACGTGGCCGGCCGTGTGCTTGGGGTGGTGATGACTGGAATGCTGCTAATTCCGCAGTTAATTAACATCAGTAATAATTCCAAGCTGCTCCTATTGTGCTCAGAAGGCAGGTGAATGTATGTGGATGCAGGTGGATGTGAAGGAATGGTGAATATTAACTTCAACGTTGAACTCGACATTGCTGTTCCAATCTTCGTTTCCACACTACAACCTTAATTTATTGACCAATGACTACCATAGGTTTTTTTTCCAGATTAGTTTTGGTGCTTCTGTCAAAAGTTTAATATTTTTATTCATGTTATATTATTACGATATAAAGTGTGGGTTTAGATGAGTCGAAAAAAATGAGCGAAACGAAACCAAAAAAGAGAGTTACCATCCAAAGTTTTTTTGGTACTTAAAAACAAAAGCGGCAGGCCGCTTGTACTTTCTCTCTTATGAGAGAAGATATGAGCATTGAAAATGTCTCAGTAATTTCAATACTAGTATGCACAATCATAACAACACCTTACTTGTTTATAGGTTGCGTGACGTTTTTTTCTTTGCGTAACAAAATTTCCGGTTGATCCGTCGACTAAAACATTTTCAATGTAAAAAAAAGTTAAAAAAAAAAAAAAAAAAAAAAAACATTTCATCATAATGTTTGGTCCGGCAATCAAAGAGTTAATGAACCCTAGGTACCCATAATGCCAATATCTCGAAAAATTAAATAAAAGCGTGTCGGTTTGTTTTGTTAGACTTCAATGGATTTAATTTCAACGGGTCACTGTACGACCACAAGGGGGTCCCAGGAGGCCTCGAGTCGGAAAAAAGATTGTCAACACGTTTGTGAATGTCAAAGTAATTTTCAGTCGCATGAATTCGCCTTAACTTCAATACAGTAGCGGAAAATTGTCTCATTTAAATTCGCTTTTGCCACGACCCGATTCCTTGTATTTTCCACTTAAAAGTTTAGAGAACCTTCAATCTGGGTTTTAACGAACTGAAGCAATAATAGCATAAAGTCTTTATTCTTGTTAATGAGCACATTTTCGGTGTACACTTTACCACGAAAATGTTTTGCAGTGACACGAATTTACGAAAAAAAGGTCGTTCTGTCCTTAAATTTGTTTTGGTTTATCATTTTCAATGATGAACCTTTGTAATCGATTGGGAAAAAAAAAAAAAAAAAAAAAAAAAAAAAAAAAAAAAAAAAAAAAAAAAAAAAAAAAAAAAAAAACTTTAACCCACCCTTCAAAATTTGTGGGTTTACGTTTCAAGATGCGTAGAATCCAAAAATCGAAAAAAAATCCGTCCGAAGCTTTTCTCAAAAAATATTGGACCAAACTTTAAGAAATTTTGCTTAAAAATCATTAATTGGCCGGGGATGAGCCAGAAACATCGTCATCACGTTTGATCAGCACTAAAGGGTAGAACCTAAAGGCTGAAATATTCAAAAATCGAGATCTTGAAATCTTTCCATGTAACAGTAATGATTTTTTTGAGTTTCATTTATAAGTATCCGTCCAAAGAATTGAACGAAACCACACCCCAGTCGCTATGCGTTTATTCGTTTGCTTGCCCTAAGGGCTAAAGCATTGACAAGAAAAGAAACCCAACACGGGAGTGAATCGTAACCACTAAAACATAAATATCAAAAATCTCCTTGAAAACTATGATAATTGTATCAGCTGATAATTCAAATGGAATCCTAACTTCCCAAAATCGAGTTTATTATAATTGTATCCTATTGGGCTTGTGAAGCGTAGCTAGGTAATCACCTACTTCAATCACATTAATTTATTAAATTATTGATTAGTTGTTAATACTTAGGAACTTTACTTTAAGACTTCTCCCCAATTTTTTAAAACCATAATTAATTATAGTTAATCACACTTGGGATGTTTCAAGTGGTAATAGTAAAAGAGAGGGAGTTTTGAAGAGTCCAAATCGTATTTTCAAGATGAGGAAGTGATGCTTTGAATGAGAGAAATCTCACGTTGAAAATGGGTGGCACTAGTAAAGAACACCCGAAAAATGCATTATAAGGATACGGACGAACAATACATGGTAGTGTAATTTTGTATACTCACCTTCATAATTGATTTCCTCAAAAAGGTCGTCATATAATTGCATGTATCCCTTGGGACGTCTTAAGTTCAACCTGTACGAATATACAGGCGATTTCTGATGCAGGGCGTGAAGAAGGCTTGATTTCTGAATGCCGTCGGAGAAATATCTTTCTCCGATTAACTGAAAAAGAAATGCTGGTTAATTTGCGCCCAAATCACCACTATATCTATAGAAGGTGCATTTTGCCAGCCAACAACTTTAAAAATTTACTCATCCTTTTTATTTTTATTTTATTGATAATTCATGTTAGTGTACGTGTTAATGTGTCTATTAGTCTTCTGGTAAATTCCTTCATGCAGTTGCAAGCATTTTTTTCGGCATGATACATTAAGCTTGATTTCACAAATGTAGCAATTTTTGATCTCCGAGCAACTCAGATTGAAGATTTCCGAACCAGTCATGAACACATATCTAACATTAACATACTCTAGACACTTTTACAAAAACTTAATGCAAGACTTTGCTATCTCGATTTAAGCCATTTTCAGGAATTGCATCAGTGCGTCTGTTTGTTTTATGATTAGATCATTGAAACTTAACGTTTAAAAAATACTGTTTCAAGCTGAATGGGGACTACTGCCACTGTTACCGTTAATCCATCTAAACATATCAGTTATGTTCATCTGATTTTTCACGGCTGCAGGGGTCATACGATAACGTTGATAATGAATGCCGTATATCAACTGTGACTATTGAAAGCGGGTGAACATCGCAATAAAAAGATTATGGAGTTGTGTTGCAAGATTTGAACATTTAGTATGTACGTTGTATGTTCATGTATGTATGTTGCGGATTGTCGTGGAAAATGACGCTATTTCAATGACTCCAAAAATTTTAAAATCCACATTGTTGCAAAATTTCTTTGTTGAAACCCTTCTTGAGGAACTCTGAAACGAACCCTAGAGTTTAACGCTTTATTATACGTAAGTATATCGTGCCTGTGACATTCCAGACGATATCTTTTCATAAGATTGAGCTGAAAATCCCGTTCTTGCGTCAACCAAGCTTTCCAATCGAAAGGATGAGTTCGTTGGCAGCACTTTTTGAGCACATTAAATAGGTACAATTTCAAAAAGTGTGCCAAAACAATCTCTAAAAACGGCTAAAAATCTTTAAATTTACGGTAAGCAAGCAATCAATGGCTTCTTAGTTAAGAGAAGGTATAAATTGTGAAAAATCAAAAGTATTGACGTTCGGTCGAATATGGTTAGACAGTGAATTGAGGAAACCAATATTAATTAATTAAATCCATGTTTCTATTACGATATAAGGAAAGTATGAGTATAAGTATTCTTCCTTAGAATAATTCAAAACCATTGAAACATGCGGTTCACATTAAATTTAGGTACACAGAAAAAATGTAATTTATTCTTAACCATACCTCATAATAGCCATACCTTAGATAATCCATTCAGATTGTCGCTGACCTTTGCACTCCCCAAAAATTGTTTTCTTAGTAACTGACATACTTCCTCCTCTTTCTTAGGTTCCAGAAGACCATCGAATAATGCAATTCTTGGTAATTCTTGGTTCCAGTTGTCATCGAAATCTTGAGCATTCGTTCCGTCAACAAATGGTTCTAAAAAAAGTTGCAGTCATGCAGCATGATCGTATGAGCGAATTTTCGTAGACCATCGTACTATGGTATGTACTTTGTTTTAAAATTTTAGTACAATTTTATGGCAAATGAACTCCACCATATTCCATCACATTCCATACTCCATCCATACCATACTCCATTTCCATACTCCATCATATTCTACGATTCAAAACAGATTTTGGGTCATTAGCAATTAGCATTAGCTGAGGGTCGTCCTAAAAATGAATGTAGAGATATCGCTCATTATTGCAACTCGACTGTATTTCAAAAGCAGAATACCTACTTTACAAACTTAGTCCAGTACTTGTTTTATTTTTACTTTACTATAAGATTCTAAAACATTGTAATTTATATGAGTTAATAGTTTCACTAATGTACCACCGGTTGTAGAAATAAAATGAACTCACTGAATAAATAAATTGCGCCTTCATCACTTCCATAGGAGAAGAGAGTTGGGACGTCACTTCCCTCATTCGACTTTATCAAGTCTGCTGGATGTTTATCCATGAAAGAATTCGGGCCTGGAGGTTCAATCACAGGTGCAAATGGGAAAAATATACCTTTGTCTTGCTACAAAAAGGGAACACAATTCGTTAAGGTTGTAAAAAGTGTCAGCCCATGTGAACTATTTCCGAAAATTGACCATGTACTTGACATAAATGGTACCTAGTTGATGTAATCGGTCGACCCCAGGACCCCTTTTCATTAACGTATTTCATAACGGAATGTAATCGGCAATAGTTTTAGATGACCACAAACATAAGTTAAACTATATAATAAACATTCTGTGAATATAAATAAAGTAACTTCGATTAATTCAATTCTGATCAGGAATAGATTTTAGTTCAATTCAATCCAATTGTGGGAGCCTGATCCTGTTGGGAGCACCAATGAATTTCGTCTTAGCCTGATGAGGCCCACGTAATTTCTCCCAAACATTACCTACCGAAATGCAGTAAGTTATTTATTACTTATTTATTGTTGCAGAAAATACGTAGCATTTGAAATTTCTTGTTTCTCATTCGACTGAGATCCCATTTATACCAAGTTCAATAGTATTATCTGTCATCGAACATTTATTATCGAACTGTAGGTGATCTTTTCTAATCAATCAATTTGAAAATCGACGCGTTTGTACCTGTCCTTCGGGTGTTTTGTACTGGCATCACTGCTGAATCTTGTAGATGTGACTCGAATGTAACTAAGTAAAATTATCAGCTATATGAGTTTGATCCTCTTTTATCACACCAACTACCATCAACTCAAATTAACTAGCCTCTCTTCTTCTATTTCATATTTCACGGATAGTTTTAATGTAATTAGCTTAAACTAGTTTGAATGTCGTAGTTTTCATTAGATTTTGACGAAATATTCAGCAAATGAACGAATTGTAGATGGTCCCCTATCAGTTTCACTGATCTAAAATCAGTACTTCACTCTATGCCAAATTTGAAAAAGTCGATTTAATCATATCGAATCAATTTCTACTTGATAGTATTATTAGTAGCTTCTGCGCATGCGACAATGAGTATAATTGTAACAAGCCTACTTTTTACATTTCACACCCGATTTTGATGAAATTTTCAGAAAATGTACCAGTTATTTGTTAGATGGCCCCTTATAAGTTTATCATTGTTCACAAATCAATACTTCGCTTTGCGCATGCGCAACCGTAACGTTTATCAAGCTTCATTTTGACGTTTCACGCTACATCTTGACTTATATTCTTCCCCACCATAGGAACCAGCTATAGAATATTTTGAGATTATTTAAATAATATCAATGATCTATATATTCATGTTACGGATACGAGAAAGCTATGTGCCTCACCCAACTCGGCAGACCTTTTTTAAATATTTTAATACTATTACCCAAAGTAGTACCTAACTAAGTACTAAGGTGCCTAATTTAAGTCAACAAAATGGCCGTTCGGAATGCGTTCTGATTCATCACAGCTGTTACAGTAGTACTTTAGGTACTGCATTACCGTTAATAAGTAACAGGTCGAAACAAGCTGCTCAGCTGTACGTTCTCGCAAGCATTTTAATGTGAGCTTGGTATCGTTAGTTGGGCATCCAACTGCTTCAGCAAGGAAGAAACCGATTTCTCTAGGATTCGTTCGCAATGCCCAGGGGTTCAAAGCTGACCCACTGTTGGAAATCGCTTTGTGGAATAGTCCTGTAACAAAATAAATAAACATATACCTTTTTTTGTCTTCAGGAAGATACATAAGGGAATTATTTAAAATACTTACTCGATACCACAATAACAAGATATAAGAGTAATAATAATCTCTGCTGCTTCGAACAAGGCACGCGAAAGAGTTTAATCAAATTACACAAGGTGGTCACGACTTAATGGAGCATTATCTCTATCTCCGTTAATATGGGGGTTAGAAAAAAAAACATCATTGGCTAACCCCCTTATTTTTGAGCAAGAAAATCAAATATCAGACTTTCGCGCACCGCGCAACAACTTTGTTATTTCAAATGAGAACAACCCTATTTTATTTCAGATTCGGATTCTACGTCAAATTTCATGAAATTAGGACCCCTCACTCTATTTTTTTGACCGCGCGCAAACCGTTCCGCGAGCGCGCAAAGTTGCCTGACTACCGAAATTGCGCAAAACATGAATTTTGGTAAACCCCAAGTGTAGTACATGAATTTTCATCGTATTTCAACTTTCATTCATATGGCGCTATCCGTTTCTTGATTTTATTCGATTTTAGCAAAATAATGACCGAAATTAGGTTATTTAGCGTGAAACAATCATCTTTTTAGGCGTGTGGCACATGAAATTTCATAATTTCCCATTCTCTTTCCCTCCTCATTCCTCAACCATGCTGGGGACCGGATATAGAGTTAAAATAAATTAAAAACGAACATTTCCTTTAAAAAAAATTAAAAATACCATCTGGTGGGGAAAAACATGCAAAAAAAGGACTTCAAAGCAGTTGCTCACAATGGGATTGTAAACTCCTTTTTTTCCATGTTGTAACATCCAAAATTTGTTTTGAATTTCAGAATATGATTTAGAACGGGTTTATTTGCCATAAAATTGGTGGTTAACAATTTCTTTGCACTCAAAGTTCTCAAATTCCAAAATAAAGTAACAAAATAATATGATAATCTACGAAAATTCGCTCATACGACCATGCTGCATGGCCTGAACTTTAGATTATTTCAGCTCTTCAATGCTATACTGTGGGTTGAGCTAAATTGATGCCAATGTTACTGGCACAAAGCTAACATATTTGGAGGGGGGGGGGGGGGGGGGTTAAAATGTGTTTTCTTGGTTGATTACAACGGTTTATTATTGAAAACAATAAACCATAATGAACGAAATTAGAGGAAAAGTGAACTGAATTATTCATGGGGTGTATATAAGGAAATATCATGCTAAATAACATTAACATATGACGACACCTTTGCTCATCGGAGAGATCATCTGTTGATGAACGCTGGAGCCTCCAGCGGAGACACCGGCAATTGTTATTTTATTAGGGTCACCGCCGAAGGCCGCTATGTGTGATTTGACCCACCTAAGGGCCAACGATTGATCTTTCAATCCGTTATTGCCAGGCACCACCGAATCTTCGAAGCTAAGGAAACCTGAAACAAGGACACAATTAATTTCAAGGCATCTATGGTATGGTGAAGTAAGGGACCTTCATACATGTGTATGAAACAATGACCCAAATAAAATTTTCACATCAATATTCAGTCAACCAATGCGTACTTTAAGTTATCTGTTGAATAATAACTAATTTAACTACTTCAAACACATTGACTCCCCTCAGAAATAGTTGGTTTAGTTTTCATGTCTTGCTTCAGGTTCAGGTTTACAAATATTTGATATAACGAATTGGAATCTACTACTATTCGTCATCTACATTTTGTTTCTTGAAGTTCATACAAATTGCAATTTTTTTTGCTGATGGATGGATGAACTTTGGATACATAAATGCGCTGGTTCAGGTAATTTTTCGTCAAAAGATTTTAGTTCCCTTCCATCTGCATCCAGTTTAGTAGTCCCACGCACCCACTGTCTCAAATCTAACCCCATTTAGAAGGAACTCCATGGGTTTGTTGCGTCTTGTCTTGCGTGAATCTTTTGAAGCACAGCTGAGTCGGGATGATGAGGCCAAAGTGCCTACGCTCGAAATTAACTATAATATGCATTGCTCCATGTAAGGTGGTAAAGGTTATTCCACCCCCTTTGATAATAGGTCCTTCATCGACATAGTTCCAGATTAAAATAACGTCGGTTGTGTTACATCCCAATAATCATAATAAGATAATTATTTTTGAATCGTCACCCTTCGATCTCTTGAAAATTGGTGTCAAACTCTCTAAAACAAGAATGATATTGGTAAACAAAGCACCCGAGGCTATTCATCGAAACGTTCAATCACCCATTTAACCTGGGTGTACACCAAACATGCGAACATCCAATTGTGAGAGAGTTTGCTAATTCAAAAACAGCACTTGAACTAAACAAAAACAAAATTTGCACCATTATTAACTACTAGCTGGTTCACCCGTGCGTTGCACAGGTTGACTTAAATATACGCAAGCCCCCCCTCATCCATCACATTTTGAGACACCCCTATGGATCTGATTCAAAAGAGTCCTTACTTAAAAGTACTTACTTGTAAATTATCTATTAGGACCAAACTACTGAGATCAACCCCCACTCTCTCTCCACAAACAATCCCCATATTTCGTATTTAAAATATTCTTGATAATTAACCAAAAAGAACGTTCAGGCTAATCCAATTTCATTCGTCCGAACATCAGATCAACAGTTCGTTTGGAGATGACCCAATTATTCCATTTAACCACCCCCTTCCTTCCTCCCTTTTTTTCTTACCACAAAAACCTCCCCATGGCTTAAACTAGAAATTTTTGTAATAGCCTGTGATAGAGTTTGATGCAATATAAACATATTTGAAAATCAGATCCCCAGTTTGTTCAGAGATGTCAAATATACCCCTTCCCAAACCCCCTCCCCCCAAAACACCCCTACGGGTCAGAATTGAACATTTCTAAGTAGGCTGTGGTTTTTTAAAGTTATCAAAACATATTTTATCAATCAGGTCCTCAGTTTATTCAGTGATGTTCAAGATATCCCCTTTCCACCCCCACCCCTCTCTCAAAATACCATCACCGGAGATGCCCCTAGGTGGTCGCTCCTTGCCTACCCCGTAAAAAACGGCCCCGGTTAAGTGTTACTACATAGTCATCAGGGGAATAATCAATCCAAACTACTAGTGCATGAATTTAACATGGATATGTTTTTGGGCTGGGGGTCATTCTTAAATTTGCATAAAGATTGCACTTTAGATTATTCGAATTTGTTATTAGATTATTCGAATTTAGATTATTTAGATAACTCGAATGAAAACGGAAGGCGATCAGTATTTTGAGGCAGGTACTTTCTCCACACAAAATGCAACGCTCCGGCACTTTAGATTATTATTAACTCGAAAAGTGAAGGCTACGTAGAATTTCTATTGATTTTTCACGTACAACCAATGAGTTACTGGGGAAGAGTAACTCCCATAGTTTTCATAGTAGGAAAATCGTCCGCCACTTTTTGGAATGCTCTCATTTTATCACAACATCTCATGACCTCTAAGCCATTGTAGTGTTAAGGAATGCTGATTTATTACTCTAAGTTATAAACTAATATTGTTTTGTAACCATAATGGAATAATCTTGTGAAATAAGGCACTATGTTGGTATATAATTGAGTAGTAGGTACCTACTGGTATCAAGGGAGAAATTAAAATGCTTGATTTTTTACCTAGCATTCCGACACGGTAATTGAAAGTCACCACTACGACATCTCGATCCATGATCCTCGAAGGGCCGAACATGTGGCCGTATCCATACTGGTACCCACCGCCGTGAATTATCACGATGACATCGAGTAGTTTCTCATTGGGTTCTTGGGTAGGTAGCTACAAACAAAGGGTACAAAATAAATACTCGAAAGAGTATCATTGTTAGTATTAAGTTAGATTTACGAGAGGGTTTTTTGTACTTCTGTGCATATCGGAATGCAAGTACCGATACTCAATAATATCGGAGGGCACAGTATCGTTACACAAGTATCGATATGAGGTGAAAAATATCGATATTTTGAAATGTCGAGTATCGATACCCATCCCTACATTCTATCGTGTTTTTCCCCGCACTTCTACCAGAACGGACATTAGCTGCATTTTGTTTTTGCTTTCGACGTTTTATCGAAGATTTAATCTTTTTCATTCTGCAGATTTCGTTTCAAGGTTCATTTTACACGTTTTAAAGATTCGTGTTCTTCACGGCTAAATCGTTCTTTTATATGATGTAGAGGTAAGTGGTCGTTGTTTCTTACTTCATGTTATACTTTGGAAATAATCTACTGTGAAAATTAAGTTTTGAGCAAACCTACAAGAGTCACGTTAACGTCTCTATAAGAGTTCTCTTTCACTCGGGCTTACGAAAACGCTACGAGAAATTGATGCAAAAAGGTTGGCATTCATCGTGCTTGCTCTAACAGCTTGTTTTCGTGTTTACGAGAAATATTTATATGAATTATATGAGAAATACAAAAACTCTCCATGGATACGAAAGCATATGGAATAAAAAATACTACGCGTAAATAATGCAAAAAATAATATTTTTAAATTTGGCAAGTTGGGTAAAGGCACTAAACATCCTCAATAAATTGCATTGTAATGAATTGTATTGTATGAATAATTGTGTATGCATGTATACATTCATAGTATGTTGTGCTTAAGGGGTTTCTGAAGTCATGGATGTGAATCCTTACCGCAATGCTCTTGGAGGGATGCACATTAATTTCGTTGTATTGAAAAATGAACCCCTATATTATCACTGCAGATTCTTATTCTATGTAAAATTTTATGGCACAAAGACTCATCACTCAAATTTCCGTGTGCAAAAATATCTGTGCAATAACGTGATGACAACGGGCAAAATGCAGTTTTGAAGGTATATCGTCACATTTGATCCATAATTTTGGGGTAACTTTTTCACGGTGAATTACTTAGTGATATTTATATAGGATAGAAAAAAAAAAAATTCTAGGAATCGTTTCAAAATGCCTCAATGGATTTCCATGAGGAAAATTTTGAAAAATTTGGATTTTATCATCTGAGCTTCATTTTCTTTAACAATTATCCAAAATGTTCATTTAGTTTGAATAATTGTGTACGTTGGTACTTCATTGGATGATGGATTGATTGGAATGGGTTTTAGAAATTCCGATTCTAAACTGAATCGTGGAACTAATATTATTGTAACATAGCAACATTTGTACATTGCAACAAATTCTCAAATTTTGGCATTTTGATTGTCAAAAAACGTCTTGGGTAGCACACCTGGAAGCAGACTGTTACTTTTGGTCAAATGAACCGTAAAACGAGGAAAGTGAAACCGAAATGAAACCTTGAGTGATTGAGATTTATTCACAAAATCGAGGGTTTTGTAACACTGTTAGGCGGTCGGCGGAAGGATGGATTTTTGTTATTCGAATTTTACACTCTACGCATCTTGAATCGTAAACCAACAAATCTGTATACCTGCATACCTCAAAATTTGCACTTGGCGCGTAATTTTGCACTGCAATATTTGAGTGGTGAATCATGTTTCTTCGAAATTTTACGCACATTTCGAACCTGCAATAATAATATGTGTCGAAATTGATGAGTATTGCGTTATTGTGGCTCGGTGCAAGAGAAATGCAATAAGCATAGATGGGTGCGGAATCAAAATAATGAAATAAAATAAGGAAACTAAAAAAAAAAAAAAAAAACCATAAAATAAGGAAATAAAAATGCACATTTATGGATTAGAATCACCCAATATAGGTGATCATTTTTGAATTACCCAATACTAATGATGTGGGTTCATAATGAATTTCATTGAATAAACTTTAGAAGGAGTATAATGAAAGGAATTGTGAAAATTCAGAAAATTCGAAGTCTAAGAAAGCCATTTGAATGTTAACCCTTGAAAATTGTGTCTAAATCGGATACGTAAACTTTTAAACACTAAAATTACAACTTTGCGCGTACCCATGGTGATATTTGGATTGTTAGAAATATTAACACGCCAGTGTTCCATTCACCTGGACTTTTTTACATTTGATATTTAAACTCAATTAAAAGTGGTATTACAACTACTAAGTAGCTAAATTACCTTGGGAGTGTAGATGTTCAAATACAAACAATCTTCAGAGCCTTGAATCTCAGTTGGCTCGGGTCCGTCAGGCGGCCATAGGAATAATTGCTGCATGCACATGGAAGGGGTGCGAGTGGCGTTGAGGACCCCAGTCCACGGCCCACTTGGAACTGCTTGCTGCAAAATTATAAGCTCACATTAGCAAAGCATTTAGCACTGATATATATATATATATATATATACAAAAACCCTGTGAGTTTATGTTTTCTATTGTCTTTAATCCTACGGATTTCGTTTATATATATATATATATATATATATATATATATATATATATATATATATCCCCAAGAACGTCGTCCCCCCCTTCCCTGTTAGAATATTTAATAATGGGTCATAAAAACAATTTTTTTTTCAATCCTAATACTTTTTGTAGGTATTTCATTACGTCGATTACTCATCATCTGCTGGTCCGAATCGTTCAAACTTGGTAGTTAAATGGGTATATGTTCTTGAAAATTGCATTATAAATGTTATCGCGATTGGTGAAGTAATACCTAAACATTGTGCATGCGCGAAACTGATATTGATTAACACAGGCAAGAGTCAGAGTCTAATGGAACGATTTTGATGAGAATTTCAGGGACTGTGCCGGATAGCTTCTATACGTTCTCTTATAAATAAATTTCATTGCCGTTGGAATAATAGTAGTCAGTGCGCATGCGCAAACGTTAATTTCTGATAACGTTGACTTATCAGTAATTTTGAATTTGTTCTTCAACTAATTCTATACGCCCATGTTACAATATTTGAGAACGCTATACTGCCTACCCAACTTGTTAGAAGTTTTTAGTCGTTATCCTAAATTTTAGTTCGATTGGAGTTATTAAATTTTAAATTGGAGTTTTTCAAGCTTTACTTATAATAAAGTAGTGTATTACTCCACGGGATATAAAATCTATATACTTGGTTATTATGGTTTCACCATAATATGGTGACCCTCCTACCAAGATCGTACTTGACGTTCTGGAGCACGGTTCTCACCACCTCCGTATAATAATTAGCTTCGGGAAGTTTCAACAAATTTCGAATAACTTAATTATAAGGATGGAGACGCGTTGAAGGGACTTACGGTCTTTCAGATTGTCGAAATGAGCCGGGACCTAAGTTGAAACTTATTGTTTGCTAATGTATGCATTACAGAAGCGATATTGCAAAGTTATACAAAAGACCAAACCATTCCCGTAAAGCCTTTAAGACCCTCCGAACAATGTGACATTCGCAAGACGGGCAGCTTCTCTATGAGAAGTCTGCGAACCTCGATTTATGGGGAGACCACTTCGGCTGAATGCACTGAAGGGATTGCTGAATGGGGCACATCTAGTGGGGAGCAATGAAGAGTAGTCAGTGGTCTGATATTGGCTGATGTTTTATATAAATTGATGTTATGAATGAATAGTAAACAATGACGCTTGTTTGGTTGTCACTTGGTTGCGCGACAACGCAATTTTCGTAGTTTCATACTATAACTATATAAATTGATGTTATAAATGAATAGTAAACAATGACGCTTGTTTGGTTGTCACTTGGTTGCGCGACAACGCAAACACATTCTGTGTTTCAATAATTTCGTCCGAAGTATGTAAATAGAGGTAACCGGGGGTCCAGGGGGCTTGCCCCCTGGCGAGGCGCGGAGCGCCGAGTTTTAGCGTGGAACACGCTTATTTAGCCATGGACTAACTAGCCGAAAATGGAACGCGGGATGGGAACGAAATGTGTGACGGATGATTTTCACGTACAACCGAGCCGTTGGTAGGGAAATGGAATTTCCGCCATTTTAATCGCACAGAAATCGTCACCATTCGTTGGAAAGCTCTTGATTTATCACGAATTTATTTCGTATTTTAGCGTAGAATAATTTCGTAGTTTCATACCATAACTATATAAAATTGATGTTATAAATGAATAGTAAACAATGACGCTTGTTTGGTTGTCACTTGGTTGCGCGACAACGCAAACACATTCTGTGTTTCTACAATTTCGTCCGAAGTCCAATAAATGTTTATAAAATTATAATGTTTATAATTTATAAACTTATAAATGTTTATGAAATTTGTTTTTTAGGCTTCAAGAATGCGGATTATCGTGGTGGATCGTGCATTGATTCCTTATTCAATCACGCTAATACACGTTTGATAATCGCCGTTGAAACGTTCAGCAGCGCGATCGCGTCCAATCGAGGCTAAAGCGTATTCTACGGTTTCTATACTTGCAGCAGCAGGTTCTAAAAAGGGGGGTCCAGGGGGGCGAAGTTCTCTTCAGAATCCATTTTACTCTTACGAACAAATGAAGACATTTATTTGTTTCGATGGTCAAAATAATGGAAATCCAAGATACTTCCTTGATTTCCAAGGTTGCCTACTGAACGAGTGAAGGTACCTACATTAACAATGGGGAACTTGGAAAATATCGGCGAATTTCATGCAAACGGATGGGAATTTCAAACATTCTCACTCGTTAAAGACAGAAAGAATTCGAGTTGTCCCCACACCAGGCCCATGTTCTTAACCAATTTTCTTTGCTTTTATTTTCGACTCGGACATCTATGTTGTACAGTGTGTCACCGGGATTTCGAATTTTGCGTTGAGAGAAGGGAAGGAATGTCGGAGAAAGAGAAAACAAAATAAGGACCGAAAAGGCGCAATAAAAACGAAAATGTTTAACAAGGAAGAAGGTTACTTTGCCCTACGGTTCTCTCGGTTCACCGGAACAGTTGCCCGTAGAATTCATCCCGTAACTTTGTGGGCTATTCGGTTCACCGCATAAATTTCACGGGCGTCAACAAAATCGGTTCCCCGGGCGCATGCGCAGATGCACACTAAAATGTTACGGGCATCTGATTCGGTGACCTGAAGATAGATAGATAGATTTATTTCAATAAAGACACATACATATGATGATAGTACAATAGTATAACTAGACTATTCGCCTAACTTCCTTTTCCAACAGTAAGCTTGGCCCGTGCTGTTGGTTAAGCCCTAGGCGATTTGCCCACAGTTTCAAAAATAGCTCGTTGACATAACATCGCATATGCGTCTACATAACCTACACATAGCTTAAATAATATAACTACAATGGTATTTTATGTCCCTATCTTCTTATAAATAGAATAATTTTCTATATTAAAATGAGGTATTGTTATATAATATTATACATAAATGATGTTTAGCATAGTTTCGAAATCCATTGCCTAATTTTTTACAAGCCACGTTAAAATTAAGTACGATGGTAGCTCAACCAACACACAACCAGCACATTTTTCCTTGGGAATTTTATTTTTTATTTGCTCATTAGAAAGATATGAGCGAAAGCTTTCCAAAAAGGAGCTATATGATGGGTAGGTGACCAGTAATACGACTCCTGACTCATTTGCACGATGACGTCACGAACCCCATCCGCCCGGCGGGAACCCTCAGCTCCTTTGCACTAATTACGTCACGCGTGATCTTTCTACCCGTTTATTGTCCAAACTAAACGGTCTTTGGGGTTGATAATAGAGAGTTTTTGTTCTTCCCTTAATTTTATACCAGTGTACGCGAGAATACTGAAATACCAACAGCGCATGCGCGAATCTTCGTGTACGGGAAAGAGGCGTATCTACGCGTAGGCGGGAAAAATGCTTTCGTTGAAATCCTGTCCTACGAGTATTCATCATAACCTGACACAAAGGTGACCACAATTTTAAGAATAGGCATTGGTTCTCCCCGGATCATTACCGTCTAACATAACTTTTCTCATTTAAAGTTAAACCTATGATGAATATAATTTTACTATTCAATCAAATTCCGTTGATCACTTCAACGAAGTATCTAACTACATAGTCCAACAGCCAGATATCTTGTTCACCTACTTGGGAGTGAATGCAGTTGTCGATACTTTTACGATTTTAAAGTATCTGTTCTTTGTAGGCATCTGCGTTTACATTTCGTACAACAAAGTTGAATCTGTCAACATAAAAATTCAGACAACGAGCAGGTTTGTGTTTAAAGTGTTTAAATAATACGATTATATATAAAAGCTGATGTCAGTTCAATAACAAATTGAGTAGGTTGTTAGTAGATTTTTTGTGCTAAGTACCCACTCAGATCATGGAACCGACGATTTGATGAAGCAGGGAGGGCACTCAAAACGAGCTATTCCGCGCGGGCTTGATTAAGTACACTTGACATAGATGGATGAAAAATTGAATGATGAGACTAAAAATAAAAAACATGCCGAAATTGCGGCACTTCTGGACGGTCACCCATCCAAGTACTAACCTATCCCGTCGTTGCTTAACTTCGGTGAATCAGACGAGAACCGATGTATTCAACATAAGGGAGTTAGTGAATACAGTTTTTTTTTCTTAGGTCGTAGGTCTGTATTCGAACCTAGCTATTCGATACCTGTGAAGATAGCTGATAAAGCAGCGTGTAAATGTAAAAATGAATTCAATCTTCTTCTCGATCTCGAATTCAAGACAATCGTTGGCATTGAAATACGAAAGAGACTTTAGCGTGACGATAGCGTTTGTTTATTCGTGTAAATACGTGTAAAAATAAGTAGAGAAATACGCGAAGAGCTAGCATCTGCAGTTGGTTGCTCTAGACGCTGCTCTACGCGTTAACGGGGGAAAATCGTACGGAAAGAACAAAAACTCTCTAATAAATTGGTATTATTTTCAAGAGCCCTGAATCAGAATCTGAGTGAAAATTTGGAAATCCCAACATGTGAAAGTTCCCTATTATAACCCCATTTCGTATATTAGTAAGTGTAGTGTCTACACATCATTGCTCTATTTCGCACTCTATCACATTGACTCGTACATTGTTCTTCAACTAATTTTATACTTCAATGTTATTTTTCGATTCTCCTTGGTTGGAGAACTAGTGGAGCCTGTGGGTTTATAGGAGTTTGATTCTCAAAGCAAGATGTGTATAATTGTGTATCTGATCACGATGTACCTCGTCTACCCCGATTTGATACCACGAAAATATATACTTGGACTTCAAAATTGGAGACCAATGTAACTCGCCTTGAAACGGTGACTTCCAACGGGAGGTTTGGCGAAGGGAACTCCCTCGAAAGAGAAATATTCTCTGCCGGTACGGGATTTCATGACCAAACCTCTAAGCCGCCCAAGCGAAGTCGTCACTTCAGGTTGTTGAGCGAGCGACGACGCGGAAACGGCCAATAGAGCCGCGAACAACACACACCCAGCCATTGTTGCTGGGAGACTGACCGGCCAGCACTGGAGGCATTGAGTGAATAAATAATAATAACCCCTTATGATGAGTAGACAAGGCGCGACTGCTCATCCTAGATAAGATACCGTTAGGTGTATAGGATAGATAAGATATTAATTCTACTAGTCACTTCCCAGTAGATACTATAAGTACCTATAAAGGCATTTTTTTAGTAATAGTGATGTCATGTCAATCAACTCCCAATAAACCTCTTTTCACTTTTTTATTATTCACTTATGGTTCGATATTTTCAATAACGACACTTTGTAATTGATTTAGAAAACATTTTTCTCAGCCCCCTGTCAAAATTAGTTGGCAATTACGAAATTATGGTAGGTCAACATTTAAAAACGCTTACACAATGGTTCATTATTTCTACGTTAGATAGCCCTTCTACGAAGATCATTAGTCTATAATTATTAAACCCCGTGTAAAAGCATTGCTGAAAATATCGGTCGGGGAAGACCGGGCCCCGACCTTTATAGCCGCCCTTGAGTGGACCGGGTCAATGTTTTGAGATTAGGAAGTAAGGGTTATCCGTCCCCTTCCCTTTCGGATTCGCCAGTCCAAAGTGCGGTTGGATCTATTTATCTGTACCATAGAACCTGTATAATATACTTCCACATTGCAGAGAGACAATGTTCTTCGCTGGAATTTCATTTTACAAAATGGTTCAAAAAAGTATATTTTGGAGCCTTTGCTCGATAGCTATGTACGAAATTAAAACTAATTTGACAAATCCAGCTTCACCTAAATTGAATCCAGAAATTCAAAAAATTCTAACAAAACCTCGGGTAAGTTTACTCTGCAACTCAGAATATTGTCGGCAAAGGTCTCATAATTATCTATAGACCAGCTATCTACGTAATTATACTCTTACTATTAGAAAATATAGGATTTCTAACTCTGTTTATGTTCAAGAGGCAGCTTAAATAAAAAAATAAAATAATAATAAATCTACGTGTAATTATTTGAAGCGTTCCTCTATAAAGTGCTGTAAGTACCGACAGTTCTAGTGTAGAAATATCTTATCCAAAAAGTTTTCGAGAAAATGATTTTTTAACGTCAATCATTGAATTTCTACCCTTTAGGGTTGGTTCATATTTATGCCAAGATATCAAGCCCTTCACGGGCCGAGTATTTACAATCAATATCCCGATTCAAGCCCGTGGCGCTACCGAAATTGAATAGGTATGTATTTTTTTAACGATAAAACCCTTTCAAAATATATCACATTTCGGTATTGGTACAATATCGAAATGGAATTAATATGGTTTGTCATACGCTCAGGCTTCCAAAAACATATCGCCTTACAGCGGAAAAAAAACCTTCCATCACCATCCTGTATGTCGCTCCACTTTTGCCTCGTCCCACGCTTCCAATTCCTCTTTGACGATGACCGATTGGTGGACTCAGATGGGCAACTCAGGCTCTCGATTCGTCCAAATCAAAGGCTCAATCAAGGTCCCTTTGACACAGCTAAACAAGATTCAAGGAAACATTCGGAACCGTTCGTCCTGAGTGCAAAAGAATTATGAATCTCCTTAATGACCGGCCAAAATGACACTCTAATGTGAGGATGGCAAGTTCGGGGCAAGATTACAAGCTGCTAGTTAACAAGTTCACACTGCCAAGCTGTATTAGTCTTTTCGCTCAGAAGCCAACGAGGTTTTGAGTGACCTATGATGGCATGAAGTTTTGTTCCCTTGCTGCTATTGTTTTCTGTTTGGTTCAGTATTATTTGTTGATTTGACGGAGAACATGAATAACATTCTAAATCACCTTTATGTCCCATAGACAATATTTGAAAGTAAATGGTATCTAAATTTGAAAATTTTGGAATTTGAAAATTTCAGAGGATCGATCTTATGGGGAATTTTAAAATCAGTAGATTGCCGCAAGAATCATCAAAATCGGTCCACTATTGACCAAAAAAGTTGAAAAAACCGCATATACCATTCGGCGCCTGGCCCCCTCAAACCAGGGATCTTGAATCAACAGTAGTTCAACTCGAGTTTTCAAAAATCCGAGTTCAGTCGAAAACTAGTTCATACTTTTTGGTGAGGTATAGAGCATCGAGTAGTGGAATTACAGTCTCGCTATCTACAGGAATCTTTTCTATCTCAGAGATATTTCTGCGATGTGGTAAGACAAGTAGTTGGCACTCTTTCCTCGATGAAAATAGTTCAGTGCTAAGCATGCAGCTCTTGAATCAGTAAACACCAACTGGTTTTAAATTTTAATTCCCACATTGATGCCTAGCATAATTACGAAGAGCCCCGCGCTGCATATTTGAAAGTATTTGGGTACACTCTTCGTATATCTCGTTCTTTTGAGGATCAAATATCCCGATTCCAACTTCTGAAATGGATTTTGATACGTAGAATATTTCGTCGTGAGACCGGTATCGTTCTCTGATTATCTCTTGGGTTAACATTGTCAATTCTCCCATTCCAGTTGATTTCTTTATCGCTTTCAGCCCCGGAAGGTTGCACTCTACTGCTGTATTAATCATGCTTATTGGTCTGTCCAGAGAGTATGACATAGGACTAGGGAAGCTGTGTAGCTGTGCATCAATAAAAAATTTACGAACTTGTGCAACCTCGTGGAACTTGTTCCGTGTTATTAAAAGTGCCCTAAAATGAACCATTCCTTCTTGTTATCATGATGGTGGTGCGATCTGTCAGCAGGAGGTTCAATTATGCCTCTACTTATATAAGCATCTTCCTACGGAGTGCGTTTATTGGTGTAGTTTTGACTCCGCGTTTCGGACTCCGCATTATAGACAGTGTTGAGTTTGGAAAGGGATTGATTGTGTTGGAGTTACCATTGTATCCATTATTTGTCCATCCAAGCCCAGTAGAGACCTACTGTGGCTCTGTAACACTCAAAACATTGATGGTGTGGCCTCCCGCCCTTAACTTAGACATTGTTCTAACTAAATTTAAAGCTTTAGTTCCTCTAATTTGGTTTCGTTTGCACGTTTGTGGAAAGTTAGTCGTGTGTCTAAATGTACACCAAGGAACGTTCCGACACTAAGAGGCATGTTGTATATCTTTTCCTCCAAGACAAACTATCAATGCCTTACATCATGTAACAAATATATTCTGCGATTCGGCCATATCATGTCCGGTACAAAGAAAAATCTCCTTCTACTGAGAATCTGTATAACCGACTGATTAGCAAGATCCCCCATTCCTTAACCTTTGTTTTCTCTAAAATTCAAAGAAATCCCTCACAAACCCAAACAAATATTTTGACAGTTCGATTATCTGGTCAAGGTTCTATAGATGTCAAGGTAATAGGTGTTCCTATTACCAAATTGCCTATACCAGCATATATGTATTAATTTAACTGAAAATGTGTTAGGTGTGAAACATATTGTTTGGTTCTAAATCCCTCAAACTGGATTCACGTATGAAAAATGTTCGAAATAGTGTCTACAAAAATTTAGGAACAGGTAGTTGCTTCTTTTTCCAAGCCTAAAATGGTAGCTCTGTAAGTATTGAAGAAAAGTCCAGTCATGCAGTGTGATCGAACGTCGAATTTTATCAATATTAATGTATATTATCATATAACATCATGTTACTTTCTTTTGAAACTGCAGCACTGTAAGTGCAAATAAATAAGTGTTAACTACCGGTTTTACAACAACAAAATTTTGTTCTAAATAATATCCAACGATTCAAAATATATTTTGGATTTTGAGCTTCTTGGAAGTTTTTATGGATTTGAAAAAAAAAAGGAGTTTAAATACAATATTCAGCATAATTTTGTGTATAAAATTTTCAATATTCTAGATCATAGTCGATACGATTCAGCGAAATAATAGAAATTTTTACAAATTTTACCCGTTTCTAGCCATTTTTTATTCAGTGATTTTGAGCTTTTTTATTTTATTTGAGCAATTTATTTTTGAGTAATTTTTGTGCTCAAGAAGTTCTGACCAACAAACTCACCTTATCATACGGAAAACTTGCTTTTTTTCCGCGCAAGACCGGAATTTTGATCTTTTTCATAAGGAGCCTTGTCGTCTGGGATGACACTTACATTAGAAAAAGTGTTAAATTCTAGAATTTATTTCAGAATGCCTCAAAACGGATTTTATTGAAGAACATTTTCGAAAATTTCGATTTAAAAATTTTTTTTACCCGTCGTCGCTATAGCATAATTTTTTACTAAAATTCTTGTTAATTGAATACTTCGTTACTTTGAGTAGACAATCGGACTGACAAGTACTTTACATGTATACATTTGATAGCTAGTAGTTTGGTAATAAACATATCAATAGTGTTATAAATCTATATTATATAAATTAAAGTTACTTACCTATATAATTACAATTGAAATTCAATGTGTAAAATCATTGAGATACCTTTATACTCATAAATTAGCAGACAATGTGCAGAACATATTGCCAGACAATGTGGGCCAAGCCTAGCGTCAGGCAGCACCGTCTTGTCTTGTACTCCAAATTAAGAATGTATTTTGTACTATTTTATACCTATTGTAATATCTATGAAAAAAAAAGAAGAATGCAAATAATTTATTCTATTCATATCCAGCTTGTTGTGAAAAATAAAATGTATGGGCTTACTTATCTTATTGTTTATTTATACCTTTCTTCAGAAAACCATAGAAAGTTGTCCGAGACCTTCTTCATGTTCGACATTATTGTCAAAAAGATCAGATTTTGTATATGCACGAACTAATGTACATTCATGCGGTGTCCACATTTTATTTTCTTGTTTTGCATAATAATTGAGTGGGAGTCTTCTCGTTCTGGTATAAAACAGCCCGGGGGCGCTGTAAACCTCGACGGGCACAATTCGAGGGGAGCAAGAAAAATTAACGCTTCTTGGGTTGACAATATGATGTTATTGCCGAGGGAGGTATCATCATACTCACAGCTGGTTAAATTTAGTAAATTGAGCACAGAGTTTTTAACAATTTTTATTCTAAGGGCCTTAACCACCAAGTGTTTAATCATCTATACCAGGGGTCTCCAACCTTTTTTACTGAAGGGCCAAACTATAAAATATTTGAGACAAGGCGGGCCAACAATTTACTAATATTTCCCGAGCCCCCCCCCCCCCCCCCCCCCCCCCCCCCCCCCTACATTCACGAAGTTTTGTTTTAATTAAGAGTGCTCAGTGGTGGTTATTGAGATATTATGGGCTTAGTTTTCTAAGTAGCTATATTCTCTTATATATCTTTGTTGTTGGATAACTCAAATCATGTTCTTTTAAGACAGTTAAAAATAATGTTGTGACCAAAATATCCCAGACCTAAGTAAGACAATTAATTATTAATGATTTTTACTTGGGCCCACTTTCACTAAAAATTTCAATGATTATTTCATATACCCATACATTTTTAATATAACATGATGAGTTATTTTTAGTCCTGCCTTAGGTACAGTCGAGGTAAGCTTTCTGCCCTTACACCATCACAGTATAGTCCGTGCAAAACACTGACCATCGCTGAATGGCTGGTCGCAGCTGGTTTACAGATAAAACTTAGCGAGAACGGAAGGGACAAAAATAGAGACGATTACTGTACTCGTAGTTACCGATAAAGTGTTTTAAGGAAAAATATATTTCCAAATGAAAAAAATCTTTTTTCAGTTTGTAATTTTTCCGAGGGCCGGTCAAAATCTGCTCGCGGGCCGGATGTGGCCTATTTCATATAGCAGCAAGTGACAAGTTACAAGCCGATTTTATGTACAAGTTGTAAAAAATGAGTGTGCGAGCGTTTCATTAAGTCACAAGTATAGTCTTGTAATGTGTGAAAATTAACAAGTGTACTGGCGAATTTGGAAAAGTCACAAGTGTTTCCCCATAATTTTGAACAAGTCACTGTTTTACAGTGGTAAAAAAATGACCGATTTTTAGTATACGTCCGTTCACCTGTAAACTTGTCATTTTCCAGCATTTTGAGTTGACAATTTTTCGGTGTTTAATATGTTGGAATCATCTTCTGCTGAAGAAAACCGACAAGAAAGAAGCATTCAGTTTAGAAGACGCCAAAGATTTTTTCGCCCACGAATAATCGCCCATTTTGTGGGTATTTTTGAGTTTAACGACAGATTTAGGATGTCTTCCGAGACCCTTGAAAGATTCAAATCTCCCTATCATTGAAGAACAAAGTGAAGGGTGAAGATCATCTCGAAGTTACAGATGACATTCCCAACCCATCAGCTGACTTGATGAGCTGATTAATCATTTCCTCTGAATGAAGGAGAAAAATTTTATAATGCCAGCCATCAGAATGAGTTGATATCAAATACACACTTTCTCCACTTTTCAGTTTATAATTTGTCTGCCTTCCAATCATTACACCTTGTCATGTACGGTAAACATCCTATCGTGTACTCAACACCGTTTTTATATTACGATTCGCTGACAAAACTTCAATTTCGGCATCCCACTTGACGTTGTTCATTTCGTTTGTCCCCACACGCCATATTTCTTTTCTGCTACACTTGTAAACTTAGCTTCTACATGAGTAACTTTTCTACACTTGTACTCTTAATTTCGGTGAAACACTTGTTCTAGTTTACCGAACATTACAAGTACCTGTACTTGTTAACTTGTACACTTGTAACTTGTTGTTTTATGAAATAGGCCCCTGGTGTAATACACACTCATAATAATAAGACAAGAAAATTCAATAATGCAAATATCATGAACTTTAATAAATAATGCCGGACGAATGAGAGCGAATGGGAAGTTAGCGAAGAAAGATACAAAATTATAAGCTGCAGTGGCAAATTCGTTTGATGGAGTAGCTTCGTTGATGCGTATGATTACTCGCTTGATAAAATGTTGCATAAGCACCTTACTTTCGTTGTGCTCCCAGTAGTCAACACTTGGTAACAGTATATTGACTCTATGGTGTGACTCAAGATGAGCCAGCTCTTCAAAGTTGCTTCTTTGAGCAAAATTTTCAGTCGTATTTATTATCAAATCATAGCTGTTAGTTATGATAAAAAGCATGGGTGGTGTGTTAAACTTGAATTGGACGCAGTGTGGATATGACGCTGGAGGAATTTTGACACTCAGATTTGCTTCGCTCAATTTGGTTGTGGCGGTAATGAGTGTAAAATCGCTCTGTAAGCCATTGGCCAAAGTTTCTATGTTTGATTCATTGAAAAATATTCTTGGATTTACGAGTGGAGACAAGGTGTATTCATTATCCATAATCGGTCTAGAGGATTCGTGACCAAGTGTGCGGTCTAATGCTAACAACATGCCTTTGCCCTTGTAGTTAACTCCTTCACTGCGAACTTGATTGATTCTCTCAACGCGGCAATCGAAGGTTCGGACGTCTTGAAAACCCGGTGGTGTAAAATTTACTTTTTGGACTTGATAACTTTTTTCCTCACAACCAACGATCTGCGGTTTTTCCGAGCCTCAGACTGTTGATTGTTTGACGTTCTGATTCTCACGGCCAACTCCTGTGTCATGACGGTCTCCCGACCTTCCCGCAGCTTCTCGTGTTTTTCCTCGTCTATGATTGGCTCCCTCGTTAGGTAGCTTTATGTACGGTCTTGTTTCTTCTAGAAACAAGTCCGAGCACTATCAGTCTAAAGTCCGATTTTTCATAGATATGTGACAATCCCTGTAGCTGTGAGTGAATCTGAAAAAAGAAAGAACGAGTTCGTTCGACAGCACTTTTTGAGCACCACAAATACGTCAAATTTCAAAAGCGCTCCAAATTATTACCCTTCAACAAAGGTCACGTCTATAGAAAATTACTTATCAAACTCGGTCTATGGTGCATTATCGAAATAAAACTGGCCGGTAATTACATACCAAAATAAAATAAATAAATAAACTTAAAACATAATTAATACAAAAGAAATAATACCAAAACTAACCTTCAGGTGACTGTTAAATATTTAAAGACAATTTTGTTGCCAACAGGATTCGACAAAATCCTGAGTGCACTATTTCCTTCAATTTGGTGGTAAGAATAGTAAATATACCAAATTTCAGGTTTCAACCTGGACAACAACTTTTGAAGCTATCGGTTTTTGAGCACTTTAGCTGGAGTTTTAGTCCACTGTGCGACGATCCATTCGGTCATTTGGATTCGATGAGATAATGTGAAAATCCATATAAACGTGCGTGAATTTGAGAAAAGAAAGAACGAGTTCGTCAGACAGCACTTTTTGAACCGCATCAATTGACTTCATTTTGAAAACGCTGCAAATGATTACACAAAGGTTTATTCTTCCAGTATTAGATAGCCCTTCAACAAAGGTCACTGATATATATAAAAAATTAGTTATCAAACTGAGTCAATGGTGCATTATCTAAATATAACTGGACGATGTTACATACCAAATAAAATAAATTAATAATCTCAATGCGAATATACAAAGAAATAATACCGGAGTGTGAAAGGTTTAAAGAAAATTATATCACCGACAAGATTCGACAAAATCCTGAGAGAACGAGGAGATACGAGTAATGAATATACGAATTTCGGGAATTTGATCTTTTATAGATTCGTTTCAACCAACACACCCTCTTCAACTAAACGACAATCCCACTTATGTTCGCTATCAACCGCACAAATTGAAACCACTTCTTACTGAATTGAATATTGAAAGTCACTGTACCTTTTAGTGCGTAAAAGATATCTTTCCCATCCATTTCTCGGAAAACATCTTCATTCGTCCAAAATTGCTTTATAAAAATAGCCAGTCACTATTTTCTGTATTAACAAAATCGTAAATAGGTCTGTTTGTACACTGATTAGAATTATGAAATTTTGCGTTTCATTTCCGTTTCATGCTATTTGTAGACGATTGGTACTATTTTCTCAAATTTTCTCTATGTGTGTCTGTCTGTCCTTATGTTTGTCCGTTTTTCACGGTTACGGGGGTCATTGGACCACTGGTATGAGTCGGGGGCTACATTATCACAATTGCTGTGGATAAAAAACGGTCTCTCGAGATTGTGAGAGAGGTTTACTCACTTATAAGGCAGCCATTTGTAGCGCTGGAGGGTCAGTCGCCTAACAACTATGGCAGGCTGTGTGTTGTTCGCGGCTCTGCTCGCGGTTTTCGCGTCTTCGCTCGCACAACAACCTCAAGTAATCACAACGCTTGGGCCTGTGAAAGGTTTGGTCTTAAAATCTCATTCTGGTAGAGAATATCACTCGTTCGAGGGCATACCATTCGCGAAACCGCCTGCCGGAAAACATCGTTTCAAAGTAAGCCTTACTATTTTATTTTCCAGAAGAAGTATTAATTATGGTCATTTTTAAAATTAAATAATGTGGTAGTCGTGTGAGATAGTATGAAACAGAACTACATAATTTGTGAGGAATGGGAGGTTCGGGCTGGGTTCAAGGTCGCAGCAAGAACGTCTTTAATCGGATAATGGCGAGCTTCCTAGACGTAACGCAGTTTCAAAACAAAGGAAACGGAAGTTAGTGAAAAACGTTGTCTATTTCCACGAAAAATAAAGAGTTACAATGTTAAATCGATTTCGACGGTTAGGCCATCATCAGTAACAAACAATAACTGTTATTGTTTGTTACTGATGATGGCCTAACCGTCGAAATCGATTTAACATTGTAACTCTTTATTTTTCGTGGAAATAGACAACGTTTTTCACTAACTTCCGTTTTATAATGGGTTTCCACAACTTCGTCGCGAGTGATTTAGTTCGTATCAAAACAAAGGCATACAATTTCTGTATTTAGGGCGACCAATTTTCGATGCTGTAATACAGTAAGATCGTAAGATCTAATATATGGGCTTATATCAAAATAAACACATAAACTGAGAAGTTACCTATATTGGAACAACACTGTCTTCATTATCAGCCAAAGAAAATTAGGTAGGTAAATCTCATCCCAAAGGCATTACTAGTAGCTAGGTAAACAAGAACAAGAACAAGAAAAAGAAAAAGAAGCCTGCTAAGTTGGGTTTGGCTTCCATAGCCATGGCTTCATATCTTCCTCGTATACGTATCATGAAAAGTTACACATATGAAAAGTTTTAAATGATCTTGAGTAATTCAATAGAGGAAAGGAGTAAATAAAAAAGTAGCTATAATTGTCAATTAAGAAAAAAAGCTGATACTCAATGTAAGTTACGTTTGCGCATGTGCAGAAAGAACTGATGAGTAGAGAACGATGAAATAATGACCATCTATAACCTAACCCATGTATTCACTGACAATTTCATCAAAATCAGATGAAAACTGTGGAAATTAAGATCGTTACAAGGATTTCACATTGGCGCATGCGCAGTAGTATTAATGATACAATCATGTTGAAATTGATATTGGATGATAAAATCGTCATCCCCCAACTATCATCCAAAGTTGAGCGAGATAGATCGACTAGGGGGTTAGGATATGATGCTTTGTAAAATTTACGTTTGCGCATGCTCAGAGTGAATTTTAGTTAAGGAAGATGAAATTGAAAGAGCACTGTCCAAAGCCTCGCCCGCACGTTCCCTGAAAATTTCATCAGATCGGATGAAAACTGGAAAATTAGCTTGTTACAAGGATTTAATGTTGACACATGTGCAGTAGCTATTAGTGATACAACCATGTTGAAATTGATATGGGACGATCAAATCGTCATCCCCCAACTATCTCCTGAATTTGAGCGAGATTGGACGATTGGGCGTGAAAAAATAATGCTTGGTAGCATTTACGTTTGCGCATGCGCAAAGTGAACTATTAAGTCGGAAACGATAAACCTGATAGGGGACCATCTACACCCTAGTCCGCACATCCTACGAAAACTGTCGAAAATAAGCTTGTTAAAAGGATTTGTATACACACGACAGACACACATGCACACACACACAGACGGACAGACACGAGACCAAAGTTGTTCAGAGTGGTCTAAAACTTAAAATGCGAGTGGAAATTTTAAATTTGTGGACCAGAATTTTTTTCTCCCGAAAGTGAAAACAATGCTTCCGTTACCTATTGGTAGACTCGGAAGCAATTCTATTTTGCTGTTTTGCCCACTGCTCTGCACAAAAAATAAAAAATATAAATAAATAAAACTTTAATAAGATTTAGGATTAAAAAAATCGAATTCTGACAAATTTCGTAATTATATTCACAAGTTGTACCTAATTTACTTCTATTTAGCTGAGGAAATATAAATTTATATTTAGGTAAAGGTAAGGTAGGTTGAATTTCGACAAACTAGGTTGTTGAAACAATGATAAATTTGTTTGATAATTCTGTATTATAAACGTTGAATGTTTTCAAATGATTTTTTCACAGTTTTAAAGAAGACTCGAAGAGGGGGGAAAAATGACAGAAACGTATTTAAAAAAAATATTTATATGTACAAGTTAAAGGATTTAAAGGAGTTAAAGGAAAAATGCGAGACGTAGTCAAGCCTGCTGATTTAGTGTCACAATCAACCCTGATCCTAGCCCGGGCTCTTGCTCTCTACCTTCTCGAACTAACAGACGGTTGGCGCATGTATACTCGTATAATGCGGATAAAACATACCTTGCTATAAAACAGCGAGGAGAGCCGAAGCTTCCTTTCCTTCAGTCCAATCTCTTGCTTCATCATCCAAAACCGAAGCTTCCTTCTAGGGTCCTTTTTCCTCCTGATGATATTGCGTTGTCAAACACCAAGATCTCATCCCGAACAAAGTGTGCAGCGATGTTGTTTTGCCGACATTTGTGTACCTCTCCTGGGATGGCGATGCACTGAAAGTGCATGGTCGTAACTTTCCACCGAACTTGAAGTACTTCCTCTATGGTGGCATTGCTTCGCTGAGCTGATCGTTATCAAGTTCCTCAACTCTCAACATCATAAAAATTGAATTAGCACAGTTAGTAGCTCGCTAGGCAGAGTGAACGAAATTCCTAAATTTAAAAAAACCTGAATTATACATTTTTCTTTTAATTCACTCCATTGCAAATTTTGTCTAACACATCAGGAGCTAAAGAAGAGGGAAAATATGCGCAAGAGGAAATGGTAACAGCTTCAATTTTTTGTTTTTCATTTAAAAGTGGTATTTGTGAGCAATTAGGTATAGCTTGTAAGATGGGTTACGCACATTGACTTTCATTACTGAGAACGGTTAGACAAACTATTGTGTAGTGCGAATGAAATCGGTATAATAAGAAGGCTTAGACTTTTGCTGCAGGTATGATTTATTCGCGGCTCCCCCAATCTATATAAATATAGCAAGTAGCCTGGAGTCTTCAGCCCCTCCTTCGCCTGGAGAGGGGATCGGCTTCTCCAGGCCATTTTGTATAAATCAGGAGTCTAAGCTATCTTATTATCCCAATCTGATATACACTGCACAATAATTTGCCTTTGCTGTTCAAAGTAATGAAAAGCAAAGTAAAATCCTTTTCGAACATGCTTACATGCTCACAAATATCATATTCTTATGATAAGTAAAAAATTAAGGTCGTTGCTATTTTCTGTTGCGCGTATTTTCTCTCTTCTCTAGTTCTTGAGGAATAGGGAATGATTTTGACTTGAATCGACAGCTCTGAATATTAGGTAGGTATTTTGAATTTGAAAATGTATTGATTCTCGTAGAATTAAGATATAGTTACCTACTTGTTCTGTTGATGTATATCTGCTTACGTAAGCTGACAATTTTCAGCAAGCTGTTCCGAGTGGACCATGGACCGGAGTTCTTAATGCCACTAGAGCACCGCCCGTATGCATGCAACTAACAATGGAATGGCCACCAGGGACGCCAGTGCTGAGTGACGTACAAGGCTCTGAAGATTGCTTGTATTTGAACGTCTACGTACCCAAGGTATTTATAAATCCCGTGTTTTAAAATTTGAATACTGTAGAATGTGATACTGTGACTCCGAGGTTTCATTTTACAAAAAACGTGCTTCGAAACCAATTAAAAAACTTTAGAATATTTTTGAAAGAAGAGTTATTGGGTGTAAAACAGTACAAAGCTAGAAGCTATGATCAAACAATGAGACGAACCGTTTACAATAAATTGAAGAAGAATTCAACGTGTATCAGTGTATCAATATTTCTAGATCGTTAACTTTTTTGTCACTGGCTTTCACTCTACGCGTTTACTACTGAAATCGGAGAGTTCAATTGAAGTTCGGACTCTTCCAATTCGCCATTAACCTTGCTAATTTTTTAAGGAATCGGAGATATTGCAGGGGATTGAACATTTTGAGCAGCTACTTTTCCGAAATTATAATGAAATCTCTTAAGGTAGGTTCACAGGCATGTTCCTTCACTGCCTCCAACTTACAAGGGGTAATAGAAGTTGAATGGTAAGAATTATTATTTATTTACTGCCAATTCTGCCTGTGAGAGCATTGAGAAGGTAAGGGGTTTAGAACATTAGGTAATATTAGAGAGTGAGGGTTTGAAACAGAACTCTGCTAACGTGTGACAAGGATGTGATGGAATGAAGTAATTACCTTTGCGAAAATAAACTACTTGTTTATTACAACGTTCAGGATAGCGATCCTCAACAGTAAAAACATCAACAGGTACACTCACTTTATTTGAAAATAAACTGGCAAAGGACTACAGTGAGGGTGTTTTTATACTGCCTCCACCCTGCTCCCACCTTATCACTATGGGCAGTGCGATGAAGAGGAAACATGACCTCGACTGACCGGGAGTTGCACCTTCTATTTGCCCTGTCTTATGTATTCCAGTCCAGGATCACTACCAATAATCACAACCTTCGTCATCCTCTGATTTTCCAGCCAACAGAACTTGATTTGATTTAGTTCACCCGAGTAGAATTGCTTAAATATAGAACTGACCTTGTGGAGCTTGATTCAACCCTGGTTGACCGAAAGCTTTCCAGTTATCATAAGCTTTGTTCGCTGAGGCGGTTCGTTGAAGTGACTTTCAAACCATTTGAAACTCGTTGGAGACTGGTCAAGTGCGCATGCGCAAATTCTGCTAACTTTCTAAGTGATTTTAACCCGGTTGGGGATTGGAGCCCATCCATTTTATAATTGAATGTTTGAGCAAAACATTCAGAGCCATGAAACAGTGGCGAAAATGTAGGCTAAAATTCGAATGATTTCATTGATTGTTGTGAGTTTGGAATGGAGGAACAAACAGTCAGAATGTGGCCAGTTGGAAAAAGCTCTGACAGATTTGACGATCTGCAACCGGAGAAACTATTTTGAAAACCTCTGCGAACAGACCGTGACCAAGGGTGCGGGGTGCTCTAGTGGTCAGAGAACTCAGCAAACGCCACAAGTGGTTCCAAACTGGTTTGGTGGCTTCAGTGAACAAACCTGTCGTCCAACTCATCTGCAGTAAAAACCATAATCAAGTAGGCATTGGACATCGGTTTAACCTTGGTTTAATTACATCTTATGCGGAATGAACGATTATATTTATATGAAGATATTATTCCATTCC
This sequence comes from Adelphocoris suturalis, assembly GCA_030762985.1. Taxonomy (NCBI): domain Eukaryota; kingdom Metazoa; phylum Arthropoda; class Insecta; order Hemiptera; family Miridae; genus Adelphocoris; species Adelphocoris suturalis. Next base: position 57,318,391 of record CM061044.1, read on the forward strand.
CATTAATGATATTTATAATACATCATAATTTATAACAGTAATTCAGGTTATTGATGCTTTACTTTTGAGTATTTTACTGTTTTGATTGTATTGGTTGGTAGCTGGCTGCTCAAAAACAGGGTGATCAGCTTCTCAATGTCATTGTGGGCATTCACGGCGGCGGGTACCAATATGGATTCGGCACCATGTACGGTCCTTCGCTTATCATGGATCGAGATGTGGTGTTTGTGTCTTTCAATTACCGCGTCGGAATACTTGGTAAGGATTTAAGGCACTTTTTCTAATAGTAAAATTATACAAAACCTACAGTTATACCGGAAGTCAATGGGAATGGTGTGAATTTAAACATGATCCATAGAAACATTGAAAAGTATTAACTTTACCTTTACTCGATACAGCATTGGTGGAACAGTATGAAAATGACTTAGGGAGTTTAAAGAGCGAAACTGTAAACGGGGTTGAGGAGGAGAAAGGGCCTCCTCGATTTTCTCTCCACGATTACTGGTGAGATAATGTACATTTATTATGCTGTTGTTGAGCAACTAGAAACCATCTGGTCAATGGAGGTGTAAAACCTTCGAAAAAGATTTGAAAATTCTTAACAAGCTCTTGCAAGACATTAATGTAATGCCAAATTATTAGATAGGTAACGATACGCCAGTCAAGAATCACTGAAAAATCAATAGCGGAAAAATGGTTGAGGGAAACCTCACAAATCGTAAACGCAAAAGCCAAGTTTCAATGAACAAATTTGTAATTATTGGTCGCTAGGTGAACTGTAGTTAATAGTAATTTTGTCTTAATCATTGAGAAATTTGTTCACAAAAAGCCACGCGAATCGGTCAGCTAGAGCTCAGGGTGCAGTCCATCATTTCATTCGTCCCTTGATGTCCTAGAAAGGCTCCCTATCAAATTTCGTTGTATTCAGAAAGAAACATAAATTTTAGCTCACTCAGCTGATCAGGATGGAGCCTGTAAGGTCATTACACAGTCACTTTACTGACCATGGGCTCCTTGACTAAACAGCTCTCTCCATAGTTGATTACATTATGAAAATCTTGTGTGATGGAAGACGTTATGATAACGTCAATGTCTGATGTAATTTATGTGCCGCTGATTGTTTAAATGAGTATCTTACTAAGTAAGTACCTACCTGATTTCACGACTGAAAATTGCTTGTTCGTCATGTTTTAGGCTTCCTCAGTTTCGAAGACGCAGTGGTGCCAGGGAACATGGGATTGAAGGATCAATCGTTAGCCCTTCAATGGGTCAAATCGCACATAGTGGCCTTCGGTGGTGACCCCAACAAAGTGACAATTGTCGGCGTCTCCGCGGGAGGCTCCAGCGTAGACTCACAGCTGATCTCTCCAATGAGCAAAGGTCTCCTTTTATCCAATAATTATTTAACTTTCTAATTAGCCTGATTAATTCATGCTCTTTAAACCGTAATTATTTGTTATCAGACTACAAGCATACATCATTTATTTAATGAAATTAACCACAGTCACGTAGATTAGTGAGTAATTGAAGGGTCGTTTGAAATTCCCCGCATTCATGTCTCTTTTCCCCCTACCTTACAGAAACGGTGCAAATTTTTACACAAGGCATTCCATGCAGATAATAGGTCTACAACTAACAATACGTTTGAATTTTCTGAGACTAAAAATCTTCCATATCTCAAAAGTGAAGATAATACTTCCGTCACCTATAGGTAGACTTAGGAACAGTTAATGAGATACAATTGAAGAGCTAGGTACCAGTGCTTCACTATGGTATATTGGAACAGAAAATAGTTGATAAAATTGATTTTGCAGAGTTAAAATAAAGTCCATTAGAACTATATCACATTATAATTCCAATACTGGTACGAACTAAATCACTCGCGACGAAGTTGTGGAAATCCATTTCAAAACGGAAGTTATTGAAAAAACGTTGTGTATTTCCACGAAAAATAAAGAGTTACAACGTTAAATCGATTTCGACGGTTAGGTCATCATCAGTAAGCAACAATAACAAGTTATTAATAATTAATAAAATAACAAGTTAGTTATTGTTTGTTACTGACCGTCGAAACCGATTTAACATTGTAACACTTTATTTTTCGTGGAAATAGACAACGTTTTTTCACTAACTTCCGTTTTCCAATACTGGCATTATATCAGCTGATGTTTGCTAGGCAATTTCTGTGTCTTCCAGTTCCACTATCTAGTGACCATCAATGAAATTTAGAGCTTGATTGGCTAATCAATAGATTCGCTAGCAGCACATGTTCTCGCGGTTAGAAATACAAAGATGTTTTTTCGATGTTCTAGCTGTTCAACGTACAGCGTTCGGGACGGCTTTAATCGATTCTTTGGGATTAAATCTATCATTTACAAGTAAAGCTTGTAGAAATTAATATAATTTAATTAATCATAAATGCACATTATTTGCCCCTTTAAACGTAACAAGAGCTAAAGTCTAACAGTAGTATCACAGGTATAAATCGTCATCGATCGAGGGACCCACGAATTGAAATTAATGAGATAAAATAAGCCACCGGCCTACTTGTTCTGGCGACTAGATCATACTAGGGCCTACGCAGTCTAGCAATTAGGGCTGCGGGACCGAGCAGTCTGGCTATTAGTGCTACGTGCTGATGAAGTCCGGCGATCTGGAGCAACGGTTAAAAACGGTGTTAATAAATTCAGCCATGTAGGGTCTAACGTACATTTAGGGTTTTATTAGTTCAGATGACATATCCACTTTCAACGTCGTTCCTTTGGAGTCAATTTACAATTTCAATTTAATCAGCGCTCGCAACCACGAAATATTCGTTCTGGTGGTACAGATCTTTGTCCGGTGTCCATGTAAAATTCTAGTGCTATCTTTACAATACACTACACGGACCTGCTAGCTGCATTGGTCAAATCATGACGAAATAACCAACGCAGAAAGTAAAACTGATTGAAATTAAACTAAGATTTGTTTTGCCGAAATCATGGTAAGATATTTAGTACTTACCGATGTGAGAATGAATATGTAGACTGAATATTTATGCAGGTGCTAAAGTACATGGAGATGGCAGACAGCCCACTCAGCTGGGCAGATTTAAATTTAATTAACTCGGTATTAATAATCATTATCTTTCGGTTACAATTGGATTTCTTTCGTTACAGGATTGTTCCACAAAGCGATTTCCAACAGCGGGTCAGCTCTGAATCCCTGGGCCATACAAAGAAACGCAAGGAAGTTGGGTCTCTTCATCGCTGAATCAGTTGGATGCCCAATCAACCAGACCACTCTCACACTAAAATGCCTGCGAGAACGTACAGCTGAGCAGATTGTTTCGGCTGTTAATCTACTGACGGTAATATACCTACTTTCATAAAATATACCTAATCGTTAGAACATTAATTTAATAAGCAGGTATTTATTTAATAGGCAGGTATCAAGCGATAAAACTGTTTTTTTTTCTAATTTGTAATGAGACCTATCCATATTTCTTTATAAGTTCATATTCACTTAGGTATTCAACGCGTTCCTTAAGCTTTCAAGATACAGTAAGGTATTTTATTAGTACTTATGCTTAATGTAACCGTAAAGTAATTTCAAACGAAGTTGTCTTCATGATATTAAAATGGTCCTCAGTGAGCAAATGTTCTTTAGTTTACTTTTTTCAATCATTTTTATTATATTTTTCTTGAAATTAAGATCCAATAGTGCAAACGAATTTCGGAAATATTCAAGTTGTTGGGAAAAAACAACTGATACATTATGCATAATTCTTAATGCATTTTAGCGTATTTTATTAAGATTTAAGCAAAGCAAATTTGATGCACAAAAACTCTATTAAAATTTATGACAAACTGCATTTAATAATATTCAGCATTTCAAATTGAATTTTTGAAATTCTTGAGCCATCGAAATCTTGCGAAAATTCGCTAATGAATACTTCAAGTACCTAACTAAACAACTCGTAAACGAGTTCCACTATCTGCTTCACAGGTACCATGTTACATGGATATGTCTTTGATTGGGGATTTCATAACGGTTGTCCTCGAGAGTTGAAACAAATCCCTGGGCCGCATCCCGACTAATTCCAACAAAACAACGGTTTACTTATAGAAATGTTGAAAATAACTGTGGAGAGAAGCCACTACAATGAGTTGTTGTTAACAGTCGACTGTTGTCAAGAGGAAGAAAATGTTTCCTATGGAGTGGAGTAAATGATGCTATTGCTTTAAGTTAAGAATATTGTAACCGCCTTATTAAAATGGTTTATAGTCTAATCAACTTAGTTTAGGAATGTAGTCAGGTACGTAAGGAGGGAGAAATTGGTAGCTTGAGATGTGAACATTCATCACATAAATCAAGCGCTTTCCAACGAGTGGCGAACGATTTCTGTGCGATGAAAACTGCGGAAGTTCCATTCCCCCAGCAACGGCTAGGTTGTGCGTGAAAAGCACTGAAATTGTGACACAAATTTTGCGTCACGGAAATTTTTGGTTGACCCCCCAGAGCAAAGACATATCCATGTCAAAATAAAAAAAAAAATAATAAAAAATAAATAAATAAAAAATAAAATAAAATAAAATAAATAAATAAAAACATTTTCACCATTACCCAGTCGATTATCGTAATAATGTGTGGGATTTGAGCTACAGTTAGGGCTCATTGGATGTCTTTTGCTTAACGAAATGGTTTCGATTTGTGTGTAGAAAGGCAAAGAAATCTTGTTCCCATTTTCACCTGTGATCGAACCTCCAGGCCCAAATGCTTTCTGGGATCAGCACCCGATTGACCTGATAAAGTCGAAAGCAGGCAGTGACGTCCCAGCTCTCTTTTCTTACGCTTTCGATGAAGGTGCCACATTCATAACAAGTGAGTACTTGTTGTATCTTAATAGATATTAGTAGAGTACAAACCTATTTCACTGAAATCAGTAGGTATTTCAGTTCGAATACATACAAGCCTCGAAGCTACAGCAAATCTGGAAAAATAGAATTCTTATCGGACCATCTTGACCTCAACCCGCAAAATCTTGAGAATTGAATCGAAATCGAATGCAAAGTCAAGCGGTTTTGTTTGCGACAGTGATACGCATTTACCCATGCGCAGAAGCCACTATTCATGCAACACCATACACGGATCAAACCCGCGCAATTCCTAAAGATAAAATCGAAATCGGATTGTAAAATATTATAGTTATTTTCGTTTCAAAGTGTAATGAATACTGACCGAATTTCAAGAACCCAAAAAACTGTGCTTTTATCACCTAGCGGTCAACAAACTAAACCATACTGTAATGAATACGCAGAAGTCTAACCTTACATTGACAGACAGGTACGGAATCGTTCAAGAATATCCAAATCATTAGGTGAAAGAAGAAGTTCTGATTTGCAGGAAATTTTCTTTTACTTCCAATAATTAATCACAATACATCAACATCTTTGGTGGACTCGGAAAAGAAAATCGGGCGCTTAAATCATAAAAAATCGTGTTTTCATAAAGTGAAGGTAACCTTTTATATACCTATTTTGAAATGAAAAACGATTCAATTCTAAAAAATTTGACACCATCCGCATTCTTCTACGATGTGTAGTTTTCTTTATGTGATTTTTCAAAGTTTGCTGCACTGGTAACGTCACACTGGGCGGGGGGGCTTTGACGTCACCAGTGTGCGAAACTGTGAAAAAACATGGAAAGGAGCTATTCGTAGTTGGAGAGAGAGGTTGGTGCCAAAATTCCTAGAATGGAATCTTCTTCCATTTGAAAATAGTCAAAATACCTTTATCACACCCATGGGTCACACTCGTTGGTGACCATTTAAGTTCCACTGGATGGCAATTTCCCTGGATTATACGAGAAGTTTGCTTTCGAAAGGATTTCTCCATTGATGCACCCCAGGAGGTAAACCTATCCATTTTACGTCTACAAAATTCAACAAAATGGATTAAATATATTACCGCCTCAATATTTATTGTCTTACTTAGCTCCTTAGGGTGTAGTTTTTCAATTCCAACCTTAACATTGAATTTTCCCCGAGTTTCATATTTAAAAGCGTTGTTTCCCATAATAGTAGCAGCTTTTCAGGTCTGTAACCCGGTGAGTAGGGGGGGGGGGGGGGGGAAAGAAGAACACTTTTGAGGCAGTAAAAAATCATTATTTAAACAAAATTTTTAAATCAAGTTACATTCAAATTTTCAAGACACGAGGTAGATGAACAATTTGGTTTCATCTGAATCTGTGTGTCCGCTAATCTTCCTAAGGGTATACAATCCAATTTGGATGGAATTCCCGCAGATGTAGTCTAGTCGTAGAACCCTAAATGCTCCTCTCCCAATTGCATATCTGCCGCATTAGTGTTATAGCTTTTGCGTTTACCCAACTGAATAATCCCTGTAACAATACCTACTAACCTAAACAGTTACCACTCAATGGGGTTCTCAGAGATATTGAGAGTTAGAATCGAGATTTTAACATCCAAGAACTAAACTCTGACACCTAACTGGTTGATGGTTAGGCTCTGCGCTTGCGTAAACATAAAACTCCTGTATCTAAAATTTCAATTCTATTTTGATCGATTTTCCAGAAATTGTTGGGATTGAATTTGATAAGGCCATCTATGAATTTCATTGTTACCAGGATAAAGGTGACCTCAGAGTAAGAGCAATTGTAAAATCCATTGAACACTCTTCGATCATGCTACTACTTTGAATAATTTCTAATCTTTATAGAATTTGCGCCTTGAAATTTTTCTTTTTTCGTCCCAGTCTACTCGCAAGTTTCAATTTCAAAAATTTGTTTGTCAATGTATTCATCATATTGAATCTTTTCAGAACCATTTTTCGATGTCGAAAATGCTCAAGCTTACGATGACGCCTGGAATCAAAATATTCCGAAAACAGCATTTTTCGACGGTCTTCTTGAACCCAAGAAAGAACAGGAGGTTTGCCAGTCTCTTAGAAAACGATTTTTGGGTGATGCAACGATCAGTGACAACCTGAATGGATTCGCAAAAGTGAGAAGACTTTGTTTATAGTAATAAGGACTATCAATACTTACTAATTACAATCAACTCCATAATCGCATACCAGCTGGATCACACCATCTGAACAAGGTTAGGTATTACAGATAAGCGATGTAGGTACATAGATAGCATTCTGTTATCATATTTTTAATTGCCAATCACGCCATGTGTTTTCAGTTGATTGGCGAGCGATTTTTCGATGATGGAATCCAAAAGGCGTGTCTTCTTCACGCTGAGCACCAGAAATCGCCCGTATATATGTACAGGTTTAATTACGACCGTCCAAAAGGATACATAAAATTGTTTGATGATATGTTTGAAAAAATTAATTACACGGGTGAGTAAATACCATAAATATTCCCTTAACTATTTTACTGTTCTGTCTACTGTGAATTGTACTTCTACACGAATATGAACAAATACCTCCACTAGTCCTCTACTACTACTACTCCTCAGCTACACTACCTCACTACTCCTCTATAATTTCTTAACAAAGCAAGAAATTTTTATGATAGATTGAATAATAATGGATGCTATTCTACAGCGTCGCATTATGGAAGGTAAGTAATGAGTAATTTGTATGTTGGAAATGTATTGCGCCAAAATGTATATTACAACTTCCAAATATGTTATCAAAAATTTTCCAACATCTTTCCATGGATTAAGCGGCTTTTGAAATATCATAAGAATACCAATTTGACCACATGCTTTTGAAATTGTCGGAAAGGTTGGGCACCTATCAAATTATGGATAAAATCCTGAGTTGTCTCAGAATGTTTTTGTGGACAGAAGAAACTAAATTATATTTTGAACATATTGAAAATGAGCCCACTCAATGCTCGATTCGAACAAAAACAACTACGGAAATCAGTTGAGAGTAGTGTTTTCATGACCAAACAGTTTAGCTGTTGATCGTCAACACGATTGTGAATCACAAAGCAACTTTCGATTGTAGGAATAGGCCGGAGCTCTGTAAATTCTCCATATTAGGGTTCCTTGCTATAACTGTCATTAATCGTATATTCACTGTCTGGCCATATAAAATAGGTCGATAAATAAATAAATAATTTACTGTATATTTTTTTCAGGGGGTGCGATTCATGCGGAAGATAACTTTTACATTTTCAGTATAGGGTTCATCACGGCCGATGAGATTACCCCAGGACGGGACGCCATGGGAAAAACAATGACTGACATATGGATCAAGTTTATTGAAGGGTTAGTGTTTTCCTCCCTAATTTATGATAAGTACAATTGATTAAATTCGTCAAGATTGGGAATATAAATAATTATTAACCAAAGTGGAATTTTCGGGAAGAGAGAGATAGATTCACCAGATAGGTGTTATTTTCATTTTCACTAACAAAGCAATTGAACAAAACCCACCTTATAGTGCTTGAAAGTTGTGGAAGTAAAATGTACGTCTATAAAAACCATGACAACAACAATAATCTCTCGATTACTCCACATTTGTGGATTGAACAGGGTTCGGCATTACTGAACCCTGAACTACCCGAGTTTGAGCACTATTTTATTGAACCGCTGCTAGTTGTTGAAGAACTGGACGCTCCTTTCTCGAATTCGAAAGAACTTTATTGAAGGCTAGAAACGATTAGGCTCTGGGACCGGATGGCAATCCGTACGAGTTTCTAAAGCACTCCCCAGAAAGCTTCAAAACTCATTTGTTGGGCGTTTACAACGCTATGTACAATTTTCCTTCAGCTCCTAAAAGCTTTGATGAATCTGTAATATTTCCTTTGTTTACGAAAGGGGATGTCAACGACGCTTCTAGCTTCAGATGGGCTTTCGTTCTTGAACACGAATGCGGAGTGTTTGACAGGACTTTTGGCTGCGAGGTTTTGCAATTTCGAGGTCTGGCAAACCTTGCGTCTGGTCAACCTACGGTTGACTATATTTTTTCACACTCTCTAGTTTGATTAAGATATCACTGAGCAGGAGAATGGGAAAGTAGTTTGCATTTTTTGTAGACCTCAAGTTAGCATTTTACTCCATTTGCAGGTATTTTTTGTATATAAAACTTTTTAATTTGGGCATTTCTTCTAAATTCGTCAAATTTTTTCGAGGCACTTTTATGGCATGTTGCGGTCTGGCGTATGAGTTGATGTTAGCAGGACACAGTATTTCGATGTTATGACAGGTTTGAGGCAGGGTTGTCCTCTCAGTCCGCTCCTTTTCTCACTGTTCTTGGATGACTTGGTGAGCATGCCTCACCGAGAAATGGCTGAGGGGTGAGAATTGGTGGGGTGGTATGCCGATGATAGTGTGTTACTCCTGAGTCACCGGAAGATCTTTAGGGGGACATAGATAAGTGGTTTTGAGGGAAGTTAGTTCTCGTGAGATCTACTGGACTGATCCATGGATCAGTTTGGTTTGTAAGTTTGAACTTCCTGAAGCATTTTTCAATACTAAGGACATTGGTAGAAATGTTGCCCGAATCATCGGCATGGTTGAGTGCAAATACCGAGATGTATTTTGCCTTCGAGTTGCAGAGACAGAGAGATTTTCTTTGTATCAGTCCCTTGAAAGATTTGGTTGTAAGGACATGACTGCATCTAAGAATGAATTAAAAGTATTTTACAAGATTACAAGTAGGTATTTATGATATTGGATAGCCCGCTTACGGCGATTGCCAAAAGGCAACTCAACCTTGACATAAGTCAGGTCTTTCGTGTTAGTTTCGATTCACCCTAAAATTTTCTACTGAAGTATATCAATGTGCCTAATGGTCTGTAACGATAAATTTTTTGTAAATAACTAATAAATTCATCTTTTTAAAGGAATCAACTCACTGAGTGGAAAACAGTGGATTCGGTGCTGTCCAAATTGACGTTCCTCGATATTACAAGTCCGGACCCGAAGAAAAACGTATTCAAGACTGAAGAACCTGTGGGACAGTTTTGGGATTCGCTGAATATCCCTCTCGACCCACCAAGATTGAAAACTGACCAAATTGTTACTCACAACGAATTGTAGCTTTTTCATTACAGTCTGACAATTTCTCAATAAATCTCGGGGTGATAAGTTATGTTTTTCCCAACTTTATATATATATAAAGACCGCTGGGTCGGATTCGGACCAAAATTTTATATGCTTTATTACCATGTCGGAACTTGTGCCTCGCTGACGGGTGATGATCAGCTGACCACGAGCCACAATATCAATCATTATTATGACAAAATCATGCTCAAATCTCTCCTATTCACCGTAGGACGTCGAAATTTGATCGAGAGCCTCTCTTGGACAACAAGAGACGAATGGGCTTACAGGCCATAATCTGTATGATTACATCGAAATTGATAGGGAGCGTTTCTAGGACATCAGGGGACGAATGAAATTACGTACTTCACCCACAGCTGATCAGTGCACCTCCTTACCTCGTAATTGTTTCCGAAGAGTTTTAGAGGAGCTCCATCTAAATAACAACACCGCGTAGCCTCGGAGGCCCCGAAGCTGATCTGTGTCCCTCCATACTTTGTAACTGTATTCCAGATCTCCAAAAAGGATACGAACTAAAACTAAAACTAAATCACTCGCGACGAAGTTGTGGAAAACCATTTCAAAACGGAAGTTAGTGAAAAACGTTGTATATTTCCACGAAAAATAAAGAGTTACAATGTTAAATCGATTTCGACGGTTAGGCCATCATCAGTAACAAACAATACTAAACAAACAGTAACTTGTTTTGTCTTTGTTATTGTTTGTTAGGTACTGATGATGGTCTAACCGTCGAAATCGATTTAACATTGTAACTCTTCATTTTTCGTGGAAATAGACAACGTTTTTCACTAACTTCCGTTCCAAAAAGTAGCTACATTTCAGGTTTCAGCATCATCAGTCAATTAAAATACAAATTAGGCTCAGAAGCCTCACAGCAGATCAGTGTGAACTGATATTGAATTTCATAGATCTGCTAGCAGCGCGTGATTTTTCTATCTTCTTGCGCTTGGAAAATCAAAGGTTTTTCTTTTCAATGTTCAAGCCCTTTGAGACAGCAAACTATTCAATGTACAGCGTTGCGGGTGGTTTCAATCGATTGTTTGGGATTAAATTCATCATTGACAAGCAAAAAATCATTACTGTTACTTAGAAAGTTTTTGAGATCTCGATTTTTTAAATGTTTATCACATTAATACAACCCTTTAGGGTTGATAACAATTGATGCTGAGCTTCTAGGACTATCTAGACCTCAAATGGGATTTTTAACGCAAGTTTCATATAGTTTGGTCCAGTATTTTCGGAGAAAAACCGCGGACGGTGGAAGGACGGATTTTTTTTAATATTAGATTTTAGGATTCTACACATCTTGTAACGTAAACCAAAAAACAAAAAATGTTCATGTTGTGGTGCCTTCTAGAGGGGGGGGGGGGGGGGGTTCAAATTTCTAAGAGTCCCATGAATGCAAAATCTAATTTGTGATAAGTTGTATTTTAGCTTAAAACGTTTAATTTTGCAATGGGTTCTGTGGCTGCACATGTTCAATTAATACACACTGTCAATTATATATATATATATATATATATATATATATATATATATATATATATTTCTCTCTTATTTGTCTTTGATGCACATACTTAGGTATATGAAGGTGTCACACTCCTTCACTTTTATTTATTTAGAGTTTGGTCCGAGCCATTCGTCTTAAACTCGTAATGAAGAATCCTGTTTGGATCCTGACTCATAAATTAAGATAATTCAGGGAAGCGTTTTTGGTTCATTATTTCCAATAATAAGCCTTTGTAATCGTACAGAAAAAAAAAATTCTCTCAAACTTTGTCACTATACGTTTCAAGTTGCGTAAAATCCGAAACTGCATCCGTCAGCATGCCTTCCAGGCCATAAGTGGCCTTTAACTTGATGAGAAAATAATGCGCCCTTTCCCACATGGACTCCACTTGGGATCTTGTTGGTTCTAGAATCTAGCCAGCCCGATCGCTTCAGACTTATCAATGCTATGAACCAAAAATGGGCCAAAACCGGTTTTTTCCCCGCATAATATGCGGAATTATTTTTCCCCATACATAGGTTTTTCAATTTCTATTGATTTTCACGTACCATTAGTTTTCATAGCAAGAAAATCGTTCGCCACTTTTTGGAGTGCTCTCATTTTATCACAACATCTCATGATCCCTAATCCATTGTATTGTCAAGGAAAGCTGATTTATTACGCTAAGTTATAAACTAATATCGCTAAGTAACTATTATGAACTAATAATGTGAAAGGAAGGCACTAGGTACATGGTAGGTATACTATTGAGTAGTAGGTACTTGTAAGCTGTAGGTCTACTAGACTATTGCAATTATTGGGTCTTTCATAATCAGCTGAGTGAGCTAAAATCTCTCCTGTTCATCCCAGGAAGTTGAGATTTGGTAGGGAGACTCCCTGGGACATTAGGAATCGATTGAATATATTATTAGCTCTTTCTCACGCAGCTGAGTGAGCAGAATTGTCTCCTGTTTATCCTAAGAAGTTGGGATTCGATAGGGAGACTGTCTCGGGCACTATCAAAATCAACTGAGTGAGCAAAATTCTATCCTGTTATCCCCAGGAAGTTGATATTTGATAGGGATACTCTCTGGGACACTAACAGACGATTGCAGATATTGGCTCTTTCTTAATGAGCTGAGTGAGCTAAAATCTTTCCTGTTCATCCTAGGAAGTTGAAATTAGGTATAGTGACTCTCTGGGACACTAAGAGACGATTGAATTTATTGGGACTTTTCTGATCAGCTGACTTAGCTAATTTAATTAATACGTTTTTCACTTTAGACACAAAACACATATTTCACAGGGGGAAAAATAAAGCATATCCATGTACCGATGTATCTGCATGTAGTGTAGATTTTTCTTTTGTGTCTTTTAGTAGGTGACCTCGTCCAGTTATATTTCGATAATAAACCTTAGACTCAGTTTGGTAGGTAATTTGTTTTGGACCAGTGTTCTGCGGTGAAGGGCTATCTAATACAGGTTTACTATGTACGGGGCTTAATAATAATTCACAGATATCGTCCCAAAGAATCGAAAGAAACCACCCAGGTAGCTGTAATAGGTTTGCTCTCCTCCTTAAGGGCTAAAACTTCAACAAGGGAAAAAATCAACATGAGATGTAACTCAACAGGTGAAACATAGTACAAATTACCTAATAAACTATGACGATCGTATCAGCTGATATAATTCCAAAGTAATTCAGGTTATTATAACTTTTGTCACCTATAATTGGAGCTACGAAGCATAGGTATATGATTTATTTTATATATTTAATTTTCAGTTGGTGGGTCAGCTTGAGTTACATTCAAAAGACTAGTAAAATGTAGGTGTTTTTAATTTAATTTCTCCTCGGTTTCACCTTATAATCAAAATACCGGAAGTCTTTGAGGACGCCTCGCTGCTGGAAAACGTGAGCTGAGTTGGGATCTCGGGCAACATCAGTGCATCTAACCGTTTATCGACCAGTTCAGAACTGCTGGCCATCATCACTGTCATAAACATGCGAGCCTCAGGCTGTAGATGTGAGGGTATTAGTAAAGGAATTAGTGCTATAAATTGAGGCATAAGTGTAAAATCTTAATACGTCAGAGATGACGCAAGTAACGGTGGTTGAATTCAAACAATGAAAACATTGAAAGCGATCTGACTCAAACTAGGCATGGCCTGTTATGGGCCCAAAAACTAAATCAATCAAAATATGATAATTTCACACCTGGCAACAATGAGAATTTTCACACAATTATTTTATTTTACTTTGGTATCTTATTTTTCTATGAATTACAGCGGCAACTTCCAGACTCACCTCAGGCAGATACTTAAGGGTTACTTACTGCAACCTATAGATCAAATTTGGCTTTTATCAGTCAACTTTATGCCCTCAGGTAGCTACCTACAGATAGCTTACTGCACAGATAACTTCGTCAGTGGAAAAAAGGGGTACCACTACTACAACAATGATTTTCCCACAATACAGTCTTACAACACTGGTATTTTTATTCTTCTTGATGTCCATGTGTGAAAAGTAGATAGGTATACGACAACACAACAACAACAACACTCCCGTCCTTTCTGTTTCATCTCCGATGCCAAGGGATCAAGATTGTCATTTTATGCTACATTATGGTACATTATTAGGTAGGAACTACTCACCAAGACCATAAAATCTGAACACAAGGAAAAGTTTTCTGATCAGCGATATGCGTTGTTTCTGTCACTGCGGGATTCTAATTTCCCTTTAATAACTCCAGCACAAACATCGTCGTTTCTTTCGATGGTCGGATACAGGTGTGAAAATCGACATCATCTAGTAGATTAAAATAATCCGGACGTGGACGGACCGCATAAGGTCTTCGTTGGTATTCTAGGAATAGAACGATTTCCTCATCCAAAAAATCGGAATCAATCAAGTCAACTTCGTTGTGCATTATCGCTTTATATTATTATAATAAGTATTATATTATTATTACTACTTCACATTATAACCTCTCTACAAAACGTAATCCACCAGATAAATCGTTAACTGAGGGAGATGAGTATCAGGTAAGGATACCAAGCAGATAGCGGTATCTTGCAGGTAATTGTGAGTTAAGAAACAGCCAACAAGAAGTTATCCGAGGCCGCTAGTTACCTAGAGTTTGCCTGAGCTTTATTTGTGATTGATAAACTTCCCATTAGCAATCTGAATGATTTCAGAGAGAACTTTCCAAGAAGGTTCCATATGAAGGGTATCAGAAGATTGGGTGTGGGCAACATATTGGTGAAAAGAAAGGTAAATGATGTTGCAGGGGAACGACCACGAACCAGTGTCCCTCAATTTCGTCCCTCTGTTTTTTATTTATTTACTGTCAACTCTTTGTGTTATAAGAACACTTTGCGTTTTGCTAATATTATGACATTTTCTACTTAATTACAGTAATGGAACATGTACGGAGGGTACTGACCAGCGACAGGCCTCCTAACGCCCCTCTATGATGTCAGGAATTAATTTTCTTTCTATCGAGCTAGAAATAAGCAAGTCGGATGTTAAGAAAGGCGCAGATTCCGATTAATTCTTGGATCGAAAAAAGTTCCAGTCATGCAACATGATCGCATGAGCGAATTTTCGTAAATTGTAGTATTTATAATTTTAATTTGCTTTGAAATTTGAGCTTTTTGAGTGCAAGGAAATTGTTAACTATTAATAAACCAAACTATTAATGAAAATAATTAAACAAAAACGAGTTAGGTATCCAAATATCCCATTTAGTTCACTAAATAAACCTTTGGTTGTATGGATTGAATACCACAAAACACAATGTTTTATTTTTTGATGGGTGAGGAGGGGCTAGCTTATATTCAAGTCAACTAGACCAACGCACGGGAGAACCAGCTAGTGTTTTATTAAATCGAAATTCACCGTTCACCAATTACGCCCAAAAAGTAATAGAGGAGTCAGCGTATGAGTACATACTTGAGAACTGACTGATATCTACATTATCACAATTGTTGTGGATAAAAAACGGTCTCTCGAGATTGTGAGAGAGAGGTTTACTCACTTATAAGGCAGCCATTTGTAGCGCTGGAGGGTCAGTCGCCTAACAACTATGGCAGGGTGTGTGTTGTTCACGACTCTGCTCGCGGTTTTCGCGTCTTCTCTCGCACAACAACCTCAAGTAACCACAACGCTTGGGCCTGTGAAAGGTTTGGTCTTAAAATCTCATTCTGGTAGAGAATATCACTCATTTGAGGGCATACCATATGCTAAACCGCCTGCCGGAAAACATCGTTTCAAAGTAAGCCTTACCTATTTTATTTTCTAAAGTTCACCAAAAGAAAAATTAATTATTGTCATTTTTTAAATGAAACAATGTGGTAGTCGAGTGGGATGGTTTGAAACAGAACTACATAATTTGTGAGGAATGAGAGGTTCGGGCTAGGTTCAAGGTCGCAGCAAGAACGTCTTTAATAGGATAATGGCGAGCTTCCTAGACGCAACGTTGTTTCAATACAAAGGCATACAATTTCTGTATTTAGGGCGACCAATTGTCGATTCCATACTACAGTAAAACCGTAAGATCTAATATATATATGGGCTTATCTCAAAATCAACACTGAAACTGAGAAGTTACCCATATTGTATCAACAATGTCTTCATTATCAGCCAAAGAGAATTAAGTAGGTAAATCTCATTCCAATGGCATTACAAGTACTAGGTAAACAAGAAAAAAAAGCCTGCCAGGCAGTAATGGCTTCCATAGCCATGGCTTCATATCTTCCTCGTTTTCGTATCACGAATGTACAGATCATTGAATAGTTTTAAGTGATCTTGAGAAATTCAATAGCGGAAAAGAGTGAATAAAAAAGTAGCGTGAAACGTCATAATTGGTCACTTAAAAGTAACAAAAACCTGATGCTCAATGTATGTTACGTTTGCGTATGTGCAGATTGAACTGATGAGTAGAGAACGATGAAATAGTTACGGGACCATCTACAACACATCGCAATCACATCGCGACTCCCCCAACTTACTAATACCAAGTAGCCTGGAGTCTTCTGCTTCTCCTTCGCCTGGGGAGGGGATCGGCATCTCCATGCCAACTTGTATCAATCGGGAGTCTAAGCTATCTTATTATCCCAATCGAATATGCACTGAACAATAATTTGCCTTTACTTTTTGAAGTAATGAAAAGCAAAGTGAAAAGCTTTTCGAACATCCTTACATGCTCACAAATATATTCTTATGATAATCAACAAATTAATTTTTCTCTCTTAATTTTCGCGTATTTTCTCTCTTCTCTAGTTCCTGAGCTATAGGGAGTGATTTTGTCTAGAATCGACAGCTCTGAATATTAGGTAGGTAGGTATTTTGAATTTGAAAATGTATTGTTTCTCAAAGAATCAACAGATAGTTACCTACTTGTTCTGTTAATGTATATCTGCTTACGTAAGCTGACAATTTTCAGCAAGCTGTTCCGAGTGGACCATGGACCGGAGTTCTTAATGCCACTCGAGCACCGCCCGTATGCATGCAACAAAACGTGGAATGGCTACCAGCGCTGAGTGACGTACAAGGCTCTGAAGATTGCTTGTATTTGAACGTTTACGTACCCAAGGTATTTATAATTCCTGTGTTCTAAAATAAGAATATTGTGGAATGTGATACTGTAACTCCGAGGTTTCATTTTACAAAAAACGTGCTTCGAAACCAATTGAAAAACTTTAGAATATTTTTGAAAGAAGAGTTTTTGGGTGTGGATCAGTATAAAGCGTGTAAAGTATAACAGTGTAAAGTAAAAGAGAGTAAAGCATAAAGCAAAAGTGTTTGAGCAAAGTTTGGAATCGAAGAACAAACAGTCAGAAAGTGGTCAGTTGGAAAAAGCTCTGACCGATTTGACGATCTGCAACGGAGGAAACCAGTTTGAAAACCTTTGCGAACAGAACATGACCAAGGACGCGGAGTGCTATAATGGTCATATAACTCAGCAAACGCTTCAAGTGATTGCAAACTGGTTTGGTGGCTTTAGTGAACCTGTCGTCCAATTCCACTACACTAAAAACCATAATCAAGTAGGCGTTGGACCTCGGTTTAACCTTGGTTTAATATAATCTTAAACGGAATGAACGTTTATTTATATAAAGAGATTATCCATTCCCATTAATGATATTTATAATACATAATAATTTATAATAGTAATTCAGGTTATTGATGCTCAACTTTTGTGTATTCTACTGTTTTGATTGTATTGGTTGGTAGCTGGCTGCTCAAAAACAGGGTGATCAGCTTCTCAATGTCATTGTGGGCATTCACGGCGGCGGGTACCAATTTGGATTCGGCACCATGTACGGCCCTTCGCTTATCATGGATCGAGATGTGGTGTTGGTGTCTCTCAATTACCGCCTCGGAATACTAGGTAAGGATTTAAAGCACTTTTTTAATAGTAAAATTAAACAAAACCTACAGTTATACCGGAAGTCAATGGGAATGGTGTGTACCTAAACATGATCCATAGAAACATTGAAAAGTATTAACTTTACTTTTACTCGATACAGCATTGATGGACCAGTATGAAAATGGCTTAGGGACTTAAACGAACGAAATTGAAAACGGGGGTTGAGGCGGAGGAAAAGCCTCCTCGATTTTATCCCCACGATTACTGGTGAGATAATAATGTACATTCATTATGCAACTAGAAACCACTTTATCAATGGAGGTGTAAAACCCTTAAAAAAGATTAGGAATTTCTTAACAAGCTCTTGCTCTTGCCTAATATTAGGTGCAAAAGTTTGTTATTGTGAATTGCGTTTTAACTAAAGAGGCAGCATCCCGATTCGGATCAGGCAGATGCCTCAATCTGGACTCTCAAGTTGTGGGAGGAAGGGGGGGGGGGGGTATTAAAAAAGACGTAGTTTTTTTTAAGAAGAACCAACTTCTCGAATAGAGGTAGGTAACGATATGGCAAAGCCCAGAATCACTGAAAAATCAATTGCCGAAGAATGGTTATGGGAAACTTCACAAATCGCACACGAATTTCAAGTTTCACTGCAGAAATTTGTGATTATTTGTCGCTAGGTGAACCGTAGTTAATAGAAATTTTGACTTAATCATTGAGAAATTTGTTCACAAAATACCAAAAACCGCCACGCGAATCGGTCAGCTAGAGCTCAGGGTGCAGCCCATCATTTCATTCGTACCTTGACGTCCTAGAGAGGCTCCCCATCAAATTTTGTTGTGATCAGAAAGACGACATAATTTCCAGCTCACTCAGCTGATCACGATGGAGCCTGTAAGGTCATTCGTTGCTTATTGTCCAATTTTCAACATCCTACCTCGAACAGGAGAGATTTTAGCTCACTCAGTAGACCAGGATGCTGCCCTTCACTTTGCTCGTCTCTTGTTGTCCCAGAGAGGCTCTCTATCATATTTTGACGTCATACCGTGAATAAGAGAGATTTGCGCAAGATTTTGTCATAATTATGATTGATATTATGGCTCGTGGCCAGCAGATCTTCACCAAAGTTAGCGAAGAACAAGTTCCGCCGTGGTAATACAACATATCGGAATTGGGTTCAAATCGGACCATCGGTTGTGGGGGAGTAGAGAGCACAAAGTTTTTTCAATATTAATTGCTATGCAATTCTTAGCCTGACCCCCAACAACTTTTTTTGTAACGTCCGTAACGAAATTAACGATGATTTTCACGTACAACCGAGTAGTTGAGTAGTTGCTATACATCACATGGCTTCCAATCGTCCAACCATAGCAAACGACTCATTATATCACCTGGTTACCCCACGCAAAAAAAAAAAAAAAAAAAATCCTCTCTTGAAAAGTTGAAGTGGTTTTTCGCTGAAGCGAGTGATATAACATACTTCAGGCTAAGAATTGCATAGCAAATCATCCTTGTTTAATACGCAGTACAAAAGAGGAAAGACCCGGGGGGTCCAGGGGGGCGAAGCCCCCCGGCGAGGCGCGAATATATATATATATACTCGGCGCTTCGCGCCTCGTCGGGGGGCTTCGCCCCCCTGGACCCCCCTAATCTATACTCGGCGCTTCGCGCCTCGCCGGATCTTTTCTCTTTTCTACTGCGTAGAAAACGAGGATAATTTGCTATGCAATTCTTAGTCTGAATCAACTTAGTTTTGGAATGTAGCTAGGTACGTAAGGAGAGGGAAATTGGTAGCTTGAAATGTGAACATTTATCACATAAATCAAGCGCTTTCCAACGAGTGGCGAACGATTTTTGTGCGATGAAAACTGCGGAAGTTTCATTCCCCTAACAACGGCTGGGTTGTACGTGAAAAACACTGAAATTGTGACACAATCTATAGCAACTACTCAACTACTCGGTTGTACGTGAAAATCATCTTTTATTTCGTTTGGGACGTTACAAAAAAAATTATTGGGGGTCGGCCTAAGAATTGCATAGCAATTAATATATATATATATATATATATATATATATATATATATATATATATATATATATATATATATATATATATATATATATATATGTGATGTCCCCCTCATCCTCACACAACTGTCCTTCTTCAATGTCCGATGCCATAGGGTAAACCAATCACAATACCGAATGTAAAACGTTAATAATAACACAGTTTATTATAGAAACTTTACAAACACTCGAAATTAGCGTACTCCCCCTCGACGGATCACATCATAGTAAGTTAAACAGAATCAGGTTCACAAATAGGTAACGTAAAGTAAAACATAAATTGGAAGACGATCCTTCCTGTAACAACAACGATAACGAACTGACTCACAAAGGTAGGTAGCAGGTATATTATATCCATCTAAGTTCGCATTTGTGCCGCGAGGGGAGTTATGAGCAGCTAGTGACGACACATTGTGTTATTCGAGTGACAAATCGATTATATGATCGAAAGTGAATAAATCGATGGATAATAATTGATGGTAAAGAATACATTGATTGGCGTTCGTCCTAATTTGGTAGGTGGATAGTTCAGGGTTCCTCACTCCATCACACGGCGATCCTGACATTGCTGCCGTCCTCGGGAGCGCTGATCACCTGGAAGGACCAAATTCAGCCCATTAGATCGAACCAAATGGGCCTAATCTCTGCCCTAACAAGGCAAGGGAGAGCAGTGAAAGCAAAAATAGAAACTATTTCAGAGGATACCCTGATGAGCAAAGCACAGCAGAGGAGGGAGAGAACAAATACAGTTTCAGTACAATATCAAGTAGTGTCGTTCAACCAACAAACGAAGTGCGCATGCAAGGTTTACAGCAGGCAGAGGAGAGTCCAGTGCCTCAAATGAATCCAATGGCAGAGGTGAATCCAGTGCCATAAAATAAAATAAAAATCAGCCAGAGGAGCTACCAGTGGCTGAGAGAAAAATCAAGAATGCGAGAGACCGGGCTCGAACTCACTTGGGCTTGACAATCACCCTATCAGAAAAGAAGTGACTGTGAGGACGGAAGGCATCGTAAAGGGAGGGACAAAG
The DNA here is from genome assembly GCA_030762985.1 of Adelphocoris suturalis. Classification (NCBI taxonomy): domain Eukaryota; kingdom Metazoa; phylum Arthropoda; class Insecta; order Hemiptera; family Miridae; genus Adelphocoris; species Adelphocoris suturalis. The sequence goes on from CM061044.1 coordinate 57,339,378, forward strand.
GAAGAGGGTCCGACCATGACGAGCCGCCGTGGGTGCCAAGCAAGGTAGAGAACCGAAAACTGCAAACAGCTATAATGAACACAGGCATGACATGACTTAAACAAAACTCAGATGATCTACCAACCAGCCTCACAGGCTGAAGTCGCAGATTGACTGGGAGGATCCACAGTCACATGTGGGATAGTCCACACAAAACAATAAAGCATCGTGTCAGCCAAATTTTATTGAGAAAGCTCTCCACTATCAGGGAGAGGATTCAATTCATCAAGGGTAGGTGCCTTGCGCAAACGTTCGTGGGGATATTTCAAAAACTTCTTGGTTCCGCCAGAGACGGACTGCAACAAGTAGCGATCATCAGGCATAACTTTTACAATTTTATAGGGGCCTCTATAGGCATCATCCAACTTGACTCTATTTCTCACCTCCGTTTGTGCAAAAACCAAATCATTCACTTGAAAACGCTTTACTGGCAGTTTGCCTCTATCAAATCGAGTTTTACTAGTTTCAGCTTGTTTTTCCATCAATTGTGCGGCTGAGTCACGCAACGTTTGTAGGCTAGTGGATGGTTGATCAGTGAGGTGGTCAGTGATAGAAATTAGATGCAAAGGCCTGGAAACCCGTCCAAACATCAGCTGCACGGGGGATACCTTAGTAACACTATGAGGTGTGGTATTTAAAGCTAATTGAATTTCTCCAACACAAGATTGCCACGTTTTATGCTGATCTGATTCAGCAGCAGTGAGCATATTACGTAAGGTACTCATAAGGCGCTCGACCTGACCGTTTGCTCGTGATGCTCCCGTGGCTATAAAATGGAGGTCAATTTGATGTGATACACAAAAATCTTGAAAATCTTTAGCAGTGAAATTTGTACCTTGGTCACAGATTATACGCTGAGGAGGACCAAAGAAATTTATGAGAGATGTTAACGCTTTGATAGCACTTGCAGCACCTAAGGAACGTGTGTGCTGCAATACACAGTACTTAGTGAATGCATCTATGAAAACGTAAAGATATTCTTGAGAGTCTTTTTTTCCGCTTAGTTTACCAGAAGCATCTAAATGAATAGTGTGCCATGGTTCAGCAACTTTGGGTATAGGGTGGAGTTGAATTTGGCGAGGTCCTGAATCTGTTTTTGATGTTTTGCACACAAGGCAGTTCTCAACAAATTTTCGAACGTATTTCGCCATATGTTCGAACCAATAATGTTGGTACAACGCCTCTAAGGTTTTTTCATTACCCAAGTGGAATAGAGATTCATGGACATTAGAAACAACAGCGTACCGAAGAGAATGGGGAACAATTGGGAGGTACCTAGTGCGAGTGTGTCGCTGTACTTTCCGACACAGTACACCAGAGTGCATCTCGTAAGTGTTTTGAATATCTGAATCTATTTCGTTAGCATTCAATTTCGAAATTATTTCAGTAACAAACGGGTCATTTTGCTGAGCTGTTAGGAGCCAATCAGTTGAAATAGATGTTAATTGCACGAGTTTTTCGGAATAAGCTTTATATTGAGGTTTAAAATTCCGATGTTTTCCATGTGGTCGCATTTTTGGGGTTGATAAACCTAATGTTGAGGTATTCACAGACAATGCCTGATTAATTTTGGGTTTGGCAATAGGTTGTTCAGGTATTGGAAAGTTGTTGACTTCATCAGCTTCTTCAATAGGATTCCTACTAAAAAAATCAACATGTTGCATACCCGAGGATTGACGATATTGCATTTTAAAATCAAAACTTTGCAAGAAAGACCACCACCGTTGAACACGAGGTATCAAGTCTTGCTTATTTTGAGTTGCGCGCAATGATGCACAATCTGTCACAACGGTAAACAAGTGACATTGTAAATAATTGTGAAAATGCTTTATGGCATAAACCACTGCCAAAGTCTCTAGCTCATATGAATGAAAGTTAGATTCTGCAGTCGTGGTTCTCTTACTGTAATAGGCTACTGGTCTCGGCTTTTTGTCAACTATATTAATCAAAATTGCGCCAAAACCTAAAGAGCTTGCATCACAGTGCAACTCAATGGGGTAGGATGGGTTGAAAATGGTTAAAATGGGTTCTGAGGTAAGCATGCCAATAAGTTGTTGGGGAACCTTTTCATGACTGTCATTCCAAGGAATTGGTCGATACTTACTGTCATTAACTGAATCATCAGTTTTACGGGTTAATTTAAACAAGGGAGCAGCTATTTGAGCGAAATTTTGGATAAAATGCCGAAAATAAGAAGCTAAACCTAAAAATTGGCGAAGAGTACGAAGAGTAGAGGGAGGTGGCAATTTTGTCAGACCTTCAACTTTGGATTTGTTCGGTTTTATTTCTCCATTTTCTATCTCGTAGCCTAAGTATTTAATTTTCGAGACAATGAACAAACACTTCGAAAGGTTTAGAGAAAATCCAGCAGAAGTAAGAACTCCTAGAACATGATTTAATCGGGTAAGTGCCTCAGCTTGAGTGCTTGCTGATATAAGCAGATCATCCATATAGCACGTGACGTAATCAAATGCTAAGTCTCCTAAGGCTTTCATAATTGCTCGTTGGTAAACACTTGGTCCATTGCGCACCCCAAAGGGCAAGGCCAAATATTCCCATTGACCGTCTGGTGTGACAAAAGCTAACTTTTCTATGGACTCTTCTTCAACTGGGATTTGATGAAATCCACTAGCAGCATCAAGAATAGAAAACCATCGGGCACCGTGTAAACGCGCTATTTGATCAGTTATCAATGGCAAAGGGTATCTATCTGGGACTGTATTTGCATTGAGAGCCCTAAAATCAACGGCCATTCGATAACCACCTGTCTTTTTAGGAACAAGAAGTATTGGGCTTGCATATAGAGAAGAACTGGGGCGAATTACTTTGGCATCTTCAAGTTCTTTGATGCGCTCTCGCACCAGTTCACGATGTACAGGACTAAGTTTGTATGGTCGACGGTGGACAATTTTGGAAGGGTCAAGAAGGCGAATTTTGAATGTTCCTGTCGTCACACGAGTGGTAGGTATTCCATCAATAAAATATTGGGAATAATTAGTCAAAATTTTGATGAGATCCCCCCTTTGACTAACAGGAAGGTCAGTGTGAACTGATTCGAAATGTTGAGTGCTAACTGGCAAGACTTGGCAAGATCCTAAAGCTGGGACAACACAAGATGGGTGAAAATCAAGTGAAGGGATATTGTCACTACGGCCACCTAACACCTCACTGAACAACACGACTTCATCCTCAGTGCACTGCTCCAAAGAGCAGAGATCACCCAAGGATACAGAAAATATTTCATTTTTTGTGGTGTTTATGGAATCAGAATGCCCACGCCCCTTTGTACGAGTAGAAGTGTCCCATTTTTCAATGCCAGAAGAACCCACAGGTTCAGCGTCTTTCTCATGAGTGCTGGATGTATCCAGAAAATTACGGTTTAGCATGAATGGAGGATGGTCCTTCCAAAGCGTGCAAGAAGATATAGTTATTACCATACAAAAATCTGGAGCCAGAATTTCACGTCCCAAAATGATGGGTTTAGGCAAAGCACCATCAGCTACAATATGGAACAGTACCTGAATGACGTGTCCATTAATCTTTACTCTGGCTTGTTTTTGGCACTGAGAAATGGTAATTGATGACCCTAAACCATGCAAGTGAACTACATTATTGAACAAAGGCCCATCAAAGCGGATACTAAAGGACAAACAAAGGAGTGAGCACTCTGATCCAGAATCAAAACAATACTTGAATACATCACCTTGGTGGGTTAATGTGCCTTCTGGGTTAGCAATGCATAGGCCAACCTGCTTCTCGACTGGCTGAGACCTCTGGCTGCTGGTGTCTCCTGGTCCACGCTTGTCTGACATCTTCTTCTTTGGGCAGTTTGGAGCAATATGCTCCTTTTGGTTGCAGGAAAAGCACGTTGTATTGCTGAAGTTGGATGGCTTCCTTGGCTGATTTGATGAGGTCAAGGACGATGATGATCGGCACTCTGAGGTTTTTTGTCCAGATCTTCGACATTTCCCACAGCGGGAAGTATAATCCTGAGAGGATGAATGCTGAGGGCTTTCATAGTTTGGTCGACTCTTCTTGGCATTTCCAGGACCGCTGTCATAACCTCCTGGTCTCTTAAATGACAGAGCCCGTAATTCCTGAAGCAACTTTTCACGGCTATTTATCTTTTCTGTGTAGCAAAGATGACGTGCTCTTGTGTCTGCTTGAGCTATCTGAGAGAGAGCCACTGATACAGCAATTTCTTCCACTGATGACTGGTGGAAGTGAGCAACAAATTGATTGATAGTTCGTGAGGCGAATGTGGCATAATTTTCATAATCTCGTGGTCTAGCTTGGAAACATTGAAGCATGAATCCGGCTGGTGTGAGTGCTATGTCATATTGGTGAAGAAAGAGCGATCTGAATTCGTCCCATGTGAGTTGAGGGTGGACAATAGAAGTAAACCAATCAGCAGCCTCTCCTTTTAAGGCTCTACTCAAGGCAACAATTAAACGTCTTCCTTGTTGATCCTGTGAAGTCAAACAACACTCAACTGTATTGCACCATGATTTGGGCTGAACTTGTTTATTTTTGGGGTCATACTCAGGAAGCGAGAGTTTCAAATGCTCTGAGGGGTTTGACCTTGATTTTGTGTGAAGCACTCTGCCAAAGTTTTCATTGCAAGGGTTTGTTGTGTCAACAAATCCCGTAGGGAGTCGCCACTGTGCACTAAAGAATCGTGGTGGAAGAGGGGTGCGGAGGGAGATGGTGAGCGTCCAGAGGCCCCCCTCCTGCTCCTATGCGCCCGGGAAAAATCGGGAGGGCGATCGGGTGATGACCCTTGTTCCGAGTAAGGTAAGGCGTCACCCGAACTGCGTTGCGAAATTGGCCGACCCCTTTCTTTTCTAGAATCCGAAAAATCTTGATAAAACTCACCTCGACTATTTCCATAGTGATTCTCATGAAATCCTGCTCGTAGATTACGATATCCCACTTCTGATGTGATGTCCCCCTCATCCTCACACAACTGTCCTTCTTCAATGTCCGATGCCATAGGGTAAACCAATCACAATACCGAATGTAAAACGTTAATAATAACACAGTTTATTATAGAAACTTTACAAACACTCGAAATTAGCGTACTCCCCCTCGACGGATCACATCATAGTAAGTTAAACAGAATCAGGTTCACAAATAGGTAACGTAAAGTAAAACATAAATTGGAAGACGATCCTTCCTGTAACAACAACGATAACGAACTGACTCACAAAGGTAGGTAGCAGGTATATTATATCCATCTAAGTTCGCATTTGTGCCGCGAGGGGAGTTATGAGCAGCTAGTGACGACACATTGTGTTATTCGAGTGACAAATCGATTATATGATCGAAAGTGAATAAATCGATGGATAATAATTGATGGTAAAGAATACATTGATTGGCGTTCGTCCTAATTTGGTAGGTGGATAGTTCAGGGTTCCTCACTCCATCACATATATATAAAGAAATCGGACAATGGATGACTATAGTAAACGTGTTCTACACCCTCTAAAACGCAAAGGAAATGCATCTCCACCCCCAAGTGCCGCAGTGCCGAGGCTGTAATACCCTCTTTTCTACAAAAAGTTGAGTAAAAATATATTCATACCTTAAAACTATACGTTTCCAATTAAAATCCAATGTCACTGGCTCCCTGACTACCTCATCAGCGGATGAGGTACTTGCACCAGTTTAGTACTTCCACGTTATTTAAAATTAAAATCTCTCACTTTACCGACCGTAGGCTCCAATACTAAACAGCTCCCTCCATATTATGAAAATCTTCTGTGATTGAAGACGTTATAATCCCGTCAATGTCTGATGAAATCTATGTGCCGTTGATTATTTAAATTAGTACCTTACTAAGTAAGTACCTGCCTGATTTCACGACTGAAAATAACTTGTTCGTCTTGTTTTAGGCTTCCTCAGTTTCGAAGACGCAGTGGTGCCAGGGAACATGGGATTGAAGGATCAATCGTTAGCCCTTCAATGGGTCAAATCGCACATAGCGGCCTTTGGTGGTGACCCCAACAAAGTGACAATTGTCGGCGCCTCCGCGGGAGGCTCCAGCGTAGACTCACACCTGATCTCTCCAATGAGCAAAGGTCTCCTTTTATCCAAAAATTATTTGACTTATTATTTAGCCTGATTCATTCGTACCCTTAAAACTGTAATTATTTGTTAACAGACCACATGCATACCTAATGTGCCACTATTTTGTGCTACGTGCTGATCAAGTCCGATGATCAGGAGCAATGTTTAAATTAATGTGTTAATAAATCCAGCCATGTAGGGACGTATCCACTTTCAACGTCGTTCCTTTGAAATACGAAACGGTATTCGTTCCGGTGGTACAGATCTTTTTCTGATGTCCATGTAAAATCCTAGTGCTATCTTTACAATACACTACACGGACCTGCTAGCTGCATTGGTCTAATCATGTCATACCTACCAACGCAGAGAATAAAATTGATTGAAATTTAACTAAGGTTTGTTTAGCCGAAATTATGGTAAGATATTTAGGGCTTGCCGATGTGAGAATAAATATGTAGACTGAATATTAATGCAGGTGCTAAAGTACATGGAGATTGCATACAGCCCACTCAGCTGGGCAGATTTAAATTTAATTAACACGGTATTAATAATCATTATCTTTCGATTACAATTGGATTTCTTTCGTTACAGGATTGTTCCACAAAGCGATTTCCAACAGCGGGTCAGCTCTGAACCCCTGGGCCATTCAAAGAAACGCAAGAAAAAATGGTCTCTTCATCGCTGAATCAGTTGGATGCCCAATCAACGAGACCACTCTCACAATAAAATGTCTGCGAGAACGTACAGCTGAGCAGATTGTATCGGCTGTTAGTCTACTAACGGTAATATACCTACTGTCATAAAATATACCTAATCGTTACAACATTTATTTAATAATAGCATCAAGCGATAAAACTACTTTTTTTCTAATTTGTAATAAGGCCTAACCATATTTCTTGATTAGTTTATATTCACTTAGGTATTCAAAGCTTCCCTTGGGGTTTCAAGATGCAGTAAGGTATTTTATTAGTACCTATGCTTAACGTAACCGTAAAGTACATAATTAAAAACAAAATTGTCTTCATGACATTAAAATGGTCCCCGGTGAGGAGCATAGCCCCATGAGCAAATTTTCTTTAGTTTAATTTTTTCAAATGATTTTTATTATATTTTTCTTGAAATTGAGATCAAATAGTGCAAATGAACTTCGGAAATGTTCAAGTTCTTGAAAAACATTATGCAAGTAATTTTCAACCTTCTTAATCCATTTTAGCGTATTTTATCAAGATTCAAGCTGATTTGATGGAAAATGTATGTCATACCACATTTAATAATATTCAGTTTATAATATTCAGCACGAAATGGTTTCGATTTGTTTGTAGAAAGGAAAAGAAATCTTGTTCCCATTTTCACCTGTTATCGAACCTCCAGGCCCAAATGCTTTCTGGGATCAGCACCCGATTGACCTGATAAAGTCGAAAGCAGGCAGTGACGTCCCAGCTCTCTTTTCTTACGCTATCGATGAAGGTGCCACATTATTATCAAGTGAGTACTTTTGTACTCTAATAGATGTTAGTAGGGTACAAACCTATTTTACAGAAATCAGTATTTCAGTTCGAATACAAGCCTAGAAGCTAAAACAAATCTGGGAAAATGTAATTCGTTTGAGACCATTTAGACCTCAACCCGCAAAATCCTTGAGAATTGAATCGAAATCGACAGGGGCGCTTTGACATCACCAGGGTGCGAAACGTTGGAAAAACGTGGAAAGAAGCTATTCCTAGTTGGAGAGAGAGGTTGGTGCCAAAATTCTTAGGATGGAATCTTCTTCCATTAGCAATTCTTAGAATACCTTCATCACACCCATGGGTCACGCTCATTGGTGACCATTCAAGTTCCACTGGATGGCTATTTCTCTAAATTATACGAAATGTTTGCTTTCGAAAGGATTTCTCCACTGTTGAACCCCAGGGGGTAAACATTTGTGGGTTATCATTGTTTCATTACTTTGTGTTTAGATTATCCATTCTACGTCTACCTAATTGAACAAAATGGATTAAATTTATTACCGCCTCAATGTTAATTTACTTTCTAATTCCAACCTTAACATTGATTTTTCCCCGACCCTAGAGTTTCATATTTAAAAGCGCTGTTTCCGATAATAGTAGGCTTTTCACGTCTGTGACCCTGGAGGGTGAAAGAATAACAATTTTGAGAGTGAAAATAATCATTATTCCGATAAAATTTTTAATTCAAGTCACATTTAAATTTTCAAGACACGAGGTAGATGAAAAATTTGGTTTCATCTGGTTCTATGTGCCCGCTAATCTTCCTAAGGGTATACAATCCGATTTTGATGGAATTTTTGCAGATGTAGTTTAGTCCTAGAACCCTAAATGCTCCTCTCCGAATTGCATATCTGCCGCATTAGTGTTATAGCTTTTGCGCTTACGGAACTGAATAATTAATGTGACAATAGTTACCACAAATCAACAATACAGTCACCACTCAATGGGGTCTTCAGAGATTTTGAGAGTTAGGGTCAACATTTTAACATCCAAGAACTAAACCCTTTTCCGGTTGATAGTTAGGCTCTGCGCTTGAGTAAACGTAAAACTCCTGTATCTAAAATTTCAATTCTATTTTGATCGATGTTGCAGGAATTGTTTGGATTGAATTTCATTGGTACCAGGATAAAGTTGACCTCAGCTTAAGCGCAGTTGTAAAATCCATTGAACACTCTTCGATTATGCTTCTGCTTTGAATAATTTCTAATCTTAGAGAATTTTCGCCTTTTAATTTTTCTTTTTTCTTCCACTTGTACTCGCACATTTCAATTTCAAAAATTTGTCTGTCAATGTATTCATCATAATGAACCTTTTCAGAACCATTTTTCGATGTCGAAAATGCTCAAGCTTACGATGACGCCTGGAATCAAAATATTCCAAAAACAGCACTTTTCGACGGTCTTTTCGAACCCAAGAAAGAACAGGAGGTTTGCCAGTCTATTAGAAAACGATTTTTGGGGGATGCGAAGATCAGCGACAACCTGAATGGATTCGCAAAAGTGAGAAGACTTTGTTTATAGTAATAAGGATTATCAATACTTACTAATTTCAATGGATTCCATAATACCAAACCAGCTGGATCACACGATCTGAACAAGGTTAGGTATTATAGATAAACAATGTAGATAGCATTCTGTTATAATATTTTTACTACCAATCATGCCTTCGTGTGTTTTCAGTTGACTGGCGAGCGATTATTCGAAGATGGAATCCAAAAGGCGTGTCTTCTTCACGCTGAGCACCAGAAATCGCCCGTATATATCTACAGGTTTAATTACGACCGTCCAAAAGGATACATAAAATTGTTTGATGATATGTTTGAAAAAATTAATTACACGGGTGAGTAAATACCATAATAATTCCCTTAACTATTTTACTGTTCTGTCTACTGTGAATTGTACTTCCACACGAATATGAACAAATACCTCTACTAGTCCTCTACTACTGCTACTCCTCAGCTACACTGCCTCACTACTCGTCTATAATTTCTTAACAAAGCAAGAAAGTTTTATCATAGATTGAATAATAATGGATGCTATTCAACAGCGTAAGGAATGAGTAACCTGTATGTTGGAAATGTATGGCGTCAAAATGTATACTGCAACTTCCAAATATTTTATCAAAAATTGTCCAACTTCTTTCCAAATTTCCTTTTTAAAATGTCGGAAAGATCGGTCACCTTCCGAATGATAGAGAAAATAGTGAGTGGTCTAATGTTTTTGTGGGCAGAAGAAACTAAATTATATTTTGAACATATTGTAAATTAGCCCACTCAATGCCCCATTCGAACGATGAACAACTAAGGAAATTTGTTGTGAATACAGCGTTTTCATAAGTAAACAGATTAGCAGTTGATCGTCAACACGATTGTGAGTCACAAAGCAACTTTGGATTGCAGGAATAGGCAGGAACTCTGCAAATTCGGTTCAATACCATATTCGGGTTCCTTGCTATAACTGCCATTAAACGCATATTCACTGTCTGGCCATATAAAATAAGTCAATACATATATACGATTGGTCTATGCTGAAGTGTTTTCTAAAAGATATAGTGAAACCTGATACAGAAATAATAAAACTTTGGGTAGTCATTTGCAGTTTTTTTATGAGGTAAATGTGATCTTATTTTATGAAATTCCAAACTGTTGTGGTTACGTTACAACCCAAAAAAGTACAATCTATTATACTTTTTTCAATTTTCCGTATATTTTTTCAGGGGGTGCTACTCATGTGGAAGATAACTGTTACATTTTCAGTTTTGGGTCCACCGTAGCCGACGAGTTTAGCCCAGGACGGGACGCCATGATAAAAACAATGACTGACATATGGATCAAGTTTATTGAAGGGTTAGTTTTTACCTCTCTATTTAATGATAAGTTAAATTGATGAAAATCGTCAAGATTGGGAATGTAAATAATAATTAACCAAAGTTGATTTTTTGGGAAGAGCGATATGATTCACCTGATAGATGTTTTCATTTTCACAAACACAACAATTGAAAAATTCAAAATCCTTATAATACTTGAAAGTTGCGGAAGTAAAATTTACTTCTAACATAAACCATGACAACAACAATAATCGCTCGATTGCTCCACTTTTGTGGATTGAACCCTTTGTGGATATAGAACCATTTTCAGTGATATATTGCAGGTTGTGGCGGCTCGTTGGTCATCTGGAAAAGTCTAAAGTGATGGTGATCAGGAGTGGAGGACAGATGGCAGCAAATGAAAAGTGAACCTATGGCAACAGTGATCTGGATGTTGCAAAGGATCTATCTTTGAGTTTTGCTAACCCCAAAGCCTTCTTTCACGAAACACGTTGCTCTGAAAGCAAGTGCGGCCATGTTTGCGATGAATAGCGTTGAGAGGTGCTGTAATGTCTCCTCATGTTCCGCTTGCTGCAAAACGTTAGATTTTTAATTTTAAATTTTTAGTCTCACGGTCAGTTCTTTGTTATGCACCACAAGTGTGGGGTTATGTTGAGTTTGAGCCAGCTGAAAGAGTTTTAAGATTCTTCCTGAAAAATCTTTTTTGCCTTCCAACCTGCACCCCAATTTATATGTTGTTGATCAATATTAATCTACTCCCTGTATTTTGTTATACACTGAAACCGCATTTACAGTACGCCGCAAAGATCCTGAAAATGGACGACTCACGATTTCCAAAAGTGGTTTTGAGGCAAGTTAGATCTAGTCTCGTGAGATCTACTGGGCTGATCTATGGATCAGTATGGTTTATAAGTTTGAAATTCCTGAAGCATTGTTCAATATTAAGGACATTGGTAAAAACGATGCCCGAATCATCGGCATGGTTGAGTGCAAATACCGAGATGTATTTCGCCTTCAAGTTGCAGAGACAGAGAGATTTTTCTGATATCAGTCCCTTGAAAGATTTGGTTGTAAGGACATGATTGCATCGGCTAAGAATGAATTAAAAGAGAGTTACAAGATTGCAAGTAGGTCTTTACGATCTTGGATAGCCTGCTCGCGGCGATTGCCAAAAGGTAACTCAACCTTGAAGTTAGTTCATTGCAAGTCACGGCTGTACTCGTAATGTATGTAGCAACTCAGTACGCAGAAATACCATAGATACCATACCTTTATTTCGTGTTAGTTTCGATTCACCCTAAAAATTTCTACTGAGGTATATCAATGTACCTAATGGTCTATAATGATAAAATTTGTGGAAACTAACCAATAAATTCATCTTTTTAAAGGAATCAACTGAACGAGTGGGAAACAGTGGATTCGGTGCTGTCCAAATTGACGTTCCTCGATATTACAAGTCCGGACCCGAAGGATAACGTTTTCAAGACTGAAGAACCTGTGGGACGATTTTGGGATTCACTGAATATTCCTCTCGACCCACCGAGATTGAAAACTGACCAAATTGTTAGTCACAACGAATTGTAGCTTTTTCATTACATTCTGACAATTTCTCAATAAATCTCGGGGTGATAAGTTGTCTTACCCAACTTTTCGTATAAAAGGGGGTATTGCAGCCGTCGGCACGGTGGCACTTGGGGTGAGGATGCATTTTCTTTGCGTTTCAGAGGGTGTAGAACACGATTACAACAGTCATTCATTTTCACATTATATTATATATAGGTATTTTCACATTATATTATATATTTATATTTTCACATTATATTATATATATATTTTTAATGGACAACATTTTGTGCTCACTACTCCTCTAAAACCGCTGGATCCGATTTGGACCAAACTTTGATATGCTTTATTACCATGTCGAAACTTGTGCCTCGCTGACTTAGGTGATGATCAGCTGACCACGAGCCATAATATCAATCATAATTATGACAAAATCGTGCTCAAATCTCTCCTATTCACCGTAGGACGTCGAAATGTGATAGAGAGCCTCTCTTGGAAATAAGAGACGAGCAAAGTGAGAAGTGCCATCCTGATCAGCTGAGCGAGCTAAAATCTCTGCTTCACCGTAAGGCGTTGAAAATTGATAGGGAGCCTGTCTGGGATAACTAGAGACGAATGATCTTACAGGCTCCATCCTGATCAGCTGATTGTGCTAAAACTAATGTCGTCTGTCTGATTACAACGAAATTTGATTGGGAGCCTCTCTAGAACATCAAGGGACGAATGAAAATACGGACTTCACTCAGAGCTGATCAGTGCACCTCCTTACCTCGTAATTGTTACTGAAGAGTTTTAGAGGAGCTCCATCTAAATAACAATACCTTGGGTCGATTAGGAAATCTAGCCTTGGAGGCCCCGAAGCTGATCTGAGTTCCTCCATACTTTCTAATTGTAATCCAGATCCCCAAAAAGGAGCTAAATATCAGGTTTCAGCATCATAAGTTAATTAAAACACAAATTAGGCTCAGAAGCCTCACAGCTGATCAGTGTGAACTGATATTGAATTTCATATATCTGCAAGCAGCGCGTGATTTCTCTACCTTCTGCGCTTAGGAATTCGAAGGTTTTTTTCCGATGTTCAAGCCCTTAGGGACAGCAAACTATTCAATGTACAGCGTTGCGGGTGGTTTTTATCGATTCTTTGGGCTTAAATTTATCATTGACAAGCAAACAATTATTATTTTTACTTAGATTGTTTTCAAGATCTCGATTTTTCAAATGTTCAGCCCTTTCATACAACCCTTTAGGATCGATGAAAATTGATGCTGAGCTTCTAGGACCATCTAGACCCCAAATGTGATTTTTAGTTTGGTCCAGTATTTTCGGAGAAGAACCGCGGAGGCGTATGGACGGATTTTTTTTATATTCGATTTTTGGATTCTACGCATTTCGAAACGTAAACCAAAAAATTTTCATGTTGTAGTGAGTTGTGGTGGGGAGGGGGGGGGGGGGGGGGGTCAATTATAGAGTACCCCAGTTTGTGGATAGTGGTTAATATTTGCTCGAGGGCTTTCGCCTCTTCAGGCCTCGTCAAGAGGTTGAAATCTATAAGGTAAGAAGGTTTATTGTTGAAATCTATGTGTTTATAGATAGGGTAGGTAAGGTTTATAAAGGTTTTAGAATTATAGTTTAACCTAGTGTAGTTCTATATAGGTAGAGTTGTATTTTCTTGTTTGATTGGAAATTCTTATTGTTATTCAAAGTTATGTTAATTTACTGTTATCCTGATGTTGTTCTGCTACACTAAGTTAAACTATAATTCATTTTACACACACACACATCTAAATCAAGAAGGTTGCCAATTAAACTGACTGAATATAATATTGAGAACCACTTCACAACCAGCAATGCAGATTATGTAGGGAAAAATTACACTTCCAAAAGCCTTGTTCGGCCGATGATGATGCTGTGCACTAAATTGTGTCATCCACGCTTGTACTTAATTGCCAAATTCACGATATATTGCGTTCTTCTAGATATATTTTCTTGGAAAAAGCTGAATATAAAACTTCTATCACAGAATTTGGTGAAAAGCAATATTTAAAAACGGCAGTGATCAATTGGCTCTTATATAAGCTCTTATTTGGCTCAATAGGTATAAGTAAAGCGGGTATAGAAAAGTGAAAAAATGGTGGGAAAGTATTTTAGGCAAGCAGTCACTGTAGGCAAAGTGAGTCTATAGAACCCATTCGAGAAAATAGAGCCTTATCTCCACTACGAAGCTACAAGCTATGCGGAAGGTAATGTAAACAAATCATCTTCTTAGCTAGTACTGACAAAACTACTTTAAAATCAACATTTCAGTAAAAAACTGATGAGCATACTGACCTGTATATTAAGCCACTTCAGAAGGAAATCTTATTAGAAGCAAGGGTCACAATTACTCAAGAATACGGGTTTTATTATTACCCATCGTCTCTTTAAACGATCAAATGCAAGCAAGCCCAACTCATGACACTAATCGGAGTTAAAGGATGGGATTCTCAGGACTTTGATCAATCAGAGATTCGGGATAACCCCAAAATGCGTTCGATAAAGTCGATATCGGAGCGAGTTACAATGCAGAATCGATTATTCGGGGAAACTTCATAGAATTACGTTTTAACAAGGATATACAAATAAATCCACGAGAAAAACAGTCTGTGGGACATTTTTGACAGTATTGTTGTGATAAAATTAGGTTCCCACTCCTGTACTGTGATAATACCCATATAAATTAGTTTATTCTCGCTTCACCGATGGGTAACTTTTAAGCTTATCGTAACATTTTTGGTTGTGGTAGTTCTTTAGTTGTAATGCGCACTTTGATTTACATGAGAGCTTTAGCGATCATGCAATTGGGATTTTAGAACTAATATGTAGAGACCTATATTCGTGTTCGCCAAACCGTAGATCGCGAGCTACTGGTAGCTCGCAGGGAAATTTCAGAAGAGAGTGCTTGGCGAGTGGGTTGGCTAATCTGATTTGCGCTACGCATCTCAGACCGACGACACATGAAAACAAAACAACAGTCTATTGTTTGGTGTTTGATCGTAGCATAGTTTTTCACATCTCCTTTTGTTGAGATTGATCCTCAAGAATTTTATGCTTGTATCATGCAATATTTTAAAGAAGACAACACTGCAGTGGAGATTGAACTGATTGATTTTTAATGTGACCTTTCATTGAAATCTCTCACTTCAAGAAATGGAAGTATTTGGCCTTTTGTTCCTAAGCAAAAATATCCAATTTTGGTTCAGATTAGTTTACAAGTGAAGGCAATGTTCAGCTCAACATATCTCTGTGAGATCTCATTTTCCAGTAGGAAATTCATTAAAAACAAGTACAGAAACAGGTTGACGGATGAACATTTGGACAATTTCATTCGAATCGCCGCTACAACGTATGAGCCTAACATTAAAAGGGATCGTTGATGACAAAAAGAGTCACACTCACCTATCACACTGAACTACGTTTTTCTAATGCAAATATTTTTTTATTCAAGTTGTTATATTATTGCAATTTTATAAATATCATTTAGTAAGATTTAAAATAAGCTGGAAATGTTTATTCATAGGTAATAAACGACTGTGTGATTTAAGTAAAAACATGTATTACTTTCCTACTTTGTTGGGTAGCTCACAGTAATGTTTATTAGCTGTAAGGTAGCTCAGTCGCTTACAAGTTTGGCGACCACTGGTTTAGAGTTTATCGTTGCCTAGTGTCTATTAACAACCAACCCAGCCTTGAAGAATCGAAATAGATTGATAAAAAAAATGTGAGTACGTATATATACGTGTATGTTTCATAATTCCCCGTGTATGTTTCATAATTCCCCGTGTTTGTTTCATAATTAACCCCAGGTCGATCTGGGGTTTCTCCCGAGTTTGAGGTTACCCAGTTCTATCGAATGGGCCCTTAGAGGAAAAAATAACTACGTGCTACGCAACACACTAGCTACTTAACACACGAACAAACATCATTCGTCATCATTCTGTAAACATCATTCGTTCGTAGCTTTAGTTCGGTCGAGTAGTTTCGAAGGATTGTTATGTTTCGTGGGGGATTACGAGGGATTTTTTTACTGGATCTATAGCTAAAAAAAAACTGGACTATTTCGAGACAAAAATGATTCATGAAAGTTGCAGAAAAACAGTTCCTGCCTAAACCTCTACAAAAATGAACCAGTCTTATAAATGAATCTAACTCCACGTAGATCATGTAATTCTCTCCCGTTCACCCTAAGAAGGTGAAATTTGATAGGGAGCTTCTTAGGGACATCATGAGACAAATTATTTGACGGGCTCTATCCAGATACGTTGAATGAGATGAATAATCTATTGTTTAATCTAGGAATTTAACATTTGATAGGGAACCTCTCAAGGATATTGCGAGCACTGTAGAACATATAGAGGACATGATTCACAAAGATTGGACATTCCATTTCATGAGGAAGATCGTGCTGAGTCGGACCAGTGCTCAATGACCCAGACTTGTGCTCAATACTGAGAATCGCAAATTCAGCAACAATCAAAAACGTTATAGATTATATGGGATGTGTGGGAAAATTATTGTAATACAACTTCTGTAATTATTACGATTAAAAATGGTTTGAAATTATTGCAGTCACTTCGTAAAAAATTGATATAGGTATGTATGCATAGTTGGAACGTATAGCTCATGAATCATCATTTTGTGCTAGCAATGAGCATTAATAAACGCAAAGTGGAAATAATGGAATTCTTTGAGGAGCATACCCTTACTACAACACACGGGTAGAATGAATATGTAAGTATGAATTTCCATTAATAAATTAGTTTTTTCTTTGCTCAGACATCGCTTTTGCGATGTACTTATCCAACTCTGTGAACTCTCCATGACGACGCCTTCTGAAACGGCCACGACCCTCTTCTCACTGAGCTTAGTGCTCGCCTTTTTATAATTATGATGATTTATTCTGAATGTCATGCTCGTAGATGTCCTTCTACTCACACAAGGAGTGAGAGAGAGAGAGAGAGAGAGAGAGAGAGAGAGAGAGAGAGAGAGAGAGAGAGAGAGAGAGAGAGAGAGAGAGAGAGAGAGAGAGAGAGAGAGAGAGAGAGAGAGAGGGAGAGAGAGAGAGAGAGAGAGAGAGAGAGAGAGAGAGAGAGAGAGAGAGAGAGAGATGAGAGAGTTGAAGCGCTTTATTATAATCAAATAATAAATATCATCATCATTTAGGTTAGTTATCAACATTTTTTCTTTCATTAACACGTTATTTATAGATGTAATAGGTACAGTTTCGTATGAATGTGTGAGGTAATTTTATTTTTGTTCAAGTGAGTGTTGTTGTATAGCTATTCTATAACATAATATTATGAATATGTATCATATAATCATCATATGATCTTAATCTTAGTTTTTAATTTTCAATAATTTTATAAACAACAATCTAATACTTACTTATGTCGCATACTTCATTAAATTTTTAGCACCTATATTGTGAGTATAAAAGTTTTTTTGCTGCGCTTATACTGCTGGTCGTTCTGACCGCCGCAGGGGGTTATTGGCCCATTGTGATTTTTCTATAAACACCTTAATAACGTGGTTCGTTTACCCTTAATTCGAGAGTTTCGTTCAACATTTTCCATTATTACATTATTACAGTACTAAACATCATCATAGACAACATCATCTCTTCATTCTAATCATAGTTGAACTCCTTGATCAAGAACGTTCTATATTTTGTGCTTGTGTAAGTGTACCTACAGCTCTTTTTAATAAATATATAAAAAATAATAATAATAGTAATAAAAATAGGAACTTGGTACAAATTATTTGGTACAAATAGTGGTTTATTTGATAGAAACAAGTTAATTTGTTCAAAATTTATCTTAAAACTATTATGTCTTCTTAACAACTGTTGTGTTACTATTGTCTACGGACGTCATCGATTATTGATGTAATTAAACTGAAACTTTCTCTTCCATAATTGATTTTAGTGAAAGTACTGTGGTACAGCCGAATATATTGTTTATCTGTTCAAATTTAGAGGTCAAATCCTCCCAGTCACCTGAGATTAGATTGGGACAAAGAAGCATTCTAATACGGGAGCCCGCAATCCAGTTACCTGACTCAAACCAAGCTTCGCTGCCAACAATCAAGATGAGGTCTGAAAATACCATTTCGCTAATGCCCTAGGGGTTTACCTCGCATTGTCGGACCCAAGGTTACGCATTTGATGACAAACTTGGAACGTATTCTACTCTTCGTTTTACTAAGGATGAGTAAATAAAGTTAGACTGGTGCTTGGGTATTGGTATTGACATTATCGCAGTGCGTAACCCCGAACTGTATTCCACGACTACCACGCCAGCGGCATAGACATGGCATTGTTCCTTCTATATACCTACATATAGACGACCTTCCATTTTCACGTCTTTCTCTGTTCTGAGTGCAAAACGATGTATCTATTGTGGCGCCGAAATCTCCCACCCATTCGCTCAACCTGACAACGCTCACCCCTGTCGAGTTCAAAAGTTCGTTCAACTTTTTGTGTTTCCACATCGTTTCGTTATACCGTATTGATGTGTATGTATCGATTCTCAACCAAAATAATTTATAACTTATTGAACTTATATGAACTCTATCGGAGTTATATATGTTTTTATGATATAAGAAAAAAAGAGTAACATGCACAAGATATTAGGGCATTGAGTGTTACCACAATTAGATCCGTTAAGGATTTGACGTGACTTTAAGGCGCGGTCATGTTTCTCGTTAGTTAGCCTCGTTCACCGGTAGTTAGTTCTGAATAACGCGATTAATAGAGAGTTTCTAGTAGAAGTAGATCCGTAAACCACAATACGTCGTGCGTTATCGACAATCCGGCGCCGGAACTCTGACGCAATGAGTTACCGTGACGCATCCTTCCGTACAGATACGTTATGGATCGCAACCCGTAAAAAACGTAATCGTCTAGAACAACCTCCTTCCATGGACTCAAATAACCTCCTAGGGATAATTTCCTTCTTCCATGGATTTAGCATTACAACTAGATCCGTTAAGGACTTGACGTGACTTTAAGGTGCGGTCAATGTTTCTCGTTACCGCACGCCGTACTGAAACCGACGGATCTACTGGGAACTCTAATGACTACCGTGCCCAATGACCCGTGTACGCAAAAATACTGAAATACCAACTGCGCATGCGCGAATTTAAGCGTCAACGCGTAGAACTACGCGTGTACGGGAAAGAAGCCTATCTACACGTAATCGGGAAAAATGCTTTCGTTGGAATCCCGTTCCACGTGTAGTCGTCATAAGAAAGTTTTTGTATTTCTAGTATTGGTATTTATGGTAAACACGAAAACAAGCAGTTGGAGCGAGCACGATGAATGCTAACCTTTTCTCATTGATTTCTCGTAACGTTTTCGTAAGCCCGAGAGAAAGAGAACTCTTATAGAGACGTTAACGTGATTCTTATAGTAAATCACTGCTCAAAACTCAATTGTCACAGCAGACAGCTTCCAAAATATAACATGAAGTAAGAAACAACGACCACTTACCTCTACATCTATAAAAACGATTCAGCCGTGAAGAACACGAATCTTTAAAACGTGTAAAATGAACCTTGAAACGAAATATTGAAAAAGAAAAAGCTGAAATCTTCGATAAAACGTCCAAAGCAAGAACAAAATGCCGCTAATGACTCTTCTGGTTGAGGTGCGGGGAAAAACACGAAAGAAAGACAAATACAAAGGTTAAACCAACAACGAAAGACGGCACGGGGAAAATTCAGGCGATTTTTACGGGAGTGTGTGTGTGTGTGTCCATGCCAACCGCATGATAGTTGCTAAGTTATTCTAGAGTGTTATCCTAGAGAAAGGTCAAGTTTTCGTCTCGTAATTACGATTCCGAAAAAGCTGAACACGAGTAAAGCTCTTCCCGTTCCGAAAAGCGTTTCTACGTTACGAAAACATCTTCTCGTTTCGGAAAGGCCATTTTCGTATACGAGAAAATGAATACGAGATGTACAAAAACTCTCTATACAAGTATGTATACAAGATAATAGGTACTCTCTGTACAAGAAAATGAATACAAGAAGTACAAAAAACTCTAACCTGACGCAAACGTACGTGACCACAGTTTTAAGAATAGGTTAGGTATTCGTTCTCCCTCTGACTGTCGTCTAATAACGTTTCCCTTTCACAATTAAGTACCTAGCCGAAAAAAGTAAAAACCTGTGATAAATATAATAATTGTATTATTAAATCAAATTCCGTTGATTATGTGAACAAAGTACCTACTTTTTCCGACATCCAGATATCCTGTTCACCTACTTGGGAGTAAATGCAGTCGTTGATACTTTTCCGGTTTTCAAGTAGATTCCTATTCTTCATAAGCATTTGCAAGTACATTTCGAACTACAAAGTTGTATCTACCAACATAAAGATTCAGACAACGATCAGGTTTGTGGTTAAATAATTCGATTTATATAAAAGCTGTTGTCAGTCCAATAACAAATTGAGTAGGTTGGTAGTAAAATTTGTTCTAGGTACCCACTCAGATCTTGGAAACGACGATTTGATAAAGCAGGGAAGGCACTCAAAACGAACTATTCCACGAGGCCTGATTAAGTAAACATGATGTAGATAGATGAAAAATTGAATGATGTGAGAAAAAATTAAGATGCCGAAATTGCGGCGCTCCCGGACGGTCACCCATCCAAGTGCTTAACTTCGGTTATCAGACAAGAACCGATGTATTCAACCAAATATGCGGTGGCGAATACTTTCTTTTTTCTTAGGTCGTAGATCTGTTAATTACTCGAACCTTGTTATCCGATGACTGTGAAGAAGTTAGGATGATAAAGCAAAGAGTAAAATGATTTCTAACTTCTTCTACTCGATCTCGAATTCAAGAGAATCATTGACATTGAAATACTAAAGAGACTTTAGCTTGACGATAGCGTTTGGTTAGTCGTGTACATACGTGTAAAAATACGTGTAGAAATACGGGAAGAGCTAGCATCTGCAGTTGCTTGCTCTAGACGCTGCTCTGCTCTACGCGTTAACGGGGAAAATTGTACGGAAAGAACGAAATCTCTCTAATGTGTGCGTCCAGGGTAATTTGAACCATATTTTGAGGGAAAGGATCCGTTCACACATCTCCGTGCGATGCCGGGTGGCTCAGCGCGGAGCGCCGCCCCCTCGCGGACTACAGAAGACGGCGCTCAGTCAGCTTCCCGCCTCCGCTCCAGATCGGTCCGCCCAGCAGATCGCTCCCGCGCCTCCGAACGCTCGTGTCCGCTCCCGCTCGGCCGCATGACGGACGCTCACCGCGGAGCTATGACGGCCCTCCTCATCCTCCTTCTGCCAGTAGCGTGAGTACAACCACATTACCACAATTCACACGAATCACTAACTATTTTCAATGAAAATAAAATCATATTTTATATGAATACTTTCTATATGTTGTTTATGAACACGTATATTTTACGTTAAACTGCTCAAATGTATACAGGCTAAAATACCACCCCATAGCTTTTCTCTTTACCTATATAATACTATATATCTAATAAAAGTTGGTACCGGTGGAAACATCAACAACCTTATAAAGCTAAGCAGAAGGCTTAAATTCTACAAATTGTTAGTTATAGAATTTGTTTCTCCAACAAACTGTTAAGTATGGAATTTGTAACTTCTACAAAATAATGAAGTACAAAATGAAATATAAAATGAGGTAACCATGTGTTGTTCACCAATGGATGACACAACTAAGAATTCCGTAGGTTAGGCTCAGCAGGCAATTTGCTCGCGGCCATGTTTTCAGGAATACTTAGTAGATAATTTTTGTCCGAATTATAACAATATGTAAGAATTTCCAAACACGAAAAAATTCATTTGACGCACAGAATCCTAGAACTTCTCGCAGGTTAAGCTCAGCAGGTACTCCCAATACTCGCGGGCGTGTTTCTGAAAGGGGTAATAGATAGTCACACTCTCATTTGACAAATAATTATCATTACATCGAATGCATACAGAGAAATCAAAAACTCTCCGATTTTTCGCATTCACAAACGTAACATCCATCAAGCATCATTTCTACATTGCCTAATTCACCAAGTTTGAAATTTCCGCACCTAAT
Source organism: Adelphocoris suturalis (assembly GCA_030762985.1). Classification (NCBI taxonomy): domain Eukaryota; kingdom Metazoa; phylum Arthropoda; class Insecta; order Hemiptera; family Miridae; genus Adelphocoris; species Adelphocoris suturalis. Next base: position 57,361,489 of record CM061044.1, read on the forward strand.
TTTCTATTTCTCCTAACCATTAGAACCCGCTACGAAATCCTGTAGGTTTATTTAAAACATTTCAATGACCGACACAGTCGTGTTATCGATACGAGTCAGCCACACCCAACTTGACAGACATTTTATACGTTTATCAGGAATAAATGCCTAAGAAACAATTCCATAGCAACGATTTGGTTGTAAGCGATAATCATCAGAAACGATGATAAACGTCAAAAATCTTGCATACAAGTCTGCAAGACGTTGTGACATTTTATGTCTTCACTTCCCAGTCTTATATCTAGTGGTTGCAATCATGTTTACAAAATTTTTAACTGAGAAGGATCACCTGTAAGTAAACAATAAATTAATCAGACAGCCATACACCTACCTCAGATTGTTGGCCACGCACAGCGTAGTGGTTAACATAATAAGGTTAGGTAAATGCAGTGCTTTCCAACGACCGGCGAACGATTTTTGTACGATGATAAATGCCTAAGATGCAGTTTCGTATCAACGATTTGGCTGTAAGCGATAATGATCAGACAATCAAAACTAACACTTTTCGGCAACGTAACGTAACACTTTTCGATTCTAAGTGCCAAATTAAAGACATAAAATGTCAATAGGTAGTAAGTAATAAGTATAAAATAACAGGTGATTTAATCGTGAAAATTACAAACTAAAATCGAACTCAATCAACTTTTATACGGTTCAACGTCTAGTATCATACTATGTAAATGTTTCTTAAATGTTTTCAAAAGACATGGTAAATTGAATGAACCTGCCCATTGGAAAACTAATGTTTAATTTTTGATGTTATTGTTAAAATTTTGTTTTGGAGTTTTTGCTGCATGACTGAAACTTATTGTTTTTAAACCCGATTTTCAAAAATAAAGCTGTTTACCTCTTCATTAAACCAATGTTGCATAAAAATGTATTCGTACAAACACATAATATTTGAAGCAATACACTATCAGACATTTTCGTCGATTGTCCCGAACCTACTCGATATTAATTTATGATCTAGATCAACCCACGCCTTATGAACATACATATACATACAGGGTTATTACCATGGAGCGTGTCTAATTCTCAGACAATCAAATATTTACAAAGGGAGAAGTTTTACTCGCAACACCTGGGTGCCAAAATTACAGTCTAATGACCTATCTACCTAGTACCAATTTACTACTAAATTAAACAAGCTAGAATAAATTAGCTTGATTTCAGGGATAAATCAGAAGTTTCTATATCCAAAGAAATTGAAATTTGAGTAAATTGGAAAAATTATGTTTCATGCGAAATGAAAGGGCGTGCAATCGATTAGGCGCTCATCTTTGCCAGGCATTCAGCTAAAATATGAGGTTAACCTACAGTGCGAATTCTCAAGTCATATGTATAGATCGTTACAATTCAATTCAATTTTATTGTATAACCCGTTGGTATTACAAGGAGTTCCTTAAATACATATTAAAAATAGCACATGATATCTAGCCTTCATTTCTGCCTCAACAAAAATGTTAGACTTTTACGTATGATGTATCAAATAATAACTTATATAGGTCTACATAATTTACGTATAATAAATGAGCACTGCATAGTTAACATAAATCGCAATCAATAATGCCTACACTCCACTACCAAATTTCAATAATAATCCCGAGTCATTTCCAAAATTTCCAAAGCGGTGTTGGTGTTCGTTCTATCTCTTTTGGATTTTCATTTTCTTCTTCACCTGTTTTCTGGAAATGTTGGCAGGGGACGGAGGAGGAGTATTCAGATTAATCTCCACTTCTGACCCAGAAAATTTAGAATCCTCCAACGTAATTCGCCCATAGTGAATGATCCTTTTTTTCCATCAACCAGTAGTTCATCTCCATTCAAGACGGGATGCTTCCCGTCTTTTCTTGCTTGAAACAATTCGGGCAAGAAATGCTACCTAAGTTCCCGTGTTCATCATATGTATAGATCGTTACGCTGATTTCAGTTAAGAACATTTCTAAAAGTTATGCTGAAAACTAAATCAATTTTCCTTCATTTAGGAACATTCGGATTTTGTATAATCTATTTATGACGGAGTTATCCTTTCCTCCAACCTCCACAGATTGTGTAACAAAATCGCTTTATACAGGATGTTTTCCAATATTTTCCACGTAAGGAGTTGTAACTTTCTTATTTCCCACTCAACAAACACCGTTCAACTCTCCTAAATCTAATATACGACACACTACATCTCATACCGCAAACTTTCCTGTCCTACAATATATCGTCTATGCAACCCTCTAAATGAAAAGAATCGTCCCCTTTTGCTGAATACAATTCTGCAATGCAAATGCTGCAGGTACGTATTGGATATAGAAATTATTCCGAAAACATTTTTAAAAATAAATATACATTTTCTGACCCAAGTTTTTACTCAGAGAAACACTAATACCATTAAATTAGGCATCAACTCATTTTTCCACATATAACGCCCAACTATTGGAAATTGATATCACCACGAGAGAAAGATACAATTCTCATTAGCTATTTACAACTTTTAGTTTTCGGCCGAATTTCCAATAATGAATGTGCATAGCTAATTGGTAAATATAAGTTTTGGCAAACTAATAATTTACACTTCGTTACTGATAAAATATTTACTGCTTCCGAGTCCGCCGGTCGGTTCGCCGAAGCCTCTTTTATTTGGAATTTTACAACAAACATTTAGCCATACAGAGATATTTTATCTTATATCTTATTAAAATTACTTCATTGCTCTTAAAAACATATCAATAATTAAAAAAAAATATATATATATATGTGTATATGTATACTCGTATAAAAATGATGACAGCACATTGTGAATCAAAAAATGTTTTTAAACAATTATATGTACACATTTAGTGTAACTAAAAAATCGAAATGAACCTATAAGTTGTCGGTAGGTAATGCAATGGCTGAACCGAAATTGGGGTCAATTTATCAGAAAACTCCTTAAGAGCATCACTGTTAGCAGAACAAGACATAACCATGAGCTCTTTAGTTCCTTCGAAATCCTCGCAAGCTTGACATGGTGGGTTGCTACTTTGTTGCAAGATTTTATGCTTGTAGGCAGAGCATATCCCATGGTTTGACCGAAGTCTACTAAGTGTTACAGCAAGCCCCCGATTCGATGTAACATCTTCAAACCAAGGTGTAGGACGTGGTACAAGATTAAGATATTTATTTAAAAAAGAAAAAAAAAACCTTTTTCGGATGATCTGTTTTGGTTCACCCATTGCGATCTGTAATAATTATTTATGGAAGGATAAAAATCTTCTTTTGGAATTTTAACATCTACACAAGTGCCACGTCTCCCTCCTTCTCTTGCAAATTTATCCACTTTTCATTAAAACTAATCCCACAATGTACTTTAATCCAAATAAAGTGGATAGATACTCCCACTGCACCAAGTTCTTTCAGCTTAGTTAATATTTTGCCAATCAATGGATTCCGAGCTTTACGAGGGTCCCCTCTCAACAGAGTGAGAGCACTCAATGAATCTGAAGTAATTGCAACATCAGTTCCTAAGCTATTTCTAAAACTAGAATGAACGTATTCTAAAGCAAACAAGTTCGCTATAACTTCAGCACTGAAACTGGAGCAATGATCAGCTAATTTAAAAATTTCTTGATAAGAATTAGTTACGTCGAAGAACGCATAACCAACATTATCTATTACTTTGGAACCATCCGTGAATATAACGGTACGATTAGTCCATTGTGTGTGCAGGTACTCCAGAAATTTGATATTCATCATTCCTAGCGTAACATCACGTGGTTTAGTATACTTGGACACTTGGACCGGGAACATAATCGTTTCTAATTCAAATTGAAATTGCGATGGGCTAGGTGCTGTCCGCAGGAACGACAAATCACAGTATTCTTGGATGTAGCTGTGTGTTATAGGGGGAGATGTTTTGGTTCTCCATTGCAGTTGTGTTAGTAAGTTTATTCTAAGGTTTGCTACGTCGTTTAAAATTGCTGATTCCCGAGCTTTCAGGCGTATAATACATATCGATCCGAAAGTATCGATCTCCTGAAAAGCAATGGAAGCTCACCAGACTCTGCCAACAAAACATCTACAGGAGTTGATTGGAGCATACTCAGGCTCGTTCTTAGGCACTTAAATTGCAATCTGGAAATTTAGATCAAATGTGATCCACAAGTCTGCCCGTAAAATATACAGCCAACATCGATTATTGCACGGAAAGTAGCCTAGTAAAACATTAACGCTACGGATGGATCAGCTCCCCACTTGCTGTGAACTACCATTCTCAGAATATTGGGGTATTTTTCTCCTTTATTAAGAACGTGCTGAAAATGATGTTTCTAGGTTAAGGTATTATCTAACCACAGCCCTAAGAATTTTACGGGACTAATATAGATTTTTCTTTCGACAATATCAACCCTTTCATTGAAGACCAAGTTTGTAGATTTTTAACAAATTGACCTAATTGGTATTCGACGTATACACGTCATCTGCATATTGTAGTATATTAACATTTTCGGGGACGATGGACTCTAAATCTGCTACATAAAACGCATATAGTATTGGACTCAAAATTCCTCCCTGCGATAGACCTTGATATACGTTTCTCTGTCCGTACATATTGTCATGAATCCTAAGAACCACTTCTCTCTGTGAAATAAAACTTATGATATTGTGAACGAATGTTTGAGGCATTCCTGTTTTCAACAAGCAATCATTAAGAATGTCAAATTGTAATTGGTGGTCCATAATTACCCAATAACTCGGAAACCCATTAGCCGGGTCGAAATGGTAATTTATTACCTAGCTTGTTTTCTATTTTTTAGAGATTTGAATTAGCTCCAAATATCCTTAATCGGAGTTGATTTATTAAAGGAACCTCAGTAACCTAGCCATGAGCCGCATTTCGCTTTACCTAGCTTGGCTTTATTTAGCTTGGCGGAATGCTCGATATTTTATATCGTAATTTTCAAAGTTCAACGGTTCGGCAGAGATTTATATTGCATTGCTGCGAGTTGTCGTTCGTCGAATAAGTTTTGACAGGAGCTTTACCATCACAATGCCCCTGTGTATTCCAAAGAATATGGTCGTAATATTGGGAATGACCTGTCACAAGCTGAACTAATATAAGCCATCAACTGTCCGTATGACATAGGACTATCAGAGTTATTATTCTCCTCAAACTTTCTCGATATTTTTCCAAATCGGCATTCGCAGTTTTCCATCTTCTGGTTGGATAACGAACTTGAGTAGGGACGAATAAACTATCAGATTCTAAAATAATCGGATAATGATCCGAAGCCATGTTTTCACTAGCGAGGGATGAAACGTACCGCTGATTCAATCATTATGAAAATGATAAGAGACCATCTAGCTAAACCCACACTATTAATGAAAATTTCATTGAAATCCGATCAAAATTAAGGATGTTATGGCTGTGACAAGGAAGTATAGAAAGACGAACGCTCGCGCATGCGCAATGCGTGCCGCCGATTCAATTATGATGATTTATTAAGGGCTCGCAAGAGACCTTAAGAATCATTTCCCGCATCGTCCCTGGAAACCTGACTAAAATTTGTTCAACATTGACGGACTTATGACTGTCACAAGAAAATTACGTTCACGCATGAGCAGAGCGTACCGCTGATTCAATCTTGATGAAACTAAAAGGGGAATATCTAGGGCTGAACACACACTATTTCTGAAAATTTCATTGAAATCTAAACGAAATTGTGGTAGTCATCGCTGTGGCAAAGAAATATAGACGGACGAACGCTCGCACACGCCCAGAGCGTACCGCTAATTCAAACATGATGAAACTAATAGGGGACTATCTAGGGTTAAACTCACACTATTCCCGATAATTATATTGAAATCTAAACGAAATTGTGACAGTTGCAAGGAAATGTGGAAGACAGACGGACAGACAGAGACGAAACCAAATTTGTTCACGAGGCCATGAAACGCAAAATGCGAGTGGATGGATTTTGAATTTGGAGCACAGAATTTTTTTTCTCATTTCGAAAGTGAAAACAAAGCTTCCGCTGCCTAGCACACTCGGAAGCAAAATCAGCATTGTGTCATGCAGACGCCGATCAACCCCAAAGCTAAGTGGAAAGTTTAGGCTTCCCGGCCCTGAAAACTCAAATGAACTGCTACGAACTAAATCACTCGCGCGAAGTTGTAGAAACCCATTTCGAAACGGAAGTTAGTGGAAAAACGTATTCTAAATAAATGTAGAGTTACAATATTAAATCGATTTCGATGATTAGGCCATCATCAGTGACAAACAATAACTTATTGTTGTTAAATATACGTTAAAAATGTAATATACATGATGACCTAACCGTCGAAATCGATTTAACATTGTAAATCTTTATTTTTCGTGGAAATAGACAACGTTTTTTCACCAACTTCCGTTTTGAGGTGAACTGCTGTTAGTGATGGATCGTCGCACTCGCTGGTATTTCTTCACTCCCTCCTTCACAAAAAGGAAAATACATGTCCGATAACTAACAGTTCCCCGGATATTTGTCCGGTTTCCCTTGACGAAGTCTCTCAAAAAGGAGCGGCTTGAGTTTCAGAATGATTTCTAACAAAGAGATCTTGGCCACCTTCCAAACTTTCTACTCATAAAGTCTGTGGAGGATTCAAGATATTGAGCCTCGAACCTACCTACTCTACAATGCCAAAATATGCGTTGTTATTAGACTGAAAACATTCTATTCTTCGTTGTATTCGAATTGCAAAAGTGACAGTTCTTTACTTTTAGAACATCCTTGAGGGTAGTAATGTTTAGAAAGTTTTGTAACAGCCTGAAATCTGGTTTATGCTGTTCAGATTTTCCTTTGCCTAAGTTGACCTGTGGTTATATCGGCATGAACCCATCTAGATATATAAAATATATTCGAATTTGACTCTTTATTACATTGGATCATATTGGAGGTACGCGTTAATTTTGTCCTGCTAGTAGTTCTATATCGTGTAGCAAAGTTGATTGGTTGCATGTATACTACAACTGGCCCCATTGCTGGTTGATAATGTTGATTAGATTCTATCTTGTAGCCATTGAACATATTCATGTCAGCAGCCAAGGAATTATATAAAAGTACTCGAGCTAGCATTTTAGATAATATTTCTGTGTTAAAATTATTGAGAATCGTTATTAACTGTAAGATATTTAGTTGTTAGCTATTTTGATGTTTCAGTTATTAGTTGTATGAATGAATACAGATGCATGAATATGGATTGTTTGGTTACGTAGGTACATTTTTCAGTTGCATGCATAGTTCATAGTCTTCAGTCATGCATAGTCTTCATTGGGTACTCGGTCGGATGGGGGGCGATGGGGGGGGGGGGGGGGGGGTTGTCTCACCTGGGGTTCCCCTGAGCGGAAGAGCGGAAATTATTATTTAAGAGTAGCCATCTTAAAAGGGTTGTCTATCCCGGGGAGGCCGCCTTGGTGTGTCGGGCCCGGCCAAGCCGCCCTCAATTGAGTTTTTTAATCATCTGCCGGTCTTTCCTTTTTCCATTTCTCTCACTCTCTTTTGCGCGCTACAAGATAATAATAGTACCTATGCTGCATAGTTTATTTATATAATTTTTCGAATAATTGACAATTTCCCTAAATATTTTGTTTTTGACTAAAGTATCATTCATTCATTCGATATAGAAGATTTATTCCTTCATTTATTCTTGATTCATTCATTCATTTGTTGAACCACAACTTTCTGGCAATTAAAAGTTGAAAAACTGAATGTTTCGGGCACGGCAAATCTAAGATCTTCATGCTTGGCTCTAAGAAGATACATTGTATTAGTAGGTAAAAAACCGTGCATATTTACGATTTCCAAGCACCGGTGAAGAATCTAGATCCTCTCCTGTTCAACCTAGAAAGTTGAAATTTGGTAGGGAGCCTTTCTGTGGCATCAATAGAAGAATGAAATTATATTTTGTGAGAACTAGAAAAGTAAGATACAAATTCGGTCACAAAAACAAACGGATCACTGTGCAATCTAAGGTCCGGTACCTATAGAAACAGAAGTAAAGCTAGTGGCAGCAGCACCGAGTGGTATAGCCGAGGCAGAGGGTATCTACGAAGCGTAAATGAAACACAAGCCAGGGTTAGGACAGCTGCCCCTGGGATTAACAACCAGTTTTTGCTTCTTCAGGCGAACATTTCGTAATAGACGGGCCGGAAAACTAACTGGGAGGGTGGCAACGTTCGCGATTTTATTGGTAGTACTCACCGATGTCAGCATTACTGAAACCGCCGGTCAATTGCTTCCATGTGAGACTTGATTCTCCAACGGCCGTAGCCAATCACAGAGCTTACGTCGGCAAACGGCGTAGGTACCCCTGCAGTCACAGCTGGGGCAGGGGTACACCTACCCAGGGTTTGAGGGACAACCTCCGTTACTAACAACACAGGGGTAACCCCTGCCACCCTTTCTAGATACCAGGGGCCTATTTCATAAAACAACAAGTTACAAGTGGACAAGTTGACAAGTACAGGTACTTGTAATGCAAGGTAAACTAGAACAAGGGTTTCACCAAAACAAAGAGTACAAGTGTAGAAAAGTTACTCTTGTAGAAGCTAAGTTTACAAGTGTAGCGAAAAGAAAAATGGCGTGAGAGGGCAAACGAAATGAACAACGTCAAGTGGGATGCCAAAATTGAAGTTTTGTCAGCGAATCATAATATAAAAACGGTGTTAAGTACACGGCAGGATGTTTATCGTACACGAAAAGGTGTAATGACAGGAAGACAGACAAGTTATAAACTGAAAAGTGGAGAAAGTATGTACCTATTTGATTTCAACATATTCTGTTGGCTGGCATAATCGGATCTTTATCCTTCATTCAGCGGAAACCATTAATCAGTTCATCAAGTCTTACCTACTGTTGCTGGGCTATTATTGTCATCTATAAATTGTTCTTCAATGATAGGATGATACTCAATACCCGATCAGGAAAAATTGCACAGGGTCACGCACCATTTGAATCTTTCAAGGGTCTCGGAAGACATCCTAAATCTCTCGTTAAACTCAAAAATACCCACGAAATGTGCGTTTATTCGTGGCCGAAAAAATCTTTGGCGTCTTCTACGCTGAATGCTTCTTTCTGGGCTGTATTCTTCAGCAGAAGATGATTGCCACATATTACCCCGAAAAATTGCCTACTCACAATGTTGGAATATAACAAGTTTACAGGTGAACGGAGGTATGTTAAAAATCGGCAATTTTTTACAACTGTAAAACAGTGACTTGTTCAAAATGATGGGGGAACACTTGTAACATCTCCAAACACGCCTGTACACTTATTAATTTTCACAGTGCATTACAAGTCTACACTTGCACCTTTATGAAACGCTCGCACACTCATTTTTCACAACTTGTACATAAAATCAGTTTGCAACTTTTCACTTGTTGCTTTATGAAATAGGCCCCATGCCTAGGTGATTGTCGCGATTAAATTTCTCATTCTGTACAAAATAAATCAATATATATTTATTGAGGTTAATGGATTATTAAATTAGATTAGAAATTAACCAATTGAAATCTTTTAATACCAATTTCTCTGAATGACGTTCCAATGAAGAGATAATGAGGGAGGATTCTCTGACCCATATGGTGTCGAGATGTATTGAATATGATTCAATGAAAGGTAAGAAGATACCGCACTGGTGAGGGTCGGTGAGGATAGCAATTGGGTTACAGAAATAAGTCAATGGAGTGTGAATAATAATTAATTGCAATACGCACAAGAGTCACAGAGTTTTTACCTTGAAGGAAGCACGATCTGGAATAACGAGAGGAGTAGAACAAGAAAAAGTGCTGATTTCTAGGATTCGTTTCCGAATGCCAGAAAACGGATTTCAATGGAGAAAACTTTCAAAATTTTTGATTTTAAAATTTTTCGAGCCATTGCGATAGCTTCATTTTCTACGGGAATTCGCTGGAAAAAAAGCACACGAGAAAAACAGAATAATACTCTTTTCCAGTTGAGCCAGCTGGTGGCCGATCCCCACTCAGGTTCTTTTAAAGAGCCTAATGCAGCTCAACACTCACCGTAAGAGGCGTTACGGCCATTACCGATCTGGTTCTATCGTAGTAACGACGCGAATAAAACTCTCGGCCCCGATAATCCGCAGAAACGATCAGGAGTGTAATGCGAAGGTAATAAATGGCTCGGAGAATTACAGAGGTTTTGCTGGCAACTCTGCAGCGATAGGGGCGGAATTCGGGTCGATCAGCGGTGGGCGTTGTATTTTGTGTCGTTTGAACTAAGACAAGTCGTCAAAATGCAGTATATCTTCCGAAGTCTGTCCCTGTAGAAGTGTGCGTTGGGAATTAGGTGTAGCAATGGTTATTATCCTTAAATTTCTCTGAACTAATCTATCCCTAGGTCCGTTTCAAATCTTGTAACTCAGAGAGTCCTTCCTTTATCTCTCTACCTCATACCTCCAATCCATTTTTGTGGATATTTATTTGTTTGAAATTCATTCATAATTTATTATTTCCACTTAGAACATTTTTTTGTAATCGACCAAGAGAAGCAAAGTTTACGTTCTCCTAATTCCCCCTCTCCCCCCCCTCTCCCTCCAAATAACGTTTAAAGTTACATAAAATAAGGAACGGAAGTTAGTGAAAAACGTTGTCTACTTCCACGAAAAAATAAAAGAGTTACAATGTTTTGAAATGGGTTTCCACAATTTCTTCGCGAGTGATTTAGTTTGTACGTAAAATACGAAAACGTCTGGCAAGTTGGCTTAGTTATTGTGTGTTTGTGTATTTCCAAAATCTCCTGGTTCCACATATTTTTCGGATCATACACTTCGGTGAGCAATTCAACTCACACGGATCACTTGGCCATTTCTTATTCCTACGTCCGATCCACAAGCCGTTTCGGAACCATTATCTGGCAAATATGTATCGAATTATTCTAAGGGCCGGTTTCAATTATTAATCAACGTTTACTCATTAAACTGAATTCGGTTTCACCAACTCCGGTTCAGATAAATCAATAATCAAATGCGCTAAATCAACGATCAAAACCAACCAACCGAATTCGGGTGGTTAGCGTCCAAATCAAAGATTTACTAGTTAGGTAGTTCTTCACTACATCTTTGTTTAAATGACCAAAATCCATTTTAGCTACGTTTTGTCATATATAGCCATCTGTTTTGCTACATTTTTCTAGCTATTCCCTACGCTTTCCTAAATGCATGAAAATGAGGCAAAGAGGATTGATTAGAGCATTGATTTTTGAGGACGAATTTGATGAGAAAGATGAAGACTTTACTTCACTATTCACCGTCCTCGTTGGATTAGAGAGAGTACGGCGGATTTCAATCTCTGAAATCGATTTTCTGAGGATGTCCCTGCCAACTTTCAAAAACTACTGTTTTTTTCAGTCCTTGAACGAATTGATGATTGCATCGAATACACAAGTCGCGGGTGAGGATACAGGTACATACATGAAATGAACAAATACTGTCGTAAAATAGTGTTATAAAACAGCCAACGGCACATTACTTACAATTTGAAATGACACAATGTGCCTAGGCTGTTGTCGTTGAACTGATGGGAGATACAAACTTAAAAATACCTAGTTATGCAACTTGACCATAATATATTACGAGACAATTACAACCTGTTTCCTGCGCTTTTTGAGGCGAAATAACTTTGGAATCTTGGATTCTACAGTGGCTTCCGTTATAAAATCCATCGAATACCAACCACTGATTTTTAGGAGACCAACTCCCGAAATTTCCATTGAAAACGAATCAAATCCGCGTTTGGATGGAGTATTCCATTGGATCGAAATTTCGCGGTTTTTACTTTAAACTTAGAATCCTCGAAGAAACCCATATATTAACTTCGCTGCACTAGTTTCCAAATGATAGGGCAGTAAAGGACTACGCCTACGAGTTTGTAAAATATTATACTATCAGAATGGATTAAAAAAGTTCCAGACATGCAGCACGATCGTATGAGCGAATCTTCGTAACTTATCGAATTATAACATGTTAAATTATTTGAAATTTGTGCTCTTTGAAAAATTAAAATCCTTGTTTTCCGAAATATTCTAATAGATTCAAAAAGGATTTCGGATTTTTTACTTTTCGTAGTTTTATTGATTAATTGCTGCAAATATTCAAGAAATTTTATTAAATTGTTCAGAATATCTGTGTTCATAAATTTTGTAATGTTCTAGTTCATCGTTGATAAACTCTTATCGATGATAGGATCGTAATGAAACTCATCTGGCTATCATCACTTGTTTTTCCAAAGGAGAATTTGCTTGTAATAATATTTGATTCGTTTATAATAGCTTGTGAATGGGGTTTTAACTATGCTTACACGTGTTTTCGTTCACATTCGTGTTGCAGTTCTTTTTTCTCCCCCGATGCCTGCTCGCTTGTCGAAGATCTAAATGTAGATCTCACAGTACCTACCTATTATCACATATATTTCTAATCACTTAGGTGAGTAATGTCAGAAAATAAATAGGTACCTACCTACAATTATGCTCTAATTCACCCAGGGAGGCTCCGTTCCAAATGTCAGTATCTTGAGTTGAACATGAAAATTACTTGCTGCAGAGCTCACACTGGTTATACAAGTGGCCAGGATGCCCTACCTCACCAACCCAACAGGAGCACCGTTCCAAGTCAGCATATCAAGTAAGCTGTTATGAAAAAAAAATCAGCTAAAAAGCTCCCTCATTGAATATAATAGATCCCTGAGTTGGAATTATACATTACACACTCCGCTCAAAAGATCATTATTCTACGTTTATCCAGAACAAACAAGGAAGATCGTAAAAAACCCATGAAATTCGTTAGGATTGCGCTCCAGTGGTGTTTCTCGAACAGCGGTGTAATGGTTGAATTAAAATAAATTTCTTTTTTAAGAATAGAGGAAGATATATAAGTTGAGAGTTGATTACATTTGGCTATGCCATTACATTCGTAACGTCTGATGAATGCACCGATCGATACTTACTTTTGTCCCATTTGAATTCAGCGCGAGACTTTCTTCTTTCTTTGCAGACAACTGCGAACGGACTTTACTCCTACGAAAACTCTCATTAAAAGGATTTTTTCAATTTCCGTTAATTCCCTTTTTTACAGCCAATTTGACCAACTTTGTTAATCAAGTTTAGGCGTGTTTTACGTTCCTTAATAAGAATTAGTGGAGCTGGTAGGTTCTACCACGTAAGAATAAGAATTGACCAAAATTAACTAATCGCCCAATTCGGCACATTGACTATTAATTGAACGGCATCTTTTGTTTCAGACGAGTTTTTTCTGAATTGCGTCATCGTTTTCCTTTCGAAATCATTTTCCAAATGCAACGTCCGTTCGATTTTATATTTGAAAATGAATATGTATAGTTGATTGTACACAGTCATAAATGGATAAAATTGCGCAGTACAAATTTCATGAAAATAGATGTATATAAATGTTTGTTAAAAAAATTATTTTCCTATTTTTCGTAAATGTATATGGATCTTTACTTAATTTTGAAGATTTTGATAAATGTCAATTAATTATTGTACCGACGGATGAAATCGTAAATGGCTAGAAAAATGCACAACCGTCAGGAAAAGATCAGGCACGTAGCCAGGATTTTGCCTTGGGGGGGGGGGGGGGGGGGGGGTCCCCCCCCCCCCCCCTCGTCCATCGGCTCTCTTCCCATTTCAATAAATTTTAAAGTACGAATTTTAAGTCACAGGAGAATAAATGTTTTACAAACATGATGAAATACTATCCTTGATAAGGCAAAAATATTTAATAGGTAGGTACATTAGGATTTTAGGTGACAGTTAAAACAATTTTTTACAATCACGATAAATCTTGATCTTTATACAACAGCAAAAGTTCAATTTTTAGGTATTTAATTGATCATAAAATGTTTATAGTAAGACTTTTCTGTTTGCTTTTAAAGACATCAAATCCAGCAAGCCATCAGCCGCGAACGACAGCGGATAATGAATTGACATAATGGTCAAATGAGAAAGGCGTTCGTGACCCATCTTATTTCTAAGGTATTTTTCTAATCTTAATTTCTAAGGTACTGCAGGATCCCGTAACGTAAAAGTTAGGAAGACATCTAGGAACATTCTCCCCGTAGGATATTGTAAGGAGTGTGGGGCGGAATACAGCACCCCGTGACGCACATAGGATAGACAGATTTCCCCTAGACTGCAAGATCCCATGAAGTAAATTTATGAATTTTCTAATCCCGGAACGGATGGTGATGTGTTGTGTGAATTTCCGATCCGCAAGAAAATAGATTTTCAAAGCGTTAGATCGCGTTTTTGTAAAACCAAAAACCGATAGAAAACATACCAGACTGGTTCACACTACCAGTCATACTTCTTCAAATTCCTACTTCGAAGTTGAGTGCCAAATTCTGTCTCATTCACTCATTCCAAAAATGTTAACTTAATTATTGTTATTGTTGTGATATCGTTGGAACAACGTAATTATGTAGCTCAGTAACATGGATGATACCTTGGTGAATAGTCAAAGAGACAATGCATCCCAATGTCCTCATTGTTCTAGAGGCTTCACAAGAAGAGAACTCACTCTACATATACGCTCCAGACATCTAAATATTGCGAATCTAAATAGCAACCGTGGTACTCAAAGTATAATATCAATACCAAACGCTGATCCTATTCAGAAATATTTCATAAGAGGCTTCGGGGACGGGATGTTAAATTCTCCAGGAGGCTGGACCACATTAAGATGGGACATGCTGTAGCAGAGAGCCATGCGTCTGCGAGGAAAGCAGTACCTACGAGTTACCTCAGGGAGCGGTCGGCGTGTCACTCCTTGCTGATGAAGTGAAAGGGCTAGCCGAGGGAATACGAGATTCGGAGAGAATCTTCTTCCCCTGTACAGTGACGGATTAATAGAATTTCGTGGGTGGGGGCGGTCCTCTACCGGGAGTACCCCCCCCCCCCCCCCCCCCCCGAGAAATTTGTTGAAAAAAGACCTTGAAAAACTAGCAGTTTTAGAGGTTATAGACCCACACTTTATATCAGGCATGTAAAAATTAACATGAAAAACATAATTTTTATTTGCACAAATTTTAGCTTGGTTACCAAAAATCCATGTACCTACACGCAAAAAATGAAAAAAATAAAATGATTATAGGTAAGTAATGTTTTTGGCAAAATTATATCGGATTAAATAATAATACAGGACTAAATAATAATACACTCTTTATTTTTTCAATTTATTCTAGAAGTAAACAACCATTTATTAAACACTCACGATTAAATTAAATGAACAAAGTACATTTTTAATTAAAGATGAAAATACAAATAAAATATTACCTTGTTAAAATTTTTTTGTCAATTACTGATAAATACGAAACAGTGAATAATTCACTTCAATCGGAAAACACTGGTTGCAATCAGTTAAGAAAAGACGATTCGTTTCTTTCTTCATCGAAACAGA
Organism: Adelphocoris suturalis; assembly: GCA_030762985.1. NCBI lineage: Eukaryota > Metazoa > Arthropoda > Insecta > Hemiptera > Miridae > Adelphocoris > Adelphocoris suturalis. The sequence continues at coordinate 57,376,960 of CM061044.1, forward strand.
AGGTAGGCTGATTATGTATTATGGCTATTGATTATGTATTGTTACCGTTACCAAAAGCGGTAAACGAGAGACAACTACAGTAGGTTCCTACCGTAACTTGTTACATAAACTGATGAACACAAATTAATTAAACTTGTATTCCTTGCCTGCTGCCTAATGTCTGAAGAAAGATGTTATCTTCCATGCTCGTTTCTTGACGGAGCTAAACTCAAACACTAAAAAAAGCTTTACTTCGCATTTAACATGAAGTTTGGTTTCTACTGCTCTTCTGCTCACAAAAGGGCGACGATGGACGACAGCACAACAAGGACTCAGCACCACCGTTGCCAACCTGCTTTGATGATTTTTCTGTCTAGCACTTCTGGAAAACTCAGTTTACCGACGAAAATTCTAACACTACCCATGCAAATCTTCTATCGATACCCCGTGGCACTAACGCAGTTTGTAGGCCTACTAAAATTCAAACGAACAAATTAGTAATTAGTAATATATATATATATATATATATATATATATATTGTGTATTTAATATGTATAATGTGTATGTCTCTGTAACTACACCGATTTAGAATGCGAGTTTGTTCAAAATGCCCCCCTAAAACCTCCCGTAACATCTTAAATCGGGAAAAGCCTAACAGCTTTGTCCGGGTAAACAACTATATTTCACCGCAAACTTCCATTTTTAGACCAGATGGAAATCCCTCGTTGCATTTTATCTAAACCTTATCTGGACCTTCAACTCATTGGATTCTCAGATGCTAGTGAGTTAGATATGGCAGCTGTCATGAACTCACTTGTCAATACCGCAGAGGGCGTTCATATTCATTTCGTAAAATCCAAGACCAATTTTTCCCCTCTCAAGTTATGGACGATACCTCGCCTCGAGTTGAGAGCAGCACATTTATTAGCCAAATTGATTCAGGCTTCAAAAGGTTTTCTTGAACATCTGTCTATTTCTATAATCACCTGCTTCACTGGTTCGACTTGGCTCTGAACTCCTCATTATTGTCTGAAGACTTTTGACTCGAATCGAGTTGTACAGATCCATAAGACTTGTCCGTCTGCTTTATGGCGACACTTGCCAGGAACTCAGAACCCGGTTGATTTTGGTAGTATAAGATTGGAACAATCAAATCTTGCAAATCTTGAGGTGTGGTGGAATGACCCTTTATTTTTGTATCAATCTTCGCCTAATAGACCATCAGATCCCAATTCACTCATTACTGGCATACCAGAACAGCCAACTATTTTGATTTTTTTATTCACTTTCAGGTACTTCCAATTTTCTTCAATTAATGGAAAAATCAATTAATTAACTAAATAACCTTTAACCTTGAACTTATTCAAGTGTTAATCTTTATCAAGAATTCAAAGTCTTTCTTTACCCCTAATTAATAGTTAATTGTTTTTTGAAGGCATTGTTGGTTATGTACCATAGAAACCCTAACATGATATGATTGAGCCATCAGCATGAGTATGTGAAGCCATACAGACTGGTTGGTAATGTCGTTCCGCCGAAACCTAACTTAACATTATTTACTGGAAGCCCCCAGTATATGATTTATATAATTCATCGTATGATAGATCCTCCACTAAAGTCTCCACTTCTATGTTCCCGTAATTTATATAAAAAGAAAATATTTGAATGGCTCCTAATGATCGGTGTGGTTGGGGCAGAAAATATAATATATAGTATATATACGTAGTTGGATTATACATCATTTGATTTGTGTGAAGTAGGTAATAGTTTAATTTTAATTTCTAAAAATGTACTGACTTACTGAATTTAAGTTAATTTTTTGTTTTCACTGTTTGGCACAACTCTTGAGACGACACAGGCATTTGCCTATGTCTCACAATAATGTTGTTCCTACATTCTTTCATTCAAGTAAATCAAAGTTTTGAAAGATTATGTACAAAGTTATCAAATAAATAAATAAATAATTAATTATTTATTGAATTAATTAATTAAAGTCTTTATCTCCTCTTAAAAACTACAACGCATTGTAGCTCACAATCACCGATTTGCGCAAATGCTCTTTTACCGTTACAACTCATGATTAGAGAAGTTAATTGTGGTTAGTTTAATTATTAGCGAGAAACGTGATTTGCATGGTGTAATCTAAGCGACAGTAATCACTACTACATTGTTCGGTTAGCCGTAATTGCTCCAAACACTATTAGTTAGTTTTAGAGTAATGAGCCCTTTCAATTTCCAAGAGCGAGTTGGACACCGCATTCCGTATAGGTCGTTTGCGAGGTCTGGTTCTACACGTTCACATCGATCTGGTGAAAAAGAAGGGGCAGGGTTTAAAGAGAATAATGAGGGGTATCACATGGATGTAGTAGGGGCCCATCGGTAACAAGGAGTTAGGCGGAGAAAAACCTTCCACTTGATCCTCTGTTTTTTCAAATGTTAACCACACTAATAAGGTGGCTGAGAATTCCGTAAGCTAGATAACAGCTCATTCGTTAGTTTTTATGCACACACACTAGGCACAAGTATTGCTTGTGTTGAAAACTTTCTTAAAACACCTAGCAACGCTTCGCTAGTCTGTCTATTGGTAACTAAAGTTATAAATCAAGGTGGTATACCCAGAAGAACTTTCTTCAGTTTCACTTTACCTTTTATCGTGGATGTCAGATTTACACAGTGAGGTGCTCATCTTCACCATTTATCGTCGTCGGTGCAATTTTTGGTGTTCTGACCCGAACTGGATCTTCACGGTGACAAACATAAACGCTGGTTTCGCGACAAATGCGTCAGTGCTTGTGGAACGGAAGCGCCGGTGCTTGTAGCAAACATCTAGATTCCAAACTATGCTCACTTTACGGCCCAAAAATATTTGTTACCTTGGACGGAGTTCGAAATGTTGTCCCTTCTTACTAAGGAGTAATTTCTCACTAGATGCAACACTCCAACGGATTAGCTATGAGGCCGATTTAATCAAACCCCTTCGACTGTGAGAGTTTTCTTTAGACATACCACTCATCACCCTGATATTTGTTCAACTAATATGTATATATTCCACTAAGAGGATTGATTTAGGACGTTTGTATATTTTTGAGATGCGAGCATCCTGGCCACCAAACTATGCCGAGGACTCTTTGTCCAACTAATCTATATTAATTTACAAAAAGGTTGGTTTAAGATATTTTTTCATTCTTGAGATGCGAGCTTCGAGCATCCAGGCCATCGTACTGCGTACACCATTCTGATCTATTTGTCCTACTAATCTATATTTTACTAAAATATTGATTTAGAATGTAGTTTTATTTCTGAGATGCGAGCTTGCGAGCATCCAGACCACCAAACAATCCTTGCTAGCACTGTAGCAGGCTATGGCTATTTTTATAGCAGTTTATGTATTCTAGAATTTTCGCATAAAATGAGAACTTTCCAAAGACTTTTGTAGGATGGAAAATAACGGTTACCGTTCCCTAACAGCTGATTGGTTGCACGTGAAAAGCATTAGCAATTAGGTGAGACAGAATATTCAACGTAATGACCCCCAGTGATAATATATATTTAATTATTCATGTCAAGTAGCTGCTAATATCAAATTTCGGGTTTAAAATTTGGGAATTAGTGAACCAGTAGTCATAAAAATAATGGGATTCTCTAGGTACCGTTTGAATTTAAACAAGTTGATCATTATCTAATAGTGTGGAGAATCGGGGCTTCGAAAATCAGTGTATGCATACATATGTGCGAATGCTGATGGATGAATAAAAGATAGAAGGGGAAGGGGGCCAGCGCAACCCTTGAACATTTCGTTCAAATCCATGATTCTTTGAACATTCGAATCGGAGCATTAGAAGGTACTTGGAATAGCTTAGTACGTATGTAGTACAACTTACCTTAATACGTGACTTGGGAGTATTTTTTCATGCTGAACCTTGTAATGATATTTATTTATTGTTATTTGCCACACAAACTTGGGAAAACATCGAAAAACCTTCATTTTAGTACGCTTTGTGCTTTGTCAAAATGTGTAAGAAAAGTTCAATTCGGGTAAATTTTTCGGTGTTATACCAAGTTGGTGTTGCAATATCAATAAAAGAACATCATTTAGAGGTTCAGTATGAAATAATACTTTAAAATTAGTACACGTGGCTCTTGAGTATCTTCAAAAACTCAGTATTTCACATTTATTGCACTTTTACAGCGGAATTCTTCTAAAATCGGAATTCCTTTATTGCACTTTTACAGCGGAATTCTTCTAAAATCGGAATTCCTTCGGAATTCTTCGGAATTCCTTCTAAAATGACGAAGTGTATGTCAATTGCGCAATTTTGTCGTTTTTGAGATCCTTACAAAAAACAGATTTAAAAAAATGGGGGGGGGGGGTGTGTGTTGGGACACCCGTATATACATACATATAAAGTATTGCGTATTCACATATAATTCTGTTCTATTTTTATTCAAATAGTTTTGACAAATTAAGTTGTTTTGTGGTTGTTTTTCAACTAATTGTATACGTCCCCGTTACATTGAGTGGGGAATCCGTACTGCTCACCTTGACAGACGATTTTCTCTCATACACTGATAGAGGAAAAGTGGGTAAAAAACAGGAATCGTGAGCTATGTTGTTACTGTGGAAAATCACATTTACTGGTGAGAAGGATCCCTTCAGATTTGAAAAGCCGCTGGGACAAGTTGGGAACTCCACCCCCTTTTTCCACTGTAAGTCGCGACGCCTAGCCCAAGGTTGTATACATCGACCAGAAGTTTATTCATTGTGTAAAAACGAGTCTCGACCGATTTAAGGAGCGGCAAAAGACAAGAGAGAAACTGTCGCTTCTTTTTTCCGTAAGACTTTCACCTCCACTTGACTTCACGACTGGAGGTAAGAAAAGACTATTGGATTTCAAGTAAAGGGAGGGGGAAATCCTTGAGGCACGTTGCCAAAGTTTTTAACCAAGCTGGCAGCTAAATATTGTTAAGTTTTCACAAATAACTTCAATTTTAAAATTATCATCTCAAACATTCTTTTTAATTAGACAGCGTTCTGCCATCTTCAGGAAAGCGACGAAAATTCCGAAATTCGTGTATTTGGTATCTTCGGATTCGTCTTGTTCAGAAACATCGATCCCAATGCCCTCTATAACGTCATAAACAAAAAATTCAAGAAAAAGGTAATTGACAATCAAAGTATATCGATTTTCAAATTCCGAGGTTACCAGGTAAGCTTTATTTTATGTTAACCTTCTGATGGTAACATAACATAAAAATAGATACTGATGGTAACACGTGGACTGACAGATCCAGTACCTACTCAAAATTTGAGTTTCGGAAAGATTAAATAATGGTTTCAAACTATATATTTGAACATAAACTACATGAAAACCGGAAGTTGGAAACGAACGTATACTAATTACACGATAATAAAGAATTACAATGTAATGACCAGTTACAAACAATAACCAATACCTACTTTAGTTCGTATAAACTATATTAAAGCATCCATAGGAACTTGTTCATTATGGCAGGAATATTTTGTCTTTCATTATTCACTATATTGACATTAATATTTAACAAGATAATTGATTTTTTATCATGTTAAACTTGAAAAATAAATAAATAAATACAATTAAAATAATAAATATAATAAACAGTTTTTTTTCTTTACATTCTTGATACCGATTAAACAATTTTCAGGTAAAGGTTACAATAATAAACGATCATTAGTGTTCATTCTTGTCATCATGTTGGTCATATGGAAAGGATAGTAGAAAACCATGTTAGCTTCAGTTTTTTTTATTTATTTTTAATGGACCCTAAAAACTCAGAATCAGCAGTCTACTCAGAAAGAAGGCATTCTCTTCAGATTTTAGCGAATTTGGTCGAAAATGAAGCTATTGCAATGGCTTCAAAAAATTAAAAATAAGAATTTTCGAACATCTCTTGCATTGAAATCCGTTTTGAGGCATTATGAAACGAATCCGTGAGTTTAACACTTTTTCATATAATATAAACAAATAAATTATTGTTTAAGGAAGACATTTCACAAAACGAAGACGAAATTCCAGAATCTGATATTTCGAAAAAATCTTGATCACAGAATTGAGAAGGAAAAGGCATTTAACTTGTAAGTCCCTGGTTGCTCGAAGCGTAATTAATGCTTCAGTTGATGTGGTTGTAGTAGGTATTTATTCAATCGTTTAAATTGAGGCCAGAGGACCTATTTCATAAAACAACAAGTTACAAGTGTACAAGTTAACAAGTACAGTTACTCGTAATGCACGGTAAACTAGAACAAGTGTTTCACTAAAACAAAGAGTACAGCTGCAGAAAAGTAAAACTTGTAGAAGTTGAGTTTACAAGTCTAGCAGAAAAGAAAAATTGCGTTAGGGGAAAAACGAAATAAACGATGTTAAGCGGGATGCCGAAATTGAAGTTTTGTCAGCGAAGCATTATATAAAAGCGGTGTTAAGTACACGATAGGACGTTTATCGTACGTGAAAAAGTGCAATGATTGGAGGACAGACAAATTATAAACTGAACAGTGGAGAAAGTGTGTAGTTGATTTCAACTTATTCTGATGGGTGCCATAGTCAGATTTTTCCTCTTCATTCAGCGGAAATGATTAATTAATTCATCAGGTCTTAATGCTGCTGGGTTAGAGATGTCATGTGTAACTTCGAAATTATCTTCACTTTGATCTTTAATGATAAGGAGATCCTCAATACCCGATCAGGAAAAATTGCACAGGGTCCCGCAGCATTTGAATCATTCAAGGGTCTCGGAAGACATCCTAAATTTTTCGTTAAACTCGAAAATACCCACGAAAAAAGCGTTTATTCATGACCGAAAAAAATCGTTGGCGCCTTCCACGCTGAATGCTTCTTTCTTGTATGTATTCTTCAGCAGAAGATGATTCCCACATATTAGACACCAAAAAATTGTGCATTACAAGTCCCTACAAGTACCCCCAAAAAACCAAAAAAATACCACCAAAAAATTGTGCATTACAAGTACCTTTATTAAACGCTTGCACACAACTTTTACATAAAATCGGCTTCTAATTTGTCACTTGTTGCTTTATGAAATAGGCCCCAGGTGGTCAGTTTGCTCCAAGTACCCATCGATGTGCTCTTTCAGATTGCTGCGGCAGTCGATAATTAAATGAATCTGACTATTTTCTCGAAACTTTCATCCCGATGCATCAGTGAAACGTTGCAGTGTGTGATCTGGCATGTTCCTTCACAGGGACTGGTCGGGTTCTATGAACAGATGCTCTATTCCTTTGGGTAGTTTACATGGGGCGGTACGATTCTCAGGTCAAGTGGATAGACAGATCATCCCCACCCTCCTGCACACAACATCACCAGCTTCTAAGCAAAACAGGTGTCTGTAAAACGGGGATGACCAGTGTCTACCCAATTGACCACTATTCGGACCCTCCTTGAGAGGTGGGCTGCAAAAGGGCCAACCGGAACAAGCCCTGAAGGACATCTTTCAGACCAATGGCCACACCTTCCATCGCTCACGCCAGATAGAATTGGCTTTATGTAGCATAAAGCAGATTTGGTCCTCAAATCGTATAGAAAACATCTCAATGAAGTCATCACCAATGTGATTGTTATGTTGAATTGTTTACAAATTGAGCACGTCGAGTACACAAAAATAACCAAACATCCATTTTCTAGAAAAAATGAAAATAAAATTATAATAAATATTATAATAAATTTCAATAAATACCTAAATTAAAAAAACAAGTTAAAAAAACGGTTTTACAGTTTTTTTTAAATTGATTAATACTAAAAGTACATTTTAATTAAATTTAAGTATGTTTTCCTACACAATTATTTTCACTGAGCTTTTAATTTTTGGAAGATGGTACACTTTTTTTTAGTTATACCCTACTAAAAACATAAATTTAATCATTTTTTTACTTTTTTGCCATTATTATGTATTTGGTCCACGGAGTAATCAGTATAGCTATTAGAATAGGTATATATGAAAAAGGAAATAATTGAGAGTATGTATAGGTGATAATCATTAATAGGAACAGAACTGGAAAAAAAATCCGATCATTCTGTACTTATTGTGCCAAAAAGTTGATGAGATGAGAGGAGGGGGGTAGAGTATCGCAATTAGTCCAAGATACTCCTGGGAAGCCAGAAAAAACTCTTAGCCGCTGACAAAACTGGTGGTTGACAAAAGGTAAAAAATCTCACGCAGAGCGATGTTTAATTTGCCGATCTAAGAACAACCTCTGTTTTTTAATGAAACCTCGGCCTGAAAACGTACCACCTTCAGTTTTTTTACGACTGCGACCTCTCGAAACTCTCATTTTCTTCGACTGCTTTGAGCATTATGCAGAGGACCTAGCGTCCAGGCAAATTTCCTTCGAAAAGAAGGTCAAAGGAAGGCACTACAGTTTCTGGGAGTATCTCAATTATTTCTCCATCCACCCCTTCCTCATCCATCTGTTCCTTTACCCACGGTTTGGTATTGGCAGCTGAAACTCGAGGGAAACTCCCTTCTGGAATCCGAAGGACGTGCAATTGATCTTTTTTATCCCCCTTGACCCGTTAGAATTTTCGGCTTTTAATATTTTTGTCGATATTAATTTTCCATATTGAAGACCTGGGAAGTTCTGAGGGCCACGGGTGGTCAGCTGATCCGATATCTTTTGAGCGCTATTTTTCAATCAATCAAATGAACATCCTTTAATGCAGAAAACTGAAGTTCTGAATGTGGATTGTTGTATATTTCCACTAAAATAAAAAGTTACAATGTTGGATCGATTTTGATGGTTAGGTCTTCATCATCAGTAACGATCAATAACAGCGAAAAATACCACCACACACTAACTAAGTACCATCGAGACGATTACGGACACATATTGTGGTGATTTCCAGATACAAAGACATCAAAAATGACCCTCATCTGTAGGACTTATTGGAAATAATGGTAAGGCAGAAGCATCTCCATCAGGTATGTAAACCCCTCACCTATTTTATTTCTCATAACCTGGGCAACGCCGAGTAAATCAGCTGGTAAATAAATAAATAATAATAACTTTACATAAACAATGATATAGTTTTTCACTGAATGGCCAACCTTCGAAATCGATCTTACATTGTAACTCTTTAGTTTTGTGGATGTTAACAAAGATCTTCACAGTAACTTCCGTTTTCTTTATTAAAATGGGTTTCCACAAGTTTGTGGAGAGCGATTTTTCAATCTCAATCCCGAGGACAGCTGTTGTCGTCCGGAATAACATACACACACACTAACCCAAGAATCATTTCGGATTGTCCCAAAATTGATTTCAATGAACAAATTTTTAACTAGGTGGGTATGTTATTTTTTTACCCATTTCAATAATATAATGTTCAATGGAAATTTACTAACAATTCTAATTATCAGCTAACTAAGTTCAAATTAAAATTTGACATATAAGCAGAAAAATGGAAAACTCATATCTTAGCAGGTGACGTTGGCACGTTTTTTGTACAATTTAATCAGGACGGCCGTGTTCTCTTTTCAAAAGAAAAGTTTTCACATGAATAAATATTAAATTTCACATGTAATAATACGATATTCGTAATGAGTCACAACATGATGAGGATCGTTATAGCGGTTCTCAGGCCACTCTCTGAATGCCACGGTTTGATAAATACCTACCCTTCTACCGGTGTTTCGTCCAAAAGGAGTGGTGGATCAGAATTTCACCTCACAGAGCTCGGGCGATTCGACCGTAATGGCGCTCACCGTATTCACGCGAGATCGGTCCGCCTGACAAAGGCTTGAGGATGTCAATGTGTTAGGTATGTGAAACGAGCCAATTAACACGTGAAATGCTGGAAGCAATGAGGTGTACAGTGTCTACACGAGACGGAATCGAAGATATTAACACGAGGTCGTACACTGTGAAAAGTACATGACAGATGAAGCTTTCGAATAAAAGTAATGGAGTTCAGAAGAACAGTAGGAAGTAATTTAATATTATTATTATATTGAGATACGTTTGATTGAAAGTTTAATCCTGTAAATTAAATTTTGAAATAATAAATCTGAAGTGATGTACGTAAAACCCACAACTTTGGGCACAGCCATAACTTTTCAGTGGGTGCTAAGACATGTTAGTGTTCATTGCAATAAGTCTGCTGATTCTCTTGGAGAGCCATCGGTGATATGTCCACTTAGATGTTGCCTATGCGTTTGGAGGATCAAATCTTCTATAGGTTTGCAACATAAATCCGATTCCATCAGACACTAGTGATGGCAGGGTAAAGTCAATGGCCGGCACGATGGACGTCCACAAAGTGACCCTCAGATGGTGTCTTGAAAGTGAAAGTTGAAGTGGCCACCGTTCGCAAGTTTCGGAAGTAGTAAGTGGCCCCCGGAGGGAGCGAAGAAGTAACACTTGATCAAAGGATACCATACCTATGCATGAGAAGTGAACATCTTTTTGACCGACCCGAACAACTGGCAGCAGAGATTGGCAGTGTCAAATCAACACAACTAATCATGCAACTAATCATTTCACCACCTTTGTCATTCTTCCTTTCAAGGCAGCGCAGGAACAGGAGAAATAGAGGGGCTGATATTTTTTGAATCGATCACACGTCCGGAGGCTGGCAACCCCACGAGACGATAATAGGGGTTTAAATAGAAGGGACAAGGGCTCATCTCATCCCCCCTAAAAGTAACCCTTATAGGCAGTCGTGGAGATTTTGCGGTCCTAAAAGCCAAGGAGCAGGATAGATCCTGGGAATAAATAAGACATTAAGAGATGAGGAGCCGCAATGGCCAAAAAAGGGAACTACCCCGAAGTAATGCTAAATAAGTGGTTCCGGGGTAGTTCTCTATAAGCAGAAGAAAAAAGGAGTGGTGGTTGTTAGTTAGTATGCCAAAAAGGGAGAGTCCTACACTGTTGAGAAGCGCCGTCACTCCTCTTTGTTCATAAAGAATTTTCCCCACTCCGAAAAAAAGCCTGTATGGATACCAGTTTTAGTCGCTATGACTTACATTGAATTAAACATTTACATTTCATTGAATTATAATCAAGAAATAACTTGATTCTAATTCTGAATTTCTTCATTTTTAACAAAATAAATTCTACGGGTCTGCTTTACAGGTACCTGAAATAAAACTACCTATGGCTGCATATTATGTATTTGAATATATCACACGCTAGGGATATCACAATCTGTAGTAAGCAGTGCAGCTTTTAGTTGCAAAACCGGTAAAGGACCACCTCTGACCGAGTAGAAAGAACCTACTGAGGGGGAAGAGTGTTTATACCTGGGATTAGTTACTTTCGCGCATGCGCAGAGAACGAAAACTTCTTCTAGTTTCGGAAAGGTTATTTTTGTATACGAGAAAATGAATACGAAAAGTACAAAAACTCTCCATGGTCTAGCCTACTGCACGTAGACCCAAGCCCAACGGCGACGTTCGCCCAGTAGGAGACCACAGAGCTCTCCACGCTCAAACTATCCCACATCATTACTCTATTCCACACTTTGCACGTTTCAGGAATCAGAAGAAAACTTGAGGATCATGATTGTTGAAATCAATTTAGGTTTGCACATGCAGAGGCACCTATCAATGACATCCATCAGGAACCAAATAAGACCCATACCCCACTACTCTTGCGATATCATTTAAAGCGAAATTGGGAGTAATCTCGGTTTTACTGTTACAAGGAAACGGCAAAAACCAGTGATAAATGTATTCTTACATTTTGAAGGAAACCACATTTCCATTTCCTAACTCACCAAATAAAATATTGTTAAATTATTGGCCGCATTTCTTACTTGCAATATTACGCAATATTTCAGATACCGGTGTTCATTAGAATACTCATAGGTTAAATGGAAGCCTCGCACCAAAATTTTCGCAGTAGAATATCGTGGTATAAGCAGAACGATAAAGGAATATATTTGTGGAGAGCAATCTGACGAGGAAACTATATTCCTCTAGCAACGGATGCAAGTGATTCTATTTTATTAGATGCATCGCAAAACATTGCAACGCTTTTCATCCCGGAATTTCTGAACAGGATTTTGGAATTGGGGTCAGGGTAAAAATGGCTTCGTCATTATATTTAATTAATGAAGAATTCTCCCAATGTGCCTTAGTGGATAATGTAGTAAAATACGCAACATGCTTTAGCTCTTAATTTAACTCAGCTGATCCAGGACGTTCCGTCCTGTATTGGCAAAGTACTCAGGTATGACCTTTCACCGCTCCTGGGCTCTGAACCTAGTGGATCACCCATACCGGCCCGCAGCCTGAAGTTGTCATAATCTTCTTTAAATCTATAAAACGCAATATCTAAGTACTCTCTCAGTTTTTTTTATATTTTTCAATTTTTTAAATTATTTTATTTATTTATTCCAAAAGTGCAATTTTCATTTTCCATAGTTGCTGAGGTTTATTGTACGTAACATACCCTCAGGTCCGTTTCTGGGCCATTATTCCTACGTTTTTAGGACGTCCTTCTGAAGCTACGTCTTACAGGCAACGCTTCGTTGATAAGAGGGACGCCTAAATTGATCCAGGGGGGTAGGGGACAACCCAAGCATGAGGAAAAAAATTACCGCATACAAATCCGTTTCAGACCATTCTAAGACCAAATCCGTGAAAAAACCATATACGAGTATGTCTGTGTGTGTGACCCAAATTTTGTCGACGTTGCCCAAACCACAATTCTCAACCAATTTTCGAGATTCTTTCTTTTTTCGATCCAGATTTTAGTCTAGTTGTGCAAAAAACCTCAGAAATTTTGAATTTAAAGAAGGAAGAGGGGGAATTGAGAGGGTATAGTCGAAAAAACGTGGCTTTTTTCGACAAATTTGGTCGACGCTACCTAGGCTACAATTCTCAACCGATTTTCGTGATTCTCATTTCATTCTATTCTACAATTTCAGCCTAGTTGTGCTACAAACCTAGGAAATTTTGGATTTGCTGTCGAGGTGGTTGTGGAGGGGTTAATTACCGATTTTGCTAAACTCTGTCCAAGGTACAAACCTGTGCCGACTTTCGTAATTCTTATTTTGTTCCTTTATGAATTCGATATAGTTTTGAGAGTTTGTCAGGAGTTTCAGATTCCATCAAGAGAGGGGATGAATGGAGGGGGTAATATTGATAAACCATGATGTTTTTTCACAACTCCGATTTTCGTGATTCATTTTTTGTTCAACTTTGAATTAGGTCTAGCTATGAAAATGTAACAGGGGTTTCAAATTTCATGATGGTGGGAGGGGGGGGGGGGGGTGAATGGCGAGGGTAATACTGATAAATCATGATGTTTTAACCATTCTCGTCCGATTTGCATGATTCTATTTTAGTTCAACCCTGAATTCGGTCTAGTTTTAGAATATGTAACAGGACTTTTAAATTCCGTGATGGAAGGGGGTGACTGGAGGGGGCAATAACGATAAATCGGGATATTTTTATTATATTCATCAGACTTTTCGTGACTGTTTTTTATTGTTTGTTCGATCCAAATTTACCGTTGGTGAAGGGGTGAAATGGTGTGAGGGGGGGGGGGGGGGGGAGGAGGGGGATTCCGAGAAATCATGATACTTTTGTTTTTTCTCTTATTTTAATTCACACCAAAATTATATACAATCCTTTCATAGGGACCTCCCTATAATGTATGCATTACTTACCAATGTGTTTCCACTTTGAAGGTAAATTCTGTGAGAAATAGTCACTTTGGAATGATATTTTGTATAACAAAATTTGTAGAGAGTTACTATTATGAACTTTGACATCAACCCCGCTCTGCTACGTAGACTCGTTTAGTTTTCTAGTTTTCTTTCCGCAATTTTAAATTTTTTTGCATTAAAATTTGAACAATCATAGAAAGAAAACTAGGTGCTCAGCGTAGGAGAGTGCAGATTGTGTCAAGATCCTTAGAATATAATCTTCTTCCATTTGAAAACGTACCTATTTTGCACCCATGGGTAACGTTCATTGAGAAATAAACCAACGGCCTTTCTCTAAGCTCGATACTACGAGGTGCCTTAGTCCATTTCCCCCTCCTTCCCATCACCACATCATATTGTTCCCCCTCCGACTTCAGCACCACCCAATTTCCTACTCTCTAAAACCTCCTAAACACGAATTTGAAGGGAAACCACGATGCGCTATTTTTGACTACCTCTGCTCTCTCGTGTTCTGAACTGCTTAGAAATTTTACCCTTTTCTACCAACGTACTTATCGAGCAAGTGGAATAATATGGAGCTTGAATACAACATAATGCAAAAACTGACGGTGAACACGTTCTAGCTGGTTAATATAGCTCATTTGAAAGGAGCTCTAGACCACTGAGGCGTACTATATGGTAGGGAGAACAAGTGACTTATACGAAATGGGTAAAGCAGGTGTATAGTTTAAGTCCCCCCGTATTTCGCTTGTAAACCCAAAATGCTCATTGCCCGGCCGGATATGGCTGCTACGTGTTCAGAAAACTATAGCGGATTAATTTCCTGGGAAGCTGTACCTAGCGATGTTAACAGTGAACTCATGCCGCCCAAATGGTGCTTAATTCATTTCAACAGACTTGAGAGGTTTGTGTAACAGGACCTGTAGGCCATGCGCACAGGACGCACATAGGAGTGCCCAGTAAAACGAAGATTGTGTCCTGATTGCGGGCAGTCCAGATTGCGGTCAAGGAAAAATCTGTCCAGATTGCGGGCAACTAAATGTACCCTGTCCAGATTGCGGGCAAGAGATTAAAGTTGACCCAGGAACATAAAGCATATAACATTTTCAAAAGAGTCTCTCGGACTGTGTTTATGTTTAACAAAATTTGTATGAAGTGCACTCGTGAGTGTGTATATAAGAAGCTGTGTATAAGGCACCACCTGTTACGACGAAACATTACATGGAGCATCAACAATCATCCAATGGACCATCGACGAAACGGAAACTTCCCAAATCAGCCAAGGAGCTGATGCGTGAATATCGTTTGCGCAAAAAACTGCGTACGAGTACGACAAATAAATGCGAAGCTGTAGCTACGTAAGCGTTGTAAATGTTGTTTCGTGTTTTCGAGAAACGGTTGAACCACGGTTGAATGTATTGTAATTTTGAGTTTCTCATTTATTATTTTAAAACAAAAATTTTTAAACAAAAAAATAAAGTACGAGGTACGTGGTGTGGGTGCGAAAGGGGGCGCAACGACATAAAATGTCCCTCGTGGTTGAGTACCAACTTGTACGAAAGCTGTACCCACCGTTTGTGTTTTTTCTTTTGATTAGCCCTCATTCAAGTGGGTACAATTATTACCAAAAGTAGGTACCTACTCCCTAGGTGAAATTCGAACATTTTCACTCTAAATCGCAACAGAACAACAAAGATAAGCTTCCGTAATTGGAATCAGCGGACCACAAACAAATCCCAAATGAGCGGGAAAACAACGAAGTTTTCAGGCTTCTCACTCCCAACTCATGGGAAGAATGAAATCTAAATAGTCTTCTTAGTTACTAGCCGCTCCGGCTCGCTTCGCTCGCCTCCACGTCCAGCCGGGGGGCAAGCCCGGACCCCCCATTAAATTGCTCGCTTCGCTCGCAAAGTGTGACATGTAGGGAATGTTGCTCGCTTCGCTCGCTAAGTGTGGCATGTAGGAAGTGTTGCTCGCTTCGCTCGCAAGGTGTGGCTGTGTAGATGCGATGTATTACAATTTAAACATGTAGGGGATGTTGCTCGCTTGGCTTGCAAACGGTAGGTCCCTAAGGGTAGGTCTAAAGTCTGAAGGGGATGCTGCTCGCTTCGCTCGCTTGAGGAAGTTATACTGCCCACCCAACTTGGCAGACGTTTTTTTCGGTTGGAAATTCTTACAGACAAATTAAATCTTATAAAACTACGTGGAACTACGAAAAGTTTATTCGGGGATGTTGCTCGCTTCGCTCGCAATACTGCTTTTGTGATGCCAACTGCTACCACAACCTGTCTAGGTAAGTAGCGTAACAGCTTGTCCGCAATCTGGACTCATGAACACGTGTCAAACCCTAATCATCCCCTTCAGGTACCCACTTGACCGTAATCTGGACTGACCGCAATCTGGACCGACCGCAATCAGGACGACACCAAAACGAAACCCATTAAAAATAAGCATCATAAGTTACTCCGTGGGTAACAGATGGGATAATAACATCAATCAGAAAACGTGAAAAACTTGAAAAGAAAGTTAAAAAACAGCTTCTCAATAACGTATTGAACAAATATTACATAAAATATAAAAACAAAATAGTTAATTAACATTGCTAAAATAAGATACTATAAAAATGAATTATCAAAACAGTTAATTAAAACTGTTAAAATAAGATACTATGAGGAAAAATTAGAGGACGCAGGAAATGATCCGAAGGGACAGTGGCAAATTCCTAATGAATTGTTGAGGGTGGACGGAAGGAGAGGTCGATGCTTCCATTGTTTCTTGAGATAGCGAAAATTAAAGATATATCTATAGAAAATGCTAGGCGAGTAGCTTGTGACGAATTGAACTTTTTTTTCTCGCGAAAGTAGGGGAATCAATGGCAAATGAAATAAAAAATAAACCATCCTATGTCCCAAGATAATAGTGTAAACTATTGTGGACAACTTCGGTTCAAATTGGAAGAAATGACAAAAGAACATCTAATAAAAGCAGTAGATAGTATGGAGGGTAATTCGGTTCCAGGAGCAGAAGAGATTTCATGTAAGTAAAGTAATAATTCGGGGGGTAAGTAATTCATTTATTTAATGTATTTGAACATGTATGTTCTTTAAATTCGAGTATTCTTTACAAAAAATACATAACTGGAACAGTTGTAGTGTAAACATCATTAACGTAGTGTTTTCAATACCCAATTGAATTAACTATAAGAGTACAAAATTTAGAAATTGATCGTGGTGGTGAGTTATATGATTTACTCACAATTAATAATGATCTATTCCGTATTATAGCGTAAGTGGAAATTTCAAACATTCTATAAATTACAAATCAATATAACATTCATTATTAATTCAGCTTATTCTCATTACCTTATAAATATTGGAACAAAAATAAAATAAAACACTCAATGAACTTCATAAATCATTTCAAAAACATTCAAGGAGTTAACCTAGGCAGTACCAGTATATATAAGCGAGTTAATACTTCAGTCAAACAAACTTAAATTCCTCAGTTTGCAAACTTCACTTAAGAAGAAATATAGCCTTTTTATGTCAAATTTACTTGGTACTGGTACAAAATTTATCAAGTTCGGTACCCGCCACCAAGTCCGAGATATATCTTTTTCTGATCCAGTCATACATAGGGCACTCAAATAGAACATGAAATAAGTTTTCAAGAAGACCCGTGTCACAGGCTGTACATAAAGTATTTGGGGAAATTTTGAAATTATAATTCCTAATTTTAATTGTAAAATGGTGTTTACTTGCCAATCTTATTTGTGCATTGGGTAAAGTAATTACCGCTGTAGTCGTCAGGAATGCCAATCCGTTAGTTCCTTCAACCTTCGATGAGTCTTGGCATACCTGTTAAGAGATTAGTGGTGACTGACCCATTTTTACCATAAGGAAAACGTAGACCCCCCCAGGCAACTTGACCCTCTCAGGTTTACGTTCCAAGGCCGGACGTTGTTCGGACCATGACCGAACAATAAAGTTTCCTCTCTACCTTCCACCTGTATGATCTGAGGCCAGAAGAGCTGTGGACAGACCTAATCCGTACGAGTCTTGTTGGCGCATGGAACCTATTGAATTGTACCTAAGGACTATGAAGTTGAGGGTTAGCGAGGGTTGGTCAACAATTCAAAAACTCTTCTACGCCGACGTTTCGCTATTTTTGTATAGAATTTTCAGGGCTACAGTACAACAAGTGGATAACAAGTGGTACAGTCTGGCATATAGACTGTAAAGACAGCAAAACTGATATAACATAGCTACATAATGTTAACCTAATTACTAAAATGTTTATGCAAAGTCCGATCCATGAATTAATTTGGCTACTTATAATGGAACGTTTGCTAATTAGTCCAGCAGTGAGGTACTTTTGCCTGGACATAATTGGAAAGTTAATGAAATTTTGGGGTGTTGTTTTGGGATGCCTAGGGAAGCTAAATCCGAGTTTTCTGACAAAAAAAGCCTGTGCTCGATTGTGGGTGGCCAAAAAACCACGATTTTTTCGGACTTTTTTCGTTTTTCCGACTATAACTCGAAAAGTATGCCATGTAGAGGTCTTTTTTATTACGTTTTCGGAAAGAGCATTAAATTTCCTTCAAATTTCACTAGTCACATGTTTTTTTTAACCGAATAGCTGCTATGTTACAGCCCTTCCAAAGTACATCAAATTTCTCAAAATGTACAATTTTACGGAAAAATGCATGTTTTAGCCTCATAACATTCATTTGTACGAACTATGACTCACATGTATGTATGTTATACATACTATATGAAACCCCCCCCCCCCCCCCCCCCCCCCCCCCTCTTCCGCCAATGAACTCTTCATTCCCATCATAGTGAGTGTAGTGGATTTATATATGTTTGACTAGGGGTAGGTACCCCTAGAGGAATGCCTTTAGACAAATCCTGAGTCGGGAGAATTTCATGAGTCTGGTGATTCGGGTTTGTTCCTTGATGAGGAACTTGTTGAAGGTGCTGAAAAGTACCTTCAGATTGGTGTTTATCCCTGTTTCCAAAGGGGTGATATTTGTCGGACTCATAGGCACATGTCTCGCCATGTAGAGTGGCGATGTGCCGTTCTTTTTGAATATCTCTTGTGTGGGAGAGATATGTTTCATCCGTCGAGGGACCTCTTTGTGTCCACTGGTAGTGGAAGTCTGTGGGTCTTGAAGAGTACCTTTTTGTTCATTAAAAGTGGAAGACTGGAAGTTCTGAAAAGAACTGTTGTCTTGTGACTACCCGGTCGCAAAGGACGGGTATGTTTCCTCGAGCTGGTAAGCCATGCGAGGAGCCCCAGTTGTAGGGATCTGAAATTCGTGAACTACGTCTATTCCGTTGTTGAAAGGCCGGAATACGTGAGTTTCTGATTGTGTTGGATCCCTCTGTGTTTCAAGAAGGGTTGTCCGGGCGTAATTCGCAGGGAGATCGGCGTGTGAAACGCCGACGATTGTCGCGGAGGGGAAGCCTGAGCTCCCCGGGCCCGTGTAGGAAGCGCCACTATTTATTGTAAGTACATCAATGTACAGTTTTACGTACATGAATATAATAAGGTATATATAAATCAGTCCTCTGTCGATCTTTGTCTTTTTGGCAGAGCTGGCTCGTCATCCTCACTGCCGTCTGTGACATCTGCTTCTTCGAATGGAGTGAACGTGGTGGTCTGATCGTAGTTCAGTTCTTCGTCAGTGTCGTAGTCTGTGTCCTCTTCATTGAAGTCGGGCTGTGGGGAGTTTTCACACGTAGTCCTACAACAGTTTTTGCACACAGCTGAACAAATGAGTCCTGCTTTTTTGCAAATGGAGCCTCCTGCAGTCCACCCACTAGCCCACTTGCACCTGATGATGTCAGGAGATGGTCTGGAGCAGCTTTTAATGTTGTTCTTTTGGGATTCACGCCTGAAAATAAAAAGATTGATATGACATTTCTGTTAACGTCACAAGCGTGGATTATACTAAGAGCAGTAATATCAAATAAAGGTGTGGTACCGTGAACAATGAACGTGAGCACTAGTAATACCAACCTCGTTTGGTTAAGCTCCAGCCCTAGGCAGATGGTATTTTTAGGTGTTTTCCTGCACATCCAAGCCATGTTTGAACTTGTAGGTATGCCCTGTAGGAGTGGTACTTCGCAGAATCTTGAGTGGGGGGCAGTCTGGCTAATTGAAACGTTGGTTTAACCACTACAGTTTGGAATGAGCGGTACCGCAAGCCATCCAAATCATCAACCTCCACATTCCCTCCATACATCTTCCCCAAGAACTGCTCTCCAGCATCAGAGATTTGGTTTGGCGTTGCTTCTGGGTCCTTAAAAATGCTGACTATGTCTGACAGCCAAGGATTTTTTTCAAGCACTTGCACGGCTTTCTTCTTCCCAATTCCAAAGGGAGCTGTTGTTGAGCCCCTCCCACTAATTGCGTGCAGGAAGAGAATGTGCCTAAAAATACCATCTGCCTGGGTAACACCAAACGAGATTGGTATTACTAGTGCTCACGTTCATTGTTCATGGTACCACACCTTTATTAGATATTACTGCTCTTAGTAATTCACGCTTGTGTCGTTAACAGAAATATCATATCAATCTTTTCATTTTCATTTGTGAATCCCAAAACAACAACATTAAAAGCTGCTCCAGACTATCTCCTTTACATCATCAGGTGCAGGTGAGCTGGTGGGTGGACTACAGGAGGCTGCATTTGCAAAAAAGCAGGACTCCTCTGTTCAGCTGAGTGGTAAAACTGTTGTAGGACTACGTTTGAAAACTCCCCACAGCCCGACTTCAATGAAGAGGACACAGACTACGACACTGACGAAGAAGTGAACAACGATCAGCCCACCACATTCACTCCATTCGAAGAAGCAGATGTCACAGACGGCAGTGAGGATGACGAGCCAGCTCTGCCAAAAAGACAAATAACGACAGAAGACTGATTTATGTAGGTATACGGTATTATATTCATGTATGTAATAACTGTACATTCATGTCCTTACAATAAAAAAAATTGTTTTGGACTATTGGAATATTATACAGCACACCTCACTGTGGTGAAATCACCCCCAAATAATATATTACAAAAGATGTCGAACTGCCTTATAACAAACGCCTTTGAAACCCCGAGTCAAGGGCGAACGAGGCAAGCGCGCCCTAGTGAGGATGAAGGGAAAAAGCCTCTTCACCCCCGGGACACACCGAGGGCGCCCAGCAGATTAAACTGGGCGAGCCAATCTCGAGCCACCCCCGACTCCGTGAGGGATATAAATACAGCATCCCATGGCCCAGTAGCTCATACCGATCACAGCAAGCAATCTACAACCTTCTCCTCTCTAAGAAGACCTTCTCCTGCAAACCAGAAGCGATACAACTCCCCTGGCTGAACCGGAAGATGAATTTATAAGCTGGCTGCGATTCAACTCCACCGGCTTGGAGAAGAGAAACTCCCGCCTACTAGAACTTCCAGACGTCCGAATAGGTCGAGCTAGACACTTTGTCTACCTCCCTATTTAGCCCCCGTATCAGGCCGGGGCCCGAGACGGTAACCCGACGAGGCGACACCATCTTGGAGCAGTAAGCCTTGCCCCCGGGTTCGGAGATTTACCTTCGAACCGCCTGCTGGGACAAGCCGTACGACCTCAAGCAGGGCCCACAAACCCCCCGATAGGGCCCGCATTATCGATAGGGCTTCACTCATTCGTTAAGCGTTGGACCCCGGGCAGACACGTTTCACGTGAGATGACATCTCCGAAGTGGTCGTCCCGACTTTAGTTCTTTTCAGAGCTAAAAGACTTCCTCAAGAATGGAGCGGACGCCTAGCTTCTGCCTTCTCGGGGATACACACAAAGGCAATGCGGCCGAAACCGAGGTTTCAACGCCTGACCGCCTTTCCGCGCCTCGTGAGAATCTCGCGGGCGTTTCTTCAACCCTTAACCGGCCCGAACCCTCAAAGGGCGTGGTCTTAGTGCTAACGTCGCCCCTTAGTGGAGATATTCAAAAAGAACGGCACATCGCCGCTCTACATGGCGAGACATGTGCCTATGAGTCCGAAAAATATCACCCCTTTGGAAACAGGGATAAACACCAATCTGAAGGTACTTTTCAGCACCTTCAACAAGTTCCTCATCAAGGAACAAACCCGAATCACCAGACTCATGAAATTCTCCCGACTCAGGATTTGTCTAAAGGCATTCCTCTAGGGGTACCTACCCCTAGTCAAACATATATAAATCCACTACACTCACTATGATGGGAATGAAGAGTTCATTGGCGGAAGAGGGGGGGGGGGGAAGGGGTGGGGGTTTCATATAGTATGTATAACATACATACATGTGAGTCATAGTTCGTACAAATGAATGTTATGAGGCTAAAACATGCATTTTTCCGTAAAATTGTACATTTTGAGAAATTTGATGTACTTTGGAAGGGCTGTAACATAGCAGCTATTCGGTTAAAAAAAACATGTGACTAGTGAAATTTTAAGGAAATTTAATGCTCTTTCCGAAAATGTAATAAAAAAGACCTCTACATGGCATAGTTTTCGAGTTATAGTCGGAAAAACGAAAAAAGTCCGAAAAAATCGTGGTTTTTTGGCTACCCACAATCGAGCACAGGCTTTTTTTGTCAGAAAACTCGGATTTAGCTTCCCTAGGCATCCCAAAGCAACACCCCAAAATTTCATTAACTTTCCAATTTTGTCCAGCAACCCACAGATTTTATGACCTCACTGCTGGACTAAATTATGACACTGAAACTAGGAAATGTTTTAAGTAATACAATTAATAACAAAGTAGGTAGGTAAGGTACCTTGGTAGTGGAGCAGGACCTTGGTTATTATATACCTACTTTGTTATTCATTATTTTACTTAAAACATTTCCTACTTTCAGTGTCATATTTAGTCAAACGTTCCATTATAAGTAGCCACAGTAATTCACACTAATTCATGTATCAGAGTTTGCATCAAAATTTTAGTAATTAGGTTACAATTAAGTACCTATGTTATATCAGTTTTGCTGTCTTTACAGTCAACTGTACCACTTGTTATCCTCTGTTGCACTGTAGCCCTGAAGATGTTATACAAATATAGCGAAACGTTGGCCTAGAAGAGTTTTTGAATTATTGACCAACCCTCGCTAACCCTCAACTTCATTATTATACAAGTGGTCGAAAAAACTAACATAACCAAAGGACTATCCGGCGATATACTAGCGTCCTAATTTCAAGAAAATTCAATTTTCGATTTTTAGATTTTTCACTGTGTGCCGTCGCTTTTACACATGCATCGCGGCATATCTACTCGTATAGTACTTCAGAAGTGGGGTTTAACAAGAAATTCATTTACAACTGATAAACACGATTTATATATTCAGCCGTATTAGCATAGCTAATCTTGTTTTGCATTAAATGATAAAATAAAAGATCTGAACGGTCCACGCACTTCATCATATTGTCAAAACTCTCACTATCAATTAATTGAAAACTCCGTTGAACTCAAGTGACGTATATATCTATTCTGTTCCGAACTGCTCAACTTTTGATATTGTTATTCAAAATCCCATCATATCCTTCCTGGCCTGCCTGGCTTACACATCCGCGAATATCTCCGCGGTCTCGAGGTAGTTCCTCTGTCACACAGTTCACATTTGCATACATTTGCATTTACCATGCGTGGAGACTGAGCCTGCAAGGAGAGGAGGATAAAGCGGAGTAATCTAATTTATGTTTCGCGTCTCCGTCTAATTATTACGCATTTCCCATCAATCAAATTCCGAAATTAAATAACTACCTTTTCGCTTACGTATGTCTTCTTCTGGATAGCGGAAATATTGTTGTCATTTCCGGGACTTTAAAAAAACTGTTTCACAAAAAGCGAAGATTTCCATTTTTGCATTTAATTTTGCATTTTTATTCATTTACTTGTATGCCTCCGTCCCTTGTAATTGTTTTCGGGGTGTCCAAAAGAAGCTCAGTCTAATTTCAGCGCCTAAGTCGATTAGGAAAGAAATTAGCCTCAGAGGTTCCGAAGCTAATCAGTGTCCCTCTATACTTTCCAATTGTGTTCTAAACTTCCAAAATGAGCTCAATTTCATTTTTTAGTACCTTTAGTCGATTAAGAAACAAATTATTCTCAGAGGTATGAAATATTGAATTCATGTTTTCACAAAGGAGCTTCATTCAAAACTGCAGATCCGTTGATTGTCATTTTTAAGCCTAGGTACGTAGATATAAGCGGTAGGAACCCACTGAGAGAAAATTAATGCAAATGATTATTACATCTACCTTTACTAGCCTGCTGATCTGAGTATAAAGACATTCAAGAAGTTAGGTACCTACCAATTGAAAATATTTAAGATAAAATTATGCGCCCAACAATCCTTCGCTAATCCATCCGTATGAACTGTAGTTAATAAACGGGACTTCAAGAAGTCAGAATTCCATTGGAATTATATCAACTCATAGTTTTTCTTCCTTACAAGGCAAATTTTATGTCTATTGATCCTAAAAATACTCAACTGTTTGTTTATTTACATTTATTGCACGATTTCGATGAAATTTTCAGGAATTACGTGGTGTTACGGTAAGCGGTAAAAGTGAGTTGCATCACTGCTGGATGAATATTAGCCCCTGAGCAAGCGCATACGCAAAATCATTGTAATACTTATAACCTAGAGTTTTCATACAATTTCGGAGAAGTTGCGAGTTGAGAGCTATAGATTATGAATTGTATATAGCTATGTCGGATCAATACTAGCTGCTGCTCTTGAAGAAACATTAATTCGTGTGTAAAGAATGACTTTCTGCAGTTTTCATCTGATTTCCATTTGTTCCGAATTCAAGTTTTTAGGTTTCAATTAAATCTCCTAATACTTTGGTATTTGGTAATTTTATACAAGTCGAGATCCTATTTGAACCTCTAACTATAAAACAAAGATGAAAAATAACTTGAGTCAATTGTCGTTTCGGTCATTTATGCATGCGTGTTAAATGATGAAAGGCATACATATCTCTCCCCCTTGTCTGTTTAGAAAAAATGAACTGTCACGAATTGAACCTGAATAGAATTCCTAAGGCTAGAAGAGAGCTTTCCTATTTATGGTAATAGCTCCGAAGGTGAAGCTTAGGTATAGTAGAAGAAAAATCCAATTAGTCTATCCAAAACTAAGTTAAAAACCCGGGTTAGTATATCCGAAACTATGTTAAGGTGTGCTATTACACAACGAAGACTTCAGGGATCAATATGATGTTATGAATACATCTTCTACTGCGGGACGTTTATAAACACATTATGTTTAAGCCACTATTACTTATATAAATATATCTCATGCATCGCTTAAAAATATACTTAGGTCTATGTAGATATCGGTGGTCTTCTTCGATTAATCAAACTTCTCTCAGCTTGTCATGGGCGCCTCCTGACTCCGGCGAAAAGGATAACAAAACAGAAAGGACGCAGGCTGCTTCGCCCTCGCCCGAGTCTCGCGACCGACCACTTCTTACGCAATATTCCCTCCACTTCTCGAATTGACCTGAATATTTCAGATTCTGACTTTTATTTTGGACTTGTAAGTTCAACAGGGGGCGTAGCTCAGATGGTAGAGCGCTCGCTTAGCATGCGAGAGGTACCGGGATCGATACCCGGCGCCTCCAATCAGAACTTTTTGCTCTGCGGAGTATTGCAGTTTTAGTCCCCCCCCCCCCCCCCCCCCCCCCCCCATGGATCTGCCAGTGGCGATCAGTTTAATGACGTATGGTTGGCATTGTCCAAATTAAAATTTGCCCTTTGCAGTGTCCCTTTGGACACCTTGTTGAATCCCACTAATGACCCAATCTTGTCAATTATTTAATAAAATCGTCCGTCCAGCTGGGTGAGGCACATAGCTTCCTCGTATCTGAAACACAAATGTACCTACATCACACCAAAATATTTTGAATAATTCAAAAACACAAGCCATTAAATCCCTGAAAATGTCATCGAAATCGGATGAAAACTGAATCATCCATGCTTGTTACAAAGATTTGAGCTGCAACTGATAATGGTACGATCGTTATAAAGTTCATATGGGGTATTGAGCCCTTTCTCAATTGCTCTCTGAATATGAGTAAGATTTTACGAATAGAAAAAAAAAAAAAAAAAAAAAAAAAAAAAAAAAAAAAAACGCTTGATGGATTTTACGTTATAATTTATTGTGTGAGAATATCAGTTCCTGAGTGATAAAATACATAGGAGGCCATCCTCAGCTCAACCCGCACATGCTCAGAAAACTCAATAAAAATCGAATGAAAACTGTAGCTGTAATGTTTGTTACAAGGATTTTTTAAAATGAATTTGAGCATGTCCAGAGCTACTAATATTACGATCGTGTTGAAATTGATGTGGGATGATTAGATAATCTTTTCCGACAACTCTCTGATCGTGCAAGGGATGAGAAAATGATGGTTTAATGGGAATGGTTTAGTGGGAGCAATGAAGCTGGTAGGGAACCATCTAAAGCCTAACCCACACATCTCTTATAAATTTGATCAAAATTAATAAAGATTGTTATGAGCATTTGCGGACGCCTGACAGACACAAAACGAAACCACAGATTTTTATAATTTTCTAAAACGTAACAATAGTGGGTGTTGCGTTGAAAAACAACATTTGTTCATCTCTCGAAAGAAAAAAACCAATTCTTTCGCTTCCCAAGATGAGGAAGAAAAAGTGAAGAAATAAGAAAGTAATATACAGTTTTATAATAATTTGCAGCGTTTTTATTGTTTTCACGAAAATTTTCAATCCTAGTACGTAATGAAATACACATTTCTTAGTTGCAATCGGATAGAATTCGAATCTGGAAAGCCGTGGTAACTACAGGACAGACAATGAGGTGCTGCTGTGGGGAGGTTGCTAAGAGGATATTCGAGAGGGAAGTGGGAATCTACAAGACGATGGATTGTGAAGAGCAAGCAAATAAGTAAACAACCGAAGGATCCATTCACTTTCCAGTCCCTTTCGCGGCATCTGAAGTACTTGAAGTACTTGCTTAGTCCGAGCTTGGGTGTAACGGTCGCGAAGTAACAAACCCACTTCGGATGTCCGATTCCTGAGCCCCACTGCCCGAGTATGGGTTCTATAATCAGGCGTTTCTTGTGAGAGTTGTACCTAACAAATCTAGATAACGAAGAATAAGACCCACTTTCACCATAAAGTAATTTAACGGAGATTGGCAAAACTCCAATAAAAATAATCTCGAGTATCAAACCTTGGCGTCTTTCACCAACCCTATATGGAGGGACCCAAGTATGGAGGGACTCAGATCAGCTTCCAAACCTCTGAGGCTTATTTCTTTCTTAATCGACTCACGGTGCTGTTATTTAGATGGAGCTCCTTTGGGACTCCTCGGAAACAATTACAAGGTATGGAGGCGCACTGATCAGTAGAGCGGCCTCTGAACCTATACTCTTTCCTTACCTATCGACCTTTTTTTTTTTTTAACATTTACTGTGAAGCGTAAAATTGCGGGGTCTTGGAACTATAAAGGTGTTAACCCTTATGGGAGGTACGATGCGCCATGTTCTGATCATAAATTACATACGGCGGGCGTTTAATAATTTTAGACCAACGTTCTACGTAGAAGGTCTATTTAACATAGAAATAATAAACCGTTGCGTAATAATTTGCAGCGTTCTCGATATTCGAGCCTTTAGAGAAAACGAGCCGTTTAACATAGAGCGTTGCGGATGGTTTTAATCGATTCTTTGGGATCCTATTTACCATTTACAAGCAAAAAATCATTACTGATACCTGTAAAGTTTTTGAGATCTTGATATTTAAATGTTTAGCTCTTCAATGCTACCCTTTAGGGTTAACACAAATTGATGCCGAGCTTTTAAGACCACCTGGACTCCAAATGCGATTTTTAACGTAAGTTTCATGAAGTTTGGTCGATTAATTTCGGAGAAAAGCCGCGGACTCTTTTTTTTAATCCTGTTTTTTGGGTTCTACGCATCTTGAAACGTAAACCAAAATTACGTTCTTCTTCAATACGTAAACCGAAAACGTATTGAAAATAATGAAC
The DNA here is from genome assembly GCA_030762985.1 of Adelphocoris suturalis. Taxonomy (NCBI): domain Eukaryota; kingdom Metazoa; phylum Arthropoda; class Insecta; order Hemiptera; family Miridae; genus Adelphocoris; species Adelphocoris suturalis. The sequence continues at coordinate 57,404,649 of CM061044.1, forward strand.
CAAAATTTATCCAAAACATTATGTTGAAAATCATATTTAATACGAATGTTCAAAAAAATTGGTAAAAGATGCTTAAAATCCAAAACCTTTTTTTAATTGCAGATTATTACTTAGATCAAGATATTTGCCACAATGTAATTGAGAGTTAACCATTTATTTGCGCATAAAGTGCTCAATCAAAACTATTTAAAGTAAATAAATTATGGGTAATTTACGGAAAATCGCTCAAACGTTCATGCTCTACGACTGGTAGGTACATTTTTTTATAAATCCTCCTCTTTCTCCATGTCCTGTAGTTTTACGAAAATTCAATGACGCTGTGTCAATGGTAATTGGTAGGTAAGGGACGTTTTCAGTTGGTTGACTTCTGAGAGCTAATGGCCATTGACAGGGCAGCAGCCTGACCGTAGGACCCTCTCCGGTAGTCCCTTCACCAATTTGAAAATTTCTACGCCGTTCCAACGGAGTCGGTTTTCTCCCCAGCTCGTCTCATGGGAAATGACTGAATTGCTCTTCCAAAATTAACGGTTCGCCGCTCGACGGTTCTTCCTCGATGAAACATCGAATCGAACCTCGTCATTAGAGGCAGCGAAACGAGAAATTGTGTTGCTTTTACTTGGAAATACCAACGCGACGAACGAAATGTCCGACGAACATTACTTACAGCTACCCACATTAACTGATGGTAATTATTATAACTCACTAATTTTCATGTTATTGTTTTCGATGTGTACATATTGCAGCAAGGATCGTATTATTTCACTTCGTAGTTCACTCATTCGGTGAATATATTATAGTTATGCAAATCACCAATCTATACAGGGTGTCTATAAAAATTATGGGACAAACTCATAGAATTGATTTTAGAGCTCATTCCTGATCGAAAGTTGCTCGTAGAGATTTATTTTTAAACGCTTTGTTTTCAATTTCAATACTTAAGATTTTTTTCTCGTGTTTTTTAACTTATGACATTAAAACGGCCATAACTCTCACTAGAATCACAGTAAACCAAAACTTGAAACACCTTTATAAAGACCGTACTGAGACTGTGAAAGATTGTACTTCATAGTACAGAAGTATAATTATGTAGAGCATGTTATGAGTGTATCACATATTCTTGTATTTAACAAGGTCATCCAATTACATTCTTATTCAATTTAATAAATTTCTCAATTTTGATGCCACTCTGCTTCTAAATGTAACTTTTTAAATAACTAGAAGACAAAATTTATCATGTTCTATATCTATATAAATCAAATTATTTATATATTTGTGTGTCCTTTATTAGCGCCCAAAACTATGAACTGATTTTGATGCTGTTTTTCACAGTATGTTCTTTGTACACAAAAGAGAAAGATTGGATATATAGAAATTTCGCAAATCACCTCTTTCAGCCTTAAAATCACCATTTTATTGACAAGCCGCGTTTGCTTCTTGCCTCATTACAAATGCTTCTTTCCAGCTATAACTGATTCACTTCAACAATTTTGCTAGACCGAAGCAACAATCACTTTTTAAAAAAATAAACTATAGAAGACAGAAGGAGGTTTTAGGCGTAAAGGACTTTTGATAAAAAAAAATCAACGATACCAAAACGATTTTGGTGAGTTGAGCCGAGCATTTTCTATTCGTAAAGGTAGATAATTAAAAATTAATATTAAAAACCCTTATTAACTGTGGAAATCTTGGTGTGCAAAAGCTTAACGGGGTTAGGATTAGGATATTGAGGTTGAAGAAACTGGGACGCTTTTACCAATACCAAATAGGTACTTAAAAAAAAAGAGACCAATTTTCAAAAAAATAAATAAAACGAGAGCTAAATATTCTCTCCTATTCACCCAAGGGAGTTGAAATTTGATTGGGTGACCTTCTGGGATATCAAGAGACGAATAAAATGATGGGCTCTTTCCTGATTAGCTGAGTGAGCTAAATTCTGTCCATTTCACCCTAGGAATGTGAAATTTGATAGGGCCTCTCCTGGACATCGAGAAACGGATAAAATATCTTTTCTTCAGACAAAATCTCTTCCCATAAACCATCACTTATAGCTTCCGACGTATCTTTCAAGTCTCCGAAAGGTTGGACTATGCATCAACAGAAACCAATTCAAATGCGCCTCCTATAAGTGACATAACGTCTATTGTATCGTTTACAAAATTAATCACACCATTATGAATCGTAATTGTAATCCCTTGCGTACCCGTATTCACCGTTTATATACCTACTACTTTATTATTTATTTTCAAAATTCTCTTCGCTTCAGTTAAATAATACATTTTAACAAATAAATTAAGATCTGTAACCTCGACTGTGCGAATAATATGTTAGGTGGGACAAAGTCCTCCAGGTCAGCTAGTAACTAATATATTGGTATTGAGACAGATCTTACGGTCGTCAAGTTTGTTGGGTCCCGCTCAAATACTTGCCCTTCCTATTTTTGTAGGTACATATATATTCTTGGTTTCTCAAATAGGTTTTTTGATTTAAAATAACTGAAATCGGTTGAAAATCACGTTATCAATACAAAATACTATCATTTGTTCATTATTTAGCCAATGTGAAGGTTCCTCATATTGTACTATATATATATATATATATATATATATATATATATATATATATATATATATATATGTCGGATGTGAAGGGCCAACAACCTACTAAGGAGAAGGTATGCAACTTCTTGTTTATTTTAATTATAAGTTACTCACTCCGTTGATGAACTTTCTTGATCCAGCCGAAGTTTCTGAGGAGGAGTTGATAGTAAACTGTCGGCGAAATTACCATAATGAAATTCCGACATCGTTGACGGCCGTAATTCGAAAATACCATAAAGATGTCAACGCCGGTTTGTTGATAATAGTTTAGAGGAGCAATAATGAATGGTATATATGGGGGAAATAGCAGCTTTAATTAAAATACTCTTCAAGTTATTACCTACGAAAAACTGTGTTATTTCCGTATTAGATCTACGCAGATCACTGGTATACAGATAAATATAAAACGGAATCTGGGATGAATTATTATCTAATATAACTACATGGTCGAAGTAACCTACCGAAAGAAAATAATTGAAAGACAACTACCAAAAAACCAGGTAAGTAACTACGTCTGCTTGAAGAGAGGTAAACATTTTTGTCAATCCCGCGGGAAATCGAACCCCAGTCACAGACGAGTCAGTTTGAAATGCAAACCACTGAGCTAACGGATCAATGCGTGAAAAACAAAGGATTTTCATTATAGGCTTTCATCGAATGATAGTAACGCCTGCCAAGTGGGGTGGATAGCATAGATTCCTCACTTATTGTAACATGGACGTAATTAGTCGAATAATAAAGTACGTCCAAACGATAGAATGCATAATAGAACGTCAATATATGAGTAGATAATAGACATGCTAATATACGAAATAGGGATATGATTCATGTTTGCACAAGCACATACCGTACCATCAATCCAACGGCATTCACTATCTAAACTATATTAACATGTATCATGTTTTAGCCCTGGGGTCCTAGCGAATTTTGCGAGTCAATTTTTTTCCGCGCACGAAATTAATTACAGTGATTTCCGCCTACAACCGAGTCGTTGCTAGGGAAATGGTACTTCGTCGTTTTTCATCCCACAAAATTCGTTGACCATTCGTTCGAAAGCTCTCGATTTATCCAACAATATTATGTTAACTACGGCGAAGTGCGTGTCCAACAAACTGAGTTATGAGCATGGTTATATAAATAATAGTTTACACACAGGTGATCATTCTCAATAATTGATATTGTGAACATGATTGCAACCGCTTGTTAATTTCTGATGTTTTCATAGAATTTCGAATCAATATCGAGGAGAAAACATGATACATGGTTGAAATTTTTGGTTCTAGAACAGAAATAAGTTTTTTTATCAGGCTATGGACTCGGTAAGATATTTCCTAGAAGTTTACCCTCACAATCCTTGAAAACTTCCTCGAAATCGATCCATTAGTCTCGGAGTGTCAACAAATATTAATTTTGTGCATGCGCAAACGTTTTTACTTAACCAATTGTGATTAAATACATGCGGGTTTATCCAGGACATATAACCAACTACCTTCTGAGTTTGAACGAAATCGGACTAATGTTTTATGAGAAATCGGCGTTCTAAGATAATCATGTTTGCGCTTGCGCACAGACTACTATTAGTGCAACGACAAAGGAACTTGTGGGGTCCATAAGGGAGCACAATCACTGATAATTTCATGGAAATCGATCTTTTAGTCCAAAAGTTTTGCCTGTGTCAATCAATTTTATTTTTGCGCATGCGCAATATTATTTAACCTATTGCAATGTGATTCATAGGGCACCTTCCTGAAACATACACGCAACTACCCGAGGATTCGACGTTATAAAAACTAAGTTTGCGCATGATCACAAGATGCTGTGAATTCGATCGCAATGCAAGTTATATGGGGCCATCTAGGGGCTAACTCGCACAATCTTAGAAAATCTATGTCAATCAATTATAGTTTTGAGCATGCGCTATAGTTATATTGCAAAATAGTCCATAGGGAATCTTGCGGAAAAATATATCTAACCCCGAGGATAATGAAGAAACGACCTTATAAAAACTTCCTGTTTGTGCATTCGCACAAGCTACGAGTACAATTGATCGGACGGCAGTGAACGTCATAGGGGACCGTCGAAGACCAGATTTTTGCAGATCTCTCTTCTTATCTTGTTTTAGCGATAGCTTCTAACAAATCAACTCTTTTGATGAAATATAAAATTTCAGTTGTTTTCATTCTGGAAATTAATTCTACAATCGTATATCGCTATCCGCTAAATTTTGGAATGGAGGTCGCTTGGCTTCATAAGGTCTGATGCGTCTTATTAGAGTAGCTGAATGAGTTCCGGAGCTAATTTCTTTGCTATTCAACGTATGAATAGCAAATTTTCACGTAAAAGACGTAAACCTTACGCCTTACCTCATCACCAGGCGCAAGGAGGTACTGTTTTTAGTTACATTTTTCAAATCTACGCATCTTGTATCGTAATCCAACACATTTTGAGGTAGAGCTTTTTTTTTATTGGATTAGCCTAATTTTTATGAACTAACCTAGTATAGTTTATTCCAGTGATACGATCGTTCACAGGTTATACAATGTACCTAATCATATTATAACATTAAAAATGGCCCTGAAATGGATATTACATTCAGTCTCAGTTTGCAATCCAGTTAGACATGCAAATGCCCCAATTTGCAACCAGAAGTTCCGCTTATTACGCTTATAAGGGAAGCGAGAGATTGGCGTATAAGAGGCAGCGGGTTGCCTCAGGCGGGTAGGAGTTGGAAAGGCCCGTAACCACCATTGTTTTCACTCACTTCACGTAATCGGATACCCATCACACATAACGTTTTTGAAAAGCTCTCAAGCCAGATATTTTGATTGCATACAAATATTTAAAAAAAAAGTTGGATTTGATCAATAATTTCAGAAAATATAAGTTAATAAATATTCTATTCTCGTTTTTATCGTTTCAGTCACTCTGAATAAATAATTTTTGCTGTGCAGCTCAAATGTAAAATTCATCAAGCGTTTTTCATTGCAGTTTCTCATTCGTCAACTCTCAAGTTTTATGAGTACCTCGTGTATGTATGAATGAAGTGCAACTCCAACCATTGGTAATCAGATTTCAATTGTTTGCCGATAGATTCTACCTGACTGTTGTAAGCCTGTGCAGTGGACCAGTTGACAATTTGCAGAGATTGACAACGTTGAGTCTTATTCATAGACTCTGGCGAAAAAGTAAAGCCCCTTGTTAACGAACAGTTTCACAAGAATGGCTCGCACAACTGAATTAACGTCAACGAACAAAAGAGAAGTGTCAGACGTTGAATTTTAAGGACAGCTTTCCAAATATAGGCGTGAATTACCTTCCTGACTACTTGCAGCTTTTCGCATGGACATATCAAAGAAAAAATGGCCAGAATATTTGGCTATTTATACAGATGGATCACTGATATAAGGAATTGCAGGATGTGCACTTGTGGTTCCGTTGGATATTTTATTCAATATACTCAGCTGAGCTTATGGTGATATCTCTGGCATTGGATTATTTTTTATTGTCAGAACATTTCAGAATAATAGTGGTAATGGACAGTCAATGTGGTTTTAAATCCTTAAGTGGAGTCTTCAAATAGAAAAATGTATCTATATTATAGGAGAAATTTCGAAGAAGCTAAGGCGAATTGGAGAATTACTAAATCAACTAGATTCAATAAAATCACTATTGTGCAGACAAAGGTAGCTATGGTAACGAAAATTAGATTCAATCGCAAGAAAAATCGCTGTGTTGTTGCAAAAATCTGTTCTCAAAGAGGATTGTGTTAAGGAAGTAAAGGTATTAGCAAGAAAAGATTGGGAAGTGATCTATGAAGAAAAAAGAGGGGCATCTGCTTGCAGATATTCAAGAAGCGTGATTGGGCTACTGAAAATACCCTACTGGACAGAAAATTCAGATGATGGGAATATTAAGAATAAATGTTGGAATCTGCTCATCATATTTCTTCCCTTTTAATGTGATCACATCTCTATTCTGTGTAATATGTGGAGAAGAGAATGACTTGGTTGGAGCACGTACTGAAGCTATGCCACAGACATGGAGTAAAGAAGAAACTTTTCTTCGAATCTGTTATAATTTTAGAACGACCTTCTAATTTTGACTCAATTGTTCATACTTCAAAATCAAGTGTTATTTCCGGCCTTTCAGTATTTTTAGTTTATAGGAATGTGAAGATATGATGGGCAACAGGTGGAATCATTAAAGAGAACGGTCAAGATGTTCAGGTTGGCTCGGCGGCGACCCCCTTGACAGCGATTCTCTCGTGTAGTGAGTGGAGCCACCTCTACTTCATCCAAGGAGCACCTTTCCAGACGTAGTTCCGGGAGTCGTCAAGGTGGGTGGGTGGGTCTGGGTCGGCCGGGACATGCAAACTCCGGCAGGCAAAGTGTGGAAGAATATGTAGCACATAATTCAAAAACCGAATGAGCGAAAAAATAATAATAATAATAAAAAAAGCGATCTGAAGCACAATTGCTCCGAATGTTGACAACCACATGGGAGGCTGGCTGTTCGATACCTTGCGGGAACAACAGATTTTTTACCTCTCCACAAGTCCTTATAGTTGTTTTGGTATAATATATGTCAAGTGGCTATGTATTTATTAGTTTTTGTTCATTCCAGATTTAAGATAAGATACTTACCTATTTATTTATTTTTTTATTCATTTCAGGTAGGTACAAGTATAGTTATGGAATAAGCCTTCGTAGTTCAAAATTTATGATCATTGGGGGTAATTGCTAAAAGTAAATACGATAAAACAAGATAGGTATTGCATTCCTGAATCACTTGTTTCCAATATGGAAAATCGGGAATTTCATTTTGACGGTGAATTATTTTTTGAAGGAGAGATGAAGGAGGAAATGAACAATGATCATTACTATTAACACTATTCTCAATCGATTTTAATAAATTTAGCACAGTAATCTGCGTAATATGGTTAGGTATCTAATACGGAAATGATCAACTTTTGCTCAACTATTTGTAGAGTTTCTGTCCATGTTTCTATCACATCTAGTTTGAAAACCCTACAGTTCAAAACTCGTATATATAAAATAGTGAATATAGTGAAAAAACGTTACTGAAAAATCGATTTTGACGGTTAGGCCGTCATCAGTAACAAACAATGACCAAAAGTAATAACCAACAGCAACAATAAACAATAGTTATTGTTTGTCACTGATGATGGCCTAACCGTCGAAATCGGTTTAACTTGTAACTCTCGATTTAACTTACTTGTTGTAACTCTCTATTTTTCGTAGAAAGAAAAAGACAACGTTTTTTCACTAACTTCCCTTTTGAAATGGGTTTCCACAACTTCGTCGCGTATGATTTAGTTCGTACCCATAGATATTTTTAAATCACCCAAGTATGTTTTTGCTTCAAAATCTACCTATTTTCTAATTCTAACTACGAATTTTCTGGTCCTACCATTCTTTAAAATTGACGGAAATAACGAAACGAGCACATCGGAAAAAATCAGTAATATCACTTCCACCCTAAATCCCACATTCAATGGTCAAGCAATTCCCCTGAATGGAAACGAACGTGTCAACTTGATAAATGTGATCCGGGAGACCCTGCAGGGCAGCGTGACAAAATGATGATTAATTTCTCAGGTGAACGGTGCGAGAAATATTTTTTTTTTATACATCCCACCGATCTGAAAACCTTTCATCATTTCGCTCTCTCTCAGTCCCTTTTGATGTTCCCATGTCGTTTGATGCTCACTAACCGAGTCTATAATTCAATCGTCGGAACGACGAAAATAGAGACCCCCGCGAAGGGTTAGTTAGTGGGGATTTTCTTTTACTTCTGCCAATAAAGAAAATCATATATATATATATATATATATATATATATATATATATATATATATATATATATATATATATGTATATATATATATATATTTTTTTTTCTTTTTTCAGTAAATCAATCAATAAGATATAAATTGGAAAAATAAAAACGATTTTCGATGAGTTTCCTGATACCTGTGGCAACTGATCGATAACTGTAAACGTCATCAGTCAAGGTCCGATCCCTGTTGTTGCACCTGAGAGCCACTGAGCTCTGCTACGAACTGTGATATCTGATCTGTGATGTATTTATATAGTCTTGGTTTTATTTCACTTTTTGCTTATGTATATAGTAACATGTATATAGTTATTATACTATTTTACATCTAGTCTTAGTTGCATTATAATATTTTTGGGTTCTTTTAAATCCACTTGAGGGGCTAAACGGTGGTGGCTCCCCCGAGTTAGAATCGTGCGACTTGCAGTGTTCCTTTGGACACCTTGCTCAATGCCGCTAATGACTCTTCTGGTTGAGGTGAGGCGTGGTCCGCTGACCGGATTCCTCACGAAGTTTTAGGTAGGTACTCGATTTTTGATGGTTTCACAATGACTGACGTCAGTGACGAAGACAACGACATATTGTCGTCAAGAACAACTTTTAAAGCTTCTATAGTGGTTTCAGTCGATTCTGTGTGGCGAAAACTATTGAATACGATACCAAACACTCTCCTATCAAGATCTTACTTTTGTCATTTTATTTATTCTTTTTTTTTTTTTTTTTTTTTTTTTTTTTTTTTTTTTTTTTTTTTTTTTTTTTTTTTTTTTTTAAAAATAAAACAAACCTAACGTACGAAGGTAACTCAAAGGGTTTTCTTCAGCAACCATTTTGAAGTTTTAGGTGTAGTACGAGATAGGTACTGTGGTAGGGAGTTATTGAGGGGAGGATATACCTTTAGTCCTGGCAATTCCTCATTTTTGATAGACTTTCTTAAAAGCGCTTTCCAAGTTGGATTATTGCAAACATAATCACTCGCAAAGTGGAATGCCATTAGAATGAAGGAAACAGACGATAATGAAAAACTTTGCCTATTCCCTTGAAATATATTAAGTTACAAGTTAGATCGATCTTTGAAGGTTAGACTATTACCAGTGACACCAGTGACAAACAATGAACTTGTTATGTTGTTCTTAACAAGGCTTTTCATTAGCTTTCGTTTTCTTAATAGAACTGAGATTATTAGCCGAAACATTCCAGGGTTTGATCGTTGTAGATAACTAGTTTTCTACGGAACGAAAGTAGTCAAACCAGAATCAGAAAGTTTGAATGAGTTGGTATTTCTCATATCAAAACTTTGGAAAATAATGAACAACTTACCTTTGAAGAAGCTTTCCTCGGCATGAACTAATTATTGTCTTCAGGTATTCCTTTTTTGGAAAAGAACTTTCTTCCTCTCTCCCTTCCCAATCAAAAGCAGTAAGCACCCTCAGAACTAACAACCTAATGCTTTTGAAGCTCCTCAGCTGACGTTTGTCTTTTCAACCACGGAGCACGCCATTAAACTTATTAGGGTCTATGGTCGAATAAATATTGAAACGATCCCCTTCGCAATAGTAATGAGGTACGTCCTGGAAAGCTTTTCCCACTGCATTAGGGTGGCAGAAGGATCACTTTTCATCATGTCTCCATTGAATGAAAAATGACTGCCGCCTGACAGGGAAGAGATGAATGGCGGATGTCGAGTGATGTTTCGTTTTCGCGAAGGTTCGTTTTCACCGGTTCTATATGAATATAGGAGGTCGCAGGGGTCGTCGTTTGGGTTAAATTTCAATCATGCGTCGAATGGGTCTTCCTCATCTCTCTCGGGGCTTAGGCAGACACACCTCATTAGGTTTCGTGACCTCGCCTACAGCTGATCATGTTGTCAACCACTTTCTTTACTTTGGCGTCATGTAAAAGAAAATATTGAATAGAATGGTGAGCTGAATTCACAGATATATTCGATATTAGATATACAAACGAACGAAAACGTAATATGTGATCAATATTATAAGCCTTGCTAAACGGGCATGAAACAACCTTACGACAATACATAACTATAATGGAATCTTGATGGAGAACTGAGACGGAAGGAACAAGTCATTTAAACAATATATATCCCGTATTAGAGAAGCCTTCTGCGCTGGCAATTAGAGTGTAGATGAATAAACCGCTATCTCATTGTTATAGTTACTATAACCACATACTGTAAGAAACTGAATGAAATGAAACAAAACGATAAACTCGAATTCCATTTCTCGAAATTTCATTGTAATATATTATCTTGGTTCAATCCCTGAAAAGTTCATCCAAATTGGACAAAAACTATAGACGTCATGCTTGTGACAAAGATGTAACTTTTGCTCATGCGCAGCACAAACTAATGATTGTGATGAAATTAATAAGGGAAAATCCAGACTAACCATCGAATATGAACGAAATCGGACGACAAGCACGTGTGAAAACGGTGTTAAATGTCTGCTACTACCTACTACCTGATTAAGCGAATGTATTTGGTCAATGTTCGACTTTCAGAGCCTGTTCTCAGTGTGCGTTCTGCGTGTTTAGAACGGTTCTGGGCCTGCGCAGTCGAGTTTTGTCGTTCGCAGTGCCAGTACACCCAGTTCCGGAACGCCGAGTACAGCGTTCGCAGTGTTTTGCGAACCCAGTTCCGAACGGTTCTGACTGTCCCCGTTTTTTTTTCGGAACTGTCAGAACTCGAACGCAAGGACGTAGTTAACGCATGCTCATTTCACAATTTTTCGGATCTCGTGGAGTAAACAACTCTCTTCTTCTTCATCGAAATCATACTTAATCATACTTTAGTCTCTATACGTTAGTATAAGTACCTATTCTATGATCGAAATGTCAACTAGCTCGTCAAGTTTGGAAAGTGATAGTTTCGACGATGGTGTTTAGTTTGTAAATGATGAGGACCAGATTGAAGTTATAGTTAGATCTCGTCTGCATCCACAAAACTCATTTTTTTTTTTTTTTTTTTTTTGCCGTGATATTTACGGGCAAAATAAGTAATTTATTCATGGGGAGGAAAAATATTCTGAACAGGAACACCAGAAGGTAACACGAGTCGATTGAGGTTACAAACAACAACACAGGTTATTCCACTTCCAAGTTCTGCTATCGTTCGCAGTGCAGAACGCGGTTCCACAAGTTCCGGAACGTCCCGGGATTTCCCGTCCCAGTTCTGATGAGTTCGAGAACTGTCAGAACGTGAACTGAGAACGAAGCTCGGGTTTTTCACTTTTAGGAACCAGTAAAAGCGTAATCCAGGCTAAAAAATTGGACACAGGTTTTGGTCCCACTACTAGGCACTGCAACTCCAGTATAGAAGGCAGGGAGACGTACCTTCCAATACTAGGCATTCGATTCTCGATGAACTAGCTTTCATCAAATTATGTTTCCTCTTATCAATAGTGTATTAAAATAACATTGAGACCTCACATCATCATATCATATATCAATATATATCATATTTTTTAATCCTCCTAATGGACTTTCCTAGCCATAATAATTCTATAATACTCGTAGCCACAAAAAACCAATAAAAATCAAAAAATAAAAAAAATCGGAAACACAGAGAGTAAAATTTAACTGAATAATTGTTTAACAAAATATATCACATTGAATGAATGAAAAGGTTTTATTGTAATAATACTTGGTTTTCACGTGATAGGAGTAACATTCGATATTGCCGAACAATTCAGACACCTAGCTATGTAGGTACGTTATACCAACCCACAATAAGACAAAAATACACTAACGGAACGGATTATTTATAATTAAAACTTTGCACTCCGTAATAACCTCAAAATCGTATCACATTGGTTTCATTATAAGTTTTTATGGGAAATATTTTAAGATATTTGGGTATTAGAAGGTAGTATTGAGATTTTGCTATTTCCATTCAAGAACATACACATCAACTTTCACTGCCATTTCACCCCCTCTTGAAAACACAGTTAAAGTTCAGTGATTGCGATAAAACGCGACATGTCCTTTCCTAATGAATTATCGTGATAACTCCGTCAAAATAAACACATCCTCGTATCTACACGATCACAAGGTTTTTTTTCCCCAAATGTAAAGATATACAAAAGCCCTACCTTTCCTTCTCAAGTTGTTTATTGTTCCTCAGGTGTGCCAGTGAATGTCATTGCCATTCAATCACCCATTGAAAGGTGGGATACTTCCCATCACAATACATTACTCAGGACGAATACCTCGTTCACCTGTTGCACATCTCGCTCGTACTTTATGTCTACTTGAAGGTTTTTCTATATTTTAGTAATGCTGATGTTTATAGTCTTGGGCATCTCTGTCATTTGCTCATCTATCACAACTCAGTTTTCTTAATTTTTTCTGCTAATGGAGGGGGTGGTGGGATAGTTAAACCATTGGTCTAAGGAGAGGAAGAGAACATGTGATTAGAAGAGGAAACGGCTTTGATTGAATGAGAAATCTTAATTGGTTCTTCTTACTTCTCTTGATATGTTCTTTTTTCGAATAAAATTCACCTTTATTCGTTTGGTCAGATTATCTTGTCGAAATGTTTCAGTTTGTAGCTTGATAAGTACTTGAGATTTTTTCTGAACCCCTCCAAAAAACTTATTTACTCTTACCTTAGTCGTATATCGGTGTTCATACAGAGGAGACATGATGTAAAATATAACCTGAAACCAAACCCGGATTGAAGGATTTATTGGATATCAAAAGATAATATCGTACAGATTTAAAGTTTTTATCGGCGACCAGGTAAGCGGGATTATGATCCTATTCTCCCCCTCCATTTTTCAATTTACTTCAAAATCCAATCCTATCTCCTTGAAAGAAATGGAAACGGTTGGATGTAAATTATTCCGATGGCCATTCGAGGGACTTGCTTATCTGCCGGTAATACACAAGTTGCTTTCTATTTTCATTCTAATACGAATTCTTCAAACGGAACGAGAATACTCAGAAGAGTTTGTTGATGACATAAAAGGGTTTACTTAAGCGAAGTAAACCCCACATTACCCGTTCGTCGAAATGTTTCCCAGTGAGACTTGTTTATATGAATCCAGTAGATTTTCCATGGAAAATACTTGTTGCAACAAGTAAGGAACGAATAACCGTGAATAAAATCGTTTTACCGGATTTTCGTAAGAAACGAAGCTATTGCAATGGGTCCAAAAATTTTAAAATCAGAACTTTAAGCAAATTAATTTGAGGCATTCTGAAACGATTTCTGAAGTATTTGTATTCTTAGCCTGCTCTGATAGTGGGTGATCAGCCCCCGCCTAAAAAATAAATAAATATGTATACATATGTGGTTTGAGATTTAAAAAAAAAATCAGTTCTTGCGCAAATAAATCAAGCTTTCCGAAAGAAAGGACCTGCTCGTTGGCCAGCACTTTTTGAGCACATTAAATTGATACAATTTCAAGAGATGTGCTCAAACCTCATTATTTTGTCAACAAAAGAAGTTTATCAACGATGATTTAGAGCACTGAAGAATGTTTGCAGAAGATTATGCTGTAAAATGTACTTGGATTTTGTAAATATTTGCTGAAAAATCGATAAAAACGGACATTAACGCCTAAAATCCAAAATATTTTTTGAATTGCAGATTATTTTTTAGAACGAGTTTTTTCTCCATGTAATTGGTGTGTAGTTAACAACTTCTTTACACTCAAATATCTAATCAATGTAACGTTATAATATATGATAATTTACGAAAATTCACTCATATGATCGTGCTGCATGGCTGGCACTTTTTCAAAAGTTATTTAGAAGAAGGAAAAATATATATTGAGTCCACACTATATTAAAAAATTGCTACACATTATCACGCAAAGGTTCATAGTTTCTGTATTACATAGCTCCCCTACGCAGATCACTAGTCTAGAATAATTGAACGAAGGCTAAAACTCTCTAAATATTTCACGTTGGCACATATAGAGAGGGAATTAATGAAATTACAACATTTTACTGATCCTTTTCACGCGTAACAAGAGCTAATATCTAAGAACAATGATATAACTGAACTCAAGTATTTCAACACTGATGTAGGCAGACACCGACTGAATATTAATGAGCTAAAATATAACACTACTTACCCGTAACTATTCATCATATATAGATGACAAAAAGTATTATAAAAATGAATGAGTTGATAGAAAAATTAAAAATGATGTTGATAAAAATCAAAAATGATGAATACCTTCCTTGAAACAATTCAAGAAGTTTGAGCAGCAAATAATACCTGTTTGGTCGCGCGCCATTGCCTCACTCTGCATGGGGTTAAGTAGTAGGTAGCGGCGCCCCTCCGGTCACTAAGGAGACTGCACGGAACAAGTGATTGAGTCAGGTGATTGAACAGAAAAAATGATGGTTGATGAACAATATATTGCGGTTCGCGTTCGGAGTTCTCTTTATATACTCTGTTTCTTTGTATCCTTATAAGAATATAATTTTAAACTCTCGTAATAGTTTCTTGACCACGTCCCTAGCGGGAACAATACCTAAAAAATGGAAGCATTACGTCTGAAAATAATTCGTGGCTTTAATTGTATGCATACGTGAACGAATACTTCATAACATGCTTTTCCAACGACGGATCCAACTGAACACGGTTGGTATTTAATTGTAGGCAGGTAGGAATCTACCAATATGGTTGTAAGAAGTAGTAGCTCCATCTCAATAATTGGACGACATTATCACAAATGAAATGAGTGAGATACTTTTGATCATAATCCTAAATACAAAAATTATCATACATCGAGTACTTATGTATTGTAGATGAATTCGGTGAGATTTTCTGAATCAAAATATGAATATGATCCACAAGTTGAATTCTAAATAAAATTTTAAGTCAAATGAGCTTAGTTAATATTATATAATCACAGGGTCCCGTATCTGTTCCCTCCGTTGAATTTCTTCACTTCATGGGACAACCTTGAATCGTGGGTATGTTTTTGGGCACTCTATTTTCATATCAAAATTTCAATGGTTTCCCAGAAGTGGAGAAAATTGGAACTTCTTGTTTCCATACACATTGAGAAAGCCAACCGCCGAAACATCAAAATACGGATTTACCGATAAGGGCAAAGGAAACCTAAAACAAACAAATGTTGAAATTAAAGGTGGAAATCGCCTATGATTCGTAATACGTATAGTTTTCACCTATAAACACAGGGATGCCAGCCCAGCCAGCTCAAGTGGGAGAGAAATACGTTACGGCCATATGGCGCCGACAAAACGTCACACCCCTCGGACGCGGCTGTCCTCCAGTGGAAGAAACAGTATAAATGCGCTGCTGGCTGAGCTGATATATAGATATCATTCTATAGCAAACTTTTGACTTGTTGACACCTAAAACCTGATCTTTCCACCTCAAGCCGTGGGATTCTGCATCCCGTTCTTGATCCTTCCAAATTTAGGACAAGGTTTTTACATTCAGGCTTCAAGCTTTCTAAATTTAGATCTCGGGATTTCGCATTCTGGCCTCTACTTCTTCAAATTAAGGTCGAGGGAATATGCATTTAGCCTTTGAATTCGTAGTAGGCCATGGAATTCCACATTACAGCCTCGCTCCTCTTAAATTTCCACTGAATCAAACGGAATTCCACATTTTGGCGTTAAATTCAGAGCTCTCTATCCTTTCAGTATCCATATTGCTAACTAAAGTATCTAGTTACTAAGGTTCAAAACAGTCGGTTCAAAAGTCCAAATTCCATACTCACTCAGCTAAATTCACACGTACATTTTTATTAACATGTATCATGTTTTATCCCTGGGGTCCTAGCAAATTTTGCGAGTCAATTTTTTTCCGCGCACGAAACATATAGTGTTACAGTGATTTCCGCCTACAACCGAGTCGTTGCTAGGGAAATGGTACTTCGTCGTTTTTCATCCCACAAAATTCGTTGACCATTCGTTCGAAAGCTCTCGATTTATCCAACAATATTATGTTAACTACGGCGAAGTGCGTGTCCAACAAACTGAGTTATGAGCATGGTTATATAAATAATAGTTTACACACAGGTGATCATTCTCAATAATTGATATTGTGAACATGATTGCAACCGCTTGTTAATTTCTGATGTTTTCATAGAATTTCGAATCAATATCGAGGAGAAAACATGATACATGGTTGAAATTTTTGGTTCTAGAACAGAAATAAGGGTGAATTGTTTAATGAATAAATTGATTAAGTGATTTTAATTTTTTTTTAATGCGTGATTGAGGAAGGTAGGCACCTATTCAAGATACCATGTACCCTCTACCGAAGGAGGAGAGAGTTCCTACCGAATTTTAAATTCTTAAGATCAACTGGGGAGAATGTAACGTTCGCGTCTGATCAGGATGGAACTGGCCATTTCATTCGATTCTTCTTGTCATAGAGATATATCATTACGAATTTTAACTTCCCGGAGAGAATTTAGCTAACTCAGCTGATAACGAAAGAGCCCATAATTTGAATCGTCTCTCAAAATGTCCTAGACAGTTTCATTATCGAATTTCAACGTACTAGGGAGAACAGGCTAGCATTTATTTATCTCAGCTGATCAGGAAATAACCCCATAAATCTGTAAATCTATTCGCCTCTTGATGTTCCAGGGAGGCTCGCAAAATGGTTTCGTGATTTGGTCTAGAAATTCGGTCTCACAGTTTTTTTTTTTTTTTAAAGCAATAAGTAACGTTTTTATGTTGATATAAATTGAATCTTCCGAAGTTAACATCAGAATTTAAATCTTCCGAAAAGTAGTTAGTATGATATAGGTTACTTTCCTCTAGTTAATTCATTTGTTTGTTGATTGAAAATAAGCTAGGTATACCTATTTCGTGTCTATACCCTTTTGATTGAATCTATGCGATTGAAAATAAGCTGGGTATACCTATTTCGTGTCTATACCCTTTTGATTGAATCTATGCCCCAATTTAGCGAACTTTACAATCAATAAAATCCAAGTGCCCCGGATACGGTGTGGAAGATGCTCGATTATGGGTTCCTGAAGACGAATGCCATTATTTTCTATTCAGCTCTCTGTGTATTACGGAAGTTTTCTAGTGCAACACGCTCTCTGAAGCCAAAATTAAAACAACGAACTTGGATCTGCTGCACTGCGAACGAAAAAACTAATCTGCACAATAATGCGAAACTTCTAACTGTACTGCTAAAGCTAAAGACGTTCGAGTACCTAAGTACTTCGTTTCACCTTGGATATTGGAGGCAAACACTTTTCAACTTCTTATATTCACAGTTACAGCTAAATGGCTAAGTTAGAGGTTCTACTAGTTTAAATAACTCCTACAGTTTAGTGATTGTCGACTACTTTACTAAGTTTCGCTGTTTTTGCAAGTTTTTCCGAGATCCGAAAGTTTCCTAAGTTAACACGTTCCGAATGTTTAGGCTCATTACTTTCGCATCCGCAGTCTGCCACTACCAGTTTTCCCTCGCAATGTTTCATCTCTTAAATGTAAAACTAACAAGTAAGTATTGATTTTTTAACAAACGATGGAGGAACTGCTTCATTATTGTGTTTTGTTCCCAACGAGTTGACTGTGTGTGAAGGGAGCCTAATGTTTTGCCTGACAAGACGGGCCAAGCCTGGCGTCAGGCAGCACCATCGTTTCAAGCTTTCGAGTTTATAATGTATTTAGTACTATGAAATATTCATGTGGCAAAAATTAATCAATCAAACTATTCTATTATATTATTTTGCTCTGTTTTCCCTCTCAGAGGTTTTGCAACTCTCGTATTGTAAGTTATCATTGCAGGTCAGCATACTAACAGATTTCAGTGGTCTTCCATGAAATTACGAAAATTACTACAAATAGTTTTCACACCACAATTGGCATTGAGAAAACCATAGCCAAAACATCAAAGTACAGATTTACCGATGAGGGCAAGGGAAACCAAAAATATACCTATTGGTCACACCGCGATCATTTTTTGAACCAGTACTCAGCTTCATATGAAGAGTACAGGGGAAGAACAGGCTATCATGGTTTTTCCTAGTTTCGAGAAAAACGAATTTTAATGCAAAAAACTCAATAAAATGTATATCCTGCAATCATAAAATCTGAAATTTTGAAATTATAATGTCAACGTCCAGGTAAAAGCAATAAAAATGACAAATTACCTCACGGAATTAATTTTATTGAAATATAACGGGAAAAAAGCCGAACATCACAAAAAACGGGATAACTCCCTTGACAGTGAGTGATTTCCTCACTTGTAGGTTAATTTCTTGAAATTCCTCCTGGCTTTCTCAGTACAGAATATTTTTGAATAAATCCAATCCCTGGATTTTTTGGAAGAGATCGAAATTTTTCTCGTGTAGGAACTTGATGGGAAGTGAAATTCTGAGCCAGATCTTTTCTTTTTTTGGCAGATTCGGCGTCACAAACTTGCTAGTAAATTCTGCATTACAGCTCTAACGATTATAGATTAGCCAATGGTAATCAACATGAAATTTTACTTCTCTCAGCCGCCTTGTCTCATTGGAGCTTTAGGAATAGGTATACTTTGTGTCAAGAAAACCCGCTCAATGAATATAGATGTTGATCAGGCCAAGAAATCAATGTATAACACCGGAACAAACGATGAATATTGAATAGAGACAGCAACAGAACGGAAAAGTGGAAGAATGTCAAATATGGAACATAGCTAACCTGCTGTGATTCAGAGACGGGATAATGAACTAACAACGATGGGGGAAGTGGCAGCTCTAAGTTAGCCCGTTCTTTCCCTGGACCGCTTCCGCCCGTGCTCTCGCTGTGTACGAAATATCCACCCGCTGTTTTGAAGTTTTTGAATTCGTTTATTCCCTGTTTTGACTACACCCCATGTTCGGCTACCCCTAATACATAAGGTACCATTCTCAACTCACTTTTGACAAAAAATCGAGGTAACCCGTTCTTCCCCTTTACTCTTCACATCTCTTTTGCTGTCTCCCTTGTTAACCTAAAAACCACACTATTTTTTCCTTGTTATCTGTTTTTGTATTCATATTTGTTCATTTCACGTCCATAATCTTCTTCAATGTTACCTTGATGTTGTAGTTTTTCTTCATTTGTTGGCTTAACCAGTTGGCCGGGTATCTTGTTAATATCTTGTTTCATGTAACCGTTTCCATGATTACATCTCCTATTTCGTAGAGGTAGCTTCACCAATAATTATAGCAAATTTCCGTAAAAAATGAAGCTATTGCAATGGCTCCTAAAATTTTCGAAACAATGCTTAATTGAAATCTGTTTTTAGACATTCTGAAACGGATCTTGGAGTTCAACATTTTTAATATGTATATATATATGTCCTCCCAGACGATTAATAGAATTGAGATAAAAATTCCGTTCTTGCCCCAAAAAATCAAGTTTTCCAAATAAAAGGACGAGTTCGTTGGGCAGAATTTTTGAACACATTAAATTTGTCAAATGTAAAAATAGCAAAAGACGGCTAAAAATGGTTAAATTTATCTTTTTTAGCAGAATATTGCTCAAATAAAGTTTATTAACTATAAAATAGAACATTCAAAATTTTAAGTAAAAAGTTATGGTGAAAAAATGTAATTAAATTTCATCAAAATGCGCAAAAAAAAACGATAAAAATTACAAAAATGTTAAAAATCCAAAAAACGAAGAACAATATTTGAAACGCAGAATAATATTTACAACGAAATTTTAGGCAAAAAATTGGTAGTTAACAATTTCTTTTCCCTCAAAGTCCTTAATTTTCAAAACTGATGTAACATATATAGTACGATAATTTACGAAAATTCGCTCATACTACCATGCCGCATGACTGGAACTTTTAACACAGAATGTGTTTTAGCCATGGACTAACTAGCCGAAAATGGAACGCGGGATGGGAACGCAATGTGTGACGGATGATTTCCGCTTACAACCGAGTCGTTGCTAGGGAAATGGTACTTCGCCGTTTTTCATCCCACAAAATTCGTTGACCATTCGTTTGAAAGCTCTCGATTTATCCAACCATATTATGTTAACTACTGCGAAGTGCGTGGCCAACAAGCTGAGTTATGAGCATGGTTATTTGAATAATTGTTTACACACAGGTGATCATTCTCAATTATTGATATTGTGAACATGATTGCAACCGCTTGTTTGGTTGTCACTTGGTTGCGCGACAACGCAAACACATTCTGTGTTTCAATAATTTCGTCCGAAGTATGTAAATAGAGGTAACCGGGGGTCCAGGGGGCTTGCCCCCTGGCGAGGCGCGGAGCGCCGAGTTTTGAAATCGTTATTGAGGTATAAATAATACTTTTCATGTTATCATAAAATTCTTCCTATTTGTAAATCTAATTGTCAAATGTGAAAAGTGAAGTGAAGTGCTCTACATCTCTATTATTTATCTTTTATAAACTCTTTTTCCTTTGATTCTTCGTTGGGGAGATCAAGACAGCCATAGTTCCCTGGAGCCATTCTGGAAGGAGCATGTTTTCTACTTCTTTCTCCCAACTTTTGCCTACCAGTTGCAACTTAATCTCTATTTTCATGCTCTTCATCTATACTCACCTAGTGTATCTTGCGAGACGTGTTACCGAAGTAACTTTGGACACGCAAAAAGTATCTTTTTTTAGCGATACTTACTTACTTATCTCCTATCACTCCTGAGAGGAGCATAGGGCCTCAACGAAGTCTCGCCATCCCTCTCGGTTTCCTGCTCACGTCTTGACTTCTTGCCAGGACTTCCCAACTGGACCAGCCTCTGCCTCCACCGACCTTCTCCAGATCGTATGTGGACTCTTCTTCACCCCTGTGGGTTCCATGTTTGATGGCTCCTTCATCATTTCTTAGTGTGTGACCGATCCACTTTCATTTCCTTTCCAGATTTCGCAGCCATAAAGAAAGACGGGTTTTTTTTTTTTTTTTTTTTTTTTTGCTTCAACACAAGGATATACAGCCGTAATAATATTTTAAATCATATGGAGGGGTTAAGGACTAAGTTATAAGGACATAATGTAATAATATACCGGAGATGTGAAATAAACAATAGTCTGTGATGGTTAAAATAAAATGTTCACTTTTTCTATGAAATCATATATAATTGACTAGGTTCGATATTTTCAGTAGCCAGGAGCATAGCTGTTCTGTCATCATTGGGTGCTGGGCACTTAAGTATTAAGTGTTGGGGTGTATCGTCAAATTCGGTGCAATATTGGCAGAGGAGGGATTTTGTGTTCCCGATCGTGAATTGGAGGAGGTTAGTGTTGCGATGCCCGTTTTGAAGTCTGCTTAATGTTCTGTAGAATTTTTTCGGTTTGATATCAGTCACTTTGTCAAACCAGGTTGCCTTCTTTGGAGGAGGAAAGAGATACCTCCACCACCTACCACTCGGGAAACCGGTATAAGGATCTCTTTCCTCCCCCCCAAGGACGGACTTCAAATTTGTATTGAACAAACGGAGCTTGTTCCCGAGAGAAATATTCGTATTTCTCCTAACCGGGTACAGCTGGTCGAAAGAACCGTTCGCCTCCCTAATACTGCTCCTTACATCCTCATCCGCTTCTCCTGCTGGATCAACGATTCTCCCGAGATATTGGAAGGAGTCCACCAGTTTTACAGGCACTTGCATTATCGCAGAACTCAAGTGTAGGGATCCCCCCCACTCTTCTTTTCTGCCATCAAATTGTCTTTCTCGATAGTATCGATTCAGCCTCCCAACACATCGATTTGCTCATTTTGAAATCAACCAACAAAGCAATTAAATAGTTCCAGTTAATCCACAAGTAAACATTCCGATTAGTTGGACATGTAGGCCAGAATGATGTGTATAGCTTAGTGATCTGAATGCTCGCAAGCTCGTATCTTAGAAATGCATAACATCAAGTAGTCAATCCCTTAGTAAAAATTCAGATTAAAGTTAGAAATGTAGGTCAGAATGATGTGTATAGTTTGGCGGTTTGGATGCTCGCAAACTAGCATCTCAAAATGAGATAATATCAGGTAGTCAATCCCTCAGTGAAAATTCAGATTAGTTGGACATTTAGGACAGAATAATGTGTATAGTTTGGTGGTCTGGATGCTCGCAAGCTCGCATCTCAAAATACATTAACATCAAGTTGTACATCCCTTAGTAAAAAGTCAGATTAGTTGGACATGCAGGTCAGAATGACTTATAAAAGTATATTTCAGAGTTTACGAACCGAAACACTTTTCTGACCGCACTTGAATCGAACCCAGGACCTTAATCTGTTTAGCTTTTCATCATAACCAATGGTCCACGCCAGGCCTTGTGATAAATTGAACAATCACAGTACTTCACTACTCAGTAGGGAATGCTTTTGAAAGAGGCTGCTAAAGCGCTCTGAAACGACTCCTATCACTGCATCTGAATGCATCAGAGAGGTTTTGGAAGGTTCTGTTTTTTCCGCATCTGTTTTTTCCTTTACTTCGGTGACAGGTCTTGCAATATAATAGTTTTACTATTTACTCGTAAAACTATTATCTTTTGAGACGTGTCATCGAAGTAACTTTGGTCTCGTAAAAAGTTCCTTTTTTAGGTTAGGCCCCAATAAAAGCGTGTTCCACGTTACAAAGTCTTTTACTTTCGTTTCGAGTTTGTAACATTTCCATGTCCAACCAGCATCCAAATACCAAACTTCAAACAGGCAAACCAGACCAGACTCCACACTCCAAATTGCTTATCGGTTGTTTGGTCTAAAATAAACTGTCACCTGACCCCCGGTCCAAAATCATATCCAGGTTAAAACAATTACAAAGGTTCAATATTAAAACTAATAAAACAAGGTGGCTTTTATATTTGAAATAATAATATTCGTAGTAGTTATGACCATTTCAGAGCCTGAAATCAGGGCCGAATTCGGCCCATAACCGACAGGCTAGATAGATAAAAAGTTGTAAATTCAGGCTGGTACGTGTAAATATGTTTTTCAGAATGCGAAATACGTTCTGAAAACTGGGTAGGTATACCTTTCAAGCCACATTTATGTGAAAACCACAATAGGTCGTTTTTAAAATACTTCATTTGGTTCCTCTCAATGATATTCAGTAACGCAATCCCATACTTCAAAGATACCTATCGATGAAATATCCCGACCACAGGAAGGCTTTTCGCTAATCAGGTCGTGTCATTAGTAGCACAAAAGGTTCTACTAAATCGTTGAATTTAATTGGTTGTCGTGCCCCTAACGAGTCGCTCTGCTTTTTTTTATTTTCTTTTTTTTTGCAGGAATGTGTGGCTAATGCTTATTTTGTAACAAGCTTTATAAAAAAGGCCTTATGTCCTTAAATTGGTTTTTTTATGAAACGCCAACAAATTTCGAAATGCTTTTTTTTTTCTTTTTTTTTCAAACGCGTTTTTTGTATCGTCTCGTCGTATATCCGATTCATGTTTTGAAAAACGACGCCGAACAGACTGATACGTTTCCCCCACATGCACTTTTTCACACCCGCCAAACATGAGTCGGATCTACGACAAGACGATACGAAAAACGCGTTGGTTGCCCATTGCAGATCTTTGGTACATACTATGGACTTCAAAATTGTAGGAAGAGAAAGAATCAGATTTTCAAAAAATAATCTTTCAAGGATACAAATTCTATTAACCTCCGTAAATACACTCAAAACATGAGCAAAATTTACTCGTATTTGGTTGATGGACTCTAAATTTATAATTGCCGTCACCAGCTAACTAGGTAAAACATACGAAAAAGCATCGTTGCTTACTTAAATGTAAAACATTTAAATTTGATTTTCAAAAAACTCATTACTTTAAATTCGATTTTTAACAAAAAAATAAAACTATAAGTACGTCGATATTTTACACTTTTGAATATTAATCTCCCTGAAGAAGACCCAGTTCCTGGGGATGAACGTTGGAGTTTAATAAAAAAAAAAAAAAAAAAAAAAAATTAAGGCCTTTTTTAAAAAGCTTGTTATAATTTGAACAGTCCGAATAAAGAAACCTTATTTTGTAAAGCTTGAAACCCTCCTCATTATAAAACATGATGAGAATCAATCCACGGAACAAAATTATATTCAGAGAAAACATAAAAATAAAATGGTTCCTACTAGCCGACTTAAGGTTATTAGGAAGTAAGCAATAAATAAGAAGCGTATATATATCGGCTTTTTGCCGTTTTCAAACTAACAAAGAAAATAGGTTATCTGTAGGAAATATGTTTACAACGTTGAAAAGGAATCTTGGTAAGTGGATTTTGTTTCATCGTTTTATGTTGAGGCCTGGAGGATCATGAGCACCCAAAACGTTGCTATGTGCTATTTCTGACTCATGAAGCAGTATCTTCATCTCGTGGGGTCTCATTTTTGGTTTATTATTTCCAATAATAAGCCTATGTGATCGTGTAGCAAAAAATTTTTATAACCCCCCCTCAAACTTTGTCACTTTACGTTTCAAGGTACGTAGAATCCAAATTTGAAATATCCGTCCGCCGTCCGCCGCCGCCGTTCGCCGTCCGCCGTCCGGGCCATAAAAGGCCTAAGAATTGACTTGAAAAACCCGTTCTATTTTATTTTTTATTTTTTTTATTTTATTTTTAGAAGATACGGGACGAACCCAATTACAAGAGAGTGAAAAAAAAAAAAAAAAAAAAGTGAACAGGTAGTACCAAAATTAATTATAAATATATGAAATGGAACCACACTAGAGAGTCACACTGCTTCACCAAAGACACAGATTGGCAAAATAAGTTATTGAGGGGTATCCAAGCAGAGGTGGCGGAAAAGTTGAGTTTTGATGGTTGAGATGGGCGAAGAAAGAATGTCGATGAAGGGAGGTGATGATGAGAGGAGGTTCGCTTGGCGAGGAAGGCGGCTCAGTGGGCGGTGATATAAGTAATTTGTGGAAGAAAAGGGGATGGCAAAAGGCGTGACAGAACGGGAAGAGAGGCGAGGTACGAGAAAGCCAACCCGAGCCACGAGATCAGGGGCATCAATCCGACCCGACAGCAAACCATGAAGGAATGTAACATCCGCACACAGTCGACGGTCACGTGGAGACATCAAGCTGAAGCGACGAGTGAGTAGTTGGTAGTCCAAATTCTCACGAGGAATGGAGAGCTTATATGCCAGGTAACGGAGGAAAGCCCTGAAGACGCGTTCAATTTGCACAATATGGGACTCATAATATGGACTCCAAATCACTGATGCATACTCCAGAGTTGGCTGCACAAGAGTCTTATAGAGTGTCACGAGAGCTGGTGCCTCAGAGAACTCTCTGGTATTCCGTTTCAGAAAACCAAGTGTGCGCATTCCACGGGACACCACCTCAGCTATTTGGTCGGAGAAGGAAAGCTGGGAATCTAAGTGCACGCCAAGGTCCACAATATCAGCCCTACGAGGAATTGTTACACCGTTGATTGAGTAGGGGTGGATGACTGGAGAGTGGGAACGATGGAAGGAAATGACTGCAAATTTAGATGGGTTTAGGGCTAGTCCGATAATGTCACACCATTTAGAGAGGGCATCCAGGTTTTGTTGGAGAAGTTGGCAGTCTGAGGGGTCACGGAAGGAGATGAAGAGCTTCAGGTCGTCAGCATATATCAAGAACTGTGTATGGTGCAGGAAGGAAATAACGCCATTAATCACCAGATTGAAGAGAAGGGGACCAAGATGCGAGCCCTGAGGAACCCCCGCAGTGGCAGGAAAGGAGTGAGAAACGACACCACTTACACGCACTAAAAGCTGCCGAGCAGCAAGGTAGCTAGCAATCCATGCATGAAGTGGTCCAAAGACACCAAGCGATGAGAGCACATCAAGGATCACTCTATGAGGAAGCTTGTCGAATGCTTTAGAGAAATCAGTCGTAACCAGGTCCACCTGATGACCCGCCCCGACAGCGCAAAGTGCGTAATCCTGAAAAGTTGCTAGGTTTGTCACCGTACAACGCCCCCTGACAAAGCCGTGCTGCTCAGGAGCTAAGCGCGAGCTGAAAATTGGCGAGAGTTGAGCCACAACCAGCTTCTCAAGTAGTTTGGGAATAGTTGATAAGGAGCAGACTGGACGGTAGTTACTAATGTCGTTCTTATCACCCCTCTTGAAAATCGGAGTAAAGTAGGACAGCTTCCATTGAGCAGGGAAGAGGCCAGAAGAAAGAGAAGCATTAAACAGGTGAGTCAGAGGATGGGCCAAGCTACGCGCACAAGCGCGAAGAAGAATTGGAGGGATACCATCAGGGCCCATACCCTTTGAAACATCCAGGCCACGCAGGGCACCATCAACGTCGACCTCCGTCACAGCAAGGGAGCCCAATGAGACCACATCGATGGGCGGGCGGGAAGAAACCAGGTCATGAGCAGGATCAAACACCGAGGCAAAAAATTATGATCATACTCAATTGAAAAAATAATAAACCTTTGTGAAATAATTTGCAGCGTTTTTTCAAGGCTTTAATGCCGAAACAATCATCAAACGCGGCGTTATGGGTTGTGGCATGCCGGCTTACAGGTAGGTCTTCATTAGCACTCACCACAGACGCTCGTTGATTGTTGACCCTCAAGTTGAGTTGAGTTTCGGCCTTCCCTACGTAAAATGCAGGACACTCATTACGAATCAACGCATACACACACATTGGTGTCTGGCAATCTGTTGACCTTTTGCATGTGTATGAGTTGGGATTGTTAGGCGATCCGAAAACTTCCTCCTCAATGACTAAAGGGCAAACCTTGCAACGGCGCTTCATGTAAGGGTGCAACCCTTTGCTTGGAGCTGGTTCTGGTCTATCTGACCGCCTGTTAAAAGAGGCTTCATGAGTCAGAAAAAGCAAATTGCAACGTTTTGGGTGCTTACGATCCCCCAGGCCTCAACATAAAACGATGAAACGAAATCCAATGTTACCGAAATTCCTTGTCAACGTTGTAAACAAGTTTCCTACAGTTAATCAATTTCTTTGCTAGTTTGAAAAAGGAAAAAAGCCGAAATATATACATAGTCTTGTGACGTATATGCGCGTAGCTTTGAAACCTTTTTAGAGTCGCCAAACGTCAAGTTTTGATGATATTCGATAAACGGGTTTTAATAATGATTGACCAATGATATGGGTAGATGGGCTAATACAAAAACCTTTTTGTTTAACCTTAGTGAGATAATTGGTTACCTACGTTTTTTATTCTAGTTTTTATTGATTTGTTTTCATTCAATTCTAAAATTTTAGGTACATACCTAGAAACCTAAACCGTCACATTTTTAAGGATCGTTCGTTTTTTCGTTTTTATTATTATTTTTTTCATCCATTTCATTTCTTTTATCAGTCAATTAAGAAATTTTTCAGAAAACCATTACGTTCTTGATGTTCAATGTTGAACTTTTGCAATTCTCCAATTTCACACTAGGTATATAATTTATTATTGAAAGTAGACACAACGAAGAAACACATGAATAAGCTTATCGATCGATCATAAGCCTCATTCGGAAGGTTTGAGAACATCACATTGTAGGGTAAGCCCTTATAATATTCTCATTGTGCACAGGGAAGAAGTTTCCCCTGAAGACCTCCACAGCTTACATTGTATGTCAAGCATTAGGTTTTGCTCATTATTTTAAAATTATGTAAGGACGAAGTAGAGAGAGGGTAGCAAGACAGGCGTGTTATACTCTTCCCACGTCCCCCGAGGTACGTGCGTTTATATTCGTGAAGTCAACTTCCTTATAGGTTTATATCTTTTGATATTATGTTACGAAGAAGAGTATAAGCTTTGTATTGGGAAAACTGACTTTCTAGCCGTGTATGTACGCCATGCGCGAGCTGTTTCTCTGGCAAAACAATTGAAAACTTGAGTTATATTCTTGTTCATGCCCAGGTTTTCAAGTGATAACTAGTAAGCAGTATCTGCTTATAACTCAAACCAAACACATCTACTGTACTGCATACTCCACCTCAAAAAAAAAGAAAAAAAAAGAAGATACCAATAATAAAAAATAAATAAATAAAATAAAATAAATAAATAAAAAGTGGTTCACTCCCAGCCGTTCCCCATCGGTGTGGCGTTTTGCTCCCGCTCATGACAGAGTAAACTGGCATTTCCCTCCATGTAAATTTGCCTATCGCTAGGTACCGTTGGCCAGCGTTTGGCATAATCTTATCGTTGCATACGAATACGATTTTAATCGCGATAATTATTCGTTGATTCTGCGTCAACTGCGATTAAATCCGTCTGTCAGCGATTACACGAATACGACCCATAAAAATGCGTCACTGTCATCAATTTCAATAGGGCGTCCCTCCTATAATATGCGAAGCCTTGCTAATATTACCTAGCTTCAGAGGGACGTCCATTTGAAATAGATTTGAGACAAATAGGCTGGGCTCCAATCGTTGAATTCGATTTAAGGACGTCCCTCTGAAGCTAGGTAATATTAGCAAGGCTTCGCATATTATAGGAGGGATGCCCTATTGGAATTGATGACTGTGACGCATTTTTATGAGTTGTATTCGTGTAATCGCCGACAGACGAATACGATTACACGAGTACGAATATAATCGCAGTTGACTCAGAATCAACGAATAATTGTCGCGATTACAATCGTATTCGTATCCGACGATAAGATTATGCTCAACCCTGCAGTTGGCGGCATGGGTGTTCGAGTTTTCACTCCCAGCTCCAGAAAAACCGTTAGCGGCCCACCAGTATAGGGCGCTGTTTTGTAATAATATGTAGGCATCATTGTATGATAATGTAGGTATATAATATGAACATTCAACCCATTAATTGTACTTACTGATGAGTAAGCCGTCAATATTACCATACCACAATATTATTGTACATAAATTATGTTTCATCATCCATGTGACTGATTTTCAAGTGATGACAGTACCTACTCAGTTACCGAGGAACTGATGAATTATATATTCCATTATGTTATTTCCACTGGTTACTGTATTATTTTAAATGTTACTATTTATTACATGATATTTGACATGGTGCTTTTTGACGAATCATTGCAATTTCGTGACAATGATTTATATTATATATACCTGCATAGATGTTGAAATTGAAATGAAAGGTGATTGCCCGCTTCATTAGTAGTTCACACTTCCTTCGTACAATTTCAAAATCTATACTTACTTTTTCCATGTGGAATGTATTTGGGTATCGATGCATCGGGAAGATATTGATGGATTCATGACATTGCTATTCATCGACAACTAGACACCGTTTGTGAGTGAATCTCCGTTATTTCTGGGATCGTATAGCCAAATGCCGATTCACAGTCTGGAGCGAAAAACGATTTCTGAATGCTCCGTGCCGGAGTAACCATCCACTCTGTTCAGTTGGAGTGAAAAGCAAAGCAGTGAAACCCTGGCCTCCCGTTATGTATAGCAGAATTAGGTACTACATATTTTGAATGTTTGGCTGAATTCTATAAGTCTTTCTGGTTCAAACCGTCAAAGAATGGTCGAAAACAAGAAAAGCCTAGGAAAAAAATAAAAAAAATAAAAAAATACTGCAAGGAAAAACTGCCAAGTTGGGTGTGACACATTGCTTCCTCGGTTACGGAAAAGTCTAGGCGTCTTTAAGAGATTATCTGTTAAAGACGTCTAGACTTTTGTCCTTCAAAAGCCCTAGCGATCTCAATATTGGTTTGATTCAGGTCTGCCGAACCTCATTCGATTCAGGGTTAAATACTTTCTAACGATCGTTTCGAAAAAGTTTTTGATCAGACCGTTTCCCATTAAAGTACAAAGTAGAAGGCAGTTTTTGCGAACTTTATGGGTAAAATGACATAAAATTCAAAAGGTTCGGCTGTAAGTCAATGGGGAAAGGTCTCAGCTCTTGAGTAGAATGAACTTTGGCAGACTGAATTGAGGCTGCACCTAATCCCTACCATGTGCCCACCAATATTAAAGCCACTAGGTGATTTTGAAGGGCGAAAGTCTCGCCGGGGGGAGGAGTGGACTGAGCCTAAATTAGCCCGATTTTTAGTTGTTTGGGGTTCCGCTTATTTTAGGAGATAATTCAGAGTTTTGGAATAGAATCGTTTTGTTTTTTTATGCTCTTCAACTTGCTACGTATAAAAATTTCTGTAGGATGTACGGTTTAGTAATTATTTGAGAAAAACTTTAAAATGGGCTAATTGAGCCATCTTTATATCAGGCCGCCATTTTGTATTCCACCAATTTTGAGATGGCCGACAAAGATTGTGTCACTCAGAACCGACTGAATTTTCAAAATCTAATCTCAAACCTTCTCCGCAAATTACTACTTATTTTCGAACCTGGCTCCAGGACTATTTGGACAGTCTTCGTTTGTTCTGTACTAGTACATTTAGCAAGAGCATTGGGTGGTCAATGTGGAAGGCCTCGCCCAAAAACACTTAAAAACACGTAGGTACACCTTGCATAACAGCTTGATAGTAAACAAAGATAATAAATAAACAGCATTGCATTTCATTATTGACCCATTTGAATTCGGCTACTATTCTATCTTCAGACGGATTCGTTTGAAAGAGCCAATACAAAAGCTGTTTGCGAATTGCCTCTTTTTCAACGGCAAGTGTTCGGAAGCACTTAAGCGAAGGAAACAGCCAATCTCGCCGATCCCATTTATGTTTTGCTTTGTCTACTTGATAAAACTGAAAGGTGTGGATCTGCAATTTCCATCCTATTGTTCGACTTTAGAATTTAAGAAGACTACGCTTCATCATTAGGATTTATGCTTGGTGTCATTGACCATTTCATCAAAATCGGTCTATTATAGCTGAAGCGCATATTGAGCTGCGTGGCACGGTTGGGGAAGTGCAGCACCGCACAGTGCAACAGGAAAAAAAGTTTGGTAAGTTGGGTGTAGCACATAGCTTTCTCGTTTACCTATCATATACAGATCATTGAAAAGTTTTAAATGATCTTGAAGAATTCCATAGCGGAAAACAGTAAATCAAGCAGTGCCAAGAAACAGTTAACTTTATAGTGAAAAACATATTCTTAATAATAATCTGATATTCGAAAATTGATTTTGGACTGTCAGTATTTTTGCAATTTTTATTGATTGTTTAGTACATAATAATCAAATTTAATTACATTTTCCTTATATAATTATATTAATAAACTTTTGAATGTTCTAATTATTTATACTTTATAAACTCTATTTGAGTGATTTTCTCCTAAAAAATGTAATTGAACAATTTTGATTAGTTTGTTTTTTGCAAATTTTTTGTTTTTTCCTACAAACTTTCTTAAATTTGAGCTACTAATTGTCCTAAAAAAGTGATACCGGCCAAACTCATCTTTTCTTTTAAAATGCTTGATTTTTCTGGAATTATTTTAACATTTCTTAAAATATTATCCTAATATTTCATTCCAAAAGTATTACATTTAATTTTATATGTTCAGGGCCTTCATTTTCTAACTATAAAAATTCGATAAAACAATACGCTCGCAAAAAAAAGCCGATAGCAACGTAACGATGGAGAAGAAAAGACTGGTACCTACCGTGGAGGATTTGCTTTTAGCGACAGAAAAACTGAGTGGCTGCTCCTTCAGCATGCGGCATTTTTATCGAAAACATTATTAGCTCCGCAGTCTCGGAGTTTCGTCGGTAACAAGTATTTCCAGGTTTGCGCGTGGGTATTTGATACGTACACCGATCGCAACGAAATTTTTATGTGATACCACCTGGGACTTGTAATCCAGGCAACCCCTAATTTGAATGGCCCAATATTGGTTCGTGAGAACTCAGTGCACCTTGAAATTTACGTTTGTGTATTCGCACACGCTAGCTAATAATTATCCGATGACTATGGAATTGATAAGATTGTCCAGGGGTTGACCCCGCATAAACCTTGAATATTTCATCAAAATCGGTCTATTGGTGGCAAAGTTTTGCACGTGTCAACCAATTTTAGTTTTGCAGAACCGCAATAGTGATTACTCAACTAATCGCGATAGAATTCATAAGGCACCATCCTGCAACATTATACAACCCAACTTCCCCCCAGTTTGAATAAAACCAAGCCAATAGACCATGGGAGGTGAACATTAAAAATAATTTACGATAGTGTAAGAGAGTGCGGATGGTTTCAAATTTCTTTAAATTAAATCTACTTTCATCTAAGAATATAAAATGAATACAAGGGTAACGCTTATTGATCAGCAAACTTTTGAGATTTTGATTTTTGAGGGACTTTTTTTTCGACTTCTTGCACGAACAAAAAGCTCCACCACCTTCGGTTGTGAAGCAAGGATGTAATTTTTCCGGAATGGGTGGTTTAGGTGAATATAACAATAATGATATGCAGTATTCACAAATTATTGTGAATTGTGAACTCAAGCGGATTTTCCTAATAGGTAGTATAATATTTTGTAGTAAATCAATAAGCAGTGGATAATTGATGAGCTTAAATTATTCCTATCAAAATACGGAGAAGTTGATGTACTGAACCAAGTAAAATATTTATGTACTTCTATTGACGTCAGTTTGCGTAATCACTTGAATTTTACGATGTTGCTGGTAGCGGGGGCATCTGTAAGTTTGCTCTTGATTGAACTGAGGGTCACAAGATTGGCACTGTTTATCAACCCATCATCAGACCAAATGTTGACTTAGCTCGGGGCTCTGAGCGTGCGACTCTTTATTATGTTGATCTTCTGCTTGGGAATTAAGCTCCCATTTCGCAAGGGAGTTATTTGAGAACATGAATTGCGGAGTTAGTCTAGACCACATATTATCTTTACCATCGCTTGGAATATTTAATCTGGTACCCTCATGGCTGATGCTTAGTGGACTGTAAAAATAACACAGGAACACCAAGAAATGTGAGGTCATTGCAGTATAAGCAATCATATTTATGTTTGTATTAGTTGCAGACCCTTCACGATGTGTGTCTGAATAAAAGAGTTACTGTCCTCAAGATTGTTCTCATACCACCCATCAGCCCACTAGTCAATTGGAGTCCATGGTTTAAAATGTAGGTTAACCCTTCTGGACTCTAGTCATGTAAGCCCATGAGCATTAGTGTATCACATTACATTCCATTTTAGTACCAAAAATTTCACCAATTCCAAAAACCAGACGCACATTTTAAGAAATTTGAAAAAAAGTACTAACATTTGACGATATGATCATCCTTGGTATTTGTTAATATTAAAAATTAAAAGTTGAGCCCCACATTCTCCCTGGTTTCCAACTGCCAAATACCGATATCTTCCAGGCAAAATACCGTGCTGTACAACTTTGTGCAGAATAAATGCTGAACATGCATTTCAGCGGCATAAGGTATAGATATTTTAAACAACAACTGCCAAAAACCCCTGCTTCCTTAACTAAAATCTCGAATTTGGTGTGGGACTGTCTGCTATCTCTCATGAGAGAGGCTAAAAGCAACCAGACCACTGTCTTCTGGATTCCTGGCCACGAGGGCCATGAGAGTGATGAAGCTGCCAAACGTCTTACTGCATGATGAGAACAGTCTCTGCTTAAAGAGACAGAACTAATTCTTAGATTCACTAAGAGCTGTTAACTTGTAGATAAGCAGCATGGTAACTTGTCGCTTGTTGTAAATAACGAATATATACAATACTGGCAAAACCTCTCATGCCAACTGATTGTTCAACGAAGAAGGTGACTAAATTAGTCGTCATGGCAGACAAATTCGTCAGAGTACTGGCAAGCTTATTAACTGGCTGTAGCTCTGCCGTATCACTAGAAGTAAATTGGGGAGCTAACAACGGATACGTGCCACCTCTGGCTGGAACATATCATGTGCTATTGTGATTCAGTTCGTATAAATGTCGATCTTCATAGATTTGCTCAAAGATTGGTGAGGGGGGAAGGGGGATGACAAACCTTATCATTAGGGTAATGTAGCCAAAGAAATCAATCATTCAGAATCCAGAGTCTCCAACGATTAATTAAAATACAAAATGAAGATGAAGTATGAATAATGAAATGTAATGCGTGTGTGTGTTGTGTAAAATGTAAATGTAATGTGTGTGCTGTGTTGTGTTCCAGCTCACGCTTTTCACAAAACCCGTGAAACCCGCCCATAAGAATAACTCAGATTTTACGGTGTATCACATCACTAGATGTCAAGTTGTTTCATTTATTTGTTTATTTATTTTATTTACGTTTATTTATTGTTTACTTAGTAGTTGTTTATTTATTTCATTTGAGCCCTCACACGAAAAACGCATATTCTACAGCCCCTCCCCCCTCTCTTCATCATAAGCTTTCATTTATTCATATACTTAACATGAATTATCAGAAATTAACAAGCGGTTGCAATTATGTTTGCAATATCAATTATTGCGAATGATCACCTGTGTGTAAACAATTATTCATATAACCATGCTCATAACTCAGCTTGTTGGCCACACACTTCGCAGTAGTTAACATTATAAGGTTGGATAAATCGAGAGCTTTCAAACGAAAGGTCACCGAATTTTGTGGGATGCAAAATGACGAAGTACCATTTCTCTAGCAACGACTCGGTTTAGAGCGGAAATCATCAGTAAATTGCCGCAACACATTTTCGTTACACAAAAACGCAACACATTTTCGTTAAGGAAAAACGTTTCGTTTTCGGTTGGAGATGCCAAGGCTAAAACACATTCTGCGTTAAAATAATTAATGAATAAATACATTTAATGCGTAAAATGTCAGAAATTAGCTCATAGTGCGCAATCGGAACTTGTTTGATTGCATTGTAATTAAATTGTATGGCTGTTGATTTTTCGGTCGATGAGAAATTTGTATCTATCAGAAGGGCAAGGAAATGTTTTTTGGAAAAGAGGCCTTGTAACAACAGGTTGCAAATTCAAGTTCCAAAAAACTTGTTGAAGGGATTTATCTCACAAAGAGCCCATTTGAACCCCGAGCTCGTAATTTTTACCACTTTGACGGTAGCATACAATTTCAGTACTTTATAGTCTCCAGAAAAGTTTTTAAAAATTTAACCATGTGCAATAATTTGCAGAATTTAATACCTAAATTCTATGGGGAGATACCCCAATGGCATGGGATTTCCGCAATGGCATTTACAATCTTATACATACTTGGACATACTTAGACAGATGATATTAAGAAGTGTTCAAATCCTCTGGAATCATTTGAGAAATCCTCAAACACATATATATATTTTTTTACCTGTATTACGATGTAAATACTGAAGAAAAAAATGGATTCTCAAATTTTTGGAGAGTCATTTCGCAACTTCACTTTTTCTTAAACTCACTAGAAGTTGGTAAAAACTGCAACATGTTGTTTGAAATCCCCGAATTCGTTTGTATGGTGGAACAATATTTAGGAGAAACACTTTTTGGCGATGGATCTAATAGCAGTCAACCATACAATTTTTATGCATGCACACAAATTATTAAAATTCAAACCAAAGTTGACACTGAATGCGTGAAATTTCAAGGAGTTGCTCGTATGGTCGCGCTGCATGACTGGAACTAGTTTGGTTGTTTGTGTTGATATTTTTAACGGTTGATCTCTCAGTTACTAAGAAGATTCAGAATTCAGAAGGATGAGGAAATGTTTTGTGAGGAAGAGGTTATGAAACTGCAGGTTGTGATTTCAAACTCCTACAACCTGATGAAGGGATGCCCCGCACAAAGAGCAGGCACATTTGAACGCCCGAGCTCGTTATTTCTACCACGTTGAAGGTAACACACAAATTAATGAGCGGGAAATAACAAGTAATTCACGTTTGTGGGCGGTGCTCACATCCAGTATTTCACAGCCTCCTGAGTGCTCCATTCCATAAACCACTTCCGCAAGAACTAAAAGTCGGGGAGTGGAGAGGGAGGTTCCCATGTCTTTCTCCTGAAAATGATGAATTCCCCCCAAAGAAAAAGCGTTCCGCAAGTTGGACGCCCAACCAATGCCAGTAAAAACAATACTGACCTTCCCGGGTCTTATGAAACAATATGTAGAAGAGTAGAAGTCAGTCTTCTGGAACAAAAGTAACGGAATATTTATGGTGTAAGTTGAGGTAGTTTACGGCAGTCCCTATTCTGATTTCACAATAGTTTGCATCTTTGAAAGGGATCTTTTGTAACGGACGATGGGAACTTATAATCTCGTTCCTTCGGATTTTTATTCAGCTTTTTTCTTGAAAGCAAACTTGTTTAATAACGTTTAAACTGCTATAATATTGTTCGATATTACCCATATACTGGTATTTGTCGGTATTACTTTCTTCGAGAATGTAGATTTAATAATCTACCTTTATATTCCAGTAACCATACTAGTGGTGCGAAGTAAATAAGGTATTAACTTCAGAAGAAGGTTCGAAATTATACTTTGAAAATTA
Organism: Adelphocoris suturalis; assembly: GCA_030762985.1. Taxonomy (NCBI): domain Eukaryota; kingdom Metazoa; phylum Arthropoda; class Insecta; order Hemiptera; family Miridae; genus Adelphocoris; species Adelphocoris suturalis. The sequence continues at coordinate 57,441,341 of CM061044.1, forward strand.
ATTACATTCTGAGTGTGTAACAGCTATCGAAAACTGTTACGGTTATCCATTCAATGGAACGGCGGCGGCGTGCCTGTTGGTACCCCCAACATGAACGGGTCCGCTGGTTCTTAATCGTTGTATAACCTTCAAAACGGCGAGAATACCTCTCTCTTTCACTTGCGTTAATAGCAATCAATTGTATATAAACTCCCATTGTTTATACTAATACCTAATCCATTGCCATCCGCAAACCTCTCTCTTCCCTGCGGTATTTCTTTCATCTTTAAAATAAGTGAATATAAGAAACTAATCAACCGACAGGCTAGATAGAAAACCCTCCTGATTACCTTTCTTTTGGAGCGATATAAAGAAAAGCTAATAAATTATCCCAGTGATTGAAATCTTGTTCTACTTATTTCACCTGAGCCCCAAAATTACATCAAAACATTGGAATGAACTATAGAAACCCAAGAATTTTGATCACGACAATCGGTAGATTGTCACAAGTGAAAAAATATTTGTCGGCCGTCTCGAAATCGGTGGAATAAAACGTGATAGCCTCATATAGATGGCTAAGATTTCACGTCTTGAAGTTTTCTCCAATGATTCCTAAGCCGTGCATCATACTGAAATTTCTATACATTGCTAAGTTGTAGAGTACAAACAAACAAAGATATCAGTTCCCGAACGATATTATATAGTAAAATAGGCGAATTACAAATCTAATTAGAAATTGGAACGACCTTATATTGGTCTGCTTTAAGTCATTGAAGATCATTAGGATTAGGGTCGAATTCTTAGCAAAAATTATATCTCAAGCAAGGTAGACCTCTTTTCTTCTATATACAACATAAGTAATATATTTTGTGTCATTTTACGAATAACACTCGCAGAAATGGTGTTTCACGCTTTATTTCATTGTGGTAAGGGTCCGAGCTGAACTTTCTCGTTATAAACCTTGGAAAATATTCAACCGTGAGATGAATGAGCTTTATTGGCATTGTGAAAAGTAAACAAACAAATTTTTAGAGAGGAGGGGGGTTTAAAATTTTGTTTGTCGTCAATTACAAAGGTTCATTATTGAAAATAATAAACCAAAATTTTGCTACATCTTCATTATTTCTATATTTACATCTGCTTTTTTTTATTTATATTTAAGGAGATAATTCACAGTTTTGGTGTCAAACTGCATTGCTTGTTGTTCTCTACATCATATTTATGAGTGTATCAGTAGGCAATGGAGAACCTTCATCATGTAGTGCAGTGGCGTCCATGGACTCACGATAGCCGCAGTCTACGTCATGATGCGGTTGCCAAGCAGAAAGCAGGTGGTGTGTCATCCGCGGCTGGGATGTGGGAACGGAGAGACTATATCATTTACCGAATGACCAGGAAAAGATGGCCCAAAGCCCAATGGGTCTGCCATAATCCTGGATGTCCAGGTTATCAGAGGTAGCGTGTACATAAACCAGAGCTGGCGGGCTAAAATTGATATGAATGATAGAAATGATCAGCGGCTAGCAAGACCCGAGCTAAAGGAATGGTGGCAAATAAGATGAAGATCATGGCGGCGACCATGTCTTGGCGCGCGGGGTGTGATGCGAAAAAAGTCGGTCAGAGTGACAATTGTCACTTATTAGGGCAGCCTGTTCAGAAATGGGCAGGCGGCCCCGGGAACCGCCGTGGTGGGAGGGTCCGGGCTGGTCGGGGCGCTCTGGCCCAGGCCGGCTACACTCAGGAGTTTTTTGCCTCCCCCTTTTTCTTCCTCCCTCCAACATTTATCCCTACTCCCCACAGACATTTATTTATTTATTTTTAAAATGACGTTTGCTCTATCGTTTGTTATTGATGATGTTTTCTGGCAATAAAAAATCTATTATTATTTTTATTAATGTGTCATGGGCTTCTCGATTTATGCATATTGGCAGGAATACTTTGTGGCATCACTACTCACGTCCTGAGGGGTTCATACATCTACAGGTGAACATTTTGTAGGGGTCATCTCAGTATCCCTCTCCCCCACTTCTTCCTTCTTCAGCTTTCTTGATTCCAAGGGCCAGCGTCAGGTAAACCTGTGCGTCCTCCCCACTCATTTAATTTAGTTTTTTCTCTATCATTTAATGGTGTGCCTCCTCTGCATTCGAGAGAAATTTTGTGTCAAATAAGATAAATAAATAAATAAGTAAAACATATGTTAAAAAAAGAGCGTATGTGTTATTCTGGACGATAACTCTCCATAGAGTGGCAAAATCCGATCTTAAAAAAAAAAAAAAAAAAAAAAAAAAAAAAAAAAAAAAAAAAAAAAAAAAAAAAAATCACGAATTCCAAAAAAGATAGGATGAGCTTGGTGGGCAGCGATTACCGTGCTCGATAAACTTGATTCAGCTTCACACTGTCAACCTCACGGAATAATGAAATGTATGCGAGGCCACTTCCTGAAATTACGAATCTACCAAGGCCATAGTCACCGCAACATCGACAAGGGGTTTGGAATTAGCCCCAACACGTGGAAAAGCCCAACATTTCACGTTCTGGGGAACGTCAAGCTGGGAAAAGGGGGTAAATCTAGGAGAGCGGACGGGGGCTTGTGGTCGAGACCTTAAATCGCCTCTTGGAAAGCGAAGCGCTCGGGGGAGATGACAGATTGGATGCGGCCTTCCGAACTGAAACGGGGTGACATGACTGCAAACATGAGCTGGAGACTTCTCCACTTTCCCGAAGCTTCCAATATCAACGGAAAGGTCAACATCCATCTTATGCCGCGGACGTCTGCTTCAACTGATGATGCCTAGTGGAAACGAAGGCCTCTTAGTTGGATTACGCTGTATCAACTTCAATCTTGTCAATTTCAAGTACGAAGTCTCACATTTCCTTATTTTGATATTTAATCCGAACTTACATTTTGAAGCTTCAGCTTTCATCTACATCAATTGAGGTATCAATCATTTCTGAGACAACGAGACAAAAGAGAGAATGGATTTATGGAGAACAAAAATATAGACAATGGCAATATTATAACCCAGTTGAACTACGTCACTTTGATAATTGTACCGAGTTATTCAATCATCGGGTAAGCGACACTTTTCAAATTTTTGTTGTGGATGTACGCAACCTAAGATTTCGAGCCTCATGATTACTACTAGAGGTCCATTTTTGGTCCTATGGTTCAGAAACTTTAATAAGTTGTCTTTCGGAATGTAAATGTTGGAGTCATCAACAACTAGGAAGCTCGACAAATATATGTCATTTAAGCGTGGGACACGCTTCTACTCGAACCTAACTGCCAAAAAATGTCACGAGAATGACCTATGCACGGAAACCAGTAACCAGTCGAGAAGCAACCACACTCACCACCAAGTTAGTTTATAGTTATCAAACAATATTCGGGTTAAAAAAGTTGTATATTCAACAGGACTCTTGTGTTGCGTTGCCAAGCTTTCAATAAAACATTACAACGAGACGCACCGTGATAAGTAACAAAGTAGAACTTCATTCCAACGTTGCTCTCTCCTGATCTCACCATTTTAGGCTCAAACTTAATTTTCTTTGAATATCCTGGGAGGGGCATGTCCCCTGAAGTGCCTGATTCCAAGTATGTAACTGTAGATTAATTCTATGTAAGCTAAAACGAGGCGTCAAAACGCAATTTTTCTAACTTTCTTCATTTCTTTCCTTGTTTTTTGCCTACTCATTGCTACCAGTTCAGGCTACATTTGTCCTGAAAAAGTGCCTTTTAGTGTTTTGGAGCCGCTAAGCCCATGTTCTGATCAGCTGAGTGAATTAAATTCTCTCCCCTGCGCCATAGGAAGTTGAAATTTGATAGCGAGACTCTCTGGGACATCCAGATGCGAATAAACTCGGGGGTTCTTTTCTGATCAGCTAAGTGAGCTAAATTCTCTCCTGTTTACTCTAGGAAGTTGCAATTCCGTGGAAAGCCTCTCTGGGACATCATGAGGCGAATGGATTAATGGGCTCTATTCTGATCAGCTGAGTTAGCTAAATTATCTCCTATTCCCTTAGAAATCTTAAACTTGAAAGGGAGTTTCTATCTAACAATAAAAGTTGAATGAAATAACTGGCTCCATCCTGAGCAGCCCGTTTCATTCTTACGTTTTCCTCCTAGACCACCGAAGATATGTGATACCCCCCGGAAAAGTATAAATAACGTATAACTCCGACAACTTCACTGGAATTTTAACTTCATCACGAAATCTAATTTATTATACGTTTTGGTAACTTATAGATGGACTAGTGAAGCGTTTTATTTTAGGTAGGTGTTTTATTTTATCTCAACAATTTTCTTTCGGTGGGTGCCTACAGCTTTGTCATTTTTATACTCTAGATTCTGATGTGGGTGCCATTTTTCTTATAGATATCATCTATTGTTACGTATTTGTATAGAGGGAATAGGAATGAGTAGGTGTTTTGTTTAATTCCATCAATTTCCTCCTAGTAAGTTCCTACGTATAATGTACCTAGTTATATTTTGACAATGTAACTTAGACCAAATTTTAATTAATTATAGACCAGTCATTCGTGCGGAAAAGCTAAATGTTATAGTCATGATAAATCTGTGCGTAGGTAATGATTTTTAGCGTTTTTTATTTATTTTTTATTTTAATTCTAACTGACTGCTCGATACGGGATTGATGGGACGACTTTCTTGAAGCTGATGACCAATAAGAATTAAATTAGTTGTAATTGTAAACTTCTCTCACCACGATAAAGACATTTGATCCGTAGGTATGTTAAAAAGAAAAAGCGACTTTTTGAATTACGAGTAAGTTTTAATGATCGGTTCCTATTAACATAAACGTGAGCAGGTATCCAATTTCAATTTCTTCATCAACGGCGTTTTTATAATAAAAGTAGCAACATCAATATTTTCTGATTTCATTACTCGCGTTTCAAGTTTACACAACGGGATTCCAGTCCCCAGTTTCACTTTCAGTTTCACGGAGAATATTAATTAAAATATTCTTCATCGTAGGCTTATAATGAAGTGCCCAGGAGATATCAGGAGAGCGGGCGGGTTCTCACAAACAAACCGCCAACGGAGATTAATTGCAAATATTAGCAAGCCAATGAGAGTTCCAAATCGATCGTTCCTAAGGCAGGGCAGAACGTTGGTGAAGAGTTCATATTATTATTTACCTCGCACAGTCCACGCTGCAGAATTTCCCCTTCGCACATGCGCTATGGCCACAATGTACAAAGTAACTCACAAGTAGTCATATAAAAAAAGCAACTGAGCATGGTCCAAGTCAAATTAGTCGTCACATGCAAGATGTCGTAACTAGTCGAATTCATAGGGTTCTCGGGGATTTTCTGGGTCAGATTTGGGGGTAAAAACCGCTGCAAATTATTACACAATGGTTTAATATTTCTGTAACAGATTGCGCTTCTACGCAGACTATTGGTCTATAATTATTAAGCCCCGTACATAGTTTAACCCCCGTAAAACTGAGAGATTCGCGCCTGTCAAAAGCGTTTCCTACCTTCACCGTTCTTACGACCCAACATTTTTACGCTTGTAGGGAACGTTAAAAAAACTTATTAAAAATGTCAAAGAGAAAGGTTGAAAAGAACAGAAATTAGTCTCTTAGGTCTCTTCGCTGCAGTACGCCTTCATACACTGTAATTGTACCTATTCTAGATATCCCAAAGAAGCTTCATTTCATGTTTTAGCACCATGAATCGAGAAACAAATAAAGCTCAGAGGTCCCTCAACTGAACAGTAAAAAATAAAAGTAAGTAAGGTAGGGGCTTTTCGTCCGACTACCTCGGGCGTCGTGGTCCCTCGAATGGAAGATCAGAATTCGTTCCGATGATTTTGCTCAAAGCTACTCATTGCCTCGCCCCCTTCGAGTGGAGAGGGGTTCGCCATACAGAAGCGTGAAAATTATTTGGACGTCTGACCTTTATCTGGGCGGTCACCCATCTGTAGATCCAATCTAATCTAATCTAATCTAATAGTCACCGGCCTCACCGGTTATACTTGTCCCAAAGAAAGGCGGCTCCACTAGGTTCTGTGTTGACTTTGGTAGGCTGAACAAAATCACGAAGAAAGACTCCTATGCACTCCCGTGCATCCAAGACTTGCTCGTGGGTCATCATGGTTTTTGTGCTGGATTTGAAATGTGGGTACTGGCAAATATAGATGAAACCAGAAAACAAGGAAAAGACGGCATTCACCATTTACGGAAAAGGGTTGTGGCAGTTCAAGGTGATGCTTTTTGGACTGTGCAACGCGCCAGCCACTTTTCAAAGATTGATGGAAGCGATAATACCCAGAGACTTGGCATTGACCTATTTGGACGATTTAATCATACATGGACCAGATGTTGATACAGCCCTTGGGAAACTGGAAATGGTATTAAATTGCTTGTGAGACGCTAATCTTCAAGTCAATCCAAAAAAATGTGGGTTCTTCAAACGTGAGACGCGGTACCTGAGTCATCTCATATCCGGAAAGGGAGTCCGAACAGACAGTGAGAAAACAAGAGCTGTGCAAGAATGGCCAATTCCAAGAGACAAAAAGGAAGTCCGCAGCTTCCTTGGCTTCTGTTCTTACTACAGGAGGTTTGTGAGGAACTTCGCTGATTTGGTAAAACCGCTGACCTGTCTTACCCAAGCACATGCTCCTTTTGACTGGAGCGAACAGTGCCAGAAAGTTTCATCTAACTGAAAGAGACCCTGACCTCTGCGCCCATTCTAGCCTTTCCTGATTTGACCAAGCCATTTACGTTGGATTGTGATGCTAGTGCATATGCAATAGGGGCGGTACTATCACAAGAACAGGAAGGAAAGGAACACGCCATTGCATACTTCAGCCAAACACTAAGTCGACAAGAGAAAAACTATTGTGCCACACGTCAGGAGTTGTTGGCTGTTGCTCGCATCATAGGCCACTTTCATCAATATTTGTATGGGAGACAATTTAGCCTACCAACGGACCATGCTGCTCTTACATGGTTGACGTCATTTCACCGCCCAGAAGGACAATTGGCAAGGTGGCTCGAAAAGCTTCAGGGTTAGGATTTCGTGATATCACACAGGGCAGGAGCAAAGCATGCAAATGCAGATAGACTGTCACGTCGCCCATGTGGACGGAATTGTGGCTACTGCAATAGGCGAGAAGAAGAAGGCCAGGTCACCAGAGCTAATTTGTTACAGCTATTGCCATTTAACGATGACTTTCAACATGATGATGTAGTACAGCAGGTCATCAAATGGAAAATAGAAGGGAAACGTCCAGGAGGGGATGAACTCGCTGGAGCTGATCCAAAAATCAGCCAGTTCATCAATCGTTGGGATTCCCTTGAGGTGCATAATGAAAAACTGTACCACTGGTGGTTGGGACAAGCAGGGCGAAAGAGAGGACAGTGGGTAGTTCCGCAAGACAAAGTTGTGCAGGTGATGAAAATGTGCCATGATACACCCACAGGTGGACATTTCGGGTTTCGGAGAACTCTTGCAAAAGTACGGCAATCATATTTCTGGCCTGGGATGACGTCGGATATCCGTTCATGGTGTACAACCTGCAAGCTTTGTCGTCAGTTCAAGGGTCCGGGCCGCCAAAGTCCAACACCGTTGCAACAGATGCATGTAGGTGCACCTTTCGATCGGATGGGGGTGGATATTCTTGGACCGTTTCCACGAACAAAGCAGGGCAATAGATATGTGTTAGTGGCAGCTGATTACTTCTCGAAGTGGCCAGAGGCCATAGTAGTACCAAATCAGGATGCAGCAACAATGGCATCTGCATTGGTGGAACAGGTTTTCAGTCGGACAGGGGTGCCCTTTGAATTGCATACTGATCAGGGGCGGAATTTCGAATCAACACTGGTGAAAGAGGTTTCAGCTATTCGGGGAATGCATCATACCTGTTCAACTCCTTTACATCCTCAGTCGGCAGGACTGGTTGAGTGGCTCAATAGAACATTGACGAAATATCTGGCTATGTTTGTTAGTGGGAGTCAAAATGATTAGGATGAGAAAATACCTCTCTTTTTGATTGCTTACCGCTCGACCCCTCATGCGACCACAGGATTGTCCCCGGCTCAAGTGATTTATGGAACGGACCTGCACCTACCAGAGAATTTGGTTCGTCCTCCCCAGCAACACAGAGAGTTGGACACGTCTTATGCGTTGAAGCTCAGGGAACAGATCAACCAGATCCGTAAGTTCGCCAATGAAGAAGCCCACCTGAAAATGCGTTCGCAAAAGGAAACCTTCGACCGTAGGGCGAAGAACCCACGACATCAAGAGGGTGATTGGGTCTGGGTCTACGAACCAAAAAGGAGAAGAGGATTCAGCCCAAAGCTCCAGCCTATGTGGACGGGACCGTGGGTGGTTAAACTCGTACTACATAATTATGCATCGTAATGATGTACTCTCTACAATAAAGCTAAGCGGAACAAAGATATGCTTAAAAGCATATAAAAATACCACAGACTTGAGTTATTACAGTTTGCAGTAGATATCAGTTGCTCTGAGATAATATTATAGGGACTGTATGTTGTCTGGTCTTGATTAACCAGTGAACCCACTAAGAGACTTGGAAGTCCATAAAGGCTCGGCAGCCCACCAGAAGAGGCGGACGGACAGATCACTCCCACACACACAAATCATGAGCGACTGCACTAAGCAGGTGTCCGTGGTTAAGACGAGTATGGCCAGTAGATACCCGATTCACCAATGTTCCATAAACGCCAATGACTTCACACTGCCATTGCTCATGTCAGATGAAGTCGGCTCTATGCTGCATGTAGATCCTGAATCGGAGCATCGGCTGACACATTGCCATGGTTACCTTCATGGCGAGTGGCGTTGGCCTTGCTCTGTGAAGCTTTAACTTCAACTTCCAAGTCATCATATAAAGTTCCAAGTCATACTTACAAGTTTCAGCTCTAACTTCCGAGTCAGAAAACGAGTACCAAATGTTCAGTCTATGTTCCCAACAGAGAACAGGAGTTCAAATGCAGATTTAACAGGAAGTGAACGAGGTATTTCAAGTTCTTCCACTGATACATATAAATGATCAGAATATAAACGCGCCTGTACAAATTCAGTTTCTATTATGGGATTCGATCTCGGAAAAGTAAAATGAATGTGTAGTACTTACTGCAATCAGTGCGCAGCCGGGCTCATAGCAGTTGAAATGGGTTACAACCATTTGTGTCATGAGAATACACGAAGAAGACCGAACGTAGCCGATTTCGTTCCCTAGGCTCAGGTTCAAGGCACTCGTTTCCACTTCGCTCCCTTACCTTCAGTAATAGTTCGCAATGTTGAGGAAGATAATGCGCATCGTACAACTATATCTCCCAAGTCGTAACTTTTTCAGACAACTGCTCGTATCGTTGTCCAATGCAAGAATAATTTATTTGTATAAGGGTTTCAACGTACACGTGGGGCAACCTAACATGCTACCTTCCATCCCAACCTTCAAACTGTTACGGCACAAGATAGGTAGGTAGGTAGGAAAAGTACCTTGCCCTAAATTGTTATTCCGATGTTGCTTCATTTATATTCAATTCCCTATCTTTTCTTACGTGAGCGTAGCACTTGTCTATGCATGAATAATATCAACTTTTCTTCCCGGCTTAGTTTATTCTTTGTATTCAAATATATGACGCGTATCTATTCCACACCGAAAAGGCTTCAAAGGTTCAACCGGAATAAGTAAACTTATTCAGAAAACATGCATAGTATTTTTCGTTATAGGGGTACCCACCATCATGACCATATAGCTACTGATAATTTAAAAAAATTAATGAAAACACTGATAGGCGAACCCACATTGAGTTTAAGGATAAGTAGGTAGGTAATGAACAATAAATTTAATAGTGAGTAACTTTTTTCAAATTGTTATTTCTACTGCCTCTGTCTCAAGTTAAAACGTAACTTGAAACAATGACAATTATTTAATGATTAGTCTGTTTATTGAAATGAATTTGAGACAATAAGTTTTATTCACCTTTTCGAAGGGGTGAGAGGGTACGATTGCAAAATTATTGCGAACGTTATAAAGTTAGGTTAAAGGGTAAATGTACCTAGTTAGTACAAACTTACATCCCTTCCTAATGTATTATAACATAGCTCGATTTAACATAATGTTTCTGTTAATCTAAACGAGTAAATAAGTCGTTTATGTGTTGAGTATTTTGCATACTATGACAAATGTAAAAAAGTTACCTACTGAAAGCATGAGATAGCAACATTAAAACAGAGGTATGTGACGTCGAGGAAATGATTCAAAACTGAGGATGTGAGTTGATTCCAATCAAAAGTGAGTTATCTTTAGGTTATCATTGTTACATGAAATTATCACAACCTTAACTTTGAGCTAGCACTTAAATCTTGTAACTATCAGTGTGCCGAGCAATTTAAAATAATAATTAGATAGAAGGGCTTAATCATAATCAGTTATCTTGCGAATAATTTATGTAAGCAGCTAGGCATAGATTATCATTTCATGCAGATCGTTACAGAGTAGGTACAAAAGAAATCGTAAAATTGTCTAAAAAGTGGTGGAAATGCGCATAAAAGTGCCATCATGGTAGACATAATTAAATATGAGAGCGTGAGCTATCCTGTATGGTCTCAGATAGATCATATGACAGTCAGATCCCAATACGATCAGAGCGGAATGGTCTCGGATAAATCATACATCCCCAAGTAAACTCATCATGATCTCATACAGCACAGAGCGTAATGGTCTGAAATGAACCAAAGCAATCCTAACTATAATATCAATAGGACTCGATTGAGCTCGATGGAAATATTATTTGTTTCGTAGAATAAGTGTGTCAAAAAAAAAGTAAACTTGATCAACGAACCGAGTTGTGGTTGACACCCCCCCTCCCCCTCCACGACCACCTAGCGCGCTTCCTTCCTTAATTTTGGCTTACACTAAGTCTGCAGGTAGATAACTATAATTATTAGGTAATTGTTCTTAAGTTCAATAAAAATAACTACTGAACTGGATGATTATGGTTTTATAAATTATACGAATCCAAAAAGAATCTTTGAAAGATAATTAGATATTCTGCAACTTTGATCCTGTAAGACTTTTGGTTTTGGGCAGCTTTTTTTTCAGTAGATTGGACTTTCCACTCAACACTTTCAGGCCGACAAAATATAAATTGCCTATTTTTGGCGATCGATAGTAGCTTAGCGGCTCGACCGCTTTTGGTATTTTAGGCATTAGACCTTACTCGTATTTGGGATGCCCACAGCGGGTTCAATTATAAAACATTGTGTACAATTTTTAGGGTAGGGCGACCTTCTTTTGGGCTCATTTGCCTAGGCTATACATACTGGTAAACGGAAGCAGTAGGTAGAATTGTAGACCAATACGGTCGACTGGATGCAGAATCGAAAAAAAGCGTTATCGACATGTCTAATGCCGCCCCCCCCCCCCCCCCCCCCCCCCCCCATGTTGATAGAAAATGGGTGATAACGAAATTTGAGTAGTCGCATCGAAATTAAGCAAAAATAATACGTGATTTCGAATAAATGTTACCTACTAAAATTTAAAATTAACAAAGTCATCAACGTATGTGATTCTGCTTCCATTATTACACTTAATGGAATCTGCTGACTGTCACATACACACATCGCAAGAGATTGAACAGCATCGTTCCGCTTGAATCAATTTACTTCTACGTTCAAAGCATCTGCGCCAGGATTATTCAGTACCTACGGTCAGCCACTTGTTGTCGGAGGTGGGTTGATGAAATGCTAATTTATGTACTTAATGCCGTTAGCATTTCAATCGATAATCAACACTGTTACGTTGTAATTATTCCGGTTCGGTCCTGGTCCGGTAAAAAATCCGAACCGATAAATTCCGAACCGAATTAATTCAGGATGAGTTGGTTTTCGTGCAACCGTTGCAAAACATAATAAAGAAGACATGAAATTATTTTTACAACTCGTGCTGGTCGGAACCGGTAATAGAGTTGTGGGATTTAGAGATTGATTGGACGCAATTCGGGGATGAATATACAGAGAAATGATTCGTTAATTGAATTGATGTATCGGATGCGTCTATGGACAGAAAAGGTGGTGGAAATTATTTTTTGGACGGGTGGTGAAAATGTTCTTTGAACAAAAATGTCGTGGTTATAAGTTCTTTTAATATCATTGTTCACATTGTTTTAGACGGGTTCTCGTTACAAAAAGTTGATAAAAATAAGTTACATGGTAATTTATTTTTACTTTTTTAATTGTTGGAACCTAATTAATTACATAGGGTAATTTTGATGTGGGCAATACTAGAAGAAGTTTGAATCTACTTAACTGCCTCACAGGAACTCAAAAATAACTAACTAACTAGAGGCCTGTTAGGGCATGGAAAGCCCTAATCTAGTCCGTATAACAGTAGTACCTAACAGGAACTCAGCACATTGTAGTAACGATATAAGTCCTACCTATCAAATTTCAACTTCCTACAGTGAACAGGAAAGAATTTAGCTCACTCAGCTGATCAGAAAATACCCCATCACTTCACTCGTCTCTTAATGTCCCAGAGAGTGTACCTATCAAATTTCAACTTCCTACAGTGAACAGGAAAGAATTTAGCTCACTCAGCAGATCAGAAAAGACCCCATCACTACGTTTCTTACTTACCGACACTTTAGCAACAAACTTTGTTCCGTGCTGATTCGGAATTATATATAAAGACCGTTCGGAATTATTTATAAAGTCCGCTAAGTTCTTCAGTTTCAATTTCTTCGTTCAGAAATAACTCTCCTAGATGTTAGTAACTACTTTACGTTTCTTACTTACCGTGAATTGATGGCAACTGTTGTTACCGCCACAGCCTAATAAACAACTCTCGTTGATAAGGACCGCCTAGAACACGATCAAGGCAGGTATAGAGACGAACGGCGACACTTTTGCAACAAACTTGGGGCCGTGCTGATTCAAATGAGCAGTCTTACACTAAAATCGGACCGCGAAGTTCTTCACAATTTCAAAGACCGTTCGGAATTATATATAAAAAGATGCTTAATAACTATGCAGGTGGATAACTTAGCAGTAAATAACCGGATAATGAATGATGTTGAATTAGAATCTTACTGAAATTAAATTGACTAACTACTTATCGAAAAACCTATCCTACTGAAATGCTTAATAATTAAGTAGGAACAATTTATTGTATAAATAGCGAAGAACAAGAAATAAGGAAACATAAATGAAGAAATTAAAAAAAATCGATTTATTAGGTAATATTAAAAAAACCAAGAATACTTTTAACTTTTTTGGTGTGGAATAATAAGAAATTTATCCGTCTGTGAGGCACGAGGAGGAATCAGGTTCATCTACAAACATAATTTTCTTTTCTTTAACTACAGCTTGACTCATTAATTACTTAGAAAACGATATCCCACAAGCCTACTGCCATTTTTCACCCATATCATCCACGGGTGTAGAGAAAACTTTCTGGGCCCCATCACAGTCGATTCTGGGTCAAAATTTATATGGGCGATATCCAAGAGGCCTAGGTCACCATAAGTCTCAATAACATATGATTATACCCACAGCACATAAAATTGGATGAAAAACATATTTGTACCACGATTATATTGAAGATTCATTTTATACGATTGCGACCAAAAGCAGAATTTCAACGAAATCCTTGCAATCACGATGACTTAAGTAGTTTTTTCCAAATTGTTTATTGTTATTCACGGTTCTCCGAGATTTCACGGTGTTTTCATCAGTATTAAAAATCTACATATGCTATATTTTGCGATGAAGTGTTCCAAAATAAATGTCCATAATATGATTGCCTGAAGGACAATCAGCCATCACGGATTTTTTTTTCTCGTTGGTAATATTTGAAAACAACGAACAGGACGATGGCTGTTGACTGATTGAGAGAGTAGGACGACTCCGAAAACTATGATTACCTGTCTCCCTACCATCACACGGAATGATTTTACTGTATAAACAATAGCAGCAAAAGGTTCACAAATAAGTTAGTAAACGAATCCAGTAGAAACGAGCCAGATCAGATGCGATTTCATTTTTTCGATTTCCGCCACCGTCATTTTTTCGTCGTCAATGTGCTGTGAATCATCCAGTATATAATTTAGTTACTACCTTGATACATAACAAAGTTAGTACCGACCTCTTTTATGGGCTTCTTATAGAGACTTGAGAGATTTGTATGAATATATTTCTTAAATTATGGGATTTCCATGGTTTTCTGTGCCGCCACCATTCCTTCTACTACTCAACTCCTCACAAATTTCTTAGAAAGGGAAGGTAGGAGCGATACCCCCTCTAGTATTTGAAATGATTCTACTAATCAGGCAGTCAAAGGAGTATAATAATTCATTTCTTCATTTCAATTCACTTCACTTTTTGGAGTTTCCATTCTAGAAGAGTTTCAGGACTATTGCCGTCATAATATAAAGGCCTCATTGTATTGTAAATGTCAGTGTTTGAATTTTGAAGAAATCAAAATAATAATTGTATGAGGTAGATAAGAAACCAGAGTTATTGTCTAGTTGACGTTTCCATGTCATGTAAAGCCACTACCTTGTCCAACGTGCATCAAGATTCTTGTAATAATACATTTTGACGGAAAGTTAATTTTGATACGGCTAAAAACCATCTCAAAAACTAGGTGATCGTTTCGCAAAAAGTCGCAGTAAAATTGGTCCAGCTGTTTGAGCGTCTATGCTTCCTTCTTAACACCGATTAATATTAGTAGATATTTATTGTGGCCGATAAATCAAGAGGCTCCCGACGGTTGGTGAATAATTTTCGTGGGGCGACACCTGAGGTAGTTATGTATCTCTAGTAACGGCTTGGAAAGGATTACAACGTCAATACTACATGACAAATTTCTTGTGTCGTTTTAGGCTGGGAGTTTATGTCTTTGAAAGAAAAAAAATCCGGCTGCAGGTGTAAACCTGTTTGGAGGTGATGAGTTATCGGCTCTCCTGATCCTCCCAGCAGTTTAAAGTTGACTATCGATATGAGGTTTCCAACGATACTACTGCGAATACGTCTACTGCTTCACCTCCGTTGTAACCAGTGACGGATTAATAGAATTTCGTGGGTGGGGGTGGCCCTCTACCGGGAGTAACCCCCCCCCAGGAAATTTTTTCAAAAAAGACCTTGAAAAACTAGCAGTTTTATTGGTTATAGACCCACACTTCATATCAGGTATGTAAAAATTAATATGAAACACATAATTATTATTTGCACAAATTTTAGCTTGGTTACCAAACATCCATGTACACGAAAAAAGAAAAAAAAAAAAAGAATAAAAAATAAAATTAACAGAAAATAAAGTGTTTATAGGTTAGTAATTTTTTTGTCAAAATTATATCGAAAAAGGCAGGAAATGAAACATAAAGCGCTGGAGAACTTTAGTCCTCGTGATGTAATATTATTAATAAATTATACACACATATTGTAAACACAGGATTAAATAATAATACACTCTTTACTTTTTCAATTTACTCTGAAGTAAAAAACCATTTAATAAACACTAACGATGAAATTAAATGAATAAAGTAAATTTTTGATTAAAGATGAAAACACAAATAAAATATTACCTTGTTAAACATTTTTAATTATTATCGTTCACAGTGTTATCTTGAAAAAAACTGGTTGCAATTAGTTAAGAAAACACGATTCGTTTCTTTCTTCGTCGAAACAGTAGGTAGGTTGATTATGTATTATGGCTATTGATTATGTATTGTTTCCGTTACCAAAAGCGGTACCTAAACGAGAGACAAATACAGTAGGTTCCTACCGTGACTTGTTAAATAAACTGATGAACACAAACTTATCCCTATTAATTAAAATTGTATTCTTTACTTGCTGCCTTATGTTTTTAAAGAAGAAAGATGTTATCTTCCATGCTCGTTTCTTGACACTAAAAAAAAAACCTTATTTCACATCTAACATGGTTTGGTTTCTACTGCTCTTCTACTAACAAAAGAGCGACGATGGACGACAGCACGACACGGACTCAACACCACCGTTGCCAACTTGCTTTGATGATTTTTCCCTCAAGCACTTCTGGAAATCTCAGAGTTTACCGACGAAAATTCTGACACTACCCACGTAAATCTCCGATTGATACCCCGTGGCACCTACGCAGTTTGTGGCCCTAGTAAAATTCAAACGAACAAATTAGTAAATTGGCCGTGACAGATTAGTAAAACCGGTACCAATCATACCAGTTTCCCCACAGTATAAAGTTCCTTCATCTATACTCGTTTTTTTTTTTTTTTTTGTCAACCTACAAGCGCGACGGCGTGATTCTATTCTGACTTTCCCTTGCAAGAATTTTTTTCTTCTGCCTCTCGGGGGGAGGGGGGGGGGGGCGCCCCCCACCGCCCCCCCCTTTAATCCGTCCCTGGTTGTAACTTGTTTCTATTTTGTCACCTCTTGTTGGACAGTGGTACCTCATAGAGTGAGGAAGCATCTCTACTGCATTCAAAGAGCTACCTGTCCAGCAATGGGAGAGTAACACCGGGAGCCGTCATGGTGTTTTAGTCCGGGTTAGGTGGGACGTGCTGAACTCTGCAAGAAAAATGTAGAGAAACATGCAGCTCATAGCTCAAAAAATCCTAAACCGTCAGAAACATGAAAAACACACTATTTCCAGACAAATCTCTTCCATCCTACTAACTTACTGAATAATTTACAAAACCGATCACTAAATTTGATACAAATACTCGAGACAAAACAAAAATTAAAGTCCAAAAGATTAATCCTCCCATTTCCTTTCAAAAAGGTGATAAGGTGTGGTACATGATGTAAAATAACAATCACATTTACATTAAGACTGAAATATGTATTTTGAAAACGTCATGACATTGTTGTTGACAACATTTCAAACTAACTCAAGTAACCCTACATTTTTCCCCTCATCCTTCAGGCCCTCAGTCCGTGGGCCCTAACTGATCTGTAAATGATACGACAGATCTCCAGTTCGGCGGATTATTTGACCCCGCAAGTATCCAGTTGTATTCTTGTTCAATACCCATTCTTGTTCAATACAGTCTTGTACCTCTTTGAATTCCCGCCGCTTGGTTCGTATATTTCGGTGTAGTTGCTGATTCATGAGAGCTCCTTCAATTTTCTGTACTATACAGGGTGTCTACAGAAATTATAAGACAGACTCAAAGAATCGATTTTAGAGCTAATTTCTGATCGAAAGTTGCTCGTAGAGATTTCTTTTTAAACGCATTGTTTTCAATTTTTAAGATTTTTTTCGTGTTTTGTACTTTATGATATTAAAACGGCCATAACTCCCCCTAGAATTACAGTAAACTCAAAACTAAGAACACCTTTGGAGAGACCATTAAATTTACTACAACCGTGGTATAAAGTGAAGTTGTTTTAGTTAGTTTTAATTGGCTGAAAAAAAGTCAACGTACAAAATAATTAAAAAATATTTAAAATCGACGTTTTTCCTTCCGTTTTTCTGCTACCGGTTCGGGAATTTTTCGGCGTGCACTCTTTGGAAAAAGCTCGTCTAAATAAGTTCATCAACCCGGGATATTTGAATTGAGGTCCCTCTGTGGCTCTGGTGGTGTATGATTGCTGCATGAGGAACCTATAATCTGCAGAGTAAGTAGTAGCTAATTCTGTTCCTATTCTCCGAGTGATGTAAATTATAATTTTTTCAACGTTAGCACCCTTTATAATCAGCACAGTGAGGTATAAATATAACATTGTTCTTAATTAATGTAAAATGCTAAACATTGGAAAAGGCCTCGCTGGATGTAGTAGAGTATAATTTATTACAACTCTGGGAACTAGTCAAATCAAATGAGTGAGCTATGTAGCTATGTGAGTTATTTTATAATCAACTTGAGATAATGATCTTTAGAACGGAACCCTTATGGGTGAGGTGGAATAAAATTGCAACATGAGGAACCACTCTGATCAGCAGAGTTCCGTTTTTTACTTCTGTACCTATTGAACTTGACATGACGAACTTTCGAACGCAGAGAGCTGAGTGAGATTTCCTTAGCAAATTTTGTTCTTATTCAACTTATGATGTTGAAATTTGAAAACGGAACTGCGATGTGGTGGAGTATTATATTTGTGAGTACTACTTTCTCGGCACTACTTTTACAATAGATTATACTTAGATTGTGCACAGTGATCATCATTTAGGCCCGGGGTGAAAGAGTAAAGCGACGGGCTCAACTATTGCCAATAAAATAGTACTTCGTGAATATAATTCTAAGACCATAAATTGAAATAGGAATGAGTGGGTTAGTTAAAGTTCATAAATTTTAATATTTCTGTTCAGCCTCTTTCAAGGGCAACTCAACCGACGGCGGTAGGTCATAGAATAACTAAGACGCACAATATTCGAGGTGCATGGAGCTGACTTTGGAATTGCTGACTTTGCTCTGTTATTATTTATCTTATTCCGAGGGCCTCAGCCTCTCTGGCTAAAGGTCGTAAATGTGAATTTATGGGAGGAAATCCCCATTCTCGCCGCAGAAATGAGAATTAATTTACAATTTCACCATTTGACCGAGAGTTTTATTCGTTCTCTTTGTCTCTCTTCGTGTTGATTTAGTTTTGTTTTAATCCAAGGGTGATTTTAATTACGGTACGTAATGATAAGAGAAAAACAATTTAGCTAGACAAAATCAAAATCACAAACTATTATTGAAATTTAAAAAAAGTTTTGCAACGAGAAACGATTGTTGAGGAATAATGGAAAACAGATTCATATAGTTTGTCACTTATCTAAGTTTCCGTAGCTTTGAGTCCATTTGCACGTGTGAGGAGGATCCCGAAATCGGAAACTGTGGTCCAGCACTTTCGGAGAAAAACTTCAGACGTACGGAATTTTGCTGTTCGATTTAATCGTTTTGGTTTATTTATTTTTTAAGTTTTAGCAGCGTCTCAAGAGTTTTGGTATATTATTTTGAATAATGTACCTTTGTAATGGACAGTGTTCTTTTCAAGCTATGTAGATTTGAAAATTACAAAGAAAACAAATCGGCCCAAAGTTTTTCTCTAAAACTGCTAAACAATATGAAATTTGCCTAAGAAATCAGACATCAGCCGAAAATGTTCCTCTAATCTCGGTATTACTTTAGATCAGCCTCAGAGAGTGAGATTCACTCAAAATCAAGGCACCGAAAACTTTCAAAATAAAAGAGTGGAATATAAAACTTAGTTTAGTGAATCGAATGTTACCATCCGGAGTATTATACGACTAACTCTCTGCGCTCTAGAAGAGTTCAAAAGTGATGGAAGCGAAAACACGAGCGTGAGTGCAAAGCGACTCTGGCTTGCAGGAATAGGATATAATTCTGCTAATTCAGCTCGATCTTATTTGGTTTTCAGGAACTTAAATAAGAGCCATCTGTGCACGAGTGATACCTAATTTAAAAATTTGTGTACACCGACATTTGATCTGCGCAGTAATGATAAAGATTAGCATGGTTTATTGGATTCTACTAATCCTGAAACGTAGACCAACAAATTTCTAATTGTGAGAAGGTGTTGAAAAATTGTTTTTCACTGTCGACTACGACTGCAGTATGTTGGAAATAATATTTTACGATTTCTGGCTAATAGTTGGGAGCAGGTGAATAGCTGGTGCTATTTTTCCACACATCCATTTACAGCTATTCTATTTTGATGACATGATGACGTTTCCTGTGAATATTGTGTATGGATTGCATTGCATAAGTTATCAAATGAAATGCAATCTATACATGGACATCACAGAAAACGTCATCATTTAGAAAATGTAACCGCTGCACCCGAGTAGTAAGAATGAGTTCCATGAAACACACATTCCTGGTTCAAACGCAACCTAATTTTTATGATATTTCAGATTAGAAAATGATATTAAATTTTGAATGTTTGAATTTATGACACTTTAAATGAATAAAATGTACGCGTTAGATCCTTTCGAAAGGGCTCTCGAATACGGGAATAATAAAGTTTCCGCAGTAGGAAATCTGTATGACATTGTTTCGTTTAATTTTTTCATTAACTGGCAGTGTTTCCGCTTTGGTTATGGGCATCCACATGAACTGGGTGTGTTGCGACACACGCTGTCGGGATGATGTGATGTAACGAGTACCATCGTTTTATTTGATAGCGAACGTTCTAGCTTGGTTTGGATGCATTCCAGTGAATGCTCACACAATATTGTTGTGCTACGATCATATTAGTCATTTGTACCAATTGCTAGGCGACACAATCTGCTTAGTTTGCTTTGTGCCACTGCTCATCAAAATTATTCATGACTTGTTATGCCAGCAAACACAAAAAAATCTTTCCTAAGACCACTTGTAGTGTAATGAGAGTAGTTTCCAACAATTATTTTCCTACAGCGGAGCTGTTCCTGGGGAAATGAAGCTCGCGCGCAATGTTGCCGAACAACCGAAATTGCACAAAACATGGATTCTTATGAACCCCTAGTGTGGTACATGAATTTTCATTGTTTTTAAACGTTGATTCATATGGCGCTCTCCGTTTCTTGATCTGATTCAATTTTAGTGGAACAATGGCCGAAATTTGGTTATTTAGCGTGAAAAAAATCATCTTTTCAGGCGTGTGTTTGCGCGGGGAAATTCACAATTTTCCATTCCCTTTCACTCAACTTTCCTCAACAGGGACGGGAGGCACGGGGGAACGGGCCTCGCTGGTGGAGTTATAAGAAAATGAAAACGAACAATTTCTTTTGAAAAATTAAGCAACATAGGAATCAGCGTTGAAAATGAAAATTTATGTATCACACTTGAGGTTTACCAGAATCCATGTTTTGTGCAATTTTGCTACTTAGGCAACTTTACGCGCGCGCGGAACGTGTTGCGCACCGTAAAACAAAATTTGTGAAATTTTTTGTAGAATCCAAATCTGAAGTAATAAAGGATCCCATTTGAAAAAACAAAGTTTATGTAGTTTGTGCCACTGGCACAAGTAGCGCGCGCGAAAGTATTTTTCCTAAGATCTACGTAAAAAATTATGAAGAATGGCGTTGATCCCAATTTTTTACGCTGTATTCAGGGGAAATGAAGGGCGGGTGTAGCCATTCTGTGAGATACCCTGTATACGTAATGAAACCAGATCTGGTCGCTTCTATCGATTTATCTTTGAAGAGAGAGTTATTCTCCGAAGAGTCATTTAACGGGCAAGTGAATAAAAAGTACGATGAAATAAATAGTAGAGCACAGCGAGGGATGATAAATTGTGTTTAAGTGAAGCGTTCTACTAAAAATTTCCCTGGAGCTTTCGAGCGGTTTCATTAGAGGACGTCGGCTAAGTGGTTTGTGCATTAAAACATGACGTCCCCGGGAGAAGACGGCAAAACTTGTTTCGCAGCCACAGTCAAAATTTTGATGTTAACAATTCTATTCTTCCTTTATTTTTCTTTCATATCCTTTAGTACTAGACCCCTTCATATCCCTTGAAGTTTATGCGCTTGAATAATTTTATCCGGAAAAGAAGTTAAGTATGTGGGCAAGAAGATTACATATTCGCCTGAACAATACTTCATAAAATTGCCAATCATTAGTCGGATTGTTCAAAACTTCTTGCAGGAACATAATGGCTAAAAATAGTACCAGAAACTATTGAAAAGGCGCAATAGTTCCTTAAATTAAATCACTATCAAGAAAGGACAGTTAACCCAAAATGTACGCCTTAACAATTTTACTACAGAATGAGATTTAATTTTAGGGAAAATGTATTGAAGACGTCTTCTATTTTCACACAGAATTTTTATGCACTCCTCATCTAACTTTTGATCTTATTTATTTTTTTTTTCTTCACATTTTTGAAGAAAAAGGAGTTAGATCTCGATTTCGAATGTTTCAGGCCTTGAGTGCTACCCTTCGGAATTGATCGAAATTGATGGTTAGGGATAATTATAGGGAAATAATTATAGGCCAATGGTTTGCGTTGAATGGCAATCAAATACAGAAATAATAAACCTATGAGAAATAATTTGTGGAGTTTTATTATAGCTTCTAAAGGCCCATATACAAAATTCTTGTCTACTGTGAGTGGTACCTACCAACACGGCGCGGGTTTTAAGTCGTTCAAATTGGGCTGTAAAAGTATACACACCCGATCGCAACAGGTGATTTATGAGCACCTACAGCTACTTCCACGTATCACTCAGCTGCAATTAATGGGTAAGCATCTATATGAACTACATAACGTGGTTAGGTTTCCTATTCCGTGTATTGCTGCCATCTAGCAACCTCTTCAGACCATACCCTGGTTTGAAGGATTTAAATTTCCTCGATCTACATCTATACAATGGAGGCAAGTGTAACCCCTCTGACTCACGCAGGACAGGTTTTGTTTTGGCTCCGACTAAGTAATTCACAGAGTTTCGCACACTCGTCACGCATGTTCGCATGTTCGATCCCCTCTTCTCTAGCCCTTTTTTAAAACAATTCAGCGATGGATGACAGGTAATACTGCCCCACATCCATCACAAACATGTTGAGGAGCTTCCAGTAGACAACCATATCTATGAGATATGGTTTCAATCCAATGTTTAAACCTGAATGTTATGATTTTAACCATTTGTTTTATATGTTCTTATCGATTCCTGGCGTTTACTTCTTGAGTTGTGTACAGTTTGGCACTTGCACATTTGGTAAACTTCTCCGTTTCCAGAACACACCTACTAACTTTCCCCGATGGAGCCATTACACGCATTACACGCAATGTAGATTAAATACCAAGATTTCCCCGGTTTATTTGCGCTGCTCTAAGCAGGGGCTGTTTGAACTAAAGTTTAAACCCCACCCCTCCGTGCGTATTATCAAATTATTGTCAAACTCCGGTTCCCCATTGTATTAAAGTCCGTACCTACTACTACCAAATTCCCAGTAATAAAGACAAACGATTAGCTCATATACTCACAAGGCTGAACACCGTGGTTGTTCTGCTTTGTAAACATGTTAGAAGAACAGCTCTGCTTTGTCTACCGCTAAAAGGTTCTCTCTGGAAAACACAAACTAATCCCCCCCCCCCCCCCCCCCCCATTGTTATTCGAGCGAGATACACCATTGTGTTTCCGGTTTACTCTCCAGGTTCTAAGTAAAGTTCCTTTTTTCCCGTTTCCTGTTAAACAAAAAATCGAGGTTGAAGATGACTTCTTTTAGCATTTTGAGGTTTGCCGTGAATAAAGTTTATGTCATTGCATGAGGTACCTATTTAACTTTTCACCTTGAAATGTTATGATGGTTAAATGGATAACAGTCATGCAACATGAAAGATCGAGCAATTTTTAAAATTCTGTGTCATTTTTTCATCTCCTTTTTTTTTTAATTTGAGCATCATTTGATCCCAAGAATTTATTTATCACTACTACATTAGTATTTCTTCGTTTGGACTTCAAGGTTGTACGGACTGACGTTCTCTTCAGGCTGTCAAACTGTGGTTGGAAACTCTCCAAGACCAAAGCAATCATTCCTCAAGTTGGGGAACGACACCTCCATCATCCATACCCAAATAGTTTCTTACATTTCTTCGTGCTCCATGAAGTCAAAGAGACATAGCACGGATGATGGCGAATCGAATCTTTATTTTTGACCGTTCTAATACTTGGGAATAGGGTTCCTTTCATTCTTTGCGAGGGCCTTTGCAATCCTTTTCTGGAAGGAGATGAACTCCCGGTCTAGCTCTTCATCACTTGAGCGAACGAGAGGTGATAAATACTCTCAAAGGTCCTCTGAAACCAGGTCATACTTTCCATGCTTCTCTTAAGCTGCAGTTTGTGACATTTGTGACCAGTCCGCAATGAGACGCGGCGTTAGCATTAATAATACAAGTTGCCAATGTCTCCCAGATCCCTTCCCCCTCGATGTCGGCAACCAGTGCTGGACCTTCGTCGCTTGTATCTCTCAGCACTGGCTTAGTAGAGACACCACCCCAAGCAAGGGATACCAACGTTGCTGTTGCATCACGAACCTCATCATATCCTCTTTTTATTAGGCCTCCTTTTTTTGCAATTGAGGGCGTGTGAGACATAAAAGTATCTCCGCAACCATCACAGTTTTGTGGTAAGCTGATTGGGGTTTGCCCATACCGCAAGACCATCCCAAAATTGTGTAGGTGATAAGACAAGTCGTATCCATTTGCTGAGCAAGGGAGTATTGTAAGCCACTGTGACGCTCGTTCGCTAGTTACTCGACGAATCACTCTCTGTTGGTGGGGCTGCAGGGCGTCTATGACTTCGAAAGAGTGCATTTTTTCTGATTCATCCCGAATCCTTATATTTTCGTGAAGTACTTGGACAACATGTTTCATATGTTCCCCATAGTTCAAACGAATTACAGTTCTAATGGCTGGCGATAGAACTTCTCCTGCTATTTTCGAAGTGGAGAAATCTGTTGCTATACTTCGTACAGTATCGCCAATGCCCCCAAAGCTAGCTGGCATCGCTAGCAAATCGTACTCCATGTCGCCTATTTCCCGCCTAATCAGTGTTGGCAGAAAACTGGTCTTTATTGCGTTCCAAAGAGGTTCATATTCTTCTAGATTTCCTTGCACTACCCGTTGAAGAAAAGTCCATTCAAATTGGAAGGAATTTAAAAATGCTGAATTTGTAGCCTGTGGGCTTTTTTGATCAGCAAGGGAAAACTTTTCCATCTTTTCAACCCATTCAGCGATTCTAGCTTTTACATAATCATGTTTTTCTGAGACTGATCGAATTACGCCACCCATAAACCCCTGGCTTATTCACAAGAAAATTTTTCTCTGGATCAGGATGGTATCCACAACGAGGTCCCAGTTCAAGGAGAGTGTCGAACCAGTAACATACATTCAGCATGGTCCCGCAGCATACTGAAACGTCCGCATACCAGCTTTGTCTTCCCCCAATGTTGACATTTTCATGTCTTTGCTTTGGCACATAAACTAAAAAAACGTCACGGAAAATAATTGCTCACGAAAATTGCTCACGAAAATTGCTCACGAAAATTGTCCCAAGTGGCCACAACGATGATTATGACCATCAGAAATGACGTTTTTACCTAATGATCCCACGATTCTGAGATTTGGTATGTGGGCCCTTGAGGGACTTCTGAACACAACTGACCGATCCCAGATCAGCTGAGTGGCTCTAGAATCCAGTTTTTTCCCTAATGATCCCACGATTCTGAGATTCGGTATGTAGCCCCTTGAGGGACTTCTGAACACAACTGACCGATCCAAGATCAGCTGAGTGGCTCTAGAATCCATTTTTTTCCCTAATGATCCCACGATTCTGAGATTTGGTATGTGGGCCCTTGAGGGACTTCTGAACACAACTGACCGATCCAAGATCAGCTGAGTGGCTCTAGAAACCAGTTTTTTCCCTAATGATCCCACGATTCTGAGATTTGGTATGTAGCCCCTTGAGGGACTTCTGAACACAACTGACCGATCCAAGATCAGCTGAGTGGCTCTAGAAACCAGTTTTTTCCCTAATGATCCCACGATTCTGAGATTTGGTATGTGGGCCCTTGAGGGACTTCTGAACACAACTGACCGATCCAAGATCAGCTGAGTGGCTCTAGAAACCAGTTTTTTCCCTAATGATCCCACGATTCTGAGATTTGGTATGTAGCCCCTTGAGGGACTTCTGAACACAACTGACCGATCCAAGATCAGCTGAGTGGCTCTAGAAACCAGTTTTTTCCCTAATGATCCCACGATTCTGAGATTTGGTATGTAGCCCCTTGAGGGACTTCTGAACACAACTGACCGATCCAAGATCAGCTGAGTGGCTCTAGAATCCAGTTTTTTCCCTAATGATCCCACGATTCTGAGATTCGGTATGTGGGCCCTTGAGGGACTTCTGAACACAACTGACCGATCCCAGATCAGCTGAGTGGCTCTAGAAACCAGTTTTTTCCCTAATGATCCCACGATTCTGAGATTTCTTATGTGGGCCCTTGAGGGACTTCTGAACACAACTGACCGATCCCAGATCAGCTGAGTGGCTCTAGAATCCAGTTTTTTCCCTAATGATCCCACGATTCTGAGATTCGGTATGTAGCCCCTTTAGGGACTTCTGAACGCAACTGACTTATCCCAGATCAGCTGAGTGGCTCTAGAAACCAGTTTTTTCCCTAATGATCCCACGATTCTGAGATTTGGTATGTAGCCCCTTGAGGGACTTCTGAACACAACTGACCGATCCAAGATCAGCTGAGTGGCTCTAGAATCCAGTTTTTTCCCTAATGATCCCACGATTCTGAGATTTGGTATGTGGGCCCTTGAGGGACTTCTGAACACAACTGACCGATCCCAGATCAGCTGAGTGGCTCTAGAAACCAGTTTTTTCCCTAATGATCCCACAATTCTGAGATTTGGTATGTAGCCCCTTGAGGGACTTCTGAACACAACTGACCGATCCCACATCAGCTGAGTGGCTCTTGAATCCAGTTTTTTCCCTAATGATCCCACGATTCTGAGATTTGGTATGTAGCCCCTTGAGGGACTTCTGAACGCAACTGCCGATCCCAGATCAGCTGAGTGGCTCTAGAATCCAGTTTTTTCCCTAATGATCCCACGAATCTGAGATTTGGTATGTAGCCCCTTGAGGGACTTCTGAACACAACTGACCGATTACAGATCAGCTGAGTGGCTCTAGAATCCAGTTTTTTCCCTAATGATCCCACGAATCTGAGATTTGGTATGTAGCCCCTTGAGGGACTTCTGAACACAACTGACCGATTACAGATCAGCTGAGTGGCTCTAGAATCCAGTTTTTTCCCTAATGATAAGGAAATAATAAGAAAACACACATGAAAATGTCCCAATGTGTTGCAGACTCGTATGCAAGCATTTCTAATGATTTCCGCTTACTTTACTAAGTTTACATCAAAATTATGGTTTTTCAGGTTAATTTTTCAAGCATTGGATTAGTGGGAGTGTCCTAACCGAATACATCAGCATACGTAGAGGGTACTTATGTATTTGCACATTTTGAAATGGACATGTCTTTTGGCAGGGGGTCTGTTAGAATTATGCGTCAGAAAATCTTGTCTCGAAACTTTGTTACATGTTTGTCACTATGCTATTTATCGTACGAAGTTCTAATTTGACATGTAGCCTCTTTAGGAATTACACTTGACACATATTAGGGCTGGGATCAGCTGAGTGGATCCGAAAGCTAATTTATTATGTATTTATCGTACGAAGCTGTAATTTGGCATGTCCCCATCTTACGACTTATATTGACGCAGAATAGGACCGGGATCAGCTGTGTGACTCCCATACCTAAATTCTATGATATTTATAAAACGAAGTGGAAATTTGGCATGTAGCCCTTTAGGGCTTATTCTTGACGCAGAATAAGGCCAGGATCCGCTGAACGGCCCCTAAAGCTAATTTCTAAGCTATTCATCGTAGGAAGCTGTAATTTGGCATGTAGTTTCCTTGGGACTTATACTTGAAGATGCATAGGGCCGGGATCGAGTGGCTCCTGAAGCTAATTTCTAAGCTATTTATTTAACCAATCTATAATTTGGCATTCAGCCTCTTTACTATCAGACATATAAATTAAATTGTGCCATATAGATCAAATTTCCTTCTTGGCGGCATATCCATCATCTGATTGGTCTTTCCGTAAGAGAGATCTTTGTCTATTTCTATTGCTTCATCTCGCACTGGGAAACAATGTCTCTTCAAACATATTGTTAAGTAATGTATGCATTACACGGACGTTCCTGTGAATGCATTTCATGTAATTTTACTGAGATTTAAAATAAGAGAAAAAAAACTATCATGCCTTCTAGGAATTACCCTTCCGCCCATCAACCCCCTCCACCGTCCATAGATTTCCATCATAACTCCTGAAATCTTTCCAATAAAACCAGAACTGACAAAATTTATAGTTGAACAAAAAAATGATCACGAAAATCTGGCTAGAATACTTGAAACATAACGATTTATTGATAGTATCCCTCCATTTCACTCCTACCATGATGAAACTTGAAACTCCGATACACGATCCAAAACTAGAATAAATTCACGATTAAAAAAAAAAAAATAGTAATGATAATTAAAAAATAAAATAAAATAAAGTAAACACGAAAATCGGACGAGAATCGTTAAAACACCATGATTTATGAGTATTACCCCCCCATCATTCACCCCATGAGTATTTTCAAATGGTACGCCATGTGTACAGTATATTCCTCTTGCCTGAACTGTCTGACCTTCAATTGTCACGAACCCATGAATGATAGTGAGAAAACACCCATAAAAAGGTGCTCAAAACATTTTATGGACCAAGGGCTCTTACAGGCCCGGATCTCATTTCACTTAACTTTCCCATTCGTGTGATACAAGCAAGATGATTGCTTCTCCTGAATGCACTACTATCATTCCTCGGAAATAAGGGGAGAATATCTAGGATTCCTTTCCCGACATAAACGTCTCTTTCAAATCTGACAAATAACCTGAGTTTCTGGCTCGGGAAAGAGGAACTGACGTCAAACTTGCAAACCTGACCAGCCACCTGTTTTAATTAATTTGCAAACGTACGCGCCTTTTGAGTGGCGGAAATGTGTACTCCAAGGGGAAAACGTTTTAACTCAAAACATTTCAAAGCAGCTTCCCCTTTTAACTGGCTGGTGTACGCTTGGATTCTCGACCGTCGGGTTAATAAATACCTACGCCGGGTCAACTGTGTCAACGCGAGTCAGATTAGGGGAGACATCCGGTAGTCTAGATCTCCCAAGGGAGACATTTATTCAGTCAGACGCTTGAATTTTCCATCGCTTTTGTTTAATGCGTCTGCATCTCGTCGAGCCTATCAAATGATTCTCCCTTTTTATGCAATTCGATGAACGTATTCCTGAATTAATTATGAAACTGATTCAGAACTGTGAGTTTACTATTAATTTATTTACAATTCAGGTAATCAAGAGTCCATTACTCAAGACACAGAATTGTGTGTACTGTGGGGTGTTCAACACCGCTTTTAATTAATTTGGTTGGTCAATTTAATTAACTTGTTCTGTTCTTGCTCTCGTTTCTATTCCTATCTATCTTTCTACTATTTATTTCCTTACTATCAAAAATCAACTACACGTTTTCAAGGTTTGAAATACAATAAACTTTTATTCATCATCAAGTAACACAAACTTAACTGCCATTTAGGACTTTGATGGTTGGTTAATCAGTGAAATATAATTTAGATGCCAAAATAAATAAAAAATGTAATAAAAAATATTTGATTCACATTCCTGATCTCCTGCCTCCAAATTATCGTTCAATCGTTGAGCTGCAATCTCGGCGTTGTTCGCTAGGGTCGTTGAATAAGTGTATTAATTTTAGCATCATTCTCTTATAAATTCCAACATGATTTTTATCATTAATAGCTAATGCACATACGCCAATAAGAAATCCTTGTAACAAGCTTATTTTTCACAGTTTTCATCCGATTCGGATGAAATTTTTAGGGAATGGGCGGGCTAGGGTGAAGATGGTCTCCTTTCATTGTTGCCGAATCAATACTTCACTCTACGCATGCGCAGAAGTATTTTCCATTTTGCTCCTTTTTTCACATCCTAGTCGTTCGATTTCGTTCAAGTTCGGATGATAGTAGGGAGAACACGATTTGAATACCCCATATCAATTTCAATGATTTGACTGTATCATTAATAGGTACTGCGCATGCGCCAATGTGATATACTTGTAACTACCTTAATTTCCACAGTTCTCATCCGATTTTGACGAAATGGTCAGTGAATACATGAATACTTAATTGACCAATCATGAAGTTTCACGCTACTTCTTGATTTACTCTTTTCCGCTATGGAATTCTTCAAGATCATTTAAAACTTTTCAATGATCTTTACATTCATGATACTTGGTTTTTTTTTTCATATGAAATGGAAAAATGAAATGAAATGAATTTTATTGTCTCTCCATAATCTTAACCACAAGTTATGCCATTAAGCAATAGCCCCATTTCACCCTTCGACTCCCCTAAAACACCCCCTCTGGCTCAACTTTTAAAAACTTCTAATAATCTATAATTTAAGTTGGACTGATACAGGCATGTCCCCCCACTCATATCAGTTGTCCAATAACCCCTGTAACCGTGAAAAGCGGACAAACATACCTACGGACAGACAAACAGCCAGACAGAAAAAAATTGAGAAAATGGTACCAATCGTCTACAAATAGCATGAAACGGAAAACGAACGCAAAATTTCATTATTCCAATCAAGACGGTACAGACGGTTTTATTAATATAGATTCCAAAATGATTCCTATGATCGCCATTGGTACATTGAACTGGCGATTTGTGCTCAACCGGTTTCCAGCCCAACTAACGTTTACGGGAGAAGCACAGCATAAAGGAATACACATTTCGCTGCTGAAATAATAGGTCATCGTAAAAACGAGTACAAGAGCATCTGTAATTTTCTTGGTTTCAACCAAAAAGGATGTTATTTCCATTTTAACAAACTAGGAAATCGAAGATGGACTTTCATTTTGATTCGTTCTGAAAACTCAAGGTCACTAACATATGTACCTAAAATCTTTTCACTCGGAGCGTCCGCCAAGCTATTCGCAGAAGCACTTTTAATATCATCTTTCAAAAATTGACATTTCCCATCGGATGACTTTTGTCGGGTGAGAAATTGTTGATTAATTTTAAGTGGAATATACCTATAAACTTAGTGAGAAACTGGCGATCGTTGCTTTTTTCGTTGGCTAATAATAGATATTTCAATCAAAGTTTCGATAAAATATTTACAAATACAGCGAAGATATTTAGAAACAGTGTTACTCCACGATATACGTTGGTGAGGCTTGAAAGGTCCTCTGGGACTTTTGGGTCACCATTAGTCACCATTAATTTTACATAAAGCAACTATTGCTATTGGTCGAACTCATTCTTAAAACATATTAGTAAGTATGTATGGCATGCATTACTGGGAATTCCCTGTGTACAGGTTGTTTACGATTTTAGTGTAAATACTGAATAGTTCGTGATTAGTACTAATAGAATAAAACCTCTTTTCTACCAAATGAAACTTTTTTCAAACAAATGAAACTTTCACGAACCATCCAGATAACAATAACATTTTATTTTAGATTTTTGCTTAGCAAGTTAATACTTACAGAGGAACAACGAATAAATTTAATGATGCGGGTGTCCAGCAGCTGTGGCAGGCAGTTTGATCATCATGTTTATGGCGAAATAGGAGCAGCATGTCGTGGTGATGATTTCGAGGATGTGAACTTGATCTCCTCGATGTCATGCCGATGACCAACTTCGTCATAAACATGATGATAAAACTGTCTGCCACGGTTACTGGACTCCTGCTTCATTAAAATAATTTTTAGTGCCTCTGTAGTAACTTGTTTAGTAACAATCTGAAATAAAATGTTATTTTTTAATGTTATGTTAAATTTTTTTCACGTCCTAGTCGTATGATCTCGCTAAAATTTGGAGGATAGTTGGGGGAAGATAATTTGATCAAACCTTATAAATTCCAACAGAATTGTATCATCATTAGCAGTTGCGCATGCGCGAATGTGTAATATTTGTAATGAGCTTAACTTACGTAATTTTTCCACTACACATTGTTTTGTTCTCAAATAATTACTTTACCCTGCACATGCGCAAACGTAAATTACATCAAGCATTCGTTTTCGTTTCATAAACTAATAAATTGTCTAACTAATAAATTATCTATAGGTTTAGTCATGTAACGGATGTGCGGAATGTATTGGCAACACCCTACTTGCCAGTCTTTTGACATGGATATGTCTTTGCTCTAGGGGTCAACCAAAAATTTTCGTATTGATGTTCACGTACAACCCATCCGTTGCTAGAGGAATGGAACTTCCGCAGTTTTCATCGCACAGAAATCGTTCGCCACTCGTTGGAAAGCGCTTCATTTATGTGATAAATGTTTACATCTCAAGCTACCAATTTCCCCCTCCTTACGTGCCTGGCTACATTCCTAAACTAAGTTGATTGGACTATAAAAAATTTTAATAAGCCGGTTACAATATTCTTAACGTAAAGCGATAGCATCATTTACTCCACTCCATAGGAAACATTTTTATCCTCTTGACAACAGTCGACTGTTAACAACAACTCATTGTAGTGGCTTCTCTCCACAGTTATTTTCAACATTTCTATAAGTAAACCGTTGTCTTGTTGGAATTAGTCGGGATGCGGCCCAGGGAAAATAAATGAAATTATTTCATTTATTGTTTTATTTGATAACGTTTCGTCCTCTTACTGAGGACATCTTCAGATCTTGGTGTGTCCAGGAAAAAATTGTATAAATTGTATAAAACCAATTAAATACTTGTTCATACCCAACGGAAAACCCAAACCGATGAGGACTCTTTTTTAGAGGAGGAGTCCGAATCGCCACCTTCTCCCTAATACATTTGAACCCAAAAGCTGGACAATGTTGTAAGCGGAAATCATCAGAACGCTTGCATACGAGTCTGCAACGCATTGGGACATTTTCATGTGTTTACCTATGAATGGTCAACGTCATTTCTGATGGTCATAATCATCGTTGTGGCCACTTGGGACAATTTTTTTCGTGACGATTTTTTTGTTATGTGTGCCATATGAAAGACATGAAAATGTCAATAATTTAAAAAAAGACATATCCATGTAACATGGTATCTGCTTGTATAGCAGATAGTAGAACTCGTTTACGAGTTTCTGATTTACTCTTTACTATTGAGTTCCAGGGGAGAAACGTTGGAGTTTAATATGTAACGGACTTGGGTCGCCCCCAGAGGTGCAATGGGGCCTAAATCCGTACTCATAGAGAGAGGGGGTGTGACAGTACCATAAGAGATACAACTCGTACTAATAGCGTAATGTGCTATGTTCGGAGGAGATGATTTTCCGGTTCTCGGATCCTCATCTATCGCCAAATACAGAATTCCAAGAACTCGAGAATGACGCGTTCAACCCGGCGCGAAAGCGACGGATAGACGCGCATTCTTTTAGAATTGACGGGAACTGTCACAAATTGAAAAAAAAAAACCAATTTAAGGTTAGAAGGCCTTCTTTATGAAGCTTGTTATAATCTGAAATGACCGAATAAAGAAACGTTATTTTTATTATTGCTCTATTAATGTAGCTGTTTACTATGATGAGCTGTTCTAATAGTATGATCAAGGATTGCATATTCGCTAAAGGCAGTTTTAAATGGACAATTTTTTATTTTCTTGAAATGAACATATTCAAACTTACATTGAGCTATATTTACAGTCGAGGACAACATTTATTGGACATAATTTTTACATGTAGGAACCAATGCGTTAATACATTTCCAAAGAACATTTATTCACATAATATATCACTGAAAAATACTTCTAATTTGACTGCAAACATGATGATTTGAGTGCGTAACCGAGCGATCACGAGAAAGTTCCCCAAATGACGACGAAAGAACCAACTTTTACCAACACACTCGAAGCTACACGAGTTTCATCTATTTATTTTCCAATTATTTATTTTCAAATGGATTTAAATTTCCAATTATTTATTTACAATTTCAGGAGAAACGTAATATATTTTAAAAGCAGCATTCACAGACTCACGAAAAGTTCCTCAAGCTTCAGTCAGGTAAATTTTAGTTACGTTTCCCCCAAGCCCATTCAGCTCGTCCACCGACTTTGGCGTTCCAATTTCCGTCATTTCGACCTCCAAAATCCCTGTTGGCGCCGGCGACTCCTTCAACCTTGAGGTTGCCGTTGTCGTAGATAACAGGCCGCTTTTCGACCCCGAGTTTCACACCGCCATTTTTTGGGTCGGCCACCTGGGCATGCCAATCTTTCAATGGCTGGAAAAAATAAAAACCAAACTTGAATGTTATCTTTTAAAAAACATCAACCAAATGTGACCTTGCAAGGCCTTTTTTTCAGGAGAACGAAAAAAACGAAGATTGGGTCAAGAATGACTTTTCTTCTTAATAAATATTTTTTTGGGCCCAAAAACTATCTCACTTTTCCCAATAATCATCTAAACTTGAATTTTCTATATTTTTCATTGTATTTATATTTGCAAAAACTTCATTTATGCGTCTGCAGAAAATCTGTTGAAACCTGCTGGAAATTTGCAATTTTCGGGCCCGCTGTTATCACACTTTGGAAAATAATAAATTTTGATTAGAAAATGATAGAACAAATCAAGAAAAGATTTTGTTCAGCATAATGTGGAAAAAAATAAAAAAAGGTAAACTCAGATTTGACCAAGTTGAGTTCCCTTCTCTTCATACGGTCACAAATAGCGGTATTTCACGACATTTTTAACTGATAATCATATAAATAAAGCTATCGCTGTGGCATCAAACACATCAAAAGTGAAAGTTTCCAAATTGTTCATGATTAAAAGCCGTTTAGAGATATTCTGAAAAGATATTATACAAATAATAATATTATTAATAGTTACACTAATTAATAATATGAAAATTTTATTATACTAGATATTGAAATCATTCAGACGATAACGCTCCTTGGGATTGATATTTGAAAACCGTTCTTTTGTCAGAAAATAAAGGATTCCAAAAGAAAGGATGAGTTCGCTGGGCAGCACTTTTGTAATGAAATAAATGGTTCAAATTTCCAAGTATGTGTCCAAGTAAAAAATCATTAGAATTGGTAAAAAACGGCCAAAGATAGTTAATTTTCTATTGAATTGCCTAGTATTACTTGGCTAAAGTTCATCAACTTATGATGTAGAACAATCCGGATTCTTTACAGAAAATTTTGTTGAAAAATATACTAGTTTCAATAAAATTCACTAAAAACATGATAAAAACTGCTACGATAGTTTTAAAATTGGTTATAGCAGAATGATATATATATATATATATATATATATATATTTTTTTTTTTTTTTTTAGAAGAAAGATTTTGCTTTAAGTTTGATAGTGAAGAATTCTAAAATTTAACAAAGGCTGATCTTGATTGCGATTTGGAATTAATTAAATAGGAATGTGTAGCTGTGAAAAAAATATATGGAAAAGGTAGCGAGGCACTTATGATTTTTGGTGATACCTAGTGAAGTTAGTAGTAACCAAAGTTTATAACAGCATTAATTTAATATATACTTGGTAGTTTTGTTCAGTGTGCATTTAATTCTATATATCTCATAGCATTATCAAAAACATTAAACTGTGAACAAATGAATTACAATAAATTAAAATCGGCCAAGTTGGGTGTGGTATATCGCTTCTGCGTATCTGTTACATGAATATATAGACCACTGAATTTTTTTGAATAATCTTAAACAATTTCACAGTGGAAAATAGTCGAGATATAACAGCGTAAAACGTAAAAGTTGGTCCCTCAAGAAACGGTAGGGGTCCGTCTGGATCTTGACCCACACATTCCCTGAAAAATTCATCAAAATCGGACGAAATGTGTGAAAATTAAGCTTATTAAAATGATTTAGTGCAAATGATGAGTAGTGCATGCACTACTAATGATTTGATCATGTTGAAATTTATATTTTAATGCATTGATATTGACTTTTAAAGGTGTTTTCTCCGAATGGTGCTTGAAGGAATCTACATTTACGCATGCGCAGAGTGAATTATTGATTTTGGGAACCATGAAACTGATAGGGACCATCGACAACTTATGCTGCACATTCCCCGGAACTGTCATCAAAATTGGATGAATACTGTGGAAATTAGCTTGTTAGAAGGATACACGACAGAAAAAAGGGGAAAAAAAAGAAAAAAAAAAAGACTAAAAGGTGTTTAGAATGGTATACAACGTAGAATGCGAATGGAAATTTCGATTTAGGATACAAAAAAAGTGTCATAACTCAAAAGTGAAAACAATGCTTCCCCTTTCGATAGTTAGAGTTGGGAGAAAAAAGTTCCAATTCGATATTATAGAGTCATGAGTATTGTTATCAATAATCCGAATTTCAACATAAATATGAAATGTGTCTACTTTACTTGAGATATTTACTGGCAAATGCCGTATCAGAATATCTTCCTAGTCAGTTTTACATATTTTTTACCTTGGGTTCAGGCGCCTGCCAGTTGAGCTTCAAAGGTGGTTTTTTCTTATCTTCACAAAGCGCTCCAGCAACGCATCCCAAAATGACTAAGCTGATGACGACCTTCATAGTGAATTATTTTCTGTAACACGTCATTTTATTATAAGTTTTGGTGCATTATTCAATGTTAATTATATTTACGTAAAAATAAAAAATGAAAAAATAAAAAAATTAAATTAACGATTTGTTTGTTGTTGTGTGTGTTTTCACGGTTTGAGTTAATCGAGAATATGCGGTATTGCAACATTATGTTTAGCTTAACCAGTCATTAGAGCGATTAACTTGTCATTAGAGTTGGTTTACTAGTCCGCCTAAACTTGAAGATCCGACGACCAAAGATAATTAGCTAATTATTCGACCCTCGAGGAATTAAAAGGAAGTGATGTATATATGGATCTTCCTTCTTGATTCTTGCCAATACCACATCTAAGGATAGTTCCTGGACTATCAGCTTTCAGGATATCACCTGGGTGGAGTAGTTTAATCGCCTCTAATCTTTGAAGGGGTCACTACTCATTCCCATGACCTCCTTGTTATAGGGTTAACGGATGATTGTAATTAAGTATGGTGTCAGAGTACGGAGCCTTTAATTTCCATATTAATTACGGAAAAAAAAATTGTTTAATGATTTGAAACATTCAAGTTCAACATTGTTTCAAGCATGCCCACAAGTCACTAGAAAAAAGAATATTCACACACATAGATAGCCATCCTTCATTGCCTTCGAGCGTGTAGAAGATGGGATTGTTTTCAGTAAGACGCAACATTTCAAATTTCCCGTACACAAGATTCTTTCGCGAAGAAGATCGTTTATCAAAGAAGTATGAAAAGCCATTTCAAATTTCAAAAAGCAGTAGGTACTTACGTTAGTTGACAAACTAGACATGAAATCGGAGATCACTAAGCACTTACGGGCGGCTCTATAACTTGCTTTGCTAGCTAATTCCAAATGTTATTCAAATCCCTCGAGTCATAATTTTTCTCTGCAGCTAGATGGTAACCGATGTTGCCAAAACGCTTCGACTCATCCAGCGTAAATTAGCGTCTTACTACCTTGACAGATACCTAACCGACTTTGATAACCCGATTTTAGCGAATTTTCATAGACAATGAAGCTATTGCAATAACTCAAAACATTTTAAAATCAAAATTTTTGAAAAATTTCTTTATTGAAATCCGTTTTGAGACATTCTGAAACGAATTCTAGAGTTTAACGTTTTTTAACACACACACACACACACACACACACACACACACACACACACACACACACACACACACACACACACACACACACACACACACACACACACACACACACATTTATTTATGAAGGTATGTGTCATTCCAGACGATGACTCTCCTCAGGATTGAGATAAAAATTCCGTTCTTGCGCCAAATGCTGCTTTAAGAACCCCACGAGGACGCTCAAGTTCAGTAAAGCTTTTATCTCGAAGGGCGAATACCTCGAGATAAATATCATATTCATTATATTCTTTTCATCGAATTTTATATTGAATTTATTCTGATCTATAGTACTTTTGTATTTGTTTTTCCTCTCTCATATTTCAATAAAGAACTTGTACCTTAGTATAGATTTGTTTGAATAATTGACGGTCATGTCAATATTCAAATAAGAGCCGTGTCACTCCGACTGCGAGGGACTAGGAGAAGAGTGAGGAGTCTTGGCGTCGAGGATGGAGCAGCGGCTATCCTACTGACATAAAAAAGAGGGTTTCCTGGATAGTGTCATGGAAAATGGAAAAACTGTTGATAGTTCATTATTATTATTGCTATTGTTGAAAAAATTCTGTAATTGTAATTATAACTATTGAGATTAATATAGTCGGTGAAGAATTGACGGTCATGTTCTATGATTTTAAAATACAAACTTGGATTAAAGAGTATATTAAAAAGCCATCAAATTTGTTCGCACACTTAGCGATATTTATTTTTGAACTCTCACATACCGACAAGCACGGAACCAAAGTTGTTCAGAATAGTATAAATCGTAAAATACGAGGGGAAATTTTGATTTTTGAGAACACAAATTTTCATCTCCTGAAAGTGAAAACAATATTGTTTCCGCTACCATTAGGTAGACTAAGAAACAAAATTTTGGAATGTCAAAGGTGGTGACTGGTTATTTTGTGTTTGGAATGGTATGCGGCCTTCCTAGTACTTATAATTATATTTATTTTTTGACATTTCATGTCTTTGCTATGGCACACAACCAAATTTTCGTTATGTTACGTTACGTAACGAAATATGCTCAATGATTATTATGATTCGTAGAAGTGAGGTAGGTAGGTACCTATATGATTATAGCTGAAATTTGGCTATATTATGTCTTTACTATGGCACATAAATGAAAAAGCGTCATGCGGGGAGCGTCACGCGGGGAGCGTCACGCGGAGAGCGTTACGCGGAGATTCCCTAATGATCCCACGATTCTGAGATTTGGTATGTGGGGACCCTGAGGGACTTCTGAACACAACTGACCGATCCCAGATCAGCTGAGTGGCTCTAGAATCCAGTTTTTTGACATTTTCATGTCTTTGCTTTGGCACATAAACTAAAAAAACGTCACGGAAAATAATTGCTCACGAAAATTGCTCACGAAAATTGTCCCAAGTGGCCACAACGATGATTATGACCATCAGAAATGACGTTTTTACCTAATGATCCCACGATTCTGAGATTTGGTATGTGGGCCCTTGAGGGACTTCTGAACACAACTGACCGATTACAGATCAGCTGAGTGGCTCTAGAATCCAGTTTTTTCCCTAATGATCCCACGATTCTGAGATTTGGTATGTAGCCCCTTGAGGGACTTCTGAACACAACTGACCGATCCAAGATCAGCTGAGTGGCTCTAGAATCCAGTTTTTTCCCTAACGATCCCACGATTCTGAGATTTGGTATGTGGGCCCTTGAGGGACTTCTGAACACAACTGACCGATCCCAGATCAGCTGAGTGGCTCTAGAATCCAGTTTTTTCCCTAATGATCCCACGATTCTGAGATTTGGTATGTGGGCCCTTGAGGGACTTCTGAACACAACTGACCGATCCCAGATCAGCTGAGTGGCTCTAGAATCCAGTTTTTTCCCTAATGATCCCACGATTCTGAGATTTGGTATGTGGGCCCTTGAGGGACTTCTGAACACAACTGACCGATCCCAGATCAGCTGAGTGGCTCTAGAATCCAGTTTTTTCCCTAATGATCCCACGATTCTGAGATTTGGTATGTAGCCCCTTGAGGGACTTCTGAACACAACTGACCGATCCCAGATCAGCTGAGTGGCTCTAGAATCCAGTTTTTTCCCTAATGATCCCACGATTCTGAGATTTGGTATGTAGCCCCTTGAGGGACTTCTGAACGCAACTGACCGATCTCAGATCAGCTGAGTGGCTCTAGAATCCAGTTTTTTCCCTAATGATCCCACGATTCTGAGATTTGGTATGTGGGCCCTTGAGGGACTTCTGAACACAACTGACCGATCTCAGATCAGCTGAGTGGCTCTAGAATCCAGTTTTTTCCCTAATGATCCCACGATTCTGAGATTTGGTATGTGGGCCCTTGAGGGACTTCTGAACACAACTGACCGATCCCAGATCAGCTGAGTGGCTCTAGAATCCAGTTTTTTCCCTAATGATCCCACGATTCTGAGATTTGGTATGTAGCCCCTTGAGGGACTTCTGAACACAACTGACCGATCCCAGATCAGCTGAGTGGCTCTAGAATCCAGTTTTTTCCCTAATGATCCCACGATTCTGAGATTTGGTATGTAGCCCCTTGAGGGACTTCTGAACGCAACTGACCGATCTCAGATCAGCTGAGTGGCTCTAGAATCCAGTTTTTACCCTAATGATCCAACGATTCTGAGATTTGGTATGTAGCCCCTTGAGGGACTTCTGAACACAACTGACCGATTACAGATCAGCTGAGTGGCTCTAGAATCCAGTTTTTTCCCTAATGATAAGAAAATAATAAGAAAACACACATGAAAATGTCCAAATGTGTTGCAGACTCGTATGCAAGCATTTAATATACGTTGGTTTCCCTAATGTTTAGCAGAATTTTAGTCAAAATAAGTTGAATAACGATGAGGTAGAACATTCAAAACTCTATGCAGAAATGTATGCTGAAAAATGTTTTTATAATAGATTTTTCAGCAAATATTAATGTTTTCTCTTGTGCATGATTTGTCCCACAACTCTTCTCAAACAATTTTAATCTCAATAATTTTCCTAATGATCCCACGATTCTGAGATTTGGTGTGTGGGCCCTTGAGGGACTTCTGAACACAAATGACTGATCCCAGATCAGCTGAGTGGCTCTAGAATCCAGTTTTTTCTTTAATGATCCCACGATTCTGAGATTTGGTATGTGGGCCCTTGAGGGACTTTTGAACACAACTGACCGATCCCAGATCAGCTGAGTGGCTCTAGAATCCAGTTTTTTCCCTAATGATCCCACGATTCTGAGATTTGGTATGTGGGCCCTTGAGGGACTTTTGAACACAACTGACCGATCCCAGATCAGCTGAGTGGCTTTAGAATCCAGTTTTTTCCCTAATGATCCCACGATTCTGAGATTTGGTATGTGGGCCCTTGAGGGACTTCTGAACACAACTGACCGATCCCAGATCAGCTGAGTGGCTCTAGAATTCAATACGGGGTTTTATAGGAAGGGGAAAGGGGGTGCAAAGACATAAAATGTCTCTCGTGGTTGCGTACTTGTACGAAAGCTGTTTTTCTCCTATTTTTGGCTCATAGCACCCATGGGTGTGGAGCGATCGAGCTGGCGAGAAGTTAGGACCAACTAGACCCCAAGTGGAGTTTATGTCCTAAAGACCGAATTCTTTAAAGTCAATTCTAAGGCCTTTTATGGCCCGGACGGCGAACGGCGGACGGACATTGCAAATTTGGATTCTACGCACTTTGAAACAAGTTTGAGAATGACAAAGTTTGAGGGGGGGTTATAAAAATTTTTTGCTAGAAGATCACGTAGGCTTATTATTGAAAATAGTAAACCAAGATTGATATTCAAAGATCCAGTCATGCAGCATGATCGTATGAGCGAAGTTTCGTAAATTATCGCATTGTATAATGTTAAATTGTTTTATTGATTTTTATTTTTTTTCAATTCAAAAGGGCTAATTCCCAATATTACATATTTACCAATTAGCGGTATTTCACATTACAGAATAATTAAAAGTGCGGCGCATTAAAAAAAAACGTCAGAATGATTGTTTAACGGGATTTATATTGAATCAAAAGCAGTCAATTTAACTCCTTCAATCTAAAACTTAGCAACAAACTTTTCATTCTAACAACAAAACACATGAACACATGCCGTACTCGTAGTACGACAGTAACTACGAGTACATAAATTATAACTATTGGGAATCACTTTGGATATTTTACAAATTAATGTAGATATATTATTAATGGTAATTCGAAGAATACACTTATTTATGTTAGAAAGTGAAAACAGTCCAAATGTATTAATACATAATTAAGGGTGTTAATTGATCGAAACGAGCAAATAAGATCAGGAGGATCATTCAGCGCTCGCTATTGCAACAGTGTCCGAAAAGAAATCCAACTCTTAATTTATATATAAATACTTTTAGGTAATTTTCTACTCACAGTTCGTGGTAGCAAAGTAGAGTGATCGCTGCAGCTGGTAGTATGGGACTGTGCCTTCCGAGATGGAATGTCGTGGTTTTATACTCAAAGAGTAAGGGATCAGTGTCTTACAGAGTTTGCGAATCACGAGTCTATAGTTCTGGGAAGCCCGCTTCCCCGT
Organism: Adelphocoris suturalis; assembly: GCA_030762985.1. Classification (NCBI taxonomy): domain Eukaryota; kingdom Metazoa; phylum Arthropoda; class Insecta; order Hemiptera; family Miridae; genus Adelphocoris; species Adelphocoris suturalis. The sequence continues at coordinate 57,483,197 of CM061044.1, forward strand.
GAACCACAGCGCATCTCTCGATCTGCAGTTTTTTTCTTAGAGATGACTCACGAGCAGCCTCGCAATTAGTAGGTTATTTGCATCTGGGATCTTCGTTATTCACAGAATTTAGTTTCATCAAATGAATAGAATATTAGGAGCTGTGGATCGCAATTTGTTGCTACTGGGAGTTTCGATAATAGTTATTTAGGAAGATTAAGCACCAGTTCCAGTCTTGGTTAAAAGCTTTTTATTGGCGACGCTTCGGCCTATGACTTTAGGCCCTATTCATGCCTATAATAACAAGAGTTAACATGGTATACTTATCATATAGTGGGCGTGGTCTAGTGGTATCTAGGTAGTTTTTAACCAAGGAATGAATGAACTGTTTCTAGTACACTAATTATTGTCTTATAAGGTAGTTTTTGACATGAGTTGACTTATTATCTAATTTACTTACCAAATTATATGCTCAGATACTACTGTAGTATATGTGTTCAAGTACTAGTGCTAATATAGTACTAGCGTTGTATTATATGCACAGATACTGCACTAGTACTAGATTAGCACTAGTACTTGTACACTGATACTTCAGTAGAATCTGTGCATATAACTTGGTAAGTACATTGGATACATACTTAAGTCAACTCATGTCAAAAACGACCTTATAAGACTATTAGTGCACCTACTAGAAACAGTTCATTCTTTCATTGGTTAAAAACTACCTAGATAATACTAGACCACGCCCACTATATTATACCATATAAACTCTTGTTATTATATGCAGCCAGAGGCCGAAACGTCGCCAATAAAAAACTTTTAACCAAGACTGGAACTGCTGCTTCTTAAAGAAGAATCTTCCTAAATCGTTTACATCCAGTCATAGAGACACGAACTTCGCCCACCTCTACATTATAATAGTTATGTAACCAATCGAAGACGCTAGAATGCAGTTCATTGATTGAACATGAATACTTCGAATACTAAGGTGGATAAAAGTAAGCATACAGGTTTGACAGATTACATTAAAATTCATTGCAAAATAAGAATGCTGTAAAATAATACTCAAAGGTTTATTTTTTCTGTATTGGATAGTCCTTGTATACAACTTGTCTATAATCATGAAACGAAGTTTACTACACCTACCATAGGTATCGAAATATGCTGTACAGGTGTAGACGCCAACCGAAGAGAAAATAATTAAATTAAATAACACACCTATACTTTCCTAGTAGTCAACCCGGGCTGCTTCACCAACTCAAAATTAATTATACAGAATAAATCAGCTACCAACTACGCTTCAAAAATTATTACCCTTTAGAGCTGATAAAAATGTATGCCGATTGCTGGCACATCCGCGGTCTATCTATGGCTTTTGAGCCAAATTTCACCAAGTTTGGTCTAGTAGTTTTGGAATAAAGCTCCGGACGGACTGTTTTGTTTTATTCAATTTTAAAATCTCCATAGCTTGAAACGTGAACAAACAGAATTTAACGTCCGGTTAAAAAAATTTTTTCATGGACGATCGCAATGGTTAATTATTGACATAATAAACCAAAAACACTGCAGAATGAGACAAGCGGACTTTCTTTAATTGATCAATTATCACCAAATTGAAATTAAAAGAGAGGGGTGGAGGAGGCGTAAATCTCAGAAGGTATAATTTAGACCTGGACTTTTAACCAAACATATTATGTTTGTGGTTTTGAGAAACTACTTAAATATTTGAAGCTTACAAGTCTGCTACACAGTAAGATATTTTAATGTCGTTCCGCAGCCACACACCTCCATGGAAGTTTCCCACCCAAAAAAGTTGAAGTCAAATGAAGAATTCTTTTGGAACATCAAGGGGTGATTAAAATTACAGACCTCATTCTGATCAGCTATATTAGCTAAATTCTGTTCTGTTCACCCTAGAAAGTGTGCCATAAGATGTGCTATAAGACATATATATGTCTCGATGTATCAACGTGTTGCGTTGATATTTTATTTATTAATTTTGTAGTAAATATTCTTGAGAAAAGCAATATTGTATTCACCTTGTCCATTTGTACGTTTATGTATGTACTAGTCGGTTACCCGTGCGTTGCACGGACCCACATCCACGGGTCATGTTTACCGGGTCGTTTTCATAAGATCGGATGTAAATTTTGGTAGTGATCCGTGAGGATTTTTTCGGATGCTTAGACTAGACACTGGGCATCTATGGAATGAGGGCATTTTAATTATGAAGAAAGTACACAATTATTTTAGTTTTGATATGAAAAGCCAAAAAAATTTGCACGGCTGGATGGTGGGATGTCAGACAAAGAATTGACGCTCAGAAGCTTGGTCGGATCCACCATCACCTCCTAATATTAATCGTCCTCTGTATAAAAAACTTGCCACCGTGATAGATCAGAATGAAATGGATAGTTTCGTGGTCTTGATACTCACAAGCTTCCATTTCAAATATAAAAAAATATCCGAAATTAATAATTTATTATTAATTGATTATTATTTTTTGATTAATTAATCTTTTTAGTACAGTACTACAGACTTGTCGGACAAATAGATAAAAATTACGTTTAAAAGTTGGTTTTGGAGGTTGAAATACGAAAAAATAAATGGATAAGTTGGTACTGTGTTGAATTTGTATCAAAGACACTCAAAACTGTAAGCCAGAGCATTAATTTGTCACTTGGCGAAGAAGAACCTATGTAGAGAAAGTTCAACTATAGTACCTCGCTGCTGAGTAGGAGATGGCCCTGGGGGGAGGTCCGACCTTGCTTTTGAACGTCTAGTCATATAAAGCGATTCGCCATGTTTAGCAAATAGAATAGTTTACGTCATGCGAATTAAGAGTGTCGACCTTCGAGGCGTTGAGGCTCTAAAGCAGAGTTGCTGGAACAAATATTGTTATGCTTTGGAGCTGGTTTTGGCAAAGTAGGTAATCGGCTTTTCTATGATACTATTCACAAGTCGGCAACTAGAGTAACAGTGGTGTCATATTGCTAGATGGTTTGAAGGATTTGCCCCACCATCGGTTTCATTCCTTGATATAAGGACTTCAAGCCTTCAACTCCCAGTGAAAAGGAGAAACTTCCTGAAAATGTTATTTGAGTTCGGCAGCGTTTTCCGCTCCGGGGAACGCACTTCCTCCACTCAAGAGAAGGCATTCGAATGCGCTCACGTTGGCAAATGAATTAAAACAGGTGGCAGGCGAGGTTTGAACTTTTGTCTCCGAGTTGATGTCACGTTTTCCTTTTCCAAACCTGCCGCCCCTCAGAATGCCAAGAAGCTCCCTTTCGCGTTTATCATAAAAAAAATAAGACTCCAACAAATTTACTGCCTCCCATTCCGAATATCTTACCACCTTTCCCCCACCATTAGCCCCCCATAGTCTTAGCCTGCCTTCTCTTCATCTGGAATTCTATTTCATACATACAGACCCAGTCTTGAGTTTTCATTGTTTCCCAAGACTGCTCGCCTTTAGTGAAGCCCGCCGCTATAAAACCGGCCGGTTTAGGTTTATTCGTTCCGTCTCCATTAATTTGTGAAAGCGGGGAAGAAACGCCTAGAGGAAAATTAAATTACTATTCCACCATTTCCCCCAGGTACCTTTGAAATGGTTGTGATAAAAAATGTTTCTGAGAAAGAACGACTAATTCATCGTTGTTCATTTATTCGACTACTTTGATGATGAAAGTTCTAAATTATTACACTTCGGTTCATTAATGCAGTGTCAGGTGGGGGTAGCTGCTATGCTTAGTTATCTCTTGAAAACTGTGATCAATCGGTTCGGTATGTAGGTACTTTTCACTCATCTACTGACAAGCGAAAGCTTTAATTTCGTCCAAAAATTAACTGACTATTTCAGGACTTCATCACTTCTGCAGATAGGAAAGCTTTGTGTACGTTCAAAAAATCGAAATTTCCACTTACTTTATAGGACTCCCTCTGAAGCTTGGGTTCGCCAATTGAGAGACAAACAAAGCATGAGGAAACAACCGTATACAAATCTGTTTCAGACCTTTCTATGACCGATTACATAAAAAAAAAAGTTCCAGAATTTTCGTAAAATATTGTAGTAATATATTGTGTTGGATTTTTTCGAAATTCGAACACATTGAATACAAGGAAATGGTTAACTACAAATTTTAAGGGGAAAAACTAATTCTAAACTATATTCTGCAACTAAATTTAAACTTTAGGATTTTTCTTTTTTTTTGCTTTTTTATATGGATTATCAAGAAAATATTTCTGAAAGTAGGTTAACGATTTTTAGCCGTTTTATCCATTGAGCACACCTTTTGAAATGTGAGAAATTTAATGTGCTCATAAAATACTGTTATTTAAATTTATTTTATTTTTTAAAAAATAAATTTATAGTCAACTCCTTGTGTTATAAATACACTTTGCGCTTTGCTGATATATGGCATTTTCCACTTAGTTACAGTAGTGGAACATGTATGGAGAGTACTGTCCAGCGATAGGCAACCTAATAAATTAAATTTATATATATAGGTATATAACATTGAATAAATAAAAGTTGATAATATAATATGATACAAAACATTGTGACTAGAACGGCAATACAAATATCAGATAAATAGGCTAAACGTAATAATTAATATGAGATCATCAGTCGAGGAGATCAATTGGACGTCTACGTTTCAGCCTTCTTCGTTGCTGCTGGTAAGAAAACCGTTCCTCAAAATTTGATAAGGACTGTGGCCTAAGTTCGACTGAATGTGGAGTGCACAACATCCTTGACCTCTGCTATTTCAAGGTCGCGGTGTATGATCGAATTTCGGACATACCATGCACACGGGCATTGAGGATGCTTCGCGTTGAAGCATCCTCAATGGGGGTCGTCAACTACCAGCCCAAGAGGGAGATTATTACACGAGGCCATTCATAGGTATCAGTAGTTGGAAGTGAAACACCCGAATGAGCCCACTCATTACTCTGATATAGCCAATCATTCCCCAGATAAATATTGGTCAACAAAAACTGGTCAAAAAATACTGGTCAACAAACTCATCCTTTCATTTGGAATGCTTGATTTTTTGAGGAGAGTTGTTGTCTGGAATGACTCATACAGATGTATATTCATACAAACTTCATACATACAAGCAGAGTGTCCTACCAGACGAACCGCCCACCAATAAAACCGTAATTTCTGGGGTAGCAATTTTTTTTTCAATTTATCTTAATGTTTTTTTCTGAAGATTTTAAATATGACCTCAGTCATGAGCAATTGACATCAACTTCGTTATTTTATGTGGCAACCCCCCATTTTTTATTGCGAATTTAAATTCTACGTGAAATTCATGGAGAAATGACCCATCACTCGATTTTTTAAGAGCGTGCGAACGGGAATTCAGCTCCAAAAGTGCGCAATTCCGCTCTAACAGTACAATAAAGGTGAAATAGGTAACTGAGTTTATGAAGACACTGAATTGTCACATGTATTACATGATTTTGGGGTATATTTTCATACTGAACCTCGTAATGATATTCGTTTATTGGTATTTACAACACCAATTTGGGAAAACACCGAAAAATTGATGAGAATTGCACTTTTCTTACACATTTCTACAAAGCGCAAAATGTACTAAAATGAAGGTTTTTCGGTGTTTTCCCAAGTTGGAGTTAAGTATATCAGTGAATGAACATCATTACGAGGTTCAGAACGGAGAAATACTCAAAAATTATGTACGATCATTACTCGTATTACATGTGGCAATTGAGTATCTGTAAAAACTCAGTATTTCACATTTATTGCACTTTTGGAGCGGGATTGCGCCCGTTTTCGCGCATTTAAAAAATCGAGTGATGGGTCATTTCTTCATGAAATTTCACGTAGAATTCAAATCCGAAAAAATAGAGTCAGATCATTAAAAAATAATGATTAATTTCACACATTATTAGTTCATTATAATGTGTAAAGTAAAACTTGGTCTTAACGGAATCGGAGAGACCTGAAAACGATACCATTGAATTCAACGTGAAAAGTACGTACCTAGAATCCGAGCACTAAGTCTTATTTTGATAGAGGGTCATTATTCAAGAAAACCCTAGATTTCATTGAAAAAAACATGTTTTTCAATAAGAAAACATAATTTTTTTCCAATAATTACCAAAGCAAAAGAGGAAGTGACTATACCGTTATCCTGGTATGCTTTTTTTCTCGTGGAGTGCTCACCAAGATTAGCGCTTATTATAAGCAAAGAAACGGACGGAAGGATTTCAAGTTCTGAAATTTTTTAGAAATTAGCATTTTAGACTCCGTTTTTACGAGCTAAATTGACTTAAAAAAGATTGATTTGACCTAAGAGATAAAAAATTCACCGTTCTTTCCAACGGTGTCTTCATTTTTGATTTTTCCGTGATTTTAAGGGAAATTATGACTGTTTTATTATCATGCAGTTCAAAACACGAACAACTAATCTTGAATCTCGAATTACTCGAAAACAAATCGATTAAACTCGGCGCTCCGCGCCTCGCCAGGGGGCAAGCCCCCTGGACCCCCGGTTACCTCTATTTACATACTTCGGACGAAATTATTGAAACACAGAATGTGTTTGCGTTGTCGCGCAACCAAGTGACAACCAAACAAGCGTCATTGTTTACTATTCATTTATAACATCAATTTATATAGTTATAGTATGAAACTACGAAAAAAAATACGAAATAAATTCGTGATAAATCAAGAGCGATTTATCAAGTAAATGTCCTAAAGAGGCTACATACGAAATTACAGCTTCCTAGAGTGTAAAGTATAGAAATTAGCTTTAAAAGCCACTCATCTGATCCGGACCCTGGACTTCGTCAAGTAAATGTCCTAAAGAGGCTACATACGAAATTACAGCTTCCTAGAGTGTAAAGCATAGAAATTAGCTTTAAGAGCCACACATCTGATCCGGACCCTGAGCATCGTCAAGTAAATGTCCTAAAGAGGCTACATACGAAATTACAGCTTCCTAGAGTGTAAAGCATAGAAATTAGCTTTAAGAGCCACACATCTGATCCGGACCCTGAGCATCGTCAAGTAAATGTCCTAAAGAGGCTACAAACGAAATTACAGCTTCCTAGAGTGTAAAGTTTAGAAATTACCTATTCAAATTATTTAACCTCCGCTTCACAAATCAAACCGTTTTCGTAATACTCAGATCACCTGCTATGAATCAAATCATCGAAACACAAGCTCAATGAAATCATCAGAAATTAACAAGCGGTTGCAATCATGTTCACAATATCAATTATTGAGAATGATCACCTGTGTGTAAACAATTTTTATATAACCATGCTCATAACTCAGTTTGTTGGACACGCACTTCGCAGTAGTTAACATAATATTGTTGGATAAATCGAGAGCTTTCGAACGAATGGTCAACGAATTTTGTGGGATGAAAAACGACGAAGTACCATATCCCTAGCAACGACTCGGTTGTACGTGAAAATCATCCGTCACACATTTCGTTACCATCCCGCGTTCCATTTTCGGCTAGTTAGTCCATGGCTAAAACACATTCTGTGTTAAAAAATCTCTACTCGGAACTTTTGATCGGAAATGAGCTGTAGGATCGACCACTGTATCTGAAAAAAATAGTAATAATAAATACAATAATCAATAATTGTAATAAAATATAATGAATTAAAAAGTGGGAGGATTCTTTGCATTACCTTACACCAGTCCTAAGGATAGGGGAAGAAGGTGGAGGAGGGAGAGAAGGCTGATAGGAACTACCGCTGTAGATTGTCAACCTGTGAAAGGAATAAACCACGAAAGACAAGGGTGGTGATACGACGAAGCACTCTTGCCGATATGTCAACTAATTCTGTGACATTTTCCACACCTCACACCCCTTGTCATGACTTCGATGTAATAAATGCACACACACGACTATGATTTTTGTATGAATTCTGCCTTAGAATAGACTAAAACAGATTTTTATTCGATTAGTTATGATTTTTCTCATGATAGGTTCTCCCACGCCTCTCTAGATCAATTCTAATAGGCCGTCCATCTTACATATACGAGCCTAGCTTGTATGACCTACTTTGTAGAGACGTCCAAACAAAGGAGAAAGCCATATCCGTTTTTCCCTCCTTTTTGAGTTTTTCCTTCTAACCCCCCCCCCCCCCCCCCCCTCTCAACATTCTCAACCTCCTATTTGATAGTTTGAAGTGAAACTACTCACCCAGTGTAAAATGTAGACCGTTGAGTGAGATTGTATTTTTGCGCTTACACTCGAGTAACTCGGTCGGTTGCTCTGTGCCTTTGTTGAGGTTCAACTTCCGTGTTTCTTACATTCATCACCCGCCATCACCCCCGCTGTTTGAAGTCTCCATTTCTCTGGTACTGGTGAACTATTTGAAACGCTCACCTTTTCACCGTCTATGTAGGTACATGGTATGGGTATGAGTATTGTATGGCCTTTTGTGTACGAGTGGTACTTTCTGAATGGCAAAAGAGATCATAATTGAGATATTTTCCGGAGTTACGGTTGTCTAAATAATTGTTTACGTGTAGGTGACCCTTCTCAGTTAATTTTGTAAACAAGATTGCAACCACTATAGACTGGGAAGAAACTTGGAAGTTGAAATTTAATACGGAGACTCTCTGAGACGTCAAGAGACGATTGAAATTATGGAATTTTTCCTAATCAGCTGAGTGACCTAAATTCTCTCCTTTTCTCCCAAGGAACATGTTCCGTGTTCTGTCAAGACTTAGTGCTTAAGACTATTTTATTCACTGGTAACTGATTCTTAGAAAAAAGGAGCAAGATATGTTCTTCCCCTTTCATAACATTCCGGGAAGCCCGTGCAGCGCAAAATACCCACGCAAACATAGAAAGAGACATTTTTGTTCCTTCTCACATTCCGAGGAGGTTGTGGAGGTTAAGAGAGAGTTTACTGTATTGAAAAAAAAAAAAAAAAAAAAAAAAAAAAAAAAAAAAAAAAAAAAAAAAAAAAAAAACGGAATTTAGGCATTATTTTATTCACTAACTTGGAAGTTGGAGTTTGAGGGCAAATCTCAAGTTGGCGGACGACGCCGATACGACAAAATATTCTCATTTTTGTAAGTTATATTTATTTGTTTTCTGTATTTTCCGACCATCTGTAACACCTCAAAATATGTACAAATATATATACCTCAAAATATATATGTACAAATTCAGCACAGGATGAAGACGGCGCGGCGTTAGAGCACACATCACCTTCAAGGCTGATAAGATGTGCGGGCTTAGTATATCTACCGCTCCTACCAGTGCTGTTTATTTCTAACGAATTTTCGTAGGAAAAAGAAGATTTCGCAGCGAAGCCACACATTTTAAATAAAATTTCCTCAAATTTTCCATTGAGGGAATCCTTTTGAGGCATTTTGGAACGACTCCTGGATTTTAACGTTTTTTATAAGTATACAGGGTGTTAACCTTTGGTACCTGGCACATGCCAGGGATCGATTGTAAAACTTATTTGCAACAAAAAGTGTCTCAGACTTTTTTTAGAGGCTTAGTTTAAGCGTGATTTCAATTTTAAGATTTTTTTTGTGATTCCGAACTTAACTAGCTAAAACGGCAATAACTCCCTTAATTACCTGAGAAAATTCAAATTTGATTATACCGTTGGAAAGAGTGTTAAATTTCCCATCTCCCTAATGTACCATAGAAGGTTTTTAAAGTGGTTCAATTGATGAAAAATTAATCTGACAAGTGAATTTTGTCAAACCTTCAGAAAGACCACTTTTTTCAAACTCTGTAGGTCTAATAGAATTCTTCATGTCAAATTTAGCCTGTAGGCTTAAAATATGCGACAGAATCTCAGCTTTCCAACGGTGTACTCAATTTTACTTTCACTTTGATAATTAAGGGGAGAAAACTATGTTTTACTGTTGAAAAACATTGTTTTTTAAATGAAATAGAGGGTTTTCTCGGAATATGACCTTCAATGAAAATACGAGTTTGGCGTCGGTTTCTACGTATTTTTTTTACGCTGAATCGAATGGTAACTCTTGCATATCTCCCAACCCCGTTATAATCTAGTTTTAAACATTTGAGTTCATTTGGTATGACAAATTTTATGTGACTTTAGGGGTGAAACTAGAAAGCTAAACTTTTAAACTAGGTTATGACGGGGTTGGGGAGATATGCAAGTGTTATCATTCGATTCAGCGTAAAAAAAAGTAGAAACCGACCCTAAACTCGTATCTTTATAGAATGTCGATTTCATTGAAAAAACAATGTTTTTCATCATAAAAAAAAGTTTTCTCCCCTATTTAACAAAGTAAAAGTTGAATTGACTACAGCGTAGGATAGCATAGGTTCTGGCACAAATTTTAGGACATGCAGAATTTTATTGGACCTACAGAGAAAAGTAGTCATTCTGTTGATTTGACAAAATTTACTTGTAATATTGATTTTCCATCAATTGTACCATCTTAAAAACTTTCATGCTGCATTAGAGAGATGGAAAATTTAACACTTTATCAAACGGTATAATCAAATTTGAATTTTCTCTGGAAATTAAGGGAGTTATGACCGTTTTAGTGAGGAAGAAATAACGAAAAAAATCTTAAAAGTGAAAAAACTTGGATACGAAGCCTCTAAAGATTTTAGCATGCTTTATTGTACAAATCAGTTGTACAATCAACCCACTACCTGTGGCAGGTACCAAAGTTTATCACCCTGTATAGATGAATATATGCTAGACGATAACTCTCCTTGAGATTGAGACATAAAATTAGTTCACTCGCCTTAAAATCAAGTTACAAAGAAAAGGATGAGTTCGTTAAACAGCTTCAAACCCAATAAACAGGTCAAAATTCGAAAAATTGTTATCAACAATTTAACTTACTTGATATTTTGTGGCACGACGATGTAAAGGAGACTCGGCACGTGACGTGGAAAATCACCGAGACCTTTTGCGAAGGAAAAAGAAGGAAAACCACTTTGGAAGCAGCGGCTAATGGACTTATCTGAGCCATACTAGAAGGGGGCTGATGAAAATTTATTAGTCTACGAGAGAGACCCCAAGCCCTGTTTCAACAGCGTTTGGATAACCTGCCCCAGACCTCTCATTTTCCACAATGATTCATTTCGACTGGTAGCCATACAATTCAGATGGAATCCCCAAAGTAATTTACCAACTCACGAAACGGGCCGTCTGAAACTAGTTACTCTCTCTTACATACAGTCCCGTTCACCTCCCTATTTCAATATTCTCGCGTTGTTCCCGAAATTAGTTCGCAATTAGTAATGGTAATCAAGCGGTTTTCAGCGAAAGAAATAACCATTTGGTCGAGTTTTTTTCTGGATTAATTCGAGAACGCATCAATCAGAATGCTTCTTCTACGAAATATCTCTTTTGTTCTGCAATTAGGCGAATTTAAAGTAGTCGATAACTCTCCTTAGGATTGAGATAAAAATTCCGTTCTTGCAACGAAAATTTTCTCAATAATTTTCGAGCATATGAAATTTTTTAAATTTCAAAAACCGTGCTAAGAAAATCACTAAAAAGGGCTAAAACGGCTGAAAATTGTCAAATTTCAATTTTTTCTCAGATTTTTATTCAAAAATAGTTTATTAACAAAGAACTAGAACAAGAAAAATTGTGAGCAGGAATTCATGCTGAAAAATTTACTTAGGTAAAATGTTTCAATAATATTTGCCAAAAAACAGATAACAACTCCAAAAAAAGGTAAAAATAACATTTAGAACGATTTTTTTTGTCATAAAATTGGTAGCTATCAATTCCTTTTCACTTAAGTAGGTTGGGAAGTTTTTTAAAAAAAAGAGTTTTCCAATTTCTTCTTTGATTTTTTTATGAACGTACAACAATTTGTGGACTTATATTTTAATGCAACACTTCATCTCGTATTACGACTCTTTGTTTTTGACATGGATATGTCTTTTGGCTGGGGGTCAAGGAATTTTTCGCGACACTTTTTTTCCCGACCGACCCTTTTTTTCCCGACCGGCACATTTTCTATTGATTTTCACGTACAACCAAGGCGTTACTAGGGAAGAGTAACTCCCATAGTTTTCATAGTAGGAAAATCGTTCGCCACATTTTTAGCTTTGGCATCTCCAACCGAAAACGAAAAGTTTATGTGTACGTAACGAAAATGTGTTGCAACAATTTCAGATGATTTCCGCTTACAACCGAGTCGTTGCTAGGGAAATGGTATTTCGTCATTTTTCATCCTCCAAAATTCGTTGACCATTCGCTCGAAAGCTCTCGACCATATTTTTAAGCTGTTTTGTGCTTTGAATAATTTTATGAGTTTTGCAGGTAGTTTTTCAAGTGAATAGATTAAAATCATGCTAGAATACAGACTCACTAAAACCTTGCTTTTACGAAATTGAAGTTCAAGAATATTTACGCTAACCAAATAATACTGTTTTTTAATGCCTGATAATAATTAGTGAAAATTTATATTAGGTATAGTATTTTACTACAGAAGCATTCATAAGTCCTAATATTTAATAAAAATGTACATAGTAGCAAACATTAATATTAAGATTCTTCTTGATATTATTCATTCCTCAAACCATAAGTCCAATCTTCTTATTGTTTCTCTTATGTATTGAGTTTGCATGTAATTGCAAGAGTGTTACATGTAAAATAAGACACTAGGAAGGTTTTGCAACGCTGAGTCGTAGTCGAGTGGGAGAAACTACGGCTAGAAATGGAGCATTGCGCATGCGCGAAAAATGCAAAGGTTAGCGGTCTATTCGTTGTACGAATAGAAAAATCCTATTCGGAGCTCAAGGGAAATCTAATATAGCTCCGAATACGCATGCAACCTTCCATAACGATAACCAATGCTATAACCAATTTTTATAGTTCCCATTTAAAGGTGACATGACATGCGCATTGTAATATTCGTGATTTTCAAAAAAGGTGGTTGGTGCGTAGGATTCATCCTAACTTAAATTATGCTGATACATTATAATAGATTCTAAAACTTCACGATCTACCATCAGTCCAATTTCGTTCGAGGATATTCGGGTGCATGTCTCAGGATGTCATCCTACTAATTTTATTGAAATAGGTAACCATTGTACCTGCCAAACCTGAAATCGGTTGTTATAGACGAAGCTCCGATCGTGAAAGATCGATTTCGGTGGAATGGGTATGGCTTGTACCACATTACAGAGAAAATACACTGCCCAGGAAATGGCACATGAGGTTCCTCGTGACCTTCACAGTACGTCACCATTAAATTCCAGAAAACTAGAAACGACCGCTTCTGGCAGGGAATTAATAAGGTGGGAAATTGGAAGCTGAATGGTAGATATAATAAATGAAATTAATAAGGAAATTTTAGATTTTAATATGGGACCATTCAGGATGTAGTCCGCATGTTCCTCATAACTAAGCTGTGACCGTAACAAAAACATCACTTTCGCACATGCGCCTAGCGTACCGCTGCTGATGATCGCAAAGAATTTGATACGGGACCTCAAGAAACCTTGCCCGCATCATCCCTGAAACTCTGACCGACATCCGTTCACAATTGCCTGAGTTATGACCGAAACAAGAAAATTTTGTTTGCGCCTGCGCAGAGGCTACTGTTGATTCGATCATGACGGAACTGATAGGGGATCATGTAGAGCTATACCCGCACAATCCCTTAAAATTTGAAGAAAGTCGCATCAAAATTGTGGAAATTACGGCTGTTGCAAGGACCGTAACAAGAATATTTTGTTCACGCATGCGCAGAGTGTACCGCTGATGCAATTATGATGATTGTTTTATGGGATCTTAAGGGACCTTATCCACACCATCCCTGAAAATCTGACCGAAATCCGTTCAACATTGACCGAGTTATGACCGTCACAAGGAATTCACGTTAGCGCCTGCGCAGAAGCTACCGTTGATTCGATCATGATGAAGTTGATAGGGGACCATTTAGAACTTAACCCGCACAATCCCTGAAAATTTGGTTAAAATCGGATCAAAATTGTGGATATTATGGCTGTTACAAGGAAATGTGGACGGTCAGACAGATAGACAGACAGACAGACAGACACGGAACCAAATTTGTTCAGGAGACTCTGAAACGCAAAATGCGAGTGGAAATTTTGATTTTGGAGCAACAATTTTTTTTTTTCATTTCGAAATTGAAAACAAAGCTTCCGCTGCCTTGCAGTCTCGGAAGCAATCATAGACAGAAACGGCTGTCTTTGCCCTTTGTCGTGTATTAGCAGGTATCCACATCTTAAATAAAGAAACGTAATTGGTCAAGGGAAAAAAGTGTAAAATATCGTACATATGTAGGTAATGGATGCAGGTACGTAGGTACATGTTTATAATATAGGTATGTGCATCTTGATCGTTGATCATGTTGAAGTTTCCGAATGAGATTCTCCTAACCCAAGGCGAATTTCGATGTTGCCTCAACAACTACCTACCCTTCCAAGTTCCCTTCCTTCTTCAATACATCTATTTCTAGTGAAAAAAATTATACCACTGATAAGTTTGATGCTAATATGATACTTCTTTCATTTTGAAAGAATTCATTATGTAGGTACGTTAGGTAATTTATGAGTCGAGCTTAATTGTGGAGGTTTGGAGTAGTGTAGTCACGCTAGTGTGACATTAGAATCGTTTCATTCAATCGTACAAAGATTACCTATTCGTAAGTACGACTCAGTGGTTAGCTTCTGGTTTGCTTGCACTAGAAAAACCTCTTTTCCTACGACTCAGATGGAAAACTGCAAAAACTCCTTACTAATGTTGTTGTACTCGTAATAACGAATTCGTAACTCGAACGACTCATCTCCCTACCGCGGGCTATGTTGGGGATTAGTTTCCTTATGTTTCAATTTTTTTTATTTTTATTTTATTTATTTTTTTTATTTTTTTTTTTTACATATTTTGTATTGTTGACTAGAAATAAATTTATTTTCATTTCATATTAATACCAAAGACATGACCCTACTACATATAATAACGAAGAAATGAATTTTCATAGTTAATATCCTACCGTGTTGCACTGCTGGTACCTTCCTGTCGATGAACCGGCAGTACTTTACTTTTTTCCATAGAAAAAAAGGAAGGTTTATTTCCCATGATTCCTATATACATAATCTTCTTTTTTTTTTTTTTTTTCATTTGAAAGAGAAGTTGATGTTTTGCATCACGGAGAAAGCAAATCTGTGAGACAAAGTCGTGAGCGAAGAAACAATTCCTCAATAATCGCATTGGAAGGAGAGCTTCAAGCACCACTTCTGAAAAATACTTTTTCTCAAGATATACTGGACGGAATTGAATACTTGTTATTTTATAGTGTTGGCAACACGTTTTTATTTCGATAGTCGGGTGGGGGGGTTGTTCGAATCGGTTTGGTATCGATGTATCGAATTGCTAAAGTTGATTTTTTTATGTATGATTTTATGCTATCTCTTCTTATCAATACCAATATTAAAATTTTGACAATAAAGATAATACCCCTCGATTGTTTGTCTTAAATGATATTGGTAAAAACTAGGAATAGCTGAGGAACTTTAAGATAATATGGTAAGTAAAACAATGGGTCAAATATAAAGGAAAATGTGATTTTTTTCCGATAAAATAAGGTGATTTCATTTGACGACTGGGGTCCCAATAATGCTTCAGTCAGTGAATAGCGCAGCTTTTTGGATACTAAATTTCCTATTTCCTATGTATTTCCCATGTATCCTGTGATACATAAAAAAGTAAAATTTACTCGAATTTCATGTAGTCAAATAACGAGTTTGTGTAGGAGGAAACAACTTCGCGGTGCCCCGGATAGTAAATCTTCCCTCTCAAGGTGCGGAAATTTCGAAACAATTTAACTTATTATATAGTACGATAATTAAGGAAAAATTGCTCAGTATTTACTTGAAACTTAGTATCAGGCACCCCAAAAACGCTCTCAATGTTCCACTTTGATATCTTGAAAATTTTGGAAAAAAATTCGGAGGGTGGGAAGGTTAGTTTACTTTTGGGACACCATGCATCGTGCCATACACAATAATGTTACTCGTTAAAAAATTCAGATTTTGCATTTTTATATCAATACTAAAGATAAATTTGTGATAAATTTTAAAATCCAAATAATGTTTCAAAATGGCTATGAATTGTATTTTTCATTATTCGGAGTCCTTAATTCTCTATTGGCACTTATTTAAAGCAAGTGGGTTTTGACTTTTCGGATTGCCGCATAGATAAATTATATCAACTACTGGAAGTTTTCCTCCGCATTCGGTGTTCTGCAACGGAGGAGAATTAATTGAGAATCTGTTCCACTCGTGTTTTCCAGATAGCAACTGCATTAAACTATTAACCGCATAGACTAAACGGCTAAACAGATAGTACGGCAACACCGAGGTTTTTTTTTTTTTTTTTTTTTTGTACTGCTGATGCGGTCAGTCGTTGGAGAGTTTTTTTTTTTTTTTTCGGCAAATTACTGTAAAAACTGGATTTATACCGACGTGGCTTTTTGCTTTAGCGGGCGGTTCTCCGATCGAATTAACCCGAGCGTGTCTTGGCAATGAAATGGAGTGAGGTGAGAGAGGGAACATTTTAGTCTGAGTACTTTCTCCCTCTATCGAAGCGAAAAAGTCAGCTCTCAAGACAAAATGGGATGAGCTGAGGTGCGCTTAATGGCCCGTGAGGCAGAGCCGACAAAAAACATCCGCATCTCTTTGTTTGAAGGTGTAGGTCGGGGATGGTCAGTACCAACTGATACCTGATGTGCTTCTGTGGTGCACGATTTCTTTTGAACAAAAAAAGGTGTAAAGCGTTCTTTATTTTTGTATAGGAAAAAGTCTTTTGCACAAATTACAGTGTTCTACGTAAAGGTATACCTACAGGAAGGTCAGTTTAGTGTAATGGGTGGTAGCATCGAGAGACAATAATTGATTATTATTGGTATCAAATCGGCTACCTCCTCAGCTGATAGTGAACGGGCACCATTTTCTTACTCAACTCACCACAGGGTTTCTATTTATTTTATTTTAATTTTATATGTTTATTTCAGTGAATTGAATTTTCTTATACAAGTACAAATATACAACAAAAGCTCTTATCTAATTATCATACGCATAATACAAATTAGGAAATTTCAATGTATTGCCAGGTGCTAGGCAGAGGCCCGTAATTACCTGGCAAGTGTATCGCTAATTGCTTGAGGCAGTATGACACTTGCATTTTTTCAGTTATTTTTTTCGCATTTTTAATGCTCGAGCCTGAAGAAGGCAAAGTGCTTTTCCCAAGGTCAGCTGTGAATGCTGAATATGAATAAGAGCAAAAACAGCGCATTCTGGCGGGATGCAGTTTTATTAAATCTGTCAAGTTAGGGTTCCTAGGGGTTTTACATTGAATTTTTACCTTCCCAAGGGTTACGTTTTAGCATTTTTCTTGGGTCGAGGTAAAAATTAGAACACGTTCTAATTTTCCCAAGTGAGTTTAAAAATGCTCCGCCAAAATGCGCAATGGAAAATCTGACCTTGGAAAAAAGCACTTTGCCTTCCTCACGTTCGAGCATTAAAAATGCGAGAAAAAAGGTGAAAAAATGCTAGTGCGATAGGGCCTTTACACGATTTGCTAGTGTACATGAGCACAAATTATATAAAATAACTATTATCTTCTCAATTAATTTAGTAATGTTTTATTAGTAGTACATAATTTATAAATCATTTTCCAAGTTTTTAATATCATTTATAAATCATCTGCGTATAAATAAATTTTTCATTATATATTATAATACACTACACTATATATATTAACTCTAATTATACATAATATGTGCTACAAATCATAATTGTGGTGACTTCAAATTTTGATTTATCGAATGATAAAGAATGTAAAACATATACAAAGGTATCTGTGAAGAGTTATTATAATTTGATGCTTTCATAATCGTAAAATTGCAGCTACCACCCATAAGAAGTTACATAAAACAAGGGAGGAAATGGAATAGAATGCAGCCAATTGCACCTTTCTATTTCAATCTGTTGAAAATCAATCAAAGAGTTGTTTTTCTTCAAAAATTTACGTTTTTGTCATAAAAACCTACATTTCATTCTCATAAACTTACCTGAACTTTTCACCAGATTTTCGGAGTCAAGGTTGGATAGTCATTAAGAACTTCGCGGTCCGATTTTATTGTTAGACTGCTCATTCAAATCAGCACGGCCCCAAGTTTGTTGCAAAAAGTGTCGCCGTTCGTCTCTATACCTGCCTTGATCGTGTTCTGGGCGGTCCTTATCAACGAGAGTTGTTCATTAGGCTGTGGCAGTAACAACAGTTGCCATCAATTCACGGCAAGTAAGAAACGTAGTGTAGTTAATAACGTCTAGGAGAGTTATTTCTGAACGCAGAAATTGAAACTGAAGAACTTAGCGGACTTAATATGTAATTCCGAACGGTCTTATTAGGGCTTTCCAAGCCCTAACAGGCCTCTAGTATTGTATAATGTTGAATTATTTTCAAATTTGAGCTTTTTGAGTCCTAGCACTCAACTAACCTTACACTGTTAACTATTAATTTTATGGGAAAAAAGGTATTCTAAATAATATTCTCCTATTCAAATAGAGGTTTTGAATTTTTAGTTTTCTTTTGTAGTTTTTATCGATTTGTTAGCAAATTTTGAAAAGTGCATTTTTCAGAACATTGCTATAGTTCAGGATATTTTATAGTTGAAAACTTTATTTGAGCGATATTCTACCAAAAACTATAAATTTATAGATTTTTAGCCGTTTTTAGCCATTTTTAGTGATTACACTAATATAGTGAATGAGAATCAAAGTTTATTGACACGGAAGTAGGTACCTACAAACTGTAGGCATGATTGTGCGATAATGGGATATTTAGTTTATTTATACACGTGGTCATTAATGCATAGGGGCTGTCCAGACGAGATCATGATTTTTTTCTTCTTGAAGTCGTTATTATGGGCAAGGTTTCGGAAGTTTGGTTGAATTTGTGTGTGTTTCAATAAATGAACTAAAAATATTACAATTTTACTAGGCTTATTTTTGTTTTCGAAAAGCAATTACTTGCGGGGTCCACGGGAGATTTCGACGAATTTGTAGCCTAATGGTTCTCGAATATGTGTAGAATGATATTTTGTGATTTAATAACAATTGGCTGCTACTAATTGCTACTCAGATCATTAAATATCTCGAAATTTGTAAGGAAAAAAAAAAAACGATTCTAGGTGGACAAAATTATTTTGTAGAAGTTGAAAGAATTTGAAAAGTTGTAGAAGAAGATATTCTGCATCAAACGAGACCACCGCTAGACCGCTAGATCTCTTACTATTTTCCTCGATTTTCGGCGATTTTTTGAAGTTCTCACAAATGAATCACTTTCACGGATGTTTATGTAGAGCTTGATCAAAAAGTTCTGGTTCTTTTCAATTTGCGCGCAAACAAGGGATTGTCGAAATTCTCGATGGTTACTCTTTCTGAGTCACTTGGTTATGTCATATTGCTGTAATAGTCTCAGATCTCGTGTTATTCTGATTAGCTTCGGAACCTCCGAGGCCAAATGTTTTTCTAATTGACTCACGTTGCTGAAATTTAATGGAGCTCGTTCGGGACACCTAATAAACAATTACGAGGTTCGGAGGATAACTGAATAGCTGATGAGGCCCCTTAGGCTAATTTCTTTCCTTTTCGACTAAGTTTTTTGTTTTGTTGTTTTGATATTTTTAGAAAAATTTTCAACATTCATCTACTATAAACCGTAAAGTTGTGGGTCCTGAGCTGTAAAGGTGTGAACCTTTTTGGGAAGCACGATGCGCCAACTTTTGATAATTTACTAGATATATATGGGGCTTAATGATAATTATAGACCAATGTTCTGCGTAGAAGGGCTATCTAAGGGCTATCCACAGAATTAATAAACCTTTGTGTAATATTTTGCACCGTTTTAGCTTTTAAACGGAATCTTCCACTTTTACATCAAACTAAACGCTGCGAAATGTTACCCAAATGTTTATTAGTTCCGCATTTTTCAGTTTGCAACCAATTTACAGATCTTTGAAACTGTCATAAAACTCTGGAGAAGATTGTTCAAGTAACATGAGACAAGGACTCCACTCTTATTGTAAGGGTGCAGAAGCATCTAATGGTAATTTAATATTGCAAATACCACAAGCTAGATAGGTTAATTAAGTATAAATAAAATGGTGAAAGTGAGAGGCGGAAGTACTTTGACAAATTAAAGCCATGACGAGGAAGAGCTTTTATTTATCTTCACCCTCAAACTCTGGTCGATCAACACAAAATTTTCTACTTGTAAAATCTAAACATTCGACACGAAATCGTATGTTTAGTTTCGAGAAATAGTTCCTAGGTCGCGCTTAGAGCCTTGAGGGATGAAAGCGATAATTATGGCGATGTCGGACAGTAACGTAAAATAAAATGTCACTATCAATTCCCTTAACGGTGTCGGTGGGGCGGCACAAGGAAAACCGCCCATAGAGAAGAGAAGGCTCAACCAAGGTTGTTAATGGTTCTAATGGAGCAACATAACTTCCCTATGCTACATGACGCGCCTGTGGCCGTGTGTACGTACACCTTCAACGGAAGCTGTGTGTGTGACAATAACGGGGTGGACCTTGAAAGGCTGTGGGATGCGTCCAGGCTTCAACCCTCCAGTGAGAGGCTCCTTCTAAAACCCGTCTAATGGGTCCAGAACGTAAGGGAGGTTCTCTTAATAAATCCCGCTTGACGCCGTGGAGTGGGGCTTTCTTTGTCTAACGAGTTTCAAGCTTTTCTTCCCGCTTTGTTCAAACAGCCCCTCCACACCCCCTCATGCTCCTGTAAACCGAATGCTTGATGCTTTCGACGTTTCCTGTCTGGCATTGTTCTTGACAGAATTAACGTCAAGGTAATTCGAATAAACTTCGAGTTGTGAAGGATGGGCATGGAAGGACGGAATCTGAATTCTCGCAACGGATACCTTCACACCCAAAGATTTACAAAAGAGTAAAATTAATGGAGGAATGCTGGTCTACTTCAAATGCATTGTTCGCTTCACTATGGTCATTTCCTTAGGAACATCCATCATCTTTTCATCCACTTCTTTTGATAGTGTTTAATCTCAAGGCGTGGGAAGGCATAACTACTGTTTAAAATTAACTTTGGGGGTGTCCGTGGGAATGCGTACATACCTAATCTTTCTACTCGCTTATGAGGTGGTCGGTTAAGAGAGAAGCCACCGTATTCAATTAAATTGAATAATATGTGTAAATAAATGCAAATATAAGACAACAAACACACAAGAGTAAACATACTGGTAAGTAATCTATGTATTACAGAGACGACCCTATGTCTGGTGAATATAGCATTTTTCAGTCAAATGAAACCTTTTTTCTATCACATTAAACCTCTTACCTACCAAATGAAACCTCTTTTCAACCAAATGAAACTTTTCTCAAACTAATGAAACCTCATTTCATTCAAATGAAACTTTTTGGTACACCATACATTGCTGATCACCGCGACAGACTGCTCCAACTTCGTGATAAAACATGATGATGAAACTGCTGCCGCAGGTTCTGGACACCTGCTTTACTAAATTAATTTGTAGTGCCTCTGTATTAACTTGCTTAGCAAAAATCTGAAATAAAATTTAATTTTTCTCTGTATCATTCGAAGAAGTACCATTTGATTGAAAAAAAGATAAGACCTTTATTGGCAATCATTTTACAAATAGGCCTCACGGGCCCTTAGGCATGTAAAAATAAGAATAATAACAATAAACATTATCTGGCCTAGAATAATAACACAATGTAAAAGTCACATAATGTTATAAATGAAAAGATAAATAAGGTTCCATTTGTTTGAAAAAAAAAGAAAAAAAGTTTCATTTGGTTGGTATTAGCTTTCAATTAATTGGTATATGTTTTCATTTGGTAGGTAGAAGGTTTTATTTGTTTGGAACATGGTTTCATTTGGTAGTTACAAAGTTTCATTTGATAGAAAAAAGTTTTCATTTCACTGAAAAATGTTATATATGATTTTGGTGAGAATGGTGGATAAATCATGATTTGACTGGATATACCCCCTCTAGTGAGACTTAACATGAATATACAACAAGCAACCCCTCCCCCCTCCGTACTCACAATCTCAATAAAGTATGTATGCACTGATTCAACTCTGTGTAATCGAATTAATAAAAGTTCACGGAAACATATTGAAAATCTCGCAATAGGTGAATCGGCATTGAACCCCCTCTCACCCCTTCCAGCTCCCAATCATTGTGATATTTTGATTAACTGAGATTGGAAACACGTAAGGACCAAATGGGTAACAATAATAATAACCCTGGGTGACAAAAATTAAAATATATATTTTTTTCGACTGAACGTTTCCCACGTATTCATTTTACGAGTACATTTTTAGATGAAGATCAATCCAGTCCTAAAAATTTGACACCATCCGCACTTTCCTACGATGAGTAGTTTTCTTCCTATGATTTCTTAACATTCGCTTCACTTGTGACGGCCAAAATGTTAGGAGGGATTCTCTTTTTTATTTGTCGTGAAAATCTCGAAATGTAGAAGCGTTGCGGCTCATTTAACGCCTGAAGTTCAACCCTGGAGGATCGTATATGCTCCCAACACATTCAAATGAGCATCCTCTTACTGAAGTTGGAGTTTATTTACTGTGGGTCATATATTCTTCTATATCTTTATACCATAGCAGTCATCAAACGTAGTATCATGCGACGAGGCATGGAAGCCTACTGGCAGCTCTTCCTTTTTGCAAATTCTCATGGAAAATAAAACTATTGGAATGGCTCGGAAATTTTTAAAATAACAAATTTTTGAAAAATTTCTTCATTTAAATCCGTTTTGAGGCATTCTGAAACGAATTCTAAAGTTTAATTGTTTTCATGTTTATAGTTTATATGTTTATAAAAACATATGTTTACATATTTATATAAACATATATTTATATATTGTCATGTTTATATGTTTATAGGTATACATTTCTTATCCACTGATGACCTATGGTTACTTATTTACATTGCGGGTGGCCACTTAGGGGAACCACTTGAAAGTGGTTGTATTACCAAGATACCAAATACCTCCTGCAACATAGTAAAAATAGTCGAAAAATCATCAAAATCGTTCGAGAAAAGATTAATAGTAGGCTTCACTCCCCCCCCCCTATCATTCCTCCTCACAAAAATCACTCGTAAAAATGAAATCCCCGATTTTTTTCACATCTAAACCAAAAGATAATTAAAAAAGAAAAAAAAAAAAAAAAGAAATTATAAAAGAAGGGTGAGAAAAACAAAAATTTGATTTAGCAGAATTATCCCTTCCATTTACCCCTACCTTCAGTAAATTTGAATCTTCCAAAGTTCTTAAAATAACTCAAATGAAATCACTCACACAGATTGACACACACACACTCACCTGAATTCACCCCTATGGTTTTTTCCACTGTTCCATGAATGGTCTGAAACGGATTATTATTATTTTTTCCCCCTCATGTTTGGAATGGTCTTCCATCCATCTGGATCAACTTCAATAGGTCGTTCCTATTGTACATAATGTCTTACCGTTATGAACTAGCTTCTGAGGGACGTCCTAAAAACTGGAAGAGTTCTATCTTCGTGATATTGCACTGAATATATTCATTCTCTTCTACCCACTCACCTCTGAGAGCATGTATTTTCATCTGTTCTCGAGACCCCTTGAAAAAATTAAGTTTTTCCTTGAAAACATTAAGTGTTCCATGGAAACTACTGGTCCTTGTCAATTGTCCTCCAATTTGAAAAGGTTAAGACCTATCCCCGTTCTAAATGAAACCGAACGAGTGGCTTTCTAGGCCGAACAGAATAATATGTACTCGTACAATTGTTAAGGGGTTGAAATTACTACAGGAGTCAAGTATTTCTTACGTACAACGATCTTCAAAATTACGATCTGTCTCAACTATATCCATACATCAAATGTAATTTGTGATGCAACTCCTCTTAGGATGTCCAGATGCCTCGAGGGTTCACCCATGTGCCACACAACTGTCATAGGTAAGGAAGCCATCCACATATGGTACACATTTACACGTAGTCGAGACTTATAAAGAAAACTCCGCACTAAAATGGAAGTTCACGTCTTATATCATCTAATATTCAAACGTGACCACCTGCGCTACATAAACAACTGAAACCGACAAATGTACCTATCGATCAATGTCAGTGTTCTTGTGCGATCGAGGGCCAAATTATTATTTGACATGACTAATTCCATCTATACATTTATTAACAGGTACATGTATTAGTAAAAATTTATTTATTACATACATTAATAAATGTATTAACTGATGTAAGTTTCGCTACAAATATATACCTGTATATATATAAATCAATAATTAAACATATTTTAGCTATTTTCGTAAAAAACCAAGCTGTTGCAATGACTCTAATAATATTAAAATGAACATTTTCAATTATGTTCCTCTAGAGCAATTTATAGAAAACTTTAAAAAATTGTATTATTTATAACATATAAACGAAACACCTTTTCAGTACATAATATATAAATAATTAATTAAATATTTTAGCGAATTTCCGAAGGAAATGAAGCAATTGGGATGGATCCTAAAATATGAAAATATCATTTTCCAAATTTGTCTTCATGGAAATCAGTTTTCATGAGCTCTGAAACTCTTCATGTTCATTTATTATGACGAAGTCCTTACCTATAGGTATATGTACAATATTCATCAGTAACTCGTGAAGATTACTCTCTGATTAACTTCAACAGTTTATCAACATTTCTTTGCTCTCAAAATGCTCAAACTTCAAACATGTAATATAACGATTTTATATCATTTACGAAAATTCGCTCATACGCTCTTGCTGCATCATAGGAAACTTTACCTTCTTTTCTAAATAAGTCCCATAGGATTTTTGCTCCCTGGCCCGGATTTTATCTTCACGGCCCTGGTAACACTTATTGTTATGGTATTGGGTTAGGGGGCGGGGGAGTTGCTTGTATTCATGTTGGTTTATATGAGGTGTTAAATTCAGTAAAATCACGATCTATTCGCAATTTTCACCGAAATCTCTTACTCATCAGTTTACTATTTTATTAAAGTGAACTCTAATTAATCACAACGTTTTCAGTTAAAGCCAGTCATGATGGTCCAACAAATTAATGGACCTACTGTACCGTTTAGTTAGCGTCCAAACAACGATGAAATGGTCGGACTGTATGGTATGACGATGGTATGGTATGATTTTAAGTATTACTCAAAGGACCATCTCATTTCGAGGAAATAACAATACCAATGTACGGTATGTTTTACTAAGTATGAACTTAACTAGAGATTTGATCTTTTATAATAATTGATGAAATTAGGAAGTACTCAAATGATAAGTGCGTTTTTAGAAGATGAAACAGCAACATTAACTGGGTTTTATTATATATATGATATTATAATGGCATATATAGGATATTATATATGATATTATAAAGGCCTGTTAGGGCTTCGAAAGCCCTAATCTAGAACACGATCAAGATAAAGCACAGGGGCGCATACCCGAAGCTCCCATTCGACGAGTTTTAACGTGAAGCTCCCCGCGTACTTTCTCTTCATGTACGCGAAGCTCCCCGCCTCCTTTCTCTTTATGTACGCGAAGCTCCCTATCACCTGTATAAGAAAGTCACCTAATCCAGTAACCTAGACTTTTGGCATTACAAATGTCAAAATTAAAAATATTAATGAATAATAATAATAATTTGATGAAACAAAAAACTGGTCGGTAGATCTGGGTAGATCATAAGTGAGCTTGGTGAACGAAACAGTATGCACGAATAATTATACTACATATATTAAAACAAAGTTAATTTAATTAACGAAGTTAATTTATCACAGAATAATATCGTTAGCGTCGTCTAAGTGAAATTACTTGCAAATAAACATCGAAAAGGTCAGTCGTCAAACACCGAATCTTGGCTGGTTTTTACATGAAAGAATTTATATAAATTTGCATGTTGTTCGATGATCACTGAGAGCCTGTCCGTTCAAATCACTGCTAAGGCTCGAAACGCCTCGTGAGGGGAAGGGGGAACATCACGTACACCCATTCTCTCGGCACGGGACGCGTCGCGTATGCCTGCTAGAACTTGCCGGGGAGCACCGAGTACAGCGCGAATAACTTTCACTTTTGACGGGGAGCTTCGCATAGTCACCCAAGCACAGAGACGGACGGCGACACTTGGGGCCGTCTAACACTGAAATCGGTCCGCGAAGTTCTTCACTATTTCAAAGATCGTTCAAGAATAACTCTCCTAGATGTTAGTAACTACACTACGTTTCTTACTTACCGTGGCAACTGTTGTTACTGCCACAGCCTATAATAAACAGAGAGTCTCCCTATCAAATTTCAACTTCCTACAGTGAACAGAAAAGAATTTAGCTCACTCAGCTGATCATAAAAGACCCCATCACTTCGTTTCTTACTTACCGACACCTGGGGCCGTGCTGATTCGGAATCATATATAAAGTCCGCTAAGTTCTTCAGTTTCAATTTCTTCGTTCAGAAATAACTCTCCTAAACGTTAGTAACTACACAACGTTTCTTACTTACCGTGAATTGATGGCAACTGTTGTTACCGCCACAGAATAATAAACAACTCTCGTTGATAAGGACCGCCCAGAACACGATCAAGGCGGGTATAGAGACGAACGGCGACACTTTTGCAACAAACTTGGGGCCGTGCTGATTCGAATGAGTCGTCTAACACTGAAATTGGACAGCGAAGTTCTTCACAATTTCAAAGACCGTTCGGAATTATATATAAAGATACCAATATTTGTACAGCGTGTCCCAAACCCAGTTGTACACAATTCAGGAGTCAATTTAAAAACTTATTGCTGATCGGAAGTTTCTCCTAGAGATTTTTTAAATACTTTGTTTTCAAGTAATTTAATTTATTTTTATTTTTTTCTATTACATGACATTAAAACGGCCTTAAGACCCCTTAGAACCAAAAATCAAAAATAAGGAAAGAAAGTTGAATTTCCTATCTACCTGTGGCCGAATCAATACTTTTGTGCCAACATTCATCATTATCTCATCATCCAGATTCATCAGCTCCAATCCAAGAAAGGAACAAGATATCGCAATTCTGATTCCACCATCGTGTTTAGCATTAATAAATCTGTAAAATTGATTTTCTCTCGGCAAAAATGAACAATTTTGTTTTCGAAGTACTATACTCCCTCATTTGGGTAGTCCGAAAATGTTGGATTTTTCCCTGATTTTTATTTGCTTAAAACTTAGTATCAGCCCCCCCCCCCCCCCCCCCCCAATAGCGCTCTCCAAGTTTCACTCCAATATCTCAAAATTGTGGAGAAAAGTTAGGAGGGGTGGGAGGGTACTTTTGGGACACCCTGTCTGAAATAATGTAACTCTATTTGCTTGTGAACAGAATCACCAGATGTCAAAGAGAATGTAATACGTGAACACGTACCTTGTAGTATGGTACCCACTGTGTGAGAGGAAATAAGTAACAGACTGGGATGGCGAATAAAATATGGAACTTTGAAAAATAGAGTGAACAGTGAAATATATTTTTCTAGATCGAAGACGGCATATTCGTTCAAAGCTTCAGTTCCGACTAATATTCGGGATGGAACGACGGGTTGCTCACTTACCGCAGCGTTTCGCTGGATGAGGACTTTCTGAAACAACCTGCACGCATCAAAACTTCCAATTCCTTCAGGATTTTTGTATTTTAAGAACTCTGGATCATAACCTTTGGTTCAGCTAATTTATTAATTAAATAATATGTGTTTATAAATTAAATATTCACAAAATTGTGTTTTGCACTGCGTGACGGGTAGCTGAAGTTTTCCCACTACTAATACCTAGTTTTTTTTAAATATTCGTAATTTGAAACGTGAACCAAAAAATTTTGAGGGAGTTTAGAAATTACATTTAAAAGTTATCATTATGGATGACAAAAAACCAAAAGGGGGTGATACAAATGTGTTCCAAGTTCCGACTTGAACGAAGACGGCGCTCGAGGCATACCTCTCCTTCAAGACTGATCGGTCTTGCGGGTCTTGCCTATATGTGCCCCTGTGTTCGGCGTTAGGTTTATCTCTATTTTCAATTATAGGTATAAATATGATCCTTAGTAATCGACCAAGAAAATAAAATATTAATCTCCTCTTCAAAATTTGTGGGATGGAAACCAACGTTTCAAATACGTAACTTCTAAAAAATCGAAATCGTTTTTTTTTTAATTCGTCTACCGTGCGCCGCACAGTGGTGCCAAGTGGCCGATATTTCGGTACAAAACCTCAAACCGAATGAATATGCCTCTAAAGGAAGGGTTTTCTATGTTTTCTGGCAGGCTGAATCGATTGAGATGGGTTACACAATGATATACTCAAAGTAAAAAATAGTAAAGATTTTTTTTTTTTTTTTTTTTTTTTTTTTTAAATACTGGGTGCGGGGTATTGTTTTCCATGTTGTCGACACTGAATCGATTAAGACCATTCCAGAGGCAGAAAACTAAAAAGGTCCCAAACCCTTATAATAATAATAATAACTAAATAACTAAATGATAATTTAAAACCATCCAGAGGGTGTAGGCAGTCATCAAAAAGTCCAAAAACCTAATTTATATATAAAAATCAGAAAAAAAACCCAAAAGTTTTTGGCATATACAAAGGGTTAAGAGGGTGGTGGGGGGGGGGGGGGACCTTTTTAGTTTTCTGCCTCTGGAATGGTCTTAATCGATTCAGTGTCGACAACAATGAGTCACAAATGAAAACTCACATTTACGTTTCTAAACTGTTATGTGATCGTGTTAAGACAGCCAACCTATACACTTCATTCTGATCTACATATCCAACTAATCTGCATTTTTACTAAGTGTTTGACTACTTGATGTTATGTATTTTTGAGATGCGAGCTTACGAGCATCCATACCATCAAACTATACACTTCATTCTGACCTACATGGAATTGAAGAACTCACAGTTCTTCTTGTAGTGAACGGTTCCAAGTAGTTGCCGGGGTGGGGGACAAACATGATCGTTCGAGAAGGTCTCGTAGAGTCTCCCTATCAAATGTCAACTTCCTACAGTGAACAGGAAAGGATTTAGCTCACTCAGCTGATCAGAAAAGACGCCATCACTACGTTTCTTACTTACCGACACCTGGGGCCGTGCTGATTCGGAATTATATATAAAGACCGTTCGGAATTATATATAAAGTCCGCTAAGTTCTTCAGTTTCAATTTCTTCGTTCAGAAATAACTCTCCTAGATGTTAGTAACTACACAACGTTTCTTACTTACCGTGAATTGATGGCAACTGTTGTTACCGCCACAGAATAATAAACAACTCTCGTTGATAAGGACCGCCCAGAACACGATCAAGGCGGGTATAGAGACGAACGGCGACACTTTTGCAACAAACTTGGGGCCGTGCTGATTCGAATGAGTCGTCCAACACTGAAATTGGACAGCGAAGTTCTTCACAATTTCAAAGCCCGTTCGGAATTATATATAAAGATACCAATATTTGTACAGCGTGTCCCAAACCCAGTTGTACACAATTCAGGAGTCAATTTAAAAACTTATTGCTGATCGGAAGTTTCTCCTAGAGATTTTTTAAATACTTTGTTTTCAAGTAATTTAATTTATTTTTATTTTTTTCTATTACATGACATTAAAACGGCCTTAAGACCCCTTAGAACCAAAAATCAAAAATAAGGAAAGAAAGTTGAATTTCCTATCTACCTGTGACCGAATCAATACTTTTGTGCCAACATTCATCATTATCTCATCATCTAGGTTCATCAGCTCCAATCCAAGAAAGGAACAAGATATCGCGATTCTGATTCCACCATCGTGTTTAGCATTAATAAATCTGTAAAATTGATTTTCTCTCGGCAAAAATGAACAATTTTGTTTTCGAAGTACTATACTCCCTCATTTGGGTAGTCCGAAAATGTTGGATTTTTCCCTGATTTTTATTTGCTTAAAACTTAGTATCAGCCCCCCCCAATAGCGCTCTCCAAGTTTCACTCCAATATCTCAAAATTGTGGAGAAAAGTTAGGAGGGGTGGGAGGGTACTTTTGGGACACCCTGTCTGAAATAATGTAACTCTATTTGCTTGTGAACAGAATCACCAGATGTCAAAGAGAATGTAATACGTGAACACGTACCTTGTAGTATGGTACCCACTGTGTGAGTGGAAATAAGTAACAGACTGGGATGGCGAATATAATATGGAACTTTGAAAAATAGAGTGAACAGTGAAATATATTTTTCTAGATCGAAGACGGCATATTCGTTCAAAGCTTCAGTTCCGACTAATATTCGGGATGGAACGACGGGTTGCTTACTTACCGCAGCGTTTCGCTGTATGAGGACTTTCTGAAACAACCTGCACGCATCAAAACTTCCAATTCCTTCAGGATTTTTGTACTTTAAGAACTCTGGATCATAACCTTTGGTTCAGCTAATTTATTAATTAAATAATATGTGTTTATAAATTAAATATTCACAAAATTGTGTTTTGCACTGCGTGACGGGTAGCTGAAGTTTTCCCACTACTAATACCTAGTTTTTTTTTAATATTCGTAATTTGAAACGTGAACCAAAAAATTTTGAGGGAGTTTAGAAATCACATTTAAAAGGGATCATTATGGATGACAAAAAACCAAAAGGGGGTGATACAAATGTGTTCCAAGTTCCGACTTGAACGAAGACGGCGCTCGAGGCATACCTCACCTTCAAGACTGATCGTTCTTGCAGGTCTTGCCTATATGAGCCCCTGTGTTCGGCGTTAGGTTTGTCTCTATTTTCAATTTAAGATGTTTCGGATTTCTTGAGGGTTGGTGGACCATCTTAAATTTAACCCAGTCGTCGAGATTACCCAGCCTGATTCTATTTTCAATTATAGGTATAAATATGATCCTTAGTAATTGACCAAGAAAATAAAATATTAATCTCCTCTTCAAAATTTGTGGGATGGAAACCAACGTTTCAAATACGTAACTTCTAAAAAATCGAAATTAATTTTTTTTTAAACGTTTAATGTTTTAGGGCTCGTTCTGTGAATTCCGACACGCAAATCTGCAACGTTTTTTAACATGTTTAATGTTTTAGGGCTGGGGGTCATTCTGTGAATTCCGACACGACACGCAAATGTGCAACGTTTTTTTCTGATGATTTCCGCTTACAACCGAGTCGTTGCTAGGGAAATGGTACTTCGTCGTTTTTCATCCCACAAAATTCGTTGACCATTCGTTCGAAAGCTCTCGATTTATCCAACCATATTACGTTAACTACTGCGAAGTGCGTGGCCAACAAGCTGAGTTATGAGCATGGTTATTTGAATAATTGTGTACACTCAGGTGATCATTCTCAATAATTGATATTGTGAACATGATTGCAACCGCTTGTTAACATTAAACATGATTTAATGTTTTTCCCTCTCAAGGGAGAAATTATGAATGTGGTTTGTGGAAATACAAGCAGATAAAGTTTCAGTACATTTCAGTTACATACTAATGGGAATTTTCTGATGATTTCCGCTTACAACCGAGTCGTTGCTAGGGAAATGGTACTTCGTCGTTTTTCATCCCACAAAATTCGTTGACCATTCGTTCGAAAGCTCTCGATTTATCCAACCATATTATGTTAGCTACTGCGAAGTGCGTGGCCAACAAGCTGAGTTATGAGCATGGTTATTTGAATAATTGTGTACACTCAGGTGATCATTCTCAATAACTGATATTGTGAACATGATTGCAACCGCTTGTTAATTTCTGATGATTTCATTGAGTTGGTGTTTCGATGATTTGATTCATAGCAGGTGATCCGAATATTGCGAGAACGGTTTGATTTTGAAGCGGTGGTTAAATAATTTTAATAGGTAATTTCTATACTTTACACTCTAGGAAGCTGTAATTATGTATGTAGCCTCTTCAGGACATTTACTTGACGATGCCCAGGGTCCAGATCAGATGAGTGGCTCTTAAAGCTAATTTCTATGCATTACGCTCTAGGAAGCTGTAATTTTGTGTGTAACCTCTTTGGGACATTTACTTGACGATGCCTAGGGTCCGGATCAGATGAGTGGCTATTAAAGGTATTTTTTATGCTTTACACTCTATCAAGCTGCAATTTCGCTTGTAGCCTCTTTAGGACATTTACTTGACGATGCCCAGGGTCCGGATCAGATGAGTGGCTCTTAGAGCTAATTTCTATGCTTTACACTCTAGGAAGCTGTAATTTCGTATGTAGCCTCTTTAGGACATTTACTTGACGATGCCCAGGGTCCGGATCAGATGAGTGGCTCTTAGAGCTAATTTCTATGCTTTACACTCTAGGAAGCTGTAATTTCGTATGTAGCCCCTTTAGGACATTTACTTGACGACGCCCAGGGTCCGGATCAGCTGAGTGGCTCTTAGAGCTTGCATACGAGTCTGCAACTAAAGACATAAAATGTCCCAATGTGTTGCAGACTCGTATGCAAGCGTACTTTGGTATGAGTCCCATCGGAAATATCTAATGGTAAAATAAAAATTTATATAAATATTATAAATTGTTTTGGTTAATTAGAATCTTTTCTTTTTTCTTGACATTAAAAAACTATATCTAATTTCTCCCTTGCGAGGGAAAAACATTAAACATGATTTAATGTTTTTCCCTCTCAAGGGAGAAATTATGAAATCGTTGTAGATTTACTAAGGGATTTTGAATGAAATATCGGAACCTAAACAAGTTCTTTTTTAATTCGGCTACCGCACGCCGCACAGTGGTGCCAAGTGGCCGATATTTTGGTACAAAACCTCAAACCGATTGAATATGCTTCTTTTTTTTAATAGTGGGTGCGGGGTATTGTTTTCCATGTTGTCGATGCTGAATCGATTAAGACCATTCCAGAGGCAGAAAACTAAAAACGGAAAAAAGAAAAAATGTGTTTGGATAGCCCAAAAACTGATGCTGATTCGGAATTATATATAAAGACCGTTCGGAATCATATATAAAGTCCGCTGAGTTCTTCAGTTTCAATTTCTTCGTTCAGAAATAACTCTCCTTGATGTTAGTAACTACACAACTTTTCTTACTTACCGTGAATTGATGGCAACTGTTGTTACCGCCACAGCCTAATAAACAACTCTCATTGATAAGGACCGCCCGGAACACGATCAAGGCGGGTATAGACACGAACGGCGACACTTTTGCAACAAACTTGGGGCCGTGCTGATTCGAATGAGTCGTCTAACACTGAAATCGGACCGCGAAGTTCTTCACAATTTCAAAGACCGTTCGGAATTATATATAAAGACTAGAGGCCTCTTAGGGCTTGGAGAGCCCTAATCTTGTCCGTATAACAATAGTACCTAACAGGAACTCAGCACATTATAGTAACGATTCAAGTCCTACCTATCACATTTCAACTTCCTACAGTGAACAGGAAAGAATTTAGCTCACTCAGCTGATCAGAAAATACCCCATCACTTCACTCGTCTCTTAATGTCCCAGAGAGTCTACCTATCAAATTTCAACTACCTACAGTGAACAGGAAAGAATTTAGCTCACTCAGCTGATCAGAAAAGACCCCATCTACGTTTCTTACTTACCGACACTTTAGCAACAAACTTGGGGCCGTGCTGATTCGGAATTATATGTAAAGACCGTTCGGTATTATTTATAAAGTCCGCTAAGTTCTTCAGTTTCAATTTCTTCGTTCAGAAATAACTCTCCTAGATGTTAGTAACTACACTACGTTTCTTACTTACCGTGAATTGATGTCCACTATTGTTACCGCCAAAGCCTAATAAACAACTCTCGTTGATAAGGACCGCCTAGAACACGATCAAGGCGGGTATAGAGACGAACGGCGACACTTTTGCAACAAACTTGGGGCCGTGCTGATTCGAATGAGCAGTCTTACACTAAAATCGGACCGCGAAGTTCTTCACAATTTTAAAGACCGTTCGGAATTATATATAAAGACTAGAGGCCTGTTAGGGCTTGGAAAGCCCTAATCTAGTCCATATAACAGTAGTACCTAACAGGAACTCAGCACATATACCTAGTAACGATATAAGTCTATTTGTAGCGTTATGCGAACGGCGACACTTGGGGCCGTCTAACACAGAAATCGGTCCGCGACGTTCTTCACAATTCCAAAGACCGTTCAGAAATAACTCTCCTAGTGGTAACTGTTGTTACTGCCACAGCCTAATAAACAGAGAGTCTCCCTATCAAATTTCAACATCCTACGGTTACTTATATAAAAAGTTCGGAATTATAATATAGAGTCCGCTAAGTTCTTCAGTTTCAATTTCTTCGTTCAGAAATAGCTCTCCTAGATGTTAGTAACTACATTACATTTCTTACTTACCGTGAATTGATGGCAACTGTTGTTACCGCCACAGCCCAATAAACAACTCTCGTTGATAAGGACCACCTAGAACACGATCAAGGCGGGTATATAAACGAACGGCGACACTTTTGCAACAAACTTGGGGCCGTGCTGATTCGAATGAGAAGTCTAACACTAAAATCGGACCGCGAAGTTCTTCACAATTTCAAAGACCGTTCGGAATTATATATAAAGATACCAATATTTGTACAGCATGTCCCAAACCCAGTTGTACACAATTCAGGAGTCAATTTAAAAACTTATTGCTGATAAGCAAAGTTTTTAAATACTTTGTTTTCAAGTAATTTAATTTATTTTTTTCTATTACATGACATTAAAACGGCCTCAAGACCCCTTAGAACCAAAAATCAAAAATAAGGAAAGAAAGTTGAATTTCCTATCTACCTGTGGCCGAATCAATACTTTTGTGCCAACATTCATCATTATCTCATCATCCAGATTCATCAGCTCCAATCCAAGAAAGGAACAAGATATCGCAATTCTGATTCCACCATCGTGTTTAGCATTAATAAATCTGTAAAATTGATTTTCTCTCGGCAAAAATGAACAATTTTGTTTTCGAAGTACTATACTCCCTCATTTGGGTAGTCCGAAAATGTTGGATTTTTCCCTGATTTTTATTTGCTTAAAACTTAGTATCAGCCCCCCCCCCCAATAGCGCTCTCCAAGTTTCACTCCAATATCTCAAAATTGTGGAGAAAAGTTAGGAGGGGTGGGAGGGTACTTTTGGGACACCCTGTCTGAAATAATGTAACTCTATTTGCTTGTGAACAGAATCACCAGATGTCAAAGAGAATGTAATACGTGAACACGTACCTTGTAGTATGGTACCCACTGTGTGAGAGGAAATAAGTAACAGACTGGGATGGCGAATATAATATGGAACTTTGAAAAATAGAGTGAACAGTGAAATATATTTTTCTAGATCGAAGACGGCATATTCGTTCAAAGCTTCAGTTCCGACTGATATTCGGGATGGAACGACGGGTTGCTTACTTACCGCAGCGTTTCGCTGGATGAGGACTTTCTGAAACAACCTGCACGCATCAAAACTTCCAATTCCTTCAGGATTTTTGTATTTTAAGAACTCTGGATCATAACCTTTGGTTCAGCTAATTTATTAATTAAATAATATGTGTTTATAAATTAAATATTCACAAAATTGTGTTTTGCACTGCTTGACGGGTAGCTGAAGTTTTCCCACTACTAATACCTAGTTTTTTTTTAATATTCGTAATTTGAAACGTGAACCAAAAAATTTTGAGGGAGTTTAGAAATTACATTTAAAAGGGATCATTATGGATGACAAAAAACCAAAAGGGGGTGATACAAATGTGTTCCAAGTTCCGACTTGAACGAAGACGGCGCTCGAGGCATACCTCACCTTCAAGACTGATCGGTCTTGCGGGTCTTGCCTATATGTGCCCCTGTGTTCGGCGTTAGGTTTGTCTCTATTTTCAATTTAAGATGTTTCGGATTTCTTGAGGGTTGGTGGACCATCTTAAATTTAACCCAGTGGTCGAGATTACCCAGCCTGATTCTATTTTCAATTATAGGTATAAATATGATCCTTAGTAATCGACCAAGAAAATAAAATATTAATCTCCTCTTCAAAATTTGTGGGATGGAAACCAACGTTTCAAATACGTAACTTCTGAAAAATCGAAATTAATTTTTTTTTTAAACGTTTAATGTTTTAGGGCTCGTTCTGTGAATTCCGACACGCAAATCTGCAACGTTTTTTTTCTGATGATTTCCGCTTACAACCGAGTCGTTGCTAGGGAAATGGTACTTCGTCGTTTTTCATCCCACAAAATTCGTTGACCATTCGTTCGAAAGCTCTCGATTTATCCAACCATATTATGTTAACTACTGCGAAGTGCGTGGCCAACAAGCTGAGTTATGAGCATGGTTATTTGAATAATTGTGTACACTCAGGTGATCATTCTCAATAACTGATATTGTGAACATGATTGCAACCATTTGTTAATTTCTGATGATTTCATTGAGTTGGTGTTTCGATGATTTGATTCATAGCAGGTGATCCGAATATTGCGAGAACGGTTTGATTTTGAAGCGGTGGTTAAATCATTTTAATAGGTCATTTCTATACTTTACACTGTAGGAAGCTGTAATTTCGTATGTAACCTCTTTAGGACATTTACTTGACGATGCCTAGGGTCCGGATCAGATGAGTGGCTCTTAAAGCTAATTTCTATGCATTACGCTCTAGGAAGCTGTAATTTTGTGTGTAACCTCTTTGGGACATTTACTTGA
The DNA here is from genome assembly GCA_030762985.1 of Adelphocoris suturalis. NCBI lineage: Eukaryota > Metazoa > Arthropoda > Insecta > Hemiptera > Miridae > Adelphocoris > Adelphocoris suturalis. Next base: position 57,519,872 of record CM061044.1, read on the forward strand.
CGATGCCTAGGGTCCGGATCAGATGAGTGGCTATTAAAGGTATTTTTTATGCTTTACACTCTAGCAAGCTGCAATTTCGCTTGTAGCCTCTTTAGGACATTTACTTGACGATGCCCAGGGTCCGGATCAGCTGAGTGGCTCTTAGAGCTTGCATACGAGTCTGCAACTAAAGACATAAAATGTCCCAATGTGTTGCAGACTCGTATGCAAGCGTACTTTGGTATGAGTCCCATCGGAAATATCTAATGGTAAAATAAAAATGTATATAAATATTATAAATTGTTTTGGTTAATTAGAATCTTTTCTTTTTTCTTGACCTTAAAAAACTATATCTAATTTCTCCCTTGCGAGGGAAAAACATTAAACATGATTTAATGTTTTTCCCTCTCAAGGGAGAAATTATTTTCAATTATTCAGAGAGAAATAATTATTCAATTTCTTCGTTCAGAAATAACTCTCCTAGATGTTAGTAACTACACTACGTTTCTTACTTACCGTGAATTGATGGCAACTACTGTTACCGCCACAGCCTAATATAAACAACTCTCGTTGATAAGGACCGCCTAGAACACGATCAAGGCGGGTATAGAGACGAACGGCGACACTTTTGCAACAAACTTGGGGCCGTGCTGATTCGAATGAGCAGTCTTACACTAAAATCGGACCGCGAAGTTCTTCACAATTTTAAAGACCGTTCGGAATTATATATAAAGACTAGAGGCCTGTTAGGGCTTGGAAAGCCCTAATCTAGTCCATATAACAGTAGTACCTAACAGGAACTCAGCACATATACCTAGTAACGATATAAGTCTATTTGTAGCGTTATGCGAACGGCGACACTTGGGGGCGTCTAACACAGAAATCGGTCCGCGAAGTTCTTCACAATTCCAAAGACCGTTCAGAAATAACTCTCCTAGTGGTAACTGTTGTTACTGCCACAGCCTAATAAACAGAGAGTCTCCCTATCAAATTTCAACTTCCTACGGTGACTTATATAAAAAGTTCGGAATTATAATATAGAGTCCGCTAAGTTCTTCAGTTTCAATTTCTTCGTTCAGAAATAACTCTCCTAGATGTTAGTAACTACATTACGTTTCCTACTTACCGTGAATTGATGGCAACTGTTGTTACCGCCACAGCCCAATAAACAACTCTCGTTGATAAGGACCACCTAGAACACGATCAAGGCGGGTATATAAACGAACGGCGACACTTTTGCAACAAACTTGGGGCCGTGCTGATTCGAATGAGAAGTCTAACACTAAAATCGGACCGCGAAGTTCTTCACAATTTCAAAGACCGTTCGGAATTATATATAAAGATACCAATATTTGTACAGCATGTCCCAAACCCAGTTGTACACAATTCAGGAGTCAATTTAAAAACTTATTGCTGATAAGCAAAGTTTTTAAATACTTTGTTTTCAAGTAATTTAATTTATTTTTTTCTATTACATGACATTAAAACGGCCTCAAGACCCCTTAGAACCAAAAATCAAAAATAAGGAAAGAAAGTTGAATTTCCTATCTACCTGTGGCCGAATCAATACTTTTGTGCCAACATTCATCATTATCTCATCATCCAGGTTCATCAGCTCCAATCCAAGAAAGGAACAAGATATCGCAATTCTGATTCCACCATCGTGTTTAGCATTAATAAATCTGTAAAATTGATTTTCTCTCGGCAAAAATGAACAATTTTGTTTTCGAAGTACTATACTCCCTCATTTGGGTAGTCCGAAAATGTTGGATTTTTCCCTGATTTTTATTTGCTTAAAACTTAGTATCAGCCCCCCCCCCCCCCCCCCCCCCAATAGCGCTCTCCAAGTTTCACTCCAATATCTCAAAATTGTGGAGAAAAGTTAGGAGGGGTGGGAGGGTACTTTTGGGACACCCTGTCTGAAATAATGTAACTCTATTTGCTTGTGAACAGAATCACCAGATGTCAAAGAGAATGTAATACGTGAACACGTACCTTGTAGTATGGTACCCACTGTGTGAGAGGAAATAAGTAACAGACTGGGATGGCGAATATAATATGGAACTTTGAAAAATAGAGTGAACAGTGAAATATATTTTTCTAGATCGAAGACGGCATATTCGTTCAAAGCTTCAGTTCCGACTACTATTCGGGATGGAACGACGGGTTGCTTACTTACCGCAGCGTTTCGCTGGATGAGGACTTTCTGAAACAACCTGCACGCATCAAAACTTCCAATTCCTTCAGGATTTTTGTATTTTAAGAACTCTGGATCATAACCTTTGGTTCAGCTAATTTATTAATTAAATAATATGTGTTTATAAATGAAATATTCACAAAATTGTGTTTTGCACTGCGTGACGGGTAGCTGAAGTTTTCCCACTACTAATACCTAGTTTTTTTTTAATATTCGTAATTTGAAACGTGAACCAAAAAATTTTGAGGGAGTTTAGAAATTACATTTAAAAGGGATCATTATGGATGACAAAAAACCAAAAGGGGGTGATACAAATGTGTTCCAAGTTCCGACTTGTACGAAGACGGCGCTCGAGGCATACCTCACCTTCAAGACTGATCGGTCTTGCGGGTCTTGCCTATATGTGCCCCTGTGTTCGGCGTTAGGTTTGTCTCTATTTTCAATTTAAGATGTTTCGGATTTCTTGAGGGTTGGTGGACCATCTTAAATTTAACCCAGTCGTCGAGATTACCCAGCCTGATTCTATTTTCAATTATAGGTATAAATATGATCCTTAGTAATTGACCAAGAAAATAAAATATTAATCTCCTCTTCAAAATTTGTGGGATGGAAACCAACGTTTCAAATACGTAACTTCTAAAAAATCGAAATTAATTTTTTTTTAAACGTTTAATGTTTTAGGGCTCGTTCTGTGAATTCCGACACGCAAATCTGCAACGTTTTTTTTCTGGTGATTTTCGCTTACAACCGAGTCGTTGCTAGGGAAATGGTACTTCGTCGTTTTTCATCCCACAAAATTCGTTGACCATTCGTTCGAAAGCTCTCGATTTATCCAACCATATTATGTTAACTACTGCGAAGTGCGTGGCCAACAAGCTGAGTTATGAGCATGGTTATTTGAATAATTGTGTACACTCAGGTGATCATTCTCAATAACTGATATTGTGAACATGATTTCAACCGCTTGTTAATTTCTGATGATTTCATTGAGTTGGTGTTTCGATGATTTGATTCATAGCAGGTGATCCGAATATTGCGAGAACGGTTTGATTTTGAAGCGGTGGTTAAATCATTTTAATAGGTAATTTCTATACTTTACACTCTAGGAAGCTGTAATTTTGTATGTAGCCTCTTCAGGACATTTACTTGACGATGCCCAGGGTCCGGATCAGATGAGTGGCTCTTAAAGCTATTTTTTATGCTTTACACTCTAGGAAGCTGTAATTTCGTATGTAACCTCTTTAGGACATTTACTTGACGATGCCCAGGGTCCGGATCAGATGAGCGGCTCTTAAAGCTAATTTCTATTCATTACGCTCTAGGAAGCTGTAATGTTGTGTGTAACCTCTTTGGGACATTTACTTGACGATGCCTAGGGTCCGGATCAGATGAGTGGCTATTAAAGCTATTTTTTATGCTTTACACTCTAGCAAGCTGCAATTTCGCTTGTAGCCTCTTTAGGACATTTACTTGACGATGCCCAGGGTCCGGATCAGATGAGTGGCTTTTAGAGCTAATTTCTATGCTTTATACTCTAGGAAGCTGTAATTTCGTATGTAGCCCCTTTAGGACATTTACTTGACGATGCCCAGGGTCCGGATCAGCTGAGTGGCTCTTAGAGCTTGCATACGAGTCTGCAACTAAAGACATAAAATGTCCCAATGTGTTGCAGACTCGTATGCAAGCGTACTTTGGTATGAGTCCCATCGGAAATATCTAATGGTAAAATAAAAATGTATATAAATATTATAAATTGTTTTGGTTAATTAGAATCTTTTCTTTTTTCTTGACCTTAAAAAACTATATCTAATTTCTCCCTTGCGAGGGAAAAACATTAAACATGATTTAATGTTTTTCCCTCTCAAGGGAGAAATTATGAAATCGTTGTAGATTTACTAAAGGATTTTGAATGAAATATCGGAACCTAAACAAGTTTTTTTTTAATTCGGCTACCGCACGCCGCACAGTGGTGCCAAGTGGCCGATATTTTGGTACAAAACCTCAAACCGATTGAATATGCTTCTTTTTTTTAATAGTGGGTGCGGGGTATTGTTTTCCATGTTGTCGATGCTGAATCGATTAAGACCATTCCAGAGGCAGAAAACTAAAAAACGGAAAAAAGAAAAAATGTGTTTGGATAGCCCAAAAACTGATGCTGATTCGGAATTATATATAAAGACCGTTCGGAATCATATATAAAGTCCGCTGAGTTCTTCAGTTTCAATTTCTTCGTTCAGAAATAACTCTCCTAGATGTTAGTAACTACACAACTTTTCTTACTTACCGTGAATTGATGGCAACTGTTGTTACCGCCACAGCCTAATAAACAACTCTCATTGATAAGGACCGCCCAGAACACGATCAAGGCGGGTATAGACACGAACGGCGACACTTTTGCAACAAACTTGGGGCCGTGCTGATTCGAATGAGTCGTCTAACACTGAAATCGGACCGCGAAGTTCTTCACAATTTCAAAGACCGTTCGGAATTATATATAAAGACTAGAGGCCTCTTAGGGCTTGGAAAGCCCTAATCTAGTCCGTATAACAGTAGTACCTAACAGGAACTCAGCACATTATAGTAACGATTCAAGTCCTACCTATCACATTTCAACTTCCTACAGTGAACAGGAAAGAATTTAGCTCACTCAGCTGATCAGAAAATACCCCATCACTTCACTCGTCTCTTAATGTCCCAGAGAGTCTACCTATCAAATTTCAACTACCTACAGTGAACAGGAAAGAATTTAGCTCACTCAGCTGATCAGAAAAGACCCCATCTACGTTTCTTACTTACCGACACTTTAGCAACAAACTTGGGGCCGTGCTGATTCGGAACTATATGTAAAGACCGTTCGGAATTATTTATAAAGTCCGCTAAGTTCTTCAGTTTCAATTTCTTCGTTCAGAAATAACTCTCCTAGATGTTAGTAACTACACTACGTTTCTTACTTACCGTGAATTGATGGCAACTACTGTTACCGCCACAGCCTAATATAAACAACTCTCGTTGATAAGGACCGCCTAGAACACGATCAAGGCGGGTATAGAGACGAACGGCGACACTTTTGCAACAAACTTGGGGCCGTGCTGATTCGAATGAGCAGTCTTACACTAAAATCGGACCGCGAAGTTCTTCACAATTTTAAAGACCGTTCGGAATTATATATAAAGACTAGAGGCCTGTTAGGGCTTGGAAAGCCCTAATCTAGTCCATATAACAGTAGTACCTAACAGGAACTCAGCACATATACCTAGTAACGATATAAGTCTATTTGTAGCGTTATGCGAACGGCGACACTTGGGGCCGTCTAACACAGAAATCGGTCCGCGAAGTTCTTCACAATTCCAAAGACCGTTCAGAAATAACTCTCCTAGTGGTAACTGTTGTTACTGCCACAGCCTAATAAACAGAGAGTCTCCCTATCAAATTTCAACTTCCTACGGTGACTTATATAAAAAGTTCGGAATTATAATATAGAGTCCGCTAAGTTCTTCAGTTTCAATTTCTTCGTTCAGAAATAACTCTCCTAGATGTTAGTAACTACATTACGTTTCTTACTTACCGTGAATTGATGGCAACTGTTGTTACCGCCACAGCCCAATAAACAACTCTCGTTGATAAGGACCACCTAGAACACGATCAAGGCGGGTATATAAACGAACGGCGACACTTTTGCAACAAACTTGGGGCCGTGCTGATTCGAATGAGAAGTCTAACACTAAAATCGGACCGCGAAGTTCTTCACAATTTCAAAGACCGTTCGGAATTATATATAAAGATACCAATATTTGTACAGCATGTCCCAAACCCAGTTGTACACAATTCAGGAGTCAATTTAAAAACTTATTGCTGATAAGCAAAGTTTTTAAATACTTTGTTTTCAAGTAATTTAATTTATTTTTTTCTATTACATGACATTAAAACGGCCTCAAGACCCCTTAGAACCAAAAATCAAAAATAAGGAAAGAAAGTTGAATTTCCTATCTACCTGTGGCCGAATCAATACTTTTGTGCCAACATTCATCATTATCTCATCATCCAGGTTCATCAGCTCCAATCCAAGAAAGGAACAAGATATCGCAATTCTGATTCCACCATCGTGTTTAGCATTAATAAATCTGTAAAATTGATTTTCTCTCGGCAAAAATGAACAATTTTGTTTTCGAAGTACTATACTCCCTCATTTGGGTAGTCCGAAAATGTTGGATTTTTCCCTGATTTTTATTTGCTTAAAACTTAGTATCAGCCCCCCCCCTCCCCCCCCAATAGCGCTCTCCAAGTTTCACTCCAATATCTCAAAATTGTGGAGAAAAGTTAGGAGGGGTGGGAGGGTACTTTTGGGACACCCTGTCTGAAATAATGTAACTCTATTTGCTTGTGAACAGAATCACCAGATGTCAAAGAGAATGTAATACGTGAACACGTACCTTGTAGTATGGTACCCACTGTGTGAGAGGAAATAAGTAACAGACTGGGATGGCGAATATAATATGGAACTTTGAAAAATAGAGTGAACAGTGAAATATATTTTTCTAGATCGAAGACGGCATATTCGTTCAAAGCTTCAGTTCCGACTGATATTCGGGATGGAACGACGGGTTGCTTACTTACCGCAGCGTTTCGCTGGATGAGGACTTTCTGAAACAACCTGCACGCATCAAAACTTCCAATTCATTCAGGATTTTTGTATTTTAAGAACTCTGGATCATAACCTTTGGTTCAGCTAATTTATTAATTAAATAATATGTGTTTATAAATTAAATATTCACAAAATTGTGTTTTGCACTGCTTGACGGGTAGCTGAAGTTTTCCCACTACTAATACCTAGTTTTTTTTTAATATTCGTAATTTGAAACGTGAACCAAAAAATTTTGAGGGAGTTTAGAAATTACATTTAAAAGGGATCATTATGGATGACAAAAAACCAAAAGGGGGTGATACAAATGTGTTCCAAGTTCCGACTTGAACGAAGACGGCGCTCGAGGCATACCTCACCTTCAAGACTGATCGGTCTTGCGGGTCTTGCCTATATGTGCCCCTGTGTTCGGCGTTAGGTTTGTCTCTATTTTCAATTTAAGATGTTTCGGATTTCTTGAGGGTTGGTGGACCATCTTAAATTTAACCCAGTCGTCGAGATTACCCAGCCTGATTCTATTTTCAATTATAGGTATAAATATGATCCTTAGTAATCGACCAAGAAAATAAAATATTAATCTCCTCTTCAAAATTTGTGGGATGGAAACCAACGTTTCAAATACGTAACTTCTGAAAAATCGAAATTAATTTTTTTTTTTAAACGTTTAATGTTTTAGGGCTCGTTCTGTGAATTCCGACACGCAAATCTGCAACGTTTTTTTTTCTGGTGATTTTCGCTTACAACCGAGTCGTTGTGCTGGTGAAATGGTACTTCGTCGTTTTTCATCCCACAAAATTCGTTGACCATTCGTTCGAAAGCTCTCGATTTATCCAACCATATTATGTTAACTACTGCGAAGTGCGTGGCCAACAAGCTGAGTTATGAGCATGGTTATTTGAATAATTGTGTACACTCAGGTGATCATTCTCAATAACTGATATTGTGAACATGATTTCAACCGCTTGTTAATTTCTGATGATTTCATTGAGTTGGTGTTTCGATGATTTGATTCATAGCAGGTGATCCGAATATTGCGAGAACGGTTTGATTTTGAAGCGGTGGTTAAATCATTTTAATAGGTAATTTCTATACTTTACACTGTAGGAAGCTGTAATTTCGTATGTAACCTCTTTAGGACATTTACTTGACGATGCCTAGGGTCCGGATCAGATGAGTGGCTCTTAAAGCTAATTTCTATGAATTACTCTCTAGGAAGCTGTAATTTTGTGTGTAACCTCTTTGGGACATTTACTTGACGATGCCTAGGGTCCGGATCAGATGAGTGGCTATTAAAGGTATTTTTTATGCTTTACACTCTAGCAAGCTGCAATTTCGCTTGTAGCCTCTTTAGGACATTTACTTGACGATGCCCAGGGTCCGGATCAGCTGAGTGGCTCTTAGAGCTTGCATACGAGTCTGCAACTAAAGACATAAAATGTCCCAATGTGTTGCAGACTCGTATGCAAGCGTACTTTGGTATGAGTCCCATCGGAAATATCTAATGGTAAAATAAAAATGTATATAAATATTATAAATTGTTTTGGTTAATTAGAATCTTTTCTTTTTTCTTGACCTTAAAAAACTATATCTAATTTCTCCCTTGCGAGGGAAAAACATTAAACATGATTTAATGTTTTTCCCTCTCAAGGGAGAAATTATTTTCAATTATTCAGAGAGAAATAATTATTCAATTTCTTCGTTCAGAAATAACTCTCCTAGATGTTAGTAACTACACTACGTTTCTTACTTACCGTGAATTGATGGCAACTACTGTTACCGCCACAGCCTAATATAAACAACTCTCGTTGATAAGGACCGCCTAGAACACGATCAAGGCGGGTATAGAGACGAACGGCGACACTTTTGCAACAAACTTGGGGCCGTGCTGATTCGAATGAGCAGTCTTACACTAAAATCGGACCGCGAAGTTCTTCACAATTTCAAAGACCGTTCGGAATTATATATAAAGACTAGAGGCCTGTTAGGGCTTGGAAAGCCCTAATCTAGTCCATATAACAGTAGTACCTAACAGGAACTCAGCACATATACCTAGTAACGATATAAGTCTATTTGTAGCGTTATGCGAACGGCGACACTTGGGGGCGTCTAACACAGAAATCGGTCCGCGAAGTTCTTCACAATTCCAAAGACCGTTCAGAAATAACTCTCCTAGTGGTAACTGTTGTTACTGCCACAGCCTAATAAACAGAGAGTCTCCCTATCAAATTTCAACTTCCTACGGTGACTTATATAAAAAGTTCGGAATTATAATATAGAGTCCGCTAAGTTCTTCAGTTTCAATTTCTTCGTTCAGAAATAACTCTCCTAGATGTTAGTAACTACATTACGTTTCCTACTTACCGTGAATTGATGGCAACTGTTGTTACCGCCACAGCCCAATAAACAACTCTCGTTGATAAGGACCACCTAGAACACGATCAAGGCGGGTATATAAACGAACGGCGACACTTTTGCAACAAACTTGGGGCCGTGCTGATTCGAATGAGAAGTCTAACACTAAAATCGGACCGCGAAGTTTTTCACAATTTCAAAGACCGTTCGGAATTATATATAAAGATACCAATATTTGTACAGCATGTCCCAAACCCAGTTGTACACAATTCAGGAGTCAATTTAAAAACTTATTGCTGATAAGCAAAGTTTTTAAATACTTTGTTTTCAAGTAATTTAATTTATTTTTTTCTATTACATGACATTAAAACGGCCTCAAGACCCCTTAGAACCAAAAATCAAAAATAAGGAAAGAAAGTTGAATTTCCTATCTACCTGTGGCCGAATCAATACTTTTGTGCCAACATTCATCATTATCTCATCATCCAGGTTCATCAGCTCCAATCCAAGAAAGGAACAAGATATCGCAATTCTGATTCCACCATCGTGTTTAGCATTAATAAATCTGTAAAATTGATTTTCTCTCGGCAAAAATGAACAATTTTGTTTTCGAAGTACTATACTCCCTCATTTGGGTAGTCCGAAAATGTTGGATTTTTCCCTGATTTTCATTTGCTTAAAACTTAGTATCAGCCCCCCCCCCCCCCCAATAGCGCTCTCCAAGTTTCACTCCAATATCTCAAAATTGTGGAGAAAAGTTAGGAGGGGTGGGAGGGTACTTTTGGGACACCCTGTCTGAAATAATGTAACTCTATTTGCTTGTGAACAGAATCACCAGATGTCAAAGAGAATGTAATACGTGAACACGTACCTTGTAGTATGGTACCCACTGTGTGAGAGGAAATAAGTAACAGACTGGGATGGCGAATATAATATGGAACTTTGAAAAATAGAGTGAACAGTGGAATATATTTTTCTAGATCGAAGACGGCATATTCGTTCAAAGCTTCAGTTCCGACTAATATTCGGGATGGAACGACGGGTTGCTTACTTACCGCAGCGTTTCGCTGGATGAGGACTTTCTGAAACAACCTGCACGCATCAAAACTTCCAATTCCTTCAGGATTTTTGTATTTTAAGAACTCTGGATCATAACCTTTGGTTCAGCTAATTTATTAATTAAATAATATGTGTTTATAAATTAAATATTCACAAAATTGTGTTTTGCACTGCGTGACGGGTAGCTGAAGTTTTCCCACTACTAATACCTAGTTTTTTTTTAATATTCGTAATTTGAAACGTGAACCAAAAAATTTTGAGGGAGTTTAGAAATTACATTTAAAAGGGATCATTATGGATGACAAAAAACCAAAAGGGGGTGATACAAATGTGTTCCAAGTTCCGACTTGAACGAAGACGGCGCTCGAGGCATACCTCACCTTCAAGACTGATCGGTCTTGCGGGTCTTGCCTATATGTGCCCCTGTGTTCGGCGTTAGGTTTGTCTCTATTTTCAATTTAAGATGTTTCGGATTTCTTGAGGGTTGGTGGACCATCTTAAATTTAACCCAGTCGTCGAGATTACCCAGCCTGATTCTATTTTCAATTATAGGTATAAATATGATCCTTAGTAATTGACCAAGAAAATAAAATATTAATCTCCTCTTCAAAATTTGTGGGATGGAAACCAACGTTTCAAATACGTAACTTCTAAAAAATCGAAATTAATTTTTTTTTAAACGTTTAATGTTTTAGGGCTCGTTCTGTGAATTCCGACACGCAAATCTGCAACGTTTTTTTTTCTGGTGATTTTCGCTTACAACCGAGTCGTTGCTAGGGAAATGGTACTTCGTCGTTTTTCATCCCACAAAATTCGTTGACCATTCGTTCGAAAGCTCTCGATTTATCCAACCATATTATGTTAACTACTGCGAAGTGCGTGGCCAACAAGCTGAGTTATGAGCATGGTTATTTGAATAATTGTGTACACTCAGGTGATCATTCTCAATAACTGATATTGTGAACATGATTTCAACCGCTTGTTAATTTCTGATGATTTCATTGAGTTGGTGTTTCGATGATTTGATTCATAGCAGGTGATCCGAATATTGCGAGAACGGTTTGATTTTGAAGCGGTGGTTAAATCATTTTAATAGGTAATTTCTATACTTTACACTCTAGGAAGCTGTAATTTTGTATGTAGCCTCTTCAGGACATTTACTTGACGATGCCCAGGGTCCGGATCAGATGAGTGGCTCTTAAAGCTATTTTTTATGCTTTACACTCTAGGAAGCTGTAATTTCGTATGTAACCTCTTTAGGACATTTACTTGACGATGCCCAGGGTCCGGATCAGATGAGCGGCTCTTAAAGCTAATTTCTATGCATTACGCTCTAGGAAGCTGTAATGTTGTGTGTAACCTCTTTGGGACATTTACTTGACGATGCCTAGGGTCCGGATCAGATGAGTGGCTATTAAAGCTATTTTTTATGCTTTACACTCTAGCAAGCTGCAATTTCGCTTGTAGCCTCTTTAGGACATTTACTTGACGATGCCCAGGGTCCGGATCAGATGAGTGGCTTTTAAAGCTAATTTCTATGCTTTACACTCTAGGAAGCTGTAATTTCGTATGTAGCCCCTTTAGGACATTTACTTGACGATGCCCAGGGTCCGGATCAGCTGAGTGGCTCTTAGAGCTTGCATACGAGTCTGCAACTAAAGACATAAAATGTCCCAATGTGTTGCAGACTCGTATGCAAGCGTACTTTGGTATGAGTCCCATCGGAAATATCTAATGGTAAAATAAAAATGTATATAAATATTATAAATTGTTTTGGTTAATTAGAATCTTTTCTTTTTTCTTGACCTTAAAAAACTATATCTAATTTCTCCCTTGCGAGGGAAAAACATTAAACATGATTTAATGTTTTTCCCTCTCAAGGGAGAAATTATGAAATCGTTGTAGATTTACTAAAGGATTTTGAATGAAATATCGGAACCTAAACAAGTTTTTTTTTAATTCGGCTACCGCACGCCGCACAGTGGTGCCAAGTGGCCGATATTTTGGTACAAAACCTCAAACCGATTGAATATGCTTCTTTTTTTTAATAGTGGGTGCGGGGTATTGTTTTCCATGTTGTCGATGCTGAATCGATTAAGACCATTCCAGAGGCAGAAAACTAAAAACGGAAAAAAGAAAAAATGTGTTTGGATAGCCCAAAAACTGATGCTGATTCGGAATTATATATAAAGACCGTTCGGAATCATATATAAAGTCCGCTGAGTTCTTCAGTTTCAATTTCTTCGTTCAGAAATAACTCTCCTAGATGTTAGTAACTACACAACTTTTCTTACTTACCGTGAATTGATGGCAACTGTTGTTACCGCCACAGCCTAATAAACAACTCTCATTGATAAGGACCGCCCAGAACACGATCAAGGCGGGTATAGAGACGAACGGCGACACTTTTGCAACAAACTTGGGGCCGTGCTGATTCGAATGCGTCGTCTAACACTGAAATCGGACCGCGAAGTTCTTCACAATTTCAAAGACCGTTCGGAATTATATATAAAGAAGACTAGAGGCCTCTTAGGGCTTGGAAAGCCCTAATCTAGTCCGTATAACAGTAGTACCTAACAGGAACTCAGCACATTATAGTAAGGATTCAAGTCCTACCTATCACATTTCAACTTCCTACAGTGAACAGGAAAGAATTTAGCTCACTCAGCTGATCAGAAAATACCCCATCACTTCACTCGTCTCTTAATGTCCCAGAGAGTCTACCTATCAAATTTCAACTACCTACAGTGAACAGGAAAGAATTTAGCTCACTCAGCTGATCAGAAAAGACCCCATCTACGTTTCTTACTTACCGACACTTTAGCAACAAACTTGGGGCCGTGCTGATTCGGAACTATATGTAAAGACCGTTCGGAATTATTTATAAAGTCCGCTAAGTTCTTCAGTTTCAATTTCTTCGTTCAGAAATAACTCTCCTAGATGTTAGTAACTACACTACGTTTCTTACTTACCGTGAATTGATGGCAACTACTGTTACCGCCACAGCCTAATATAAACAACTCTCGTTGATAAGGACCGCCTAGAACACGATCAAGGCGGGTATAGAGACGAACGGCGACACTTTTGCAACAAACTTGGGGCCGTGCTGATTCGAATGAGCAGTCTTACACTAAAATCGGACCGCGAAGTTCTTCACAATTTTAAAGACCGTTCGGAATTATATATAAAGACTAGAGGCCTGTTAGGGCTTGGAAAGCCCTAATCTAGTCCATATAACAGTAGTACCTAACAGGAACTCAGCACATATACCTAGTAACGATATAAGTCTATTTGTAGCGTTATGCGAACGGCGACACTTGGGGCCGTCTAACACAGAAATCGGTCCGCGAAGTTCTTCACAATTCCAAAGACCGTTCAGAAATAACTCTCCTAGTGGTAACTGTTGTTACTGCCACAGCCTAATAAACAGAGAGTCTCCCTATCAAATTTCAACTTCCTACGGTGACTTATATAAAAAGTTCGGAATTATAATATAGAGTCCGCTAAGTTCTTCAGTTTCAATTTCTTCGTTCAGAAATAACTCTCCTAGATGTTAGTAACTACATTACGTTTCTTACTTACCGTGAATTGATGGCAACTGTTGTTACCGCCACAGCCCAATAAACAACTCTCGTTGATAAGGACCACCTAGAACACGATCAAGGCGGGTATATAAACGAACGGCGACACTTTTGCAACAAACTTGGGGCCGTGCTGATTCGAATGAGAAGTCTAACACTAAAATCGGACCGCGAAGTTCTTCACAATTTCAAAGACCGTTCGGAATTATATATAAAGATACCAATATTTGTACAGCATGTCCCAAACCCAGTTGTACACAATTCAGGAGTCAATTTAAAAACTTATTGCTGATAAGCAAAGTTTTTAAATACTTTGTTTTCAAGTAATTTAATTTATTTTTTTCTATTACATGACATTAAAACGGCCTCAAGACCCCTTAGAACCAAAAATCAAAAATAAGGAAAGAAAGTTGAATTTCCTATCTACCTGTGGCCGAATCAATACTTTTGTGCCAACATTCATCATTATCTCATCATCCAGGTTCATCAGCTCCAATCCAAGAGTAAAAATGTATGTTCTGCCTATCATCAGCTGACTGATAAGAGGTCGGCCATCTTGGTGACGTCACGTCTGACGTAATGCTGACGTCACTTTCCACAGCCTTCTAGATCAGTGTTGCCAGTATGATAGAAATGGTGGTTTCCCGCTCAAATTCAAAATTGATTTCCCGCCTTACCCCCTCCCCCTCCCCCCTACAGACCTAAAAGTAACGGTCAATCAGCTTATTGACACTCCTCCCCTCTGACGTCACATTTCACAGCCTTCTAGATCAGTGTTGCCACCTGTTTTTCCCCCGCCTAAATTTGAAATTCCCGCCTTTTTTCAAATTAACCTTTTAGGTAACCTAACATCAGTTGGTAATAGGTTGGCCATATTGAATGACGTCACGTGTGACGTCATATCACAGCCTTCTAGATCAGTGGTCAGGTTATGGAAGGTAGTGGGAGGTTTCCCGCTCAAAATTCAAAATTGAGTTCCCTCCTTATTTTACTCCCACCCTTAGACCTCTTAGTAAAGACTGTAAATCAGGTTATCACCAGCTGACTGATAAGAGCCATGTGACGTCACAGCCCCCCTCTGACGTCACAGCCATGGCCTCCTAGACTCATCCATCAGCTGTTTTAGTTCCCGCCTTTTTCAAACCACCTCCTCCTCCAGTGGCTGTTCCCATTTTTTTCTTTTCCACCTGTCAGTATCCTCCCCTCCTCATCAAATGTTTGTTCACAGCTGGCACCTACCGTTCCCTCCAAATTTTAAAATCAAATCTTCCTATGAACCCACTAATCAGTAACCTCCCATCTCTGACATCACATCAGATTAAGGATAGGGGTGGGGGCAAATCTCCAAATTAGTTTTTGGGGGTGGGCCAAAAATTGGGCAATTAACTCAACGTAGAACCTTCGAGTTTGGGCTCATTTTAAAGCTATTGATTGAGTGAGTACAAATATGATAAAATAAACACCCCAAATGAATATTTGTGGGGGTGGGCCAACATTTAGGCAATTACTTCACCGTAGAACCTTCGAGTTTGTACTCATTCAACAGGTATTGATTGAGAGATAATGAATACAATACAATATACATCCCAAGTTATTATTTTTGGGGGTGGGCCAACAATTAGGCAATTGATTTAACGTAGTATCTACAAGTTTGGACTCATTTTAAAGCTATTGATTAGATGAGTACAAATATGATAAAATAAATACCACAAATTATATGTTCAGGTGGGTGGACCATAAATTGGGCAATTGACTCAACGTAGAACCTTCGAGTTTGTACTCATTCACAAGGTATTGATTGTGAGATAATGAATACAATACAATATACACCCCTAGTTATTATTTTTGGGGGTGGACCATAAATTGGGCAATTGTCTCAACGTAGAACCTTCGAGTTTGGGTTCATTTTAAAACTATTGATTGGGAGACGACGAATTGAATAAAATTAAAAACCTGAAATGGTTTTTTGGGAGTGGACCAAAAGTTAGGCAATTGGTTTAACGTAGCAAAGTCGAGTTTGGGCTCAATTTAAAGCTATCGATTAGGTGATTACAAATACGATAACGTTGAATCTCCCTAATTAATTTTCGGGGGTGGTCCATCATTTCATTGCAAGAAAAATAGGTAGAGAAGTATCAGGGGTTCAGAAACCAACAAGAGCTTGTCGACAATATCCACGTAATAATTCAACGACGATATCCAGAAGAGAAAGATGCGAAATACCTCCGAGGAAAAGGTGTGACATTCGAAGCCCGCAACGACGCGAGGGTGTAACCCGAGTTTAGACTGCGAGTCGGCTCGACCTTCACTTGCTTTCAAGTTATTTTACGGAGCAGGACGTTTGAACAATCATTCACTTCGTAATTCTATTTGGAAACAGTTAATCAGTGATACAACAAGGTAAGTGAAAGATTCAATTTTTCCATACAGAAAAAAAAAACAAGGAGCACTAACAGCTCAATAGGACCCTCCGATTTGATTGATTTCCCTCCCCTCGGAACATTTAGAATTTTCAACTTTAAAAACATGTAAGTCGTTTCGTTGTTGTTGTGGTGGGGTAACTTCTTCAAAATTATGGTACCGGAGGTTAAAAAGTTTAATTTTAGTACTCAGAGACGGAGAGGAATCCTCATAATCCTGAGGAACCCCTCATAATGATTGGAAAATCTTCAAATCTAATGTTTTTACCAAAACACGCTTTCATGACCCCTTTACGATTTGCAATAATTTTACTTGCATAACTGATCCCATATAGCTAGGAACGAAATGCTGTCACAGGAGCCTGTTCCTTCGTCCCCTACTTGCTTCTGAGTTGTTCACTGAGCAGGACGTTTGGTAATTATTACGATCATCCACCACATCATTCTATATGGAAAAAATTTTTCGTGAATACTACAGTGAGGTAAGTGAAATATTCGATTTGTTACCTCAATATTATTTAATAATTCAGGTTACTTAATTATTAAATACACGTAGATACATTTTCCCTACAGGAATTCTATATTGTACAACACACATACTCAAACACACTCACACACCCAGCATTCATTCATATTTTTCTATACTTCCATACCCGTCAATATTAGTTAATATCTAATAAACTTTATTATATATACGCTTCTTTTTCTTCTGAATCATGTCACAATCCATAAATACTGAGTTAGCTAAGAATTTGGGAAACTTTCGAATAGATACCTAATTAAAAACGCTGCAAATTATTGCAAAATGGTTTATTATTTCTGTGATAGCTAGCCTTCTACAAAGGTCTAAAATTATTAAACCCCATATGTAATATATGATCAGAACATGGCGCATCATACCTCCCAAAAGGGTCACCACCTTTACAGTTCCAAGATCCCGCAATTTTACGCTTCACAGTAAATGTAAAAAAAAAAGAAAAACCCTGCAAATTATTACACAATGATTCATTATTTCTGTGTTAGATAGCCCTTCTACGCAGTTCATTGGTCTATAATTATTAAACCCCGTATGTAATATGTGATGAGAACATGGCGCATCGTGCCTCCGAGAAGGGTTCACACTTTTACAATTCCAAGACCCCGCAATTTTACGGTTCACAGTAACGATGTGTGAAAAAACGGGAAAATGATGCTTGAAGTAATTTACGTTGGCACATGCGCAGAATGGTCCGATGATTTGAGAAAAATGAAATTGGTAGGGTACGATCTATAGCCTAACCCACAAATTTCCAGAAAATGTAATCAAAATCTGATGAAAACTAAACCTTGTTCTCGGAGTACACTTTCGCGCATGCGCAGGAGCTAATAATAATGGAATCAGGTTGAAATTAACATGGAATAATTAAATCATTGTCCATACACCAAATTTGAGCGGGATCGGATGACTAGGGCGTACAAAAGTGATGCTTGAAGGAATTTACTTTTGCGCATGACAAAATGGAGTGGTGATTTGAGAAGTATGGAATTTATAGTGGACGATTTGCAACCTAACCCGCACACATATTCGCGTATACGCAAGAGCTACTAATGATAGTATTATGTTGAAATTGCTAGGGAATGCTCAATTTAACCTCTTCCACCTACCTATCTCCCAAATTTGAGCGAGGTCGGACAACGGGAGCATGTGAAAATGATGGTTGATGGAATATACGTTTGCGCAATCGCCGAGTGAAGAATTGATATGGGAGCAACGACACTCATAGAGGACCATCTTCACCCTAACCCGCACATACCATGAAAATTTCATAAGAACCGGTTGAATATTGAGGAAATTAAGTTTGTTACAAGGATTTGCGGACATACACAGAGATACACACACTGAGAATGAGAGGGGAAATTTCACCAGTGTAAAACAACTACAGCCGTTTGATTTTAGTGGAGACCGCAACTTTTAAATCACTCGAAAATGATAACAATGCTTTCGCTACCTATAGGTAGACTTGGGAGCAATTTAAGAGATGAAATTTAGCATTTAGGTACCAATATTTCACTAGTAGGTAGATCGCACGGGCTATAGTTATTAAACTCGATTTTGCAACGTTTTAATAAAATCCATTTGAACTATATCACCTGATACTTCCAATATTGGCATTATATCAGCTGATATTTACAATGGAATTTTTATGTATTCCAGTATCACTAACTGGCGATATTTGTTGTAATTTAAAGCTTGATAGTCTAATCCATAGATCAGCAAGCAGCGCGTGATTACTGAATCTTCTCGTGCTTAGAAATTTGAAGGTTTTTTTTTTTTTTTTCAACGTTCAAGCCCTTAGGGAAAGCGAACTATTCAACTTACAGCGTTGTGGGTGGTTTTAATCGATTTTTTGGGATCAAATTTATCCCAGCACCTTTTAGACCAGCAGAAAATTATTACTTTTACGTGGAAAGTTTCCGAGATCTCGCTTTGTTTAATGTTTAGCCCTTTACTACAACGCTTTAGAGTTGATAAAAATTTATGCCGCGCTTCTAGGACCATCTAGGCCTCCAAATGTGATTTTTAACTTCAAGTTTTATGTAGTTTTGTCTGGTATATTCGGAGAAAAGCCGCGTTTTTTAATTCGATTTTTGGATTCTTTGCATCATGAAACGTAAAACAAAAAATGTAAGGTGGTTCTATTTTTTTTTCTTGGTCGGTATCAAAGGTTCATTATTGAAAATAATAAACCAAAGTGCGATAAGGTTAAAGTTCCTAAATTGTTTTTGGATGGTAACAAATAGTTTGGGCTCATTTTAATGCAATCGATTAGATTATTACCTTCAAATACGGTATTGTTAAATGTCACAAATTATTATTTTGATTGTTGTGTCAATATTTGGTTAATTGGTTTAAAGCCCCGATATTGAGTTAATTTATATCTTTTTGAATGGGTGATTGCATATACGATGACGTTAAATCTCACAATATTAATAGTTCCGGACAGCATCAAGTATGGGGGTCGTCCAGTTCCTCGTCGTTAAGTCTCCCAAATTCTCATTTTGGGGTGGACCATAATTTACGCAAGAAATCCTGGTATAGTGGTAACAGGGGCCCTGAACCCAACAAGCTATTTCCTATTCAAAAATATTAACTTCATAGTTTTTGTTGAGGACTGTTCTGGTAAACTTGCGGACAATCGTTGGAAGGGTGAAACTTGAATCCGTCGTTGGGAACACGGGAAGACTAAAGCATCTAACCCGGGTTTTTCGTACGTTTTCCCTGCTTTTTTGTGCTTCTTTCTTCGTGTTTCCCCATTCGCTTCCTATCTATTCACTAAGCAGGATGTTTTACAATTATTACTATCGTCCCCTTCATCATTCCATTTGGTTGCAGTTTGGCACGATCAAAACAACGATGTAAGTGAAAGATAGGTACTATTTTTATTACCTTTAAATTACTTGATGTTACCTAATATTTACGATCGCATACGTTCATCAACGGATCGACCGATAGAGTTTAAAATCATTTAATAGAATTGTTAACATTTCCAGTTCAGAATATCGCGATAGCCTTCTTCATTACAGACAAAACAAGTTGTATCACCCGCTATCTTCTTATTTTTCATAGGTAAGAAGTATGTACAATTTCAGAACCTAAATTTCCTAACCCTCTAGGTGACCATTTAAGATTTTCTGGAGATTTTATAGGACATAAATGAGATATGTCAGGGAAACTTGTAGATGATTTTTGTTTCTCTTTTCCCAGAGAACAGTTCTTTTCCCGGAGATTCGATATCATAACTCCTATGGAGAAAAACAATAGAGGAATCAAGGTTGAGTGAAATTTGTATCAAGCATATTTAATTAATATCAACAACATTTAGTAGAACAATTCCATTCCACCCAATACAATCATGAGTTTCATGGAGTTATACACAAAATACACAACATATTATCGAATGTTTCTGAAAATTGTTTCGCTAAAAACTGTGTTTAGCCAATAACAATGGGTCTTTAGTAATTTGAACCCCTCGAAATGTAGCAAGATAATGCATCAGTGATGAATAGGTTGGCTTGAAGTTTATTTTTCAGAACTTTGATCATAGAGCATGACTGAGAGAAACTGATTCCGGCATTTTGTTGGTCCAAACAAGGTCTTTTTGAAGGTTTGCTGGATGCAAACAGCGTAGGCATGATGGAGTATCTAAATATCATCAAGTCATATACTTATATATATCCGGAATATATTCTAGAATACTAATGTCCTGGTTTAAATTTAATCAGTCCCAATACAGGCTTTTTGTATCTCGTTTTATTCACCGCATGAGGGTTAATTTTGAGGGGCTTCCTAAACGGAAGTACCTAGGATGGCGTTGACATAGAAGATTCTGGTGAAAAGTCTTTCTAGCACGATGAGTACAAGTTGAATGGTTGATTCCAGTGAAAATAATATAATTTACAGGAATAAGTGAAAAATGACTACTTTGTTCATTCCCATATGGCGAATTCAAAAAATTGAATCCATCCTATAATGACCAGCATGCACGTTAGCACTCTCGTCAATGAACAAAAAGTTGAAAGGTTCAGAAATGCTTGCCGATATATTTCTACAAATTCGCTATAAGACATGCCATTATGTGCATGATCGTGCCAAATTAAGTTCAAATTTTGTCCGTACTGTAGAAATATAATAATAAGGTTTGCGTTTTCTCTCACGAAATGTTTCATACATGACCCATATAATTGAATCAAAACGAGTGAATCCACGTTGTAATGTCTTCCACGTGTGAAGAAAATCTGTATAATATTGTCGAAAGATCCATCCACACCAACAATTATAACAAGTGTATGGTTCCTTGCTCCCTCGCCCTCATCAATTTCTGGGATATCCTCTCTGTAAGAGCATTTTATGTATTCAATTTCAGTGGCTCCCTCAAGACTTGATCTAGAAATAAATATTTATCTTGATGCATACTTTTTGAGCACAGAATAAGCCGAGAAAACTTGAGAGAATTTTCCGTTAAGGTTAAATTCATCATTAAATAGGAGTTTCCTTTCCGAGATGAGCCACACACTATTGCGCGATAGTTATCTATTTGAAAAGGGATATTTTTTACTTATTCTCTTGGTAAACAGTTCGAGACTTAACAACCTCGTCGTAATTTATCATAGGGAAAGTTTGTTTCATTTTACGCAGCTGGAAGGCTTCAGCTCTCATGTCATTTGCGGTACGTTGGCCGTTCTCGTGCAAAGTACTCTCCTTTACTCTGCTGTTCCGTTATTGCTCTGGATGAGGGTATGTAGTCCCTCCACTGCTTCTTCCTTTTTGCTCACAACGCTCTGAGACAATCTTGCCGTTGCCTCCATCGTGAGGGATCGTTCTAATAAAATAAAATTAATCCGGCCTCTTGTAAATATAGCCTTAAAAAATGCAGACCAACCGGATGATTGACTAACGAAACAGTAGAGTAGCATATATGTTACAAGGTCAGATGCATGGTAAAAATGTCAGATACATGCTGATAGGCCAGATGCATAGCACAAGGAAAGATACATTTTAGTAGTCCAGATACATCGTAAAATGTCAGAAACATGCTAACAGGCCACAAGCATAGAAGAAGGCCAGATACGTGACAAAAGGCCAGATGCATCGGAAAATGACAGATACATAGTAAAAGGCCAGATACACGACAAGAGGTTCGATTGATGACATCAAAGAATAAAATTACATAATGTCATTGATACCTTCGGTTCTTTCTGCTACTCTACTGTGGAGGGACTACATACCCTCATCCAGAGCAATAACGGAACAGCAGAGTAAAGGAGAGTACTTTGCGTTTTACCTTATAATTTTATTTTCTGACAAAATTAACAGAAACAACAGAGCCTCTTAGCATGAATCTGGCCTTTTACCAAGTAAATTACCTCTTACCACGAATCTGACATGTGAAATGTTTCTGACATTTTACGATGTATCTGGACTATTAAAATGTATCTGGCCTTGTGCTATGCATCTGGCCTATCAGCAGTATCTGACATTTTTACCATGCATCTGGCCTTTTACCAGGTACCTGGTCTGTTACCATGTATCTGGACTTTTGCAATATATCCGGTCTCTTAGCGTGTTTCTGACATTTTACCATGTATTTGGCCTCTTACCACGTATCTGGCCGTTTACAATGTATCTGGCCTTGTGCTATGCATCGGGCCTCAGCATGTACATGGCTTTTTCCATGTATCTGGCCTTTTAATATGTATATGGCCACTTACCATGCATCTGGGTGTTTACCATATATCTTGCCTCTTGTGATGTATCTGGCCACTATTGTATCTGGTAGGTATTCTATTGAAAATGTGCTTTTTTCTCTATTTTGAGAACGAAACATGACGCGAAGAAATAAAGTAATGTCAAGAGAGGAGAAGTTGAGGACGAAACGAGGTGCAGAGTAGAAAAGATTTGACATACTGAAGAACGATCCCTCACGATGGAGGCAACGGCAAGATTGTCTCAGAGCGTTGTGAGCAAAAAGGAAGAAGCAGTGGAGGGACTACATACCCTCATCCAGAGCAATAACGGAACAGCAGAGTAAAGGAGAGTACTTTGCACGAGAACGGCCAACGTACCGCAAATGACATGAGAGCTGAAGCCTTCCAGCTGCGTAAAATGAAACAAACTTTCCCTATGATAAATTACGACGAGGTTGTTAAGTCTCGAACTGTTTACCAAGAGAATAAGTAAAAAATATCCCTTTTCAAATAGATAACTATCGCGCAATAGTGTGTGGCTCATCTCGGAAAGGAAACTCCTATTTAATGATGAATTTAACCTTAACGGAAAATTCTCTCAAGTTTTCTCGGCTTATTCTGTGCTCAAAAAGTATGCATCAAGATAAATATTTATTTCTAGATCAAGTCTTGAGGGAGCCACTGAAATTGAATACATAAAATGCTCTTACAGAGAGGATATCCCAGAAATTGATGAGGGCGAGGGAGCAAGGAACCATACACTTGTTATAATTGTTGGTGTGGATGGATCTTTCGACAATATTATACAGATTTTCTTCACACGTGGAAGACATTACAACGTGGATTCACTCGTTTTGATTCAATTATATGGGTCATGTATGAAACATTTCGTGAGAGAAAACGCAAACCTTATTATTATATTTCTACAGTACGGACAAAATTTGAACTTAATTTGGCACGATCATGCACATAATGGCATGTCTTATAGCGAATTTGTAGAAATATATCGGCAAGCATTTCTGAACCTTTCAACTTTTTGTTCATTGACGAGAGTGCTAACGTGCATGCTGGTCATTATAGGATGGATTCAATTTTTTGAATTCGCCATATGGGAATGAACAAATTAGTCATTTTTCACTTATTCCTGTAAATTATATTATTTTCACTGGAATCAACCATTCAACTTGTACTCATCGTGCTAGAAAGACTTTTCACCAGAATCTTCTATGTCAACGCCATCCTAGGTACTTCCGTTTAGGAAGCCCCTCAAAATTAACCCTCATGCGGTGAATAAAACGAGATACAAAAAGCCTGTATTGGGACTGATTAAATTTAAACCAGGACATTAGTATTCTAGAATATATTCCGGATATATATAAGTATATGACTTGATGATATTTAGATACTCCATCATGCCTACGCTGTTTGCATCCAGCAAACCTTCAAAAAGACCTTGTTTGGACCAACAAAATGCCGGAATCAGTTTCTCTCAGTCATGCTCTATGATCAAAGTTCTGAAAAATAAACTTCAAGCCAACCTATTCATCACTGATGCATTATCTTGCTACATTTCGAGGGGTTCAAATTACTAAAGACCCATTGTTATTGGCTAAACACAGTTTTTAGCGAAACAATTTTCAGAAACATTCGATAATATGTTGTGTATTTTGTGTATAACTCCATGAAACTCATGATTGTATTGGGTGGAATGGAATTGTTCTACTAAATGTTGTTGATATTAATTAAATATGCTTGATACAAATTTCACTCAACCTTGATTCCTCTATTGTTTTTCTCCATAGGAGTTATGATATCGAATCTCCGGGAAAAGAACTGTTCTCTGGGAAAAGAGAAACAAAAATCATCTACAAGTTTCCCTGACATATCTCATTTATGTCCTATAAAATCTCCAGAAAATCTTAAATGGTCACCTAGAGGGTTAGGAAATTTAGGTTCTGAAATTGTACATACTTCTTACCTATGAAAAATAAGAAGATAGCGGGTGATACAACTTGTTTTGTCTGTAATGAAGAAGGCTATCGCGATATTCTGAACTGGAAATGTTAACAATTCTATTAAATGATTTTAAACTCTATCGGTCGATCCGTTGATGAACGTATGCGATCGTAAATATTAGGTAACATCAAGTAATTTAAAGGTAATAAAAATAGTACCTATCTTTCACTTACATCGTTGTTTTGATCGTGCCAAACTGCAACCAAATGGAATGATGAAGGGGACGATAGTAATAATTGTAAAACATCCTGCTTAGTGAATAGATAGGAAGCGAATGGGGAAACACGAAGAAAGAAGCACAAAAAAGCAGGGAAAACGTACGAAAAACCCGGGTTAGATGCTTTAGTCTTCCCGTGTTCCCAACGACGGATTCAAGTTTCACCCTTCCAACGATTGTCCGCAAGTTTACCAGAACAGTCCTCAACAAAAACTATGAAGTTAATATTTTTGAATAGGAAATAGCTTGTTGGGTTCAGGGCCCCTGTTACCACTATACCAGGATTTCTTGCGTAAATTATGGTCCACCCCAAAATGAGATTTTGGGAGACTTAACGACGAGGAACTGGACGACCCCCATACTTGATGCTGTCCGGAACTATTAATATTGTGAGATTTAACGTCATCGTATATGCAATCACCCATTCAAAAAGATATAAATTAACTCAATATCGGGGCTTTAAACCAATTAACCAAATATTGACACAACAAACAAAATAATAATTTGTGACATTTAACAATACCGTATTTGAAGGTAATAATCTAATCGATTGCATTAAAATGAGCCCAAACTATTTGTTACCATCCAAAAACAATTTAGGAACTTTAACCTTATCGCACTTTGGTTTATTATTTTCAATAATGAACCTTTGATACCGACCAAGAAAAAAAAAATAGAACCACCTTACATTTTTTGTTTTACGTTTCATGATGCAAAGAATCCAAAAATCGAATTAAAAAACGCGGCTTTTCTCCGAATATACCAGACAAAACTACATAAAACTTGAAGTTAAAAATCACATTTGGAGGCCTAGATGGTCCTAGAAGCGCGGCATAAATTTTTATCAACTCTAAAGCGTTGTAGTAAAGGGCTAAACATTAAACAAATCGAGATCTCGGAAACTTTCCACGTAAAAGTAATAATTTTCTGCTGGTCTAAAAGGTGCTGGGATAAATTTGATCCCAAAAAATCGATTAAAACCACCCACAACGCTGTAAGTTGAATAGTTCGCTTTCCCTAAGGGCTTGAACGTTGAAAAAAAAAAAAAAAAAACCTTCAAATTTCTAAGCACGAGAAGATTCAGTAATCACGCGCTGCTTGCTGATCTATGGATTAGACTATCAAGCTTTAAATTACAACAAATATCGCCAGTTAGTGATACTGGAATACATAAAAATTCCATTGTAAATATCAGCTGATATAATGCCAATATTGGAAGTATCAGGTGATATAGTTCAAATGGATTTTATTAAAACGTTGCAAAATCGAGTTTAATAACTATAGCCCGTGCGATCTACCTACTAGTGAAATATTGGTACCTAAATGCTAAATTTCATCTCTTAAATTGCTCCCAAGTCTACCTATAGGTACCGAAAGCATTGTTATCATTTTCGAGTGATTTAAAAGTTGCGGTCTCCACTAAAATCAAACGGCTGTAGTTGTTTTACACTGGTGAAATTTCCCCTCTCATTCTCAGTGTGTGTATCTCTGTGTATGTCCGCAAATCCTTGTAACAAACTTAATTTCCTCAATATTCAACCGGTTCTTATGAAATTTTCATGGTATGTGCGGGTTAGGGTGAAGATGGTCCTCTATGAGTGTCGTTGCTCCCATATCAATTCTTCACTCGGCGATTGCGCAAACGTATATTCCATCAACCATCATTTTCACATGCTCCCGTTGTCCGACCTCGCTCAAATTTGGGAGATAGGTAGGTGGAAGAGGTTAAATTGAGCATTCCCTAGCAATTTCAACATAATACTATCATTAGTAGCTCTTGCGTATACGCGAATATGTGTGCGGGTTAGGTTGCAAATCGTCCACTATAAATTCCATACTTCTCAAATCACCACTCCATTTTGTCATGCGCAAAAGTAAATTCCTTCAAGCATCACTTTTGTACGCCCTAGTCATCCGATCCCGCTCAAATTTGGTGTATGGACAATGATTTAATTATTCCATGTTAATTTCAACCTGATTCCATTATTATTAGCTCCTGCGCATGCGCGAAAGTGTACTCCGAGAACAAGGTTTAGTTTTCATCAGATTTTGATTACATTTTCTGGAAATTTGTGGGTTAGGCTATAGATCGTACCCTACCAATTTCATTTTTCTCAAATCATCGGACCATTCTGCGCATGTGCCAACGTAAATTACTTCAAGCATCATTTTCCCGTTTTTTCACACATCGTTACTGTGAACCGTAAAATTGCGGGGTCTTGGAATTGTAAAAGTGTGAACCCTTCTCGGAGGCACGATGCGCCATGTTCTCATCACATATTACATACGGGGTTTAATAATTATAGACCAATGAACTGCGTAGAAGGGCTATCTAACACAGAAATAATGAATCATTGTGTAATAATTTGCAGGGTTTTTCTTTTTTTTTTACATTTACTGTGAAGCGTAAAATTGCGGGATCTTGGAACTGTAAAGGTGGTGACCCTTTTGGGAGGTATGATGCGCCATGTTCTGATCATATATTACATATGGGGTTTAATAATTTTAGACCTTTGTAGAAGGCTAGCTATCACAGAAATAATAAACCATTTTGCAATAATTTGCAGCGTTTTTAATTAGGTATCTATTCGAAAGTTTCCCAAATTCTTAGCTAACTCAGTATTTATGGATTGTGACATGATTCAGAAGAAAAAGAAGCGTATATATAATAAAGTTTATTAGATATTAACTAATATTGACGGGTATGGAAGTATAGAAAAATATGAATGAATGCTGGGTGTGTGAGTGTGTTTGAGTATGTGTGTTGTACAATATAGAATTCCTGTAGGGAAAATGTATCTACGTGTATTTAATAATTAAGTAACCTGAATTATTAAATAATATTGAGGTAACAAATCGAATATTTCACTTACCTCACTGTAGTATTCACGAAAAATTTTTTCCATATAGAATGATGTGGTGGATGATCGTAATAATTACCAAACGTCCTGCTCAGTGAACAACTCAGAAGCAAGTAGGGGACGAAGGAACAGGCTCCTGTGACAGCATTTCGTTCCTAGCTATATGGGATCAGTTATGCAAGTAAAATTATTGCAAATCGTAAAGGGGTCATGAAAGCGTGTTTTGGTAAAAACATTAGATTTGAAGATTTTCCAATCATTATGAGGGGTTCCTCAGGATTATGAGGATTCCTCTCCGTCTCTGAGTACTAAAATTAAACTTTTTAACCTCCGGTACCATAATTTTGAAGAAGTTACCCCACCACAACAACAACGAAACGACTTACATGTTTTTAAAGTTGAAAATTCTAAATGTTCCGAGGGGAGGGAAATCAATCAAATCGGAGGGTCCTATTGAGCTGTTAGTGCTCCTTGTTTTTTTTTTTCTGTATGGAAAAATTGAATCTTTCACTTACCTTGTTGTATCACTGATTAACTGTTTCCAAATAGAATTACGAAGTGAATGATTGTTCAAACGTCCTGCTCCGTAAAATAACTTGAAAGCAAGTGAAGGTCGAGCCGACTCGCAGTCTAAACTCGGGTTACACCCTCGCGTCGTTGCGGGCTTCGAATGTCACACCTTTTCCTCGGAGGTATTTCGCATCTTTCTCTTCTGGATATCGTCGTTGAATTATTACGTGGATATTGTCGACAAGCTCTTGTTGGTTTCTGAACCCCTGATACTTCTCTACCTATTTTTCTTGCAATGAAATGATGGACCACCCCCGAAAATTAATTAGGGAGATTCAACGTTATCGTATTTGTAATCACCTAATCGATAGCTTTAAATTGAGCCCAAACTCGACTTTGCTACGTTAAACCAATTGCCTAACTTTTGGTCCACTCCCAAAAAACCATTTCAGGTTTTTAATTTTATTCAATTCGTCGTCTCCCAATCAATAGTTTTAAAATGAACCCAAACTCGAAGGTTCTACGTTGAGACAATTGCCCAATTTATGGTCCACCCCCAAAAATAATAACTAGGGGTGTATATTGTATTGTATTCATTATCTCACAATCAATACCTTGTGAATGAGTACAAACTCGAAGGTTCTACGTTGAGTCAATTGCCCAATTTATGGTCCACCCACCTGAACATATAATTTGTGGTATTTATTTTATCATATTTGTACTCATCTAATCAATAGCTTTAAAATGAGTCCAAACTTGTAGATACTACGTTAAATCAATTGCCTAATTGTTGGCCCACCCCCAAAAATAATAACTTGGGATGTATATTGTATTGTATTCATTATCTCTCAATCAATACCTGTTGAATGAGTACAAACTCGAAGGTTCTACGGTGAAGTAATTGCCTAAATGTTGGCCCACCCCCACAAATATTCATTTGGGGTGTTTATTTTATCATATTTGTACTCACTCAATCAATAGCTTTAAAATGAGCCCAAACTCGAAGGTTCTACGTTGAGTTAATTGCCCAATTTTTGGCCCACCCCCAAAAACTAATTTGGAGATTTGCCCCCACCCCTATCCTTAATCTGATGTGATGTCAGAGATGGGAGGTTACTGATTAGTGGGTTCATAGGAAGATTTGATTTTAAAATTTGGAGGGAACGGTAGGTGCCAGCTGTGAACAAACATTTGATGAGGAGGGGAGGATACTGACAGGTGGAAAAGAAAAAAATGGGAACAGCCACTGGAGGAGGAGGTGGTTTGAAAAAGGCGGGAACTAAAACAGCTGATGGATGAGTCTAGGAGGCCATGGCTGTGACGTCAGAGGGGGGCTGTGACGTCACATGGCTCTTATCAGTCAGCTGGTGATAACCTGATTTACAGTCTTTACTAAGAGGTCTAAGGGTGGGAGTAAAATAAGGAGGGAACTCAATTTTGAATTTTGAGCGGGAAACCTCCCACTACCTTCCATAACCTGACCACTGATCTAGAAGGCTGTGATATGACGTCACACGTGACGTCATTCAATATGGCCAACCTATTACCAACTGATGTTAGGTTACCTAAAAGGTTAATTTGAAAGAAGGCGGGAATTTCAAATTTAGGCGGGGGAAAAACAGGTGGCAACACTGATCTAGAAGGCTGTGAAATGTGACGTCAGAGGGGAGGAGTGTCAATAAGCTGATTGACCGTTACTTTTAGGTCTGTAGGGGGGAGGGGGAGGGGGTAAGGCGGGAAATCAATTTTGAATTTGAGCGGGAAACCACCATTTCTATCATACTGGCAACACTGATCTAGAAGGCTGTGGAAAGTGACGTCAGCATTACGTCAGACGTGACGTCAACAAGATGGCCGACCTCTTATCAGTCAGCTGATGATAGGCAGAACATACATTTTTACTCTACTAAGGAACAAGATATCGCAATTCTGATTCCACCATCGTGTTTAGCATTAATAAATCTGTAAAATTGATTTTCTCTCGGCAAAAATGAACAATTTTGTTTTCGAAGTACTATACTCCCTCATTTGGGTAGTCCGAAAATGTTGGATTTTTCCCTGATTTTTATTTGCTTAAAACTTAGTATCAGCCCCCCCCCAATAGCGCTCTCCAAGTTTCACTCCAATATCTCAAAATTGTGGAGAAAAGTTAGGAGGGGTGGGAGGGTACTTTTGGGACACCCTGTCTGAAATAATGTAACTCTATTTGCTTGTGAACAGAATCACCAGATGTCAAAGAGAATGTAATACGTGAACACGTACCTTGTAGTATGGTACCCACTGTGTGAGAGGAAATAAGTAACAGACTGGGATGGCGAATATAATATGGAACTTTGAAAAATAGAGTGAACAGTGAAATATATTTTTCTAGATCGAAGACGGCATATTCGTTCAAAGCTTCAGTTCCGACTAATATTCGGGATGGAACGACGGGTTGCTTACTTACCGCAGCGTTTCGCTGTATGAGGACTTTCTGAAACAACCTGCACGCATCAAAACTTCCAATTCCTTCAGGATTTTTGTATTTTAAGAACTCTGGATCATAACCTTTGGTTCAGCTAATTTATTAATTAAATAATATGTGTTTATAAATTAAATATTCACAAAATTGTGTTTTGCACTGCGTGACGGGTAGCTGAAGTTTTCCCACTACTAATACCTAGTTTTTTTTTAATATTCGTAATTTGAAACGTGAACCAAAAAATTTTGAGGGAGTTTAGAAATTACATTTAAAAGGGATCATTATGGATGACAAAAAACCAAAAGGGGGTGATACAAATGTGTTCCAAGTTCCGACTTGAACGAAGACGGCGCTCGAGGCATACCTCACCTTCAAGACTGATCGGTCTTGCGGGTCTTGCCTATATGTGCCCCTGTGTTCGGCGTTAGGTTTGTCTCTATTTTCAATTTAAGATGTTTCGGATTTCTTGAGGGTTGGTGGACCATCTTAAATTTAACCCAGTCGTCGAGATTACCCAGCCTGATTCTATTTTCAATTATAGTTATAAATATGATCCTTAGTAATTGACCAAGAAAATAAAATATTAATCTCCTCTTCAAAATTTGTGGGATGGAAACCAACGTTTCAAATACGTAACTTCTAAAAAATCGAAATTAATTTTTTTTTAAACGTTTAATGTTTTAGGGCTCGTTCTGTGAATTCCGACACGCAAATCTGCAACGTTTTTTTTCTGGTGATTTTCGCTTACAACCGAGTCGTTGCTAGGGAAATGGTACTTCGTCGTTTTTCATCCCACAAAATTCGTTGACCATTCGTTCGAAAGCTCTCGATTTATCCAACCATATTATGTTAACTACTGCGAAGTGCGTGGCCAACAAGCTGAGTTATGAGCATGGTTATTTGAATAATTGTGTACACTCAGGTGATCATTCTCAATAACTGATATTGTGAACATGATTTCAACCGCTTGTTAATTTCTGATGATTTCATTGAGTTGGTGTTTCGATGATTTGATTCATAGCAGGTGATCCGAATATTGCGAGAACGGTTTGATTTTGAAGCGGTGGTTAAATCATTTTAATAGGTAATTTCTATACTTTACACTCTAGGAAGCTGTAATTTTGTATGTAGCCTCTTCAGGACATTTACTTGACGATGCCCAGGGTCCGGATCAGATGAGTGGCTCTTAAAGCTATTTTTTATGCTTTACACTCTAGGAAGCTGTAATTTCGTATGTAACCTCTTTAGGACATTTACTTGACGATGCCCAGGGTCCGGATCAGATGAGCGGCTCTTAAAGCTAATTTCTATGCATTACGCTCTAGGAAGCTGTAATGTTGTGTGTAACCTCTTTGGGACATTTACTTGACGATGCCTAGGGTCCGGATCAGATGAGTGGCTATTAAAGCTATTTTTTATGCTTTACACTCTAGCAAGCTGCAATTTCGCTTGTAGCCTCTTTAGGACATTTACTTGACGATGCCCAGGGTCCGGATCAGATGAGTGGCTTTTAGAGCTAATTTCTATGCTTTATACTCTAGGAAGCTGTAATTTCGTATGTAGCCCCTTTAGGACATTTACTTGACGATGCCCAGGGTCCGGATCAGCTGAGTGGCTCTTAGAGCTTGCATACGAGTCTGCAACTAAAGACATAAAATGTCCCAATGTGTTGCAGACTCGTATGCAAGCGTACTTTGGTATGAGTCCCATCGGAAATATCTAATGGTAAAATAAAAATGTATATAAATATTATAAATTGTTTTGGTTAATTAGAATCTTTTCTTTTTTCTTGACCTTAAAAAACTATATCTAATTTCTCCCTTGCGAGGGAAAAACATTAAACATGATTTAATGTTTTTCCCTCTCAAGGGAGAAATTATGAAATCGTTGTAGATTTACTAAAGGATTTTGAATGAAATATCGGAACCTAAACAAGTTTTTTTTTAATTCGGCTACCGCACGCCGCACAGTGGTGCCAAGTGGCCGATATTTTGGTACAAAACCTCAAACCGATTGAATATGCTTCTTTTTTTTAATAGTGGGTGCGGGGTATTGTTTTCCATGTTGTCGATGCTGAATCGATTAAGACCATTCCAGAGGCAGAAAACTAAAAACGGAAAAAAGAAAAAATGTGTTTGGATAGCCCAAAAACTGATGCTGATTCGGAATTATATATAAAGACCGTTCGGAATCATATATAAAGTCCGCTGAGTTCTTCAGTTTCAATTTCTTCGTTCAGAAATAACTCTCCTAGATGTTAGTAACTACACAACTTTTCTTACTTACCGTGAATTGATGGCAACTGTTGTTACCGCCACAGCCTAATAAACAACTCTCATTGATAAGGACCGCCCAGAACACGATCAAGGCGGGTATAGACACGAACGGCGACACTTTTGCAACAAACTTGGGGCCGTGCTGATTCGAATGAGTCGTCTAACACTGAAATCGGACCGCGAAGTTCTTCACAATTTCAAAGACCGTTCGGAATTATATATAAAGACTAGAGGCCTCTTAGGGCTTGGAAAGCCCTAATCTAGTCCGTATAACAGTAGTACCTAACAGGAACTCAGCACATTATAGTAACGATTCAAGTCCTACCTATCACATTTCAACTTCCTACAGTGAACAGGAAAGAATTTAGCTCACTCAGCTGATCAGAAAATACCCCATCACTTCACTCGTCTCTTAATGTCCCAGAGAGTCTACCTATCAAATTTCAACTACCTACAGTGAACAGGAAAGAATTTAGCTCACTCAGCTGATCAGAAAAGACCCCATCTACGTTTCTTACTTACCGACACTTTAGCAACAAACTTGGGGCCGTGCTGATTCGGAACTATATGTAAAGACCGTTCGGTATTATTTATAAAGTCCGCTAAGTTCTTCAGTTTCAATTTCTTCGTTCAGAAATAACTCTCCTAGATGTTAGTAACTACACTACGTTTCTTACTTACCGTGAATTGATGGCAACTACTGTTACCGCCACAGCCTAATATAAACAACTCTCGTTGATAAGGACCGCCTAGAACACGATCAAGGCGGGTATAGAAACGAACGGCGACACTTTTGCAACAAACTTGGGGCCGTGCTGATTCGAATGAGCAGTCTTACACTAAAATCGGACCGCGAAGTTCTTCACAATTTTAAAGACCGTTCGGAATTATATATAAAGACTAGAGGCCTGTTAGGGCTTGGAAAGCCCTAATCTAGTCCATATAACAGTAGTACCTAACAGGAACTCAGCACATATACCTAGTAACGATATAAGTCTATTTGTAGCGTTATGCGAACGGCGACACTTGGGGCCGTCTAACACAGAAATCGGTCCGCGAAGTTCTTCACAATTCCAAAGACCGTTCAGAAATAACTCTCCTAGTGGTAACTGTTGTTACTGCCACAGCCTAATAAACAGAGAGTCTCCCTATCAAATTTCAACTTCCTACGGTGACTTATATAAAAAGTTCGGAATTATAATATAGAGTCCGCTAAGTTCTTCAGTTTCAATTTCTTCGTTCAGAAATAACTCTCCTAGATGTTAGTAACTACATTACGTTTCTTACTTACCGTGAATTGATGGCAACTGTTGTTACCGCCACAGCCCAATAAACAACTCTCGTTGATAAGGACCACCTAGAACACGATCAAGGCGGGTATATAAACGAACGGCGACACTTTTGCAACAAACTTGGGGCCGTGCTGATTCGAATGAGAAGTCTAACACTAAAATCGGACCGCGAAGTTCTTCACAATTTCAAAGACCGTTCGGAATTATATATAAAGATACCAATATTTGTACAGCATGTCCCAAACCCAGTTGTACACAATTCAGGAGTCAATTTAAAAACTTATTGCTGATAAGCAAAGTTTTTAAATACTTTGTTTTCAAGTAATTTAATTTATTTTTTTCTATTACATGACATTAAAACGGCCTCAAGACCCCTTAGAACCAAAAATCAAAAATAAGGAAAGAAAGTTGAATTTCCTATCTACCTGTGGCCGAATCAATACTTTTGTGCCAACATTCATCATTATCTCATCATCCAGGTTCATCAGCTCCAATCCAAGAAAGGAACAAGATATCGCAATTCTGATTCCACCATCGTGTTTAGCATTAATAAATCTGTAAAATTGATTTTCTCTCGGCAAAAATGAACAATTTTGTTTTCGAAGTACTATACTCCCTCATTTGGGTAGTCCGAAAATGTTGGATTTTTCCCTGATTTTTATTTGCTTAAAACTTAGTATCAGCCCCCCCCCCAATAGCGCTCTCCAAGTTTCACTCCAATATCTCAAAATTGTGGAGAAAAGTTAGGAGGGGTGGGAGGGTACTTTTGGGACACCCTGTCTGAAATAATGTAACTCTATTTGCTTGTGAACAGAATCACCAGATGTCAAAGAGAATGTAATACGTGAACACGTACCTTGTAGTATGGTACCCACTGTGTGAGAGGAAATAAGTAACAGACTGGGATGGCGAATATAATATGGAACTTTGAAAAATAGAGTGAACAGTGAAATATATTTTTCTAGATCGAAGACGGCATATTCGTTCAAAGCTTCAGTTCCGACTAATATTCGGGATGGAACGACGGGTTGCTTACTTACCGCAGCGTTTCGCTGTATGAGGACTTTCTGAAACAACCTGCACGCATCAAAACTTCCAATTCCTTCAGGATTTTTGTATTTTAAGAACTCTGGATCATAACCTTTGGTTCAGCTAATTTATTAATTAAATAATATGTGTTTATAAATTAAATATTCACAAAATTGTGTTTTGCACTGCGTGACGGGTAGCTGAAGTTTTCCCACTACTAATACCTAGTTTTTTTTAAATATTCGTAATTTGAAACGTGAACCAAAAAATTTTGAGGGAGTTTAGAAATTACATTTAAAAGGGATCATTATGGATGACAAAAAACCAAAAGGGGGTGATACAAATGTGTTCCAAGTTCCGACTTGAACGAAGACGGCGCTCGAGGCATACCTCACCTTCAAGACTGATCGGTCTTGCGGGTCTTGCCTATATGTGCCCCTGTGTTCGGCGTTAGGTTTGTCTCTATTTTCAATTTAAGATGTTTCGGATTTCTTGAGGGTTGGTGGACCATCTTAAATTTAACCCAGTCGTCGAGATTACCCAGCCTGATTCTATTTTCAATTATAGGTATAAATATGATCCTTAGTAATTGACCAAGAAAATAAAATATTAATCTCCTCTTCAAAATTTGTGGGATGGAAACCAACGTTTCAAATACGTAACTTCTAAAAAATCGAAATTAATTTTTTTTTAAACGTTTAATGTTTTAGGGCTCGTTCTGTGAATTCCGACACGCAAATCTGCAACGTTTTTTTTCTGGTGATTTTCGCTTACAACCGAGTCGTTGCTAGGGAAATGGTACTTCGTCGTTTTTCATCCCACAAAATTCGTTGACCATTCGTTCGAAAGCTCTCGATTTATCCAACCATATTATGTTAACTACTGCGAAGTGCGTGGCCAACAAGCTGAGTTATGAGCATGGTTATTTGAATAATTGTGTACACTCAGGTGATCATTCTCAATAACTGATATTGTGAACATGATTTCAACCGCTTGTTAATTTCTGATGATTTCATTGAGTTGGTGTTTCGATGATTTGATTCATAGCAGGTGATCCGAATATTGCGAGAACGGTTTGATTTTGAAGCGGTGGTTAAATCATTTTAATAGGTAATTTCTATACTTTACACTCTAGGAAGCTGTAATTTTGTATGTAGCCTCTTCAGGACATTTACTTGACGATGCCCAGGGTCCGGATCAGATGAGTGGCTCTTAAAGCTATTTTTTATGCTTTACACTCTAGGAAGCTGTAATTTCGTATGTAACCTCTTTAGGACATTTACTTGACGATGCCCAGGGTCCGGATCAGATGAGCGGCTCTTAAAGCTAATTTCTATGCATTACGCTCTAGGAAGCTGTAATGTTGTGTGTAACCTCTTTGGGACATTTACTTGACGATGCCTAGGGTCCGGATCAGATGAGTGGCTATTAAAGCTATTTTTTATGCTTTACACTCTAGCAAGCTGCAATTTCGCTTGTAGCCTCTTTAGGACATTTACTTGACGATGCCCAGGGTCCGGATCAGATGAGTGGCTTTTAAAGCTAATTTCTATGCTTTACACTCTAGGAAGCTGTAATTTCGTATGTAGCCCCTTTAGGACATTTACTTGACGATGCCCAGGGTCCGGATCAGCTGAGTGGCTCTTAGAGCTTGCATACGAGTCTGCAACTAAAGACATAAAATGTCCCAATGTGTTGCAGACTCGTATGCAAGCGTACTTTGGTATGAGTCCCATCGGAAATATCTAATGGTAAAATAAAAATGTATATAAATATTATAAATTGTTTTGGTTAATTAGAATCTTTTCTTTTTTCTTGACCTTAAAAAACTATATCTAATTTCTCCCTTGCGAGGGAAAAACATTAAACATGATTTAATGTTTTTCCCTCTCAAGGGAGAAATTATGAAATCGTTGTAGATTTACTAAAGGATTTTGAATGAAATATCGGAACCTAAACAAGTTTTTTTTTAATTCGGCTACCGCACGCCGCACAGTGGTGCCAAGTGGCCGATATTTTGGTACAAAACCTCAAACCGATTGAATATGCTTCTTTTTTTTAATAGTGGGTGCGGGGTATTGTTTTCCATGTTGTCGATGCTGAATCGATTAAGACCATTCCAGAGGCAGAAAACTAAAAACGGAAAAAAGAAAAAATGTGTTTGGATAGCCCAAAAACTGATGCTGATTCGGAATTATATATAAAGACCGTTCGGAATCATATATAAAGTCCGCTGAGTTCTTCAGTTTCAATTTCTTCGTTCAGAAATAACTCTCCTAGATGTTAGTAACTACACAACTTTTCTTACTTACCGTGAATTGATGGCAACTGTTGTTACCGCCACAGCCTAATAAACAACTCTCATTGATAAGGACCGCCCAGAACACGATCAAGGCGGGTATAGACACGAACGGCGACACTTTTGCAACAAACTTGGGGCCGTGCTGATTCGAATGAGTCGTCTAACACTGAAATCGGACCGCGAAGTTCTTCACAATTTCAAAGACCGTTCGGAATTATATATAAAGACTAGAGGCCTCTTAGGGCTTGGAAAGCCCTAATCTAGTCCGTATAACAGTAGTACCTAACAGGAACTCAGCACATTATAGTAACGATTCAAGTCCTACCTATCACATTTCAACTTCCTACAGTGAACAGGAAAGAATTTAGCTCACTCAGCTGATCAGAAAATACCCCATCACTTCACTCGTCTCTTAATGTCCCAGAGAGTCTACCTATCAAATTTCAACTACCTACAGTGAACAGGAAAGAATTTAGCTCACTCAGCTGATCAGAAAAGACCCCATCTACGTTTCTTACTTACCGACACTTTAGCAACAAACTTGGGGCCGTGCTGATTCGGAACTATATGTAAAGACCGTTCGGTATTATTTATAAAGTCCGCTAAGTTCTTCAGTTTCAATTTCTTCGTTCAGAAATAACTCTCCTAGATGTTAGTAACTACACTACGTTTCTTACTTACCGTGAATTGATGGCAACTACTGTTACCGCCACAGCCTAATATAAACAACTCTCGTTGATAAGGACCGCCTAGAACACGATCAAGGCGGGTATAGAGACGAACGGCGACACTTTTGCAACAAACTTGGGGCCGTGCTGATTCGAATGAGCAGTCTTACACTAAAATCGGACCGCGAATTTCTTCACAATTTCAAAGACCGTTCGGAATTATATATAAAGACTAGAGGCCTGTTAGGGCTTGGAAAGCCTTAATCTAGTCCATATAACAGTAGTACCTAACAGGAACTCAGCACATATACCTAGTAACGATATAAGTCTATTTGTAGCGTTATGCGAACGGCGACACTTGGGGCCGTCTAACACAGAAATCGGTCCGCGAAGTTCTTCACAATTCCAAAGACCGTTCAGAAATAACTCTCCTAGTGGTAACTGTTGTTACTGCCACAGCCTAATAAACAGAGAGTCTCCCTATCAAATTTCAACTTCCTACGGTGACTTATATAAAAAGTTCGGAATTATAATATAGAGTCCGCTAAGTTCT
This sequence comes from Adelphocoris suturalis, assembly GCA_030762985.1. Taxonomy (NCBI): domain Eukaryota; kingdom Metazoa; phylum Arthropoda; class Insecta; order Hemiptera; family Miridae; genus Adelphocoris; species Adelphocoris suturalis. The sequence continues at coordinate 57,558,509 of CM061044.1, forward strand.
TCAGTTTCAATTTCTTCGTTCAGAAATAACTCTCCTAGATGTTAGTAACTACATTACGTTTCTTACTTACCGTGAATTGATGGCAACTGTTGTTACCGCCACAGCCCAATAAACAACTCTCGTTGATAAGGACCACCTAGAACACGATCAAGGCGGGTATATAAACGAACGGCGACACTTTTGCAACAAACTTGGGGCCGTGCTGATTCGAATGAGAAGTCTAACACTAAAATCGGACCGCGAAGTTCTTCACAATTTCAAAGACCGTTCGGAATTATATATAAAGATACCAATATTTGTACAGCATGTCCCAAACCCAGTTGTACACAATTCAGGAGTCAATTTAAAAACTTATTGCTGATAAGCAAAGTTTTTAAATACTTTGTTTTCAAGTAATTTAATTTATTTTTTTCTATTACATGACATTAAAACGGCCTCAAGACCCCTTAGAACCAAAAATCAAAAATAAGGAAAGAAAGTTGAATTTCCTATCTACCTGTGGCCGAATCAATACTTTTGTGCCAACATTCATCATTATCTCATCATCCAGGTTCATCAGCTCCAATCCAAGAAAGGAACAAGATATCGCAATTCTGATTCCACCATCGTGTTTAGCATTAATAAATCTGTAAAATTGATTTTCTCTCGGCAAAAATGAACAATTTTGTTTTCGAAGTACTATACTCCCTCATTTGGGTAGTCCGAAAATGTTGGATTTTTCCCTGATTTTTATTTGCTTAAAACTTAGTATCAGCCCCCCCCCCAATAGCGCTCTCCAAGTTTCACTCCAATATCTCAAAATTGTGGAGAAAAGTTAGGAGGGGTGGGAGGGTACTTTTGGGACACCCTGTCTGAAATAATGTAACTCTATTTGCTTGTGAACAGAATCACCAGATGTCAAAGAGAATGTAATACGTGAACACGTACCTTGTAGTATGGTACCCACTGTGTGAGAGGAAATAAGTAACAGACTGGGATGGCGAATATAATATGGAACTTTGAAAAATAGAGTGAACAGTGAAATATATTTTTCTAGATCGAAGACGGCATATTCGTTCAAAGCTTCAGTTCCGACTAATATTCGGGATGGAACGACGGGTTGCTTACTTACCGCAGCGTTTCGCTGTATGAGGACTTTCTGAAACAACCTGCACGCATCAAAACTTCCAATTCCTTCAGGATTTTTGTATTTTAAGAACTCTGGATCATAACCTTTGGTTCAGCTAATTTATTAATTAAATAATATGTGTTTATAAATTAAATATTCACAAAATTGTGTTTTGCACTGCGTGACGGGTAGCTGAAGTTTTCCCACTACTAATACCTAGTTTTTTTTAAATATTCGTAATTTGAAACGTGAACCAAAAAATTTTGAGGGAGTTTAGAAATTACATTTAAAAGGGATCATTATGGATGACAAAAAACCAAAAGGGGGTGATACAAATGTGTTCCAAGTTCCGACTTGAACGAAGACGGCGCTCGAGGCATACCTCACCTTCAAGACTGATCGGTCTTGCGGGTCTTGCCTATATGTGCCCCTGTGTTCGGCGTTAGGTTTGTCTCTATTTTCAATTTAAGATGTTTCGGATTTCTTGAGGGTTGGTGGACCATCTTAAATTTAACCCAGTCGTCGAGATTACCCAGCCTGATTCTATTTTCAATTATAGGTATAAATATGATCCTTAGTAATTGACCAAGAAAATAAAATATTAATCTCCTCTTCAAAATTTGTGGGATGGAAACCAACGTTTCAAATACGTAACTTCTAAAAAATCGAAATTAATTTTTTTTTTTTTTTTTTAATTCGTCTACCGCACGCCGCACAGTGGTGCCAAGTGGCCGATATTTTGGTACAAAACCTCAAACCGATTGAATATGCTTCTTTTTTTTTAATACTGGGTGCGGGGTATTGTTTTCCATGTTGTCGATGCTGAATCGATTAAGACCTTTCCAGAGGCAGAAAACTAAAAACGGAAAAAAGAAAAAATGTGTTTGGATAGCCCAAAAACTGATGCTGATTCGGAATTATATTTAAAGACCGTTCGGAATTATATATAAAGTCCGCTGAGTTCTTCAGTTTCAATTTCTTCGTTCAGAAATAACTCTCCTAGATGTTAGTAACTACACAACTTTTCTTACTTACCGTGAATTGATGGCAACTGTTGTTACCGCCACAGCCTAATAAACAACTCTCATTGATAAGGACCGCCCAGAACACGATCAAGGCGGGTATAGAGACGAACGGCGACACTTTTGCAACAAACTTGGGGCCGTGCTGATTCGAATGAGTCGTCTAACACTGAAATCGGACCGCGAAGTTCTTCACAATTTCAAAGACCGTTCGGAATTATGTATAAAGATATGGTACTCGTTCTACCTACCTACCTCAGTCTTAATAGTGGCCACTGGAGAGGAGAGACAATTAGGTACCTATGCGCTTGAACTGCGATTAATGAGTTTCTTATTATGTACCCAATAAATTCGTTTTCAAGTACAAAACTAATATAATTATTAGAAAGGCTTATCTGAAGTCCAGTCGATAATTCGAGGCGCCAAGGGTATTTTCATAAGTCCACCTCCAGGGCAAACGCATCAAGCATCAATCCTGCTCTGGGAACGATCCTCATAAGTCCAGCTCCAGCGCCGAGTGTTGAACGTGAAGGAGACACGGCCAATAACCAAGTCTTCAGTAACAGGCGAGAACTAATCACAGAAAGGAACGTTGATGTAGATAGGTAGGCCTCCTCTTCACTCCCGTCTCAAAGAAAGATCGCCACAAAATCTAACAAAGCTTGGTTAGATGGATATCGAACGCCAGGTTCGAATACTTATCCGTACACTCGGAAATTAGTTTGAAAGGGAGGAAACGGATTTGGCAGTAAAGTAGAAAAAAATGATGAAAAGAACGAGCTTGATGCAGGAACAAAGGAATCTATAAGTCAAGAATAATTTATATTTACTGCCACAAACTAGGTACAGCAACGTCCCTGCATTCCATGCATTATTTACCAATGCCTCTTTAACTAATCATAATTTCTAAAAACGAAGTAATCGAGTAACGTTTCGTGGAACTCGATACTTTGAGTTAGACAAACGAATTTGATAATTGTAATAGAAAAATACTCCCCTTTATGGATCGAACTATATAGTTACTTCATTTCTGCGTGTTAGAGCTACAATATGAATCAGTAGATCTCTAAGATAGCGCGTTCCTACCTACATTTACTGCTGCTCGTGAAATTCACATCTAACTCGCCTCCGTAACTCCATATAGCTTACAAAACAGCGGAAGATGATATGGTTTTTCGAATTTTATTTTATCATTTTCGATAATGAACCTTTGTAATAAACGAAGAAAAAAAAAGTTTAACCCCCCTCAGAATTTGTTCGCTTACTTAATGCGTAGAATCCGAAAATCGATTAAAACAAATCCATCCGTCCACCGTACGCCGTCCGAAGCTTTTCTCAAAAAGAATCGGACAAAACTTTAAGAAATTTGGCTTAAAAAACATTTATCGGCCGGGGATGTGCCAGTAACAACAGCATCGCATTCGATCAACACTGAAGGGTAGAACCTAAAGGCTGAAAGATTCAAAAATCGAGATCTTGAAATCTTTCTATGTAACAGCAATGACTTTTTGAGTTTTATCTATTCCGCCCAAAGAATCGAACGAAACTATCATGGTTGCTATGCGTTTATTCGTTTGCTTTCCCTAAGGGCTAAATTATCGACAAGAAAAAAATATAACTACACGGGAGTGAATCCTAACCAGTAAAGTATATAAAAAATCGTATTGAAAACTATTTCTATTGTCTTAAAAACTAAAACTATTGTCTTGAAAACTACTTCTTTTTTTGGAGGATTAGCTGATAATATTATTCCAATGGAATTCCGACTTCTCGAAATCGAGTTTATTATAACTTCTATATTCTATTGGACTTGTGAAGCTACCTAATCACCTACTTCAATTATATTAATTTATTAAATTATTGATTAGTAAATACTTAGGAATTACTCTTAATTAAATTATTATTTCTATTCAAAACAGAAGGTTAATTACTTCCGAGTCTACCAAGGTCGGAACGTTTTAGCCAATTTTCTAAGAAAATTAAGCTATTTTAATGAATCCAAAATTTCCTTCATGGAAATTCGTTTCGTAATTTCTTTAGTTTAACGCTTTTTGATATATGTATGTAAAGTTTGATCACAAAGTTCTGGTTCGTTTTAATCTGCGCGTAAACGGAGGGTCGTTGTGACTTCTCGGTGGTTTAAGCACTTTCTGAGTCACCTTGTCATTTTATATTGCCGTAATATTTTCAGTTTTCATGATATTCTGATCAGCTTTGGAACCTCCGAGGCTATTTTTTTCCTAATCGATTACGTTGCAGAAATTTAATGGGGATCGTTCGGGACACCTCAAAACAATTACGAGGTTCGGAGGTTCACTAAATTGCTGATGAGGCCTCTGAGGCTAATTCCTTTCCTTTTCAACCTGCCATTTTACTAAGTTTTTTGTTTCGTTGTTTTGACATTTTAAGAAACATCTTAAAAATAAGTAAAAATAAATAGTAAAATCGTGGGGCCCTGAGCTGTAAAGGTGTGAACTCTTTTGGGAGGCACGATGCGCCAAGTTTAGATCATGCGCTATATATATATATATATATATATATATATATATATATATATATATATATACATGGGGCTTAAAAATGATTATAGACCAATGATCAGCGTAGAAGGGCGATCTAATACTGAAATAATGAAACTTTGTGCGGACCAGACAGGTCCGATCTCTGTTGTTGTACCTGACAGCCGCTCAGCTTCACTGCGAACTGTGATATCTGATCTGTGATATATGTATATACATCTAGTCGTAGTTTTATTTCACCTCGCTGATTGTATATAAAAGCGTGTATATAGTTAGCTGATTGTATATAATAGCGTGTATAAGTTATTTCCCTATTACATCTAGTCTTGGTTGTATTATTTTATTTTATTTTATTTTTTTTTAATCCACTTTGGAGGCTAAACAGTGGTCATCACTGTACCCCTCATTTTTTCCCCTCCGAGTTGCCAGTGGAGTCCATGATGGAGCTTCTTTTTAGTCAAGGATGATAACATGGCTCCCCTTAGAATCGTGCCACTTCCAGTGTCCCTTTGGACACCTTGTTCAATGCCGCTAATGACCCTTCTGGTTGAGATGCGGCTTAAACCATAAACAAAAACAAAAAAATGAAATAACAAACCTTTGAGTAATAATTTGTAGAGTTATAGTTTCGTATTCATTGATACGGAGAACTAACTGGTGTTTTACAAACCCCAGTCAACCGTGATTCAACCCTATCTGATAGCCAAAGGGCGACTTAATCAATCGCGGAAGTAGTCCTGAATTAGACTGAAATATCCCCTCTAAGTGGGTTGTCGTTTTACCTATCTGGACCAGACAAGGTCCAGTCCCTGTTGTTGTACCTGAAAGCCGCTGAGCTCTACTACGAACTGTGATACTGTCGTAGATTTATTTCACTTTGCTGATTATACATATTTTATAGCATGTATATAGATATTAGCCTATTTTACATCTAGTCTTAGTTGTATTATTTATTTTTGGGGTTTTTTTAAATCCATTTTGGGGGCTAAACAGTGGTTATGACTGTACCCCTCATTTTTTCCCCCTCCGAGTTGCCAGGGGAGTCCATGATGACGCTCCTTTTTAGTCAAGGATGGCAACATGGCTCCCCTTAGAATCTTACCACTTCCAGTGTCCCTTTGGACACCTTGTTCAATGTCGCTAATGACCCTTCTGCGGCTTAAACCTTTAAAAAAACTGAAATAATAACCCTTTGAGTAATGATTTGCAGCGTTATAGTTTCATATTCATTGATACGGAGAACTAACTGGCGTTTTACAAACCCCACTCAACTGTGAATAAACCCCTATCTGAGCGCCAAAGGGCGATTTTACCAATCGCGGAATTAGTGCCTCCGCCCCTGCGAAGAGCAGTTAAGATCGCTTTGTTCCGAAAAACCGCCCCGCTCGCATCACGGAACGGGCATAAATCCAATAATAATGGCCCACGTTTATAAATCGATCGAAATCTCCGCCTCGAGCTTGGCGGTAACGACTGTTTCATGATTTTTACGACCGTCAGGGGTCTGCGTTCCCCTTCATGCGCGAAACACGCGTAGTATACGTAACGTGCTTCCGACATAAAACCAACAAAATAAGTTGTGTAGCAATAGGTCACGTTTCTGACGCGTCATCAATTTAATTTTCATGTTTTTGAATAATTCTACAAAATAAAAAGTCAAATAATCGTCTATAAATTCGACTTCCCGCATCTCCCCGTGTCCCGCATAAGGTGGTCAGCACTTTAAAGCACGATTCTGGAGTTCATTTCTGATCGAAAGTTCCTCAAAGATATTATTTTGTAAACGCTTAGTTTTCGAGTAATTCAATTTTTGAGATTTTTTTCGTGTTTTCGACCTTAGGTCACTAAAACGGCAATAACTACAGTAATTAAAACAGTAAGATTAAATTTGAGGATACCGTCGGAAAGAAATTAAATGACTTTCCTATGTAATGCCAGATCAAAATTTTTTATTAGGAATCATTTGTTGAAAACACTGCCTGACCATGAAATTTCCACGAGTATAAGAACTTCCAATTCGTTAAATTGGAGTATAAGAGCTTCCAATTCGTTGAATTGGCTATGAGTATCCCATATCTGTAGTGTTTTTCGCATACCTAATCTGTAAAAACTGGACAAGATCTCAGCTTTCTATAATCAATTTTTATTTTACTTTACTAACAAGATGATTAGAGTGTGTTTGTACGGTTATAAACATGGTTTCAGCGAATTTTCGTAGAAAATAAAGCCACCTATTGCAATGGCTCCAAAAGTTTAAAATCAAAATTTTTGAAAATTTTCTTTATTGAAATCCGTTTTGAGATGTACTGAAACAAATTCTAGAGTTTAACGTGTGTGTGTCTCTCCAGACGATAACTCTCCTTAGGATTGAGATATAAATTCCATTCTTGCGCCAAAAAATCAAGCTTTCTAAACGAAAGGACGAGATCGTTGGCCAGCATTTTTTGAGGACTTTAAATTGGTCAAATTTCAAAAAAGTGCTGGAAAAATCACTAAAAATAACAAAAATCCGCTAAAAATCGATACATTTTTATTTTAGAAGAATATGGTTTAAATAAGGTTTATTAACTATAAAATAGAACATTAAAAAATTTATGTGCAAAATTTTGCTGAAAAACGTACCTACTTAAATTACATTGAAATTTGCTTTAAAAAAAATCTATAAAAAACTCCAAAAAATTTGACAATCCAAAATCACCTTTTGAATCCCGGAATATTATTTCGAATGAGATTTTTGCCGTGAATATGGTAGTTAACAATTTCTTTTCCCTCAAAGTCCTTAATTTTCAAAACAATGTATATATATACATTCACACAAAGGAATCTTGTAGGTTCTGTTTCTGGGATGTTCTGTTCTGGGATTCTAGCTCAGTAAACCCAACAGTATTGTGGAGTGGTAGCTACAATAGCTTTTGCGGCGGACGGTTTCAGATTATACCAAAGGCGGATAGATTTATTGAGAATTCGGTAAGTCTTAGACACCCGTAATGCTGTAGGAACAGGATTGGTGCCGATCCAACCCCATGTGTATCAAAAAACCTCATAAATACGTTTGGTGTGGATTTCGATAATTTCTGACGTATTGAATCGATTGGATCCTTCAGAGCCAAAAATATAATAAAAATATAAAAGATATAAAAATAAAATTTAAAATAATAATAATAAAATTTAAAAAAAAAAGGTGTTCTTAGTATTATTTTTTTAGGAATGTTAAATCGAATGGATAAGTACTGGACAAAGCTCTCTTTTCATTCTTATTAAAAATTGTGATTAAGAATAGATTTATCAACAAGAAGATCAGATTTATTTATCTTTCAATTTGAAGGTTGAAAACTTTGTTCATTTCCTTGTAGTTACATCACGAGCGTGGGATTTAGATGCTAGTTTTTCGACTTTTGGCAATAAAAAATGGTATTCATGGCAGATTTACAACTGTAATGCAATGCGTTTCCTTTGATATATACCTACCCCTTTGTGACGAACGAGAATCACATTGATCTCCTCCCGTGCTCAGGAGGATGGTATGAAAGAAGAAAGAAGAAAACCACAGAACGAGGAAACCGTATTTATGCAAATAATTCCCTTTGAACTGTGACGCTTCCAGATGAATTATTTTCATCCGTAGAATGCCTACTCTATAGAGACCCTTTAGAAACTCTTTTGCTCTTTGATAATAATTTTCAGGATGCTTGGTTGTGTAAAATGAATGATGATAATGAAATGCGCGCTTTCGTGTTAATAGGTAATCAATTATGAGAATATATCACAAAATGCAATCTTTGTTGGCTAAGGAATCAAAACGTCGGTAAATTTTCGTTGGATATTGATTTTTTATTCGGTAAGTTTAGAGAGTTGATAGGTGTGGAAAATCAAAGTTGATGATGATGTAACAGAGGATGATATTATTAATAACATTCAATCATAGCGATATGTTCTATGTATTTGGGTTGCCCAATGGACGCTGGTTAATGGCTCTATAAAGAGAAGTAGATGGTTTGCGCGAAATGAAGATGAATATAGAGAGAGTCAGAAATCTTATGGTACGAATGTCAGGGGTCAATTCCAGAGTTCATATCTGATCAAAAGTTCCTCTAAAGAGATTCTCATACACTTTGATTTCGAACAATATAATCTTTTATTTCATCATTTGTTTCCAAACAAGAAAAAAGTTTTTAACTCCCTCCCCTCTCCCTCCCCACTTTCTATATTTGTTGGTTTGCGTTTCAAGATGCGTAGAATCCACAAACCGAATCACAGTGGGACAAAATTCTATTCTAGGGGAACAAAATTATTCTATTGGATATTCTTATAGGAAATTTTCTGCTGATTCTGAATATACTGCATATGCATCTCATACCCCATATCCATATAATATTCCAAAGTATAAATTAGTCTATTAACTCACTTTTTCATGCAAAATCCTTTAAAAAATATGTTTTTTTAAACATATTTTTCAACACCTCGCCATTATCAAACGTCCAAAAGAATTCATCCTACTAAAAAGTGGTAGAAAATAGAATTCTGCGTCGAATGGTCACAAGAAATCGAATTTTTGATGGAAAATCAGGAAGGTATCGCGTTTTAAAATTCTGTGTGACCGGAAAACACAGGCGTTTGAATATCGCAATTCAACGGTAATATTTAACTGATTTTCTGCGTTTGTAAATGTGATAGAGAATCGATATAGCACAAAGTTTCGAAAATACAAAGTAAATTAAGGGTGCCATGTTTTGAAGTTTTACCGTTCATAATTTTTTCACTGCATTGATTCCACAGAACTTAGAACAATGTGACTTCATTTTAGAGACCTTGCTGAAGATTTTACAGTAGATATAATTTTTCCGAAACCTCTCCTAGAGACGTCACAGAATTTTGACGGTTGTAAACGCTAATCTAAAACGTCGTACTGAAGATCTGTTAGGAGAGGTGGAAACTCTTTGATCCATCTTTTTCATGGGGTGTTACATACAGATGTAACAAGGTGTAGAAACCTCTGAACCGATACAACCCTAAATGGAATTTTCTCCCAATGTGGCCGGATCTCAACGTACTGTAGCCTCCTACTCATAATAGCCGGTAGCGCATACCGCAGCCCTAGTTGCCATATGCTAGGTACTGTTGTTTTAATCACCAGAGGGTACCGTTGCAGTAATGTTCGGTGTTACCGTTACAATAATTAATAGCAGGACCTCTTGGGCTTTGTAGCTATATCTAACTGAATTCGGATCCCATAGACAGCTTAAATATTTTTATAAAAATTGTGAAATTGGAGAATAACTAAAGATGATACATCGGATTTATATCACTGATGCAGAGAAAAATAATAATAATAATACGAACTAAAGGATTTCGGTTGGAAGAGAGAGAGAATACTGTTCATTGGTTGAGTTTCAACAGTGGAAGATGATCTCAGGGGTAGGTCTCGGCTATTTTATAACACTTCACGCAGGTTACCCTCACCTAGGGGTCTCACCCCCTACACCGAGGCTTAGCTCTACTCCTAAGTCTCCTTTGATGAATTTATTTAGAGAGAACTACATCTGATACAGACCAGGCACGACAATACTTTTTCGCAAGTTGAGCTTCTAGGACTTAATTGGGATTGTTTGCTAGAAAGAAAATGATAAATCTCGTAAGCACAGTTTGGCCTCAAAGCATTTTCCATATTTCTTGTTGATATGCCGTGTCTCCCTCGAGCAGAGTTAATGAAATTCCTCTTTCTTCATATCTTTTCATATATCACTCATGTGTATGCATGGTGGAATCAGATGTCTCGCCGAATGAGGAGAGGGAAAAGAAACCAGGCCGAATTCATGATATAATAGAACAAGCGCTGTATTTTCCACCTCACAGCCTACAAATATACACAAGTTTATTTTCGTCGGCTTCGTCAATCAACTAGGTCAAGTCACGTTCGGGGTCAAATGAAATCCAAAACAAAAGAATTACTAATACCAATTTTCTTCCATGCGTGCCGTTCATCAGATGGAGACAGCTTTTCTTCTTCGTTATAATCCTGTCCCACCCCAAATGAGCGACTCATGCAGACTTGATCAACTAAACAGGGGTATTTCTCATGTATACCTCATACAAGAAAATAGCTAGATAGACTAGGTGCAACCAACCGGGGGGTACATTTTGGTAGTATATCGAACCCAACAGGATGTCCCAGAATTAAAGGCCATACTTTTAGGATCGACTTTTCAACTGATTTGGACCAAAAAGATTCTCATAGAAATATTTTGAAAATCTTTTTATTTCACAGGAATTTAACTTTTATTTATTTACTAGCTGGTTCACCCGTGCGTTGCACAGGTTGACTTGAATATACACAAGCCCCCCTCCCCCTCACCAATCACTATGGATCTTATTCATAAAAGTCCTTACTTAAAAGTAATTACTTATAAATTAGATAGGTACCTATTATGACCAAAATACTAAGATCAACCCCCACTCCTATTCCACAAACACCCCCATATTGCAGATTAAAAATATTCTCGATAGGTAACCCAAAAGAACGTTCAGACTAATCCAATTTCATTCGTCCGAACATCACATCACCAGTTCGTTCAGTGATGACCAAATTATTCCAGTAAGAAAATGGTTAACTACCAACTTCATCGCCAAAAATTCTTTCTAAACAATACTTTGCATTCAAAAAAGATTTAGAATTTCTAAAATTTTCTGGCAGTATATATATTAATGAAATTTAATTACATTTTTGAGCATAATTTTGTGTATAAAGTTATCTATATTTTAGTTTATCGTTGATAAACATCTTTTGGGTGGAATCCTGCTAAAACAAAAAATATAAATTCAACGATTTTTAGTTGTTTTTAGCCATTTTTAAAGGATTTTTGAGCACATTTCTGAAATAGGGCCAATATAATATGCTCAAAAAGTACTGGCCAACGAACTTATTCTTCCGGAAAGCTTGATTTTTCGGGGCAAGAATGAAATTTGTATCTTAGTCTTAAGAAGAGTAGTTATCGTCTGGTATGACATATATACTCGTACAATACCTAAACAAAAGTACAAACTTCAGGAACCGTTTCAGAATGCGCCAAAACGGAATCCCTTGAAGGAATTTATCAACAATTTTTATTTTAAAAATTTTGGAGTCATTCCATAGCTTCATTTTATTTTGGCAGAAATTCGCTAAAAACGGAATGTAACTTGACGTAAATGAATGCGTGAATGTTTCGAATGTATTGATTCTAAGGTTAGAGACATTGAGGTAACGTAATTCAATCTGTGTATCTAGTAGCGGTAATAGGGGCTTTTTAGCTGAAAGACATTTTTATGAAGCATCGACTTTATTACATCACGTTTCGGAAATACGATAAATCTCAGGAGGAAAAACGCGGATGGCTCTTGATACTCCGTAAATGTCTTAGGGGTTTTAGAGATTGTCGTCTCCTTCGTTCTTCGTGTGTGAACATAAAAGGCTTCTTCAAAGATGAGAAAAGCTGTTCGTGCGCTTCCTTTTCATTCCTTTCGTGTTCATCTCGTCTAGGTCGATGAAAATCACTTTCAGTCACTATCTCAACCCCTCTCCGGGGATTAAAGATCACCGTGATTTAGTGAACTACACCACTGATGTCGGTTGCTATCTCTCCTACTCTACCTCCCGCAATTTTGTGGCGTATCAGAGGCCATTTTGATCGACTCAATACGGTTACTATCACGGCGGTACGTTCAGATGGACCCACAATGCAACCAATAAGACCACCGTTCTTTTTCATGACTTTGCTTTAGTGACGTGAGAAAAGAAATGGATAATAGGAAACATAATTGCTTTTCAAAAATTAAAAATTGAACTCACCTACCAGCTTCAGTGTGATATCGCCTAGCTTATTAATTTGCACTACGTAATCAGCTCTGGAAATCCACCACCATTCAGCAAAGACACTGCCCCATTTGAGAGAGTAGGAATTGCCTTTTTATGAACCGCCATTCTGAATTTTGTCAATACTGCGCAAGAAAGACAAAGTGATACACATCTTATTTCTCCTGTCTATTGCACAACGCACACGGTCAGTAGTTAAAGGCTTTCCTTTTAGGAATAGCAGCTCCCCCTCGAGTTTGAAGATCCACCTCGATATAATATCCATTTTCGGATCCTCAATTAGGCTAAATTAAAGTTACTGCAACCCAACAAATCATGAAAACAAGTTTTCAAGGAATGTAAGAATAACAGAGCTCTCAAACACATTTTCAAGGAGAGATACCAGACGAAGGCTGCATTGTAACCAAAACGCAGTTGGATAATAAACTCCCTGCTCCGCACCACGCCAGAGGTGGACTCCCGGAACTCCTTGTAGCGGAATCTTCGAAATTTATGTCATTTTTGAAGTGGTTGTGGTTCCTTTTACTAATCCTGGGAAACATTTCGGCAGCCAAATTCATCATTCACTGCAATCACTTTGATATCACCTATGATAAAATTGTAAAACTTACCAAGTTTGTTGTTCGTGGAAAAATATACCTAGTTCTGTAAGAAACGAGAAATGAACAAGTTGTGTGCAACTTACATCAGATTATAATAGACACAGAACAGAAGAAATCAAACGGAAATAGTAGAGAAAAAGTAAAGTGATAAATTGAGCTTAATCAGCTGATCAGAGTGGAGTCCGTGATTTCCAGAAAGGCTCCTTGTCGAATATAAATTTCCTATAGTGAACAGGAGATAATTTAGCTCACTCTTCTGATCAGGAAAGCGCCTCTCAGTTTATTCGCGCTTTGATGCCCCAGATAGGCTCTTTATCAAATTTCAACCTCCTAGGATCAGCAGGAGAATAGTTTGTTTATAGGTATTGCTTCATTTTTGTGACTCATTTTCCGGACATTTTTTAGAAGTTAAAAATTTCTTGGACGTTCATTTTCTTTGTTACTTTACCTTAATAATTTCTGGGCCGGCGCCGCATTAATCAGCCTCAGTATTTGGCTGTCTAGACTAATGAAAGTGATGTCTTTATAATTTCTCGCCTTTATTCTCCTTAATTTCAAGGTCTTCCCAAGCTCATTGTTCCACCTTTTCAAAGTCGCTCTCTACCATCATCAATTTCCGAAGGAAGCGATGGCGTCCGAATTATAATTCCGATGAATTCCCTCCCTCTTTCAAAAACGTAATGGCAAAGGAAGTTCCATTGTAGAGCCATTACATCGCAAGTCCTGTCGCCTTTTCACCTGTTGCTCTTTCATAAATTCTCTCCTTCTATTAGTCTCCCTCTCTCAAGTGCGAACTATTCCAAAGTCAACTACTCTCATTACACTTACTCTGGAGTGACCCATATTTACACTGAAAAAGTATAATGTGCAACTACTGTAGGATCTTTAATCCACCAATATTAAATTTTTCCTAAATGTAAGAAAGGCTTTGACAAATTTCCCGACTATAGCTAATCTAGACTACTGTTGCGTTCCTTTCCTTTCTCAATAGAGTTTATTCACAGACGCTTTACGAACCGATCAAGGGGTCACAGATGTCAATGTGATAAGGCGAGCAAACTTGGAAGCTAACATGTGATGGAAGGAGTAGTTCTCGATTCTTCCAAATGTTACATTTAGGGAGATAGTTCCTGGGCTATTTAGCCTTCAGGATATCCTCTAGGTGTAGCAAGATATTCGCCTAATTATTCTTGCACATTGAGGTATTAGGAGTTAATTTTTTCTACATCAAATCATATTCATGTTCTGATACATGTTTTATCAACATTTACAGTCTCATCAGTAACATGAGTTCTATTTGATTGCTTGATAACAATAAATTATTCATCTATGATGTTTCTTTATTATAATTATTATTAATAGAATTAGCCTACATAAATTACTATTCAACTCCGATTGTCTTCTCATATCAACGGTGGCAGTTTTTCCAAACCATGTTAGCTATTCCCTTTACTAAGTGGATCCTACAGAAAAAATAATTTACTTAAGGCTCCAGTCAATTTCGTATGCTGATAGAAATTCCGGCCGATGAACACGTCAAAAGAGAGGAGGAGGCTTGGAAAAATCGTGTAATTGAAAAAGGGGATGATGGGAAGCACAAAAATTCGATGAAGTTAATTATTTCCCGTCATCACCTTTCAGCGTTAATTGACTTCCATTATGGTAGTGCTTTACTTTCACGGCGCATTGCGTCTGTTCTTATCGTGGTTATTGATCTTAATTATTTATAGTCAATGGGCCAAAATAAAAGGGGGATAGTATATTATTTATGGTTTTAAATGAATGCGTTAATTGTCCTCCTTGATCGTCATTTCTTAACTATCCTTTAAATTTGAGCGAGATTGGACAAATGCCGAGGTCGTGAGAAAATTTTCCTTGAACGATTTTGCGTTTGCGCATGCGCAGCGAAGAATAATTAATAATTTTTGACTAATGAAATTGATAAGGCTCCATCCACTGCCGAAACCGCAAATCCCAAAAAAAATTTCGTCAAAATCGAATGAATTATTTGAAAGTAATATCACGCAAATTATACCTCGAGACGTGTTTGTAGTTCATTATTGATTGCGTGTAGATCAGCTGCTTTTATTTTCGGATTGGTTATACTGCGTAAGATTTTAGCATAAATTGACAACATTCCAACGACTGGAGAATGTAAAAACCCAATAAACCCAAATACAATCAATAAAAAATAACTATGAAAAACTCATTTTAACAGATGAATATGTAAGAAGCAAATACCTACACACCAGAATGTTATGGAGAGTTAGGGGTGGGGGACCCCAAGCGTAAAAATTATACCCTACATGATGAATATAACTAATAACAATATTTACCTAATCATACATATAGACCTAGATGCTATAGACTTATTAAAATTAAATAATACAAAACAACTAACTTATTACACAAATATACACACCTATATTTAACTAACAACTATTAGGTCCTAAGGTTAAACGAGAAGGTTGTGATCGAGGGACTCGTGAAAAAATACAATCAAGAGAGTAGTTTGAAATGGATGGGCCGCAGTTGTACCCTCGTATGTACTTTTCCTGAACAAAGTGAACGTCAAAGTTGATAAGTTTATTCCAGGAAGGGTTCAAACCTCAAGGAAGAAAACGAAGTTCTTTACGTGATTAACTAAAACGTTTTCTGCGAACGTTGCGTTCTGTTTTTGTCGACCCTTGAGCTGGTTTCAATCCCCTCTTAAATCATCGTTCTTCCTCCGGTCAAGAGGTTTTCCAAGGGTGGATAAGGAACCTAAACAAACAAAATGTTGTTATCGTTGCCGATGAGGGGACGCTAATGAAGCTTTCCATTTTGTATGGGGAACTGTTGTAGAAGGGGTTTCCATAACAGTTCAAAACATTTTTCAACGCAAAACAGTAGGTATGTTATGTTGTATCATCAACAACCACGACAACATAGGCCCACTGAACTACGACAAATTCACCTCGTCACTAACATATAAACTGATCGGTTCCCCAGACTTCTAATAGAGTGAGTTAGAATCGTCACTCCCAGCTCTCTATTCCAAAAATCTGGTCAATTCATTTTTTTAATTTTTGAGTAGACCAATTTTTCTTGAAAAACGCTACTAAATCTTCATTTTTTCGGATTTTTTCTTTATTTTTCTTTTAAACAGATGGCAGGTTCTTCAAGTAACAGAGAATAATGCCAAAATTTAATAATGCAAAGATACATTTGTTCAAAAGGAAAGAATATCAGTAAAACATAAATGTCAGAGGTGTTAGTTTTCAAAATACCTCTTCGCCCTACTGCCACGACAATGTTTCAAAATGTTGCTCACACAACCATTTCTACCTGTCTTCTACCTACCTAGTGTTGATATTTAAGCTTATGGTCTAGTATTGTCAATAATGACCCTTTGTAATCGACCAAGAAAAAATGAATTTTAACACTCCCTAAAAATTTGTTGGTTTACGTTTCAAGATGCGTAGAATCCAAAAATCGAGAGAGAAAAAAAAATCCGTCCGTCCGCTCCGAAAATACTAGACCAAATTGTATGAAACTTGTGTTAAAAATCACATTTGGGGTCTAGATGGTCCTAGAAGCTTGGCATCAATTTTTATCAACCCTAAATGGCTTAACATTTAAAAAAATCGAGATCTCGAAAACTTTCTAAGTAACAATAATAATTTTTTGCTTGTCAATGATAAATTTAATCCCAAAGAATCGATTAAAACCACCCACAACGCTGTACGTTAAATATACCGCTGATATTCGCAGAATCGACTGATACAACTATAAACGCTTTAATATTGTCATTGACGACAATACGTCTTCGTCTTCACTGACAAACCATCAAAAATCGAGTTCTTTTGAGTAATATTCTGCTATAAAATATAAATTTATTCATTTATTTTTAGCAAGTTTATTGCTATTATTCTCGTTTTATTTAAGCACATTTTTGAAATTTGACTAAATTCATTGTGCTAAAAAATTGCTGCTCAATAAACTTATTCATTTTTTTAGAATAATTCTTTAAAAAAAAAAAGCTATTTTTGTTTAGGGTGATATTTGTTGCCAGGCTGTTTCTTCCTAAAGTCGTACCCTGATCTCTCTCCATTCTTTATCTAGAGCAAGTCCTCAGTAGCCAGGTAATCATTTTGAACGAGCAACCTAAATTCAAGTTCTCGCAAGTTTCGATTCACAACAGAAGTTAAAATTTCCAGGGAATACGGTTAAACTGTTCACTGATCCTGATCAAAGTATCGTAATGTGATCATCAAAATTCTTATTAACAGTTCTAGGTTCCGGACAGCCACTCAGACTATTTTCGTCCTGCCCTAGAAAAACCACACAGGTGATCTAAACGACTCAAAATTTATGATTTGATTGAAAACCCGTGATGTATGTTGAGGAACTATTTTGCCAATTTCAATATATAAATTGCCAGAAAAATATCATAATCGAGAGTTTTAGGGTTCAACACTCGAATAAGACCGTTTTGAACAACTACATGATTTATCATTCCAGTAAGCTATGAATCCTCTAGCTGCGTTAAGCGCCTACATATTTTATACGTTCTGAGATTATATCCTTAATCCTAAGCCACCTTAATCTTTCCATTCGCCGCCTCCACTTCAACGTGTCTGTTAGTCAGTTGACATAACATCATAGTTGTCACCATGAGCAATGGTGCAAAGCAACTCCCAGCGAAAAGTTAGAGAACGTAACGTGTCAAAAAGATAAGAAAATTATAATGAGAGCTATGCGTTGACAAGTTACGAATTTATCCTCATGCAAGTGAGAGTCTTGAGAGTCTGAACTTGGGAGGAAGACGTGTTGAATTTCTGAAGAGATTGGATCACGAAAAGTCTTGTCTGCTCCCCCTTAATCTTTCTGTATAGTCTTCATTACCATATTCCTTTTCACCGGATGTCGGAGGAAATACCTGATTTCCACAAGATGCCATCCATTCAAACCTTTTCATGAATTACCTAATTTTTAGTAACCTACGTGATGAAATTGGCCAACTAGTTTATTTACCAAAGCTGGTCGAATACGCTATGAACAAAGTAAATTTTGAATGTTTTTAAAGCATCAACGCTACACACTGATACATCGTGACAGGGGTATGTCTTATGGCACCGTAAAGTTTATACCCTTCGCAACGTTGAGCGTGGTTAGTAGGTATATTGGCATTCATGATCACCTACTTATCAAGGATTTCTCAAAAAGGTCAAGAACTGGAAAATTAGCCAATTGAAATGTGAAGCAATAGAGAGTTTTTGTTCTTCCTGTACGATTTTCCCACATTAACGCGTAGGACCTGCAGATGCTAGCTCTTCGCGTATTTCTACACGTATGTACACGAATAACCAAACGCTATCGTCATGCTAAAGTCTCGTTAGTATTTAAACGTCAACGATTAACTTGAATTCGAGATTGAATAGAAGAGGATTGAATTCATTTTACATTTACACTCTGCTTTATCAGCTGTCTTCACAGGCATCGAATAGCTAGGTTCGAATAAACAGACTTATGATCTCATTGAATACATCGGTTCTCGTCTGATCACCGAAGCAACGCCGGGCTTGGTTAGTACTTGGGTGGGTGACCGTCCGGGAGCGCCGCAATTTCGGCATATTTTTTTATTTTTGTCTAATCATTAAATGTTTCATCTATCTACATCAAGTTTACTCAATCAGGCGTCGTGGAATAGTTCGTTTCGAGTACCTTCCCTGCTTTATCAGATGGTCGTTTCCATGATCTGAGTTGGCTACTAGCTCAAATTCGACTATGTACCAATACTCTACTCTATACTTTTCCGTTGACAACAGCTTTCGTTTGAAATCGTATTATTTAAACACAACCTGCTCGTCGTCTGAATATTTATGTTGGCAGATACAACTTTTTTGTACGAAATGTACTTGCGAATGCCTTCAAAGAACAGGTAGGGTACCTACCTACTTTACAATCGGAAAAGTATCGACAACTGCATTCACTCCCAAGAAGGTGAACAGGGTAGCTGACTTTTGGACGATGTAGGTACTTTGTTTACTTAATCTACGGAATTTGATTTTATATTAAATTATTTTGGTCATAGGTTTAACTTTAAATGGGAAAAGTTATTAGACGGCAGTCAGAGGGAGAACCAATACTCTTAAAACTGTGGTCGCATTTGTGTCAGGTTATGATGACTAGACGTAGGACGGGATTCCAATGGAAGCATTTTTCCCGCCTACGTGTAGACAGGCTCTTTCCCGTACACGCGTAGATCTACACGTTGAAGCAAAAAATCGCGCATGCGCTGTTGGTATTTCCGTCTTTTCGCGTACACGGGTAGAAAATTACGGGAAGAACAAAAACTCTCTATTATTTAATAAATTCAAAGCTCTTCAACGAGTGAAGAACGGTTTTTGTGGTCACGAGGTTTGTGGTATGTTATAGAAAAGCGTGACATTTTTTCCACCTCCTCTGGACCCAGAATGCCCCCCATAAAGCGTCTTCTGCCATGGAAATGATAAAAAATTGGCTTGAAAAAAGAAAGAAAAAAAATCCATGTTGCTTCATTTTTCAAAAACAAATTGCATGCCTTTTTTCGTTGAAGCAACGGGGTGTACCGAACATAGGGGATGTAAAGTGGTCATTCGCTTGTTTGTGACTATGGAAAGAAATGTCCCAGTCCAAGTATTAATAACCCGCCCCTCCCTCCTCCTAAATTTGTTGTTTAACTTTTCAAGGTAGGTACGTAGATTCCAAAAATCGAATTGAAAAAAATCCGTCCGACCACCTTCCATAGCTTTTCCCGAAACTATTGTCTATTGAAATCACTGGTCAATTATAACCAATGGTCTTCATAGGAGGGCTATCTAATACAGAAATGTTAATAGTGTAATAGTTTGTAGTCTTTTTCCTTTGTAGCGTGCGAGTTGGGCCAAAAATGTCCTACGAACACAATTAAATCATTTGAATTCGAATTTGAAATGGGAACTTTTTTTACGACCGAAATAAAAAATTTTATCTACTCGGTTTTTGCGTTTCAGAATATCCTGAAATTGTAGGTTCGGTGTCTGTTTGTCTATCTTTGCCAATTCCTCGTCATGCTCATAACTATATTTTAAGTCTTAGTCTGATTTTGATTTAATTTCCAGGGGTTGCGTAGGCTAACACCTAGATGGTCCCTTATAAGTTCGGTAATGACTATTGCGTGTGTGCCAAACTAAAGATCATTGACACACGTGAATCTCCGAAACTGATTGACCAATTCTGATAAAAATTTCAGGGGTTTTGTGGGTTAGACCCTAGAATAGATGCTCATCTACATAGTTCATTGTCCTAGAATCAATAGTAGCGTGTGCGCCTGCGTAACATTGAAATTAACCTCGATCCGGTTGCAATCGGTTCTTTTCACTAATTCTATACGTCCGTTTCACGATAAATGAAGGAGCTAACCCTAACCAACTTGGCAGGCTTTTTTCCTTATTATTATTTCTTTATTTTATTTTATTTATTTATTGGACTTTTGGCACGAACACCTCAAGGAACATAACCATCAAATTTTGAAGGAGGTTATTAATTTTCCTCGGTAGGTATATTAAAGCAGTTCATTATTGAAAATAATAAACCCAAATCTCATATAAACGCGAAGATATTAAGTTCACAAGTTTCTCCTCTGGGCAAACTTATCGAAGTAAACTGTCTCTCGCTTCTCACCCCTTGATTCGGCACTTCTCTCAAGGGATGTTACTTAGTAGAGGAGGGGAACCAGCTATGTTGGTAATAAGCCCCTTTCGCGTTGCTCCTGAGAATCCGTCCTTATAAGACGGTTTGCCGCTCGGAAAACCGTTTTATTTCTCACATGCAGTATTACTTACCTACCATGTTGGGTCTAACTGTAACTTCCTATTACTCGCATGCATGTGTGAATGAATGAATGAAAACATGCTTTTATCATGAAAAATAATGTTTAACATAAATAATAATTATATACATGCGTACTCATAGCCATAGTCACAACATAAAAAATGTGAATCATATTTCTATTTAATATTATTCAAGACAAATCAATAGCAATTACTTCCTCGTCTATCTATTTTGCTTCCGAGTCTACCTATAAGTAGCGGAAGCATTGCTTTCACTTTCGGAAGAAAAAAATTTTGGTCTCCGAAACCGAAATTTCCACTCGCATTCTGAACAAATTTGGTTCCGTGTCTGTCTGTAAATCCTTGTAACAAGCTTATTTTCCACAGTTATCATCTGATTTGGGTTAAAATTTCAGGGAATTTGTGGGTTATGGTGGAGACGGTCTCCTGTCAGTTTCATTGTTCGCGACTCAATACTTCACTGAACCAAATGTAAATTCCACAAATGCCAAATTTGGACGATAGTTGGGGGATGAATATTTGATCATCCCCTATCAAAATCAACATGATTTCACAATAATAGCATCCTTGTAACAAGCTTATTTTACAGTTTTCATCCGATTCAGATTAAATTTTTAGCGAATGCACGGGATAGGGTAGAGACAATCCCCTATCAGTTTCATTGTTGCCAAATCAATACTTCACTCTTCGCATGTGCAAACATAAATTCCATTGTGCTCCAATTCTTTACGTCGTAGCCCCAAACTTTATCTATACCCCCAAACTCGATTAAATTTGAATGATAGTTGGGGGATGACGATTTAATCATCCCATATTAATTTCAACTTGATTATATCAATAATAGCCACTGCGCATATGCCAATGTGAAATCGTTGTAACGAACTTAATTTCCACAGTTTATATCCGATTTTGATGAAATAGCCAGTGAATGCGAAGGTTAGGTCGTACATGGTCCCGTACCTACATTGTTCTCAATGTATTAGTTCATTCTGCGCATTTCCAAATGTAAATTACCTACATTGAGTATCATTTTTTCGTTTCTTTAATGACCAATTATGACGTTTCACGCTACTTCTTGATTTACTCTTTTCCGCATTGAAATTTTTCAAGATCATTTAAAACTTTTCAATGATCCATACATTCGTGTTACGGAAACGTGGAAGCTCTGCACCACACCCAACTTGGCAGACGTTTTTACGTTTTAGACCATTCTGAATAACTTCAATTTTGTGTCTTTTTGTCCACAAAACCTTGCAACAAGCTTAATTTCTACAGTTTCCAACTAATTCAGATTAGTAAAGTGTTAGTGAAGCAGTGTTAGTAAAGCTAGATGCACATATTTGTTTTAGTTCAAGACTACCGCATTAAATTACTTACCTGTAACCTTCTGTGTCATTGTAAAGTTTTTGCAACAAAACAATACGTCATAAGTGGTCGGCGCCGAGGTGTAGGCTGACATTGGGGTGAGGCCGTTTCTCTATGACGTTGGGCAGCATTATTTACACAGCTGTTTCGGCCACATCGTATTATCCGATACCCTCCATATTGTGTGATTTTAACCTGTCCTCAAGATTTTTCAACTGATGGAATAAAATCAAAGCGGTAAAATTTCCCATTATAATAAGGAGAGCAGCATGGAGGAATCATCTGACATCGGATAGTAGTCTAGGGGTTAGGAACCCTTGAAATGAATTGATTCACGTGAATGGTTTTCAAATCCGAATCCAACGGGCGAACTCGTGATATGGATAAGGCGTCGAGTGTGAGTAGAAATGTGTAAAGCCTACGTTCCCTACACCATACCTATATTCACTCCCATCTACCTGTATTCCTCTCCTCATTGCTTCTATTCCGGCTCTCCTTTCTCCATCGCTCTGGGGAAAACGAATTTGGTCTCGTGCCAGCTCTATTCACGTCGGTATCCGAGCTCACAGCCGTGTGAACTACTGCAAGTGTTTGGGACGGCGGGGCGGGGGGAACGGCAAAGGGGAGCAGAGTACTGGAAAACAAGATGAAATTCTTGCTCCCGTTTCTAGAGATCGAAATGTTTTCCGCTTTGTAAACGTTTTGTATCAGAAATCTCCTTTCCCTGGTATTTGGCAGCGGACGTTGTACAAATCACTTGGAGGCTATCATGAAAGACACTTCCAAACTATGTGACCTTCTCTAATAGGTTGTTGTAGGTAGGTAGGAGGTACCTAATGAACAATGAGGAATACGCACGTGTTTGTTTCATATTTTTATATTAACCCTCCAGTTCTCAGTGCACCCATTTGGCCTCAGAACTTCATTTAAGTCTCTTTATCTGACTTCATTTATCTCTCTTTATTTGACATCAGAAATAATTTCAGTCTCAGTATTTTCAATGTTTTTTATTGTATTAGATAAAATAACAATTAGAAAACATAAAATAATTATTGACACACAATTACTGAACTTGCTGTAAGCCAGTCTCGACGATGCCCAATTCTTCTACGAATATGAATTCACAGTCCTTTCTTTAATGAATGGTATTGTGAAGTATCCATTGACATCAAATTGAAAAAATACATGCAACCATAACAGCACCTAACTTGTTTATAGGTTGCGTGACTTTTTTTTTTGCGTAACAAAATTTCCTTAACCAAATTTCCCGTTGTCCCGTCGACTAAGACATTTTCAATTAAGAAAAATAAAAATAAATAAGATAAAAAAATAAATAAAATAAAATAAAATAAAATAATAAAAATAAAAAAATAAATATAAAAATCAACAGTTTTTTTTTAGCATTGCAAGAATTCTATGAAACCCAATTTCCAGAAGAAAAGTGCCATGTACATTATTATTGAAAGAATAAACCAGAGCACTAACCATATTTTGAGTGTTTATCAGATCCAGATTTTTCAATACATTTTTTGATACATAGATACATTTTGATACACTAAATTTTGCAATACACCTCCCACTCAGGGTCGATTTGATAGATTAATTGTGATGTAGACGACTCACGACCATCCTCAGCCCTTGTATATACATATATTAGTATATGATTATCATTAATAAACCTTTGTAACCAACCAAAATTTAAAAAATAACTAAAAACAACATAAAAATTTGTTGATTTAAGTTTCAAGATGTCTCGCCTGTAGAAGGACTGCTGAAGCGTAGGTAGGTGATATATTCTATATAATCAAATTTTCAGTTGGTGGGTCAGCTCGGGTTAAATACTAGGAAATTGTTGGTGTGTTATTTAAATAATTTCTCTTCGGTTGGCGTCTACACTTATGCAGATATATTTAGATACCCAACGTATAATGGACTTCGTTTAATAATTATAGACAGATCTGTAGAAGATGTTCTGCTATCCAATACTGATATAATAGACCTTTGTGTAATAATTTTCAGTGATTTGACTCAAGTTTCATGAACTTTGGTCCTGTAGTTTGGTAGAAAAAAAACCGAACGATGGACAACAGATGGACGGTAGATTCGATTTCTGGATTCTACTCATTTTGAGACGTAAAACTAATTTGGCGGAAGTTTAAAATTTCTCATTTCTTGGCTGGGTAAAATGGTTCATTATTTAAATTAGTAAATCAAAATGTACTAAAAATGACCAACCAACCAACCAACAACCAATTTCTAAAAACTTTAAAATTGGTTTAGCATTTTATTGTTTAGAAAAGGTATATATATATATATTACCTTAGGTAATTTAATTTTAGCTATTTTTGCGAGCAAAAACTTCTCGAATTTCTGAAGAAGTTTGCATCGATGTAATGTGAAAATAGTATTAAAAAACTTAATTAAATTAATTAATTAAACAAACGAAAGTTTGCTCATATGGTCAAGCTGCATTATTTAAACGTTTTCCAGCCACCCTACACCACCTAGTACTCCAAGGTATTTAATCATTGGGAGACGGTTGAATGATTCTACAAAAATTCTTAATCAAGCGTACTAAGTTTAACAGACATAATATGAGGTGAATGAAAGCAGAACCAGTGTGAGAGTTTTTCTCAATTCCAAGAAACCGTGTTACAACGGATCAACCTATAGTTCTGGTGGGGTAATCAAAGTGCCCCATTAATTTGGAATTCCTCTCATGTACCTACAATGTTGATATTTTACAAGGGTCTTCACGTGGAATGCGAAATGGATTCAACCTTTTTTATAATTAAAACGTAGCATTTTCTGGGCTTGCCAATATTACATTTGACAACTCTTTTTACGTATTACTATGTATAGCTCAATGAGTAGAGTTAATTGAACTTACTAATAAGTGTTGCAGAAACTTGTGATCTCCTTTTTCCAGAATTTTAACGCTATTCGCACATGAAAATTCGTGGGATTCAATTTTATGTCATACAAGTTGTTTTCAAATAAGGTACCTACACCCACTAAAAAAATCATGATTTTAGGGATCATTGCATCATTGGCGTAATCAGGACAGGCTGTGTTGATTGCAGCTATGCACCTGAACTAAGTTGCATTATATTGCGTTGTAAGTGAACTGTATAAATTGCTGATCGAAACCCTATTTTTCAGATGACCAAGGTACAAAATCAAGGATACAGAGATTCAAGTGCGGTAGTTTTATTATAAAAGTAAAGAGAGTAACTATTGCAGTGATTCCTACCTATCTAACCAAAGTGGCCACTTGGAAAGTGCGGTACAAAGCTTGAGGTACGATAACAATAATTGCCTTTAGCAGATATGAAATTTAACCTTTGATTAATTTTCCTTGATGCAAATGCAAGAACGGTGGTAGGTGGATTTTTTGTTGTAAATTCCCCAAGACCGAATCGTTTAGTGTCAGCATGTAGTGATTGTAATAGTTGAGCTGTTCAGACCTACCGTGCAACTCAAAGTTGCAGAGATACCTTGAGTACAGGGTCCTGTACTGGCTGATTTTCCAAGACTGTTGGTAGGATGCGGGAGCTGAATACAATCCAAACTAAGCGGATGTTTCGAAGGGTTGCAATGGGGCAAATCCAGTGTTCCAACGTGTTCTGGGATCCAAGTGGCAAGTGCGGTTGAAATCGCTACAGAAAGAGTTTCAGCAGAAAAACTGTGATTACTTCGCGTAAATGGGCGAGAAGCAGTCGGAGAAAAATATTAGTTTTAGAATAATGCCGACCTGTTGCTAGAAATGGAACTTGATAAGTAATGAATGTGGATCAGATGTGCTGGGACCATCCACGAGTTTCGGGGCAGCGTTGCGATGGCTGAACATGCACTTTCACAAATTTCTCATAACTGACGTTTCCTGCTTAATCCCCTCTTTAATGAAGAGTCGTATGTTTATAGAAATGATAACATGCATTTAAATAACTAATAAACGATATATTATCTAACAAATAGAACAAGAAAGAGGAAACCAACAACTCAAATTCCCAAAATGATCTCCAGGGACGGACAGTTAGGTATATTTATGTTGGTTCTACTGGAATGATACCGGGTGGCTTGGACTGATTAGCCAGCTGTTTGCTGTTTCGTTAAGATGAGCGTTTCAAACAATAGCATTATTTAAAATAATTCGCAAAGGATATAGGTGCTTGGAACAGAATCTTACTAATAAATGGTATGCGGGAGTGAGTAGGTAATTGGTTTATGGAAACATCGGGCGGAAGTAGCCGTGAAGTGATGAGGAGCCCAAGTATTGTTATCAACTGCATGCGAATTCCAATATTTTTCGGGTAAGAACCGAGTCAAAACAGTCATCTTTGACTATTTTAGCCCTCCTGAACACATTCTGTTGAAATTTAAGCGAATTATAGTACAAAACGTTTTAATATTTATGACAAACTAAATTTTTCCAAATCATATGCTGCAATAGAAACAAATTTTTGATATGTTGAAACTTTCAGGATCCATAGCTTAGCAGCATATTAGCTTTTATTTATGGCTCATATGGAGGTATTCTGTACGTTCTGTAATGCAAGCAAATCCTGTTTGACATTTTGCCTAGTTGGTTCCATGGTTTCTGAAAGCAAGGAGGAAGGAGTAAGGGTTCTCATTGTAGAAAAATGGTAGAAATGCTTACAAAGAATGAAAGACCCAAAGGCGGACGAAACACGACAAAAGTCAGTGGGTGTATACGTTTGTTTAGTCCTTTGTGATTTCGACCCTTTCTCTCGCTTCAGACTCAATTATTTCCCTTTCAAGGGACAGAATCAGAGCGCACAGCGCGTAGAAGCACTTATATCCTTGGCTGGAGCTGTTGTGGTGACAGTAAGAGGTTCTATGATGAGGTCGGGGACTTCAATCACTCGAAACACTTTGGAAGGTTCTGATGGTTGTGGTCGTATCAAGTATCTAACAAGGAAGCTAAGTATAGGAGTTTCCTACCAAACGAAAGATTTTCCAACAAAAAACATTTTTGCCACACTAACGTAGGCCGAAAACTGCTGAAGAATCAGTATTTTATGAAACATTGAAAAGTTGCGTGTTTTCTGGAATTAATGTATACCCATTCTACAATTTAATTTGTCATTTTTTTGCCCCTATTATTCCGGCTTCTTTGTTCGTTGTCAGAACTTTTAAATAAACGAACGTAAAGAATATAACTTGAATGACGAATTTATTTAAAGACACCGCGCACTTTACAAGAACGAACGGATGGCTTGACTGCAACGACCAACCGAAGAGAAGAACATAGGTATGTAGAGGTGGGGGCCCGGGCATGATCTGTGCACAGCTCAAGCAGCTTACTCAACAGAAAGCAACAACTACAGTAGAACCACCGTTAGTTTCGGAAAAAATTCCACAACATCGAGCATTAGGTTATCAACCACGGATGAAAATTAGTTAGACTCAATAATTTTATTTGTGGAAAAAAAAAAAAAAACCACCAAACTTTCGAATAAAATGATTGGCACGCGTTGATTTTATCACGATTGTTTGTTCGGGTTGTGGTCAGGAATAAATTTGTGACACGCGTTTTAAGATTTAGTGAGACTGTTTAAAAGAATCACACGACTCTAGTGAGAGAACTATATGACAATAAAATTGGCTTAGTTACTGTCCATTTGTGAAAGAATATTGAGCTTATAAGTTTTATAATCATGTCCATATTGTGACGAGGTAGTATTGGTCGTCGTATTTTCCGTCTTCTGAGCCCGTCATTTTAGTGTTATGTGCCAAAGTAAAGACGTAAAATGTCAAAATGAGAAGAAAACCAACAGCTTTCTTAGTTTTTGTTGTCTCACACGAGTTTTCAGGAAGTTTTGACTACAGTACCTTTCCGTTTACTATCAGATGTTATGCTGCGGCGCGGCTCTACGTTTCCGGCATAGGAATATGGCCAAGTTTGCGGATGTGTCGTCGGCTTTGTTCCACCAAATCTATCTATGGTCGCGCGGGAGAATTTTTGCGTAAACATTCTGTCACGCGTCACTCACTTTGAAGATGAAACACAAATTTTCAAATCACCCTCTCTCATCGCTCCACCATTCACAATGAACACTATACATTTTCTAGCTGATGACAGTTCCAGAACTGAGACTTTCCCTCAAGCCTTTATTATGAGGGCCTTACTACGTACACCTACTTACGGACATGGTCGAAACTGCGATATTTATTAATGAATAAAGTTATTTCGAAAGAGGATAGTAACAAAGGCTTACGTGACAATTAATTTTCTAGGAACATATCCTTGATTTTACTGGTGGCGAAATACCTGAGGGAATAGTTTTAAACAATGCAGCGGTAACTCAGACTGACGGTGTATTGGTCTACTAGGGGGAAAAAACCGCTGCACTTCTCACGTTCAACGCTTGATGAATTCATAACTTGGATTCCCACTTAACGAGTATTTTCCATTTCCATTCCTCTAGAGCTGGTGGCATTTGAATTGTAAAGTTTTATAATGGGCAGACATATTCAGGAGCTATAGATTGCCTTTGGATGTTGTTTCGCAATGGGTGAATGCGAATAATGAATACGCATGAAACCTCGATGGACTTGATATAGCAACATGTTAATTTTTTTAATTAATCAAGCAAGCAACACATTTTTTTTCAATAATAGTACGGAAATTGTGTCTCTTCACCGCAATAACTATAGTTACTATGAGCGGCCATTCAGCCGTTTTTAGCCAGTTTTGAAGATTTGTTTTCAGCACATTTTTTGGAATTTGACTGATTGATTTATTGTGCTCGAACTGTTGCCCAAAAAACTAATCCTTCCATTTGAAGTGTTCGATTTTTTGGAATTTGACTGACTAATTGAGCTCGAAAACTGTTGCTATACAAACTTATCCTTCCAGAATTTAACAATTTTTCATATGTACCTATATATATATATATATATATATATATATATATATATATATATATATATATATATATATATATATATATACATATATATATATGTGTGTGTGTGTGTGTGTGTGTGTGTGTGTGTGTGTGTGTGTGTGTGTGTGTGTGTGTGTGTGTGTGTGTGTGTGTGTGTGTGTGTGTGTGTTTGTGTGTGTGTGTGTCTTTCCCTTAGGATTAGGATTGAGATGAAAATCCCGTTCTTGCGCCAAAAAATCTAGCTTTCCAAACGAGAGAATGAGTTCGTTGGCCTGAACTTTTTGAGTACATTAAAATGGCCAAAATTCAGAAAAATGTGCTGAAAAATCACTGAAAACGGCTAAAAACGGCTGAAAATCGTTAAAATTATATTTTTCCGCTGAATATTGCTCAAATAAAGTTAAATAACTATAAAATACATTGCATTAAATAGCTCTACAGCCCGGGGTGGGCCTTGGCTTGCCTAACAGTGGTCCGCCATTCACATCTGTCCTGCGCTATCTGCTTCCAGTTTCGTATACCAAGCTTTTTTAGGTCCCCCTCGACATCCTGGAGCCAGCGAGTCCTTGGTCGTCCCGTTCGGCGAGTCCCCATCATCCTCGCATGTAATATGCTATTTGGCATTCGCGTCGGCATCCGCTCTACGTGACCAAGCCAGTCAATCCGCCGAGCCTTAATGAACTGGACGATGTCCTCCTGATGGTAAAGGTGCTGGAGCTCATCATTGGTCCGGACCCTCCACTCTCCATCAACACACACTGCCCCAAAAATCTTTCTTACTATTTTTCGCTCAAATACACGGAGTTTATTGGCGGCAACAGTACTTATTACCCATGTTTCGGCACCATAGGTAACTATTGGGCGAATCAGTGTACGGTACAGCCGAACCTTGGTTGTTCTGGAGAGAAGAGTGGATCGGAGGAGCTTAAGATTGGCATAGTACGCTCTGTTTCCAGCCATGATCCTTTTTTCAATTTCATCCATCATTCTGGCTTTGTCGTTGAGATCTACTCCAAGAGACGGGAATGTTTGGACCTTCTGGAATACGCAATCATCGAGTTTCAAATCCTGCGTGGACTCATGCTCACCTTGGCGGGACATTTGCATATATTTCGTCTTGTCGACGTTTATTTTCAGACCCATTTCCTCTCCCTTGCTCTTAATTTGGTGAAACATCTCCTCAAGGGATTGCATGTTTCTGGCGACCAAGCAGATATCATCCGCGTACGCGCATATCTGCTTGGATTTGCTCACTATGTTGCCTTGTACATTCATTTTCTCTATCACATAGTGAAGGGCGAGGTTGAAGAGGGTGGTGGAGAGGGCATCCCCTTGCCGAACCCCTGAACTAACCGGGAATTCTCGGCTCATCTCCCCGTTCACAAGAACCTTTGCACAGCTCCCCGTCAGCGTCATATCTATCAGTCTTATTATTTTCTCGGGTATTCGCTGTTCCTTCAGTGCCGCCAACAGTCGACTCCTACTCACCCGGTCGAACGCTTGACGGAAGTCAATGAAGAGCAGGTGCAGACCGATGTTGAACTTCCAGCATTTCTCCATCGTTTGTCTCATGACGAATATTTGATCTGCTGTCCCACGTCCTCGCCTGAAGCCACCCTGGTAATCTCCCAGGAGGCGTTCAGCGTATATGTTCAGACGTTTCACCAAGATGTTGGAAAATATCTTATAAGCGACAGCTAAGAGCGAGATCCCCCGATAATTTTCGCACTTGAGCTTGTCCCCTTTCTTGAATATTGGGCAAATTACGCTTGAGCACCATTCGTCAGGCATACATTCAGAGTCCCAAATCCTCAACACTAACGTATGGAGTTCATTGTGGAGGCACTCTCCACCATGCTTGAAGAACTCAGCGACAAGCTGGTCTTCGCCTGGGGCCTTATTATTCTTCAGTCGGCCCACAGACTCCTTTACCTCGTCGGTTGTAGGGGGAGATATTAATTCTTGATTGCCTACAGCATTGGATTCTTCTGGTGGGTCATCTTCAGCGTTACCTTGTGGTTCACCTGATAGCAGTTGACCAAAGTGCTCAGCCCATCTATCCATTACTTCTTGGCTATCCTCTATCACAGCACCATCTCTGTTCTTACATCCATTTGACTGTGGTCGGAAACCACTATTCATTCTTTTCACAGCTCTGTAAAACTTTCTTGACTCATTACTCTCTCTTAATTCCTCTATCTGTTCCACTTCTCGTCTCAGGTATCCTCTTCTCTTCAGTCTAATAACCCTTCTGGCTAGAGACCGGCTTTGTTTGTACTTTGCTGTATTATGTCTTGTGGGGCACTGGATCATGGCAAGTCTATTCTCGTTTCGTAATCTTAGTACTTCTCTGCATTCATCATCGAACCATTCTTTATTTCTTCTCCTCCCTTCCTCACCTATCACAAGCTTGGCCGACTCTTCAAGTGCAGTTTTTATACTTTTCCATTTAGCATTTATACCCTCAGTACCACTCTGATCTACTTCCCTGCTGACACTCAACTTGAGTGTAACATCATTAGCGAATTTCTTAGCCTCCTCTTCATTCTTGAACTTTTCCAGGTCCCATCGGGTCCTTTTACATATGCGACCTCTAGGTACTACGGCCAGTCGCTCGCGGAGATTCAACTTCACTAAGTAGTGGTCTGAGTCACAATTGGGCCCTCTGGCCGTCCGTACATCAGTGATAAAGGAGTTGTGTCGCTTAGAGACGAGCACATGGTCAATTTGGGTGAGTGCGCCATTAGGAGATTTCCAGGTCACTTTGTGAATATCTCGGTGTTGGAAACATGTGGTTTTAATGTACATGTTGCTGGAGGAGGCAAATTGGCAAAGGTACCCTCCATTTTCGTTCGTTTTCTCATGGTAGGAAAACCGTCCGGCCACTCCTTTAGTAAACTCCTCTTTGCCTATTTGCGCGTTAAAATCACCCAGTACGATTTTAATATCGTACTTGTGGGAGGCTTGATAGGCTCTTTCGAGCTGCTCGTAAAATTCATCTTTGACCGCTTCACCGGCATCCTCAGTCGGAGCGTATGCGGAGAAAACAGTCACATTCCGAAACCTGCCACGTAGTCTCAATTTGCACAATCTGTCTCCTATTGGTTCGAACTGTAGAATGCTTTTTCTTATGATTTTCGAGAGAATAAATCCTGTACCATTTCTACCAGTCCTTGATTCGGGCCCACTGTAAAGCACTGAGTAGTCTCTTTTATCAATCCGTCCATGCCCACTCCACCGTGTCTCCTGCAAAGCCACCACGTCATATTTAAACTTCAGTATTTCCTCAGCTATTTCTGCCATCTTTCCCGGCTGTAGCATAGTTCGTATGTTCCATGTTGCAAATGTCAGGTCCAAATTCCGTTTTCGTCTACCATTTGATCTGTCCGGCTTATTCTTGTTGGCTTTCTGAACGTGTAAGGGTTTTACAGGGTGGGGGTGTTAGCCCCACGCCCAACCCCCAACCTGGAGGACCAGGAGTTTTACTTCGGGCTGCTCCTGCCCTAGAGGGGTTGCCTTCCACGGCTCAAGAGACCCCTCTTCCCCGGCCAGTTTTGGTCCACCCCGGGTATTTTATTTCCCCGGTACCCACCATATCTGGTGAGCATTCCCCGATCCGCCACCTGGGGAGGCGCCCGATGGGATATAAAATAGAACATTCATAACTTTATGTACAAACCATTGCTGAAAAATTCACTTAAATTTCATTAAAATTGGCTACAAAATTGATGAAAACTGCAAATAAGCTAAAAATCCAGAACCTGTTTTTGAATAGCAAATTATTATTTAGAATGCGGTTTTTGTCATAGAATTGATAGTTAACAATTTTCTAGCGCTCAAAAAGCTCAAATTTCAAAATAATTCAACATCGTGCAATACGATGATTTACGAAAAACTCGCTCATAGATAATGCTGCATGACTGGCACTTGAAAAAAAACTGCGAAAATTCAATTTTAAAATTTCATGGCCCATTTCCACTGATTCATTTTTCACAAAATGTTATTAAATATTTTGTGACTATATACATGGATTACCATGACTAGCATCTTCAATAAGATGAAGTATGTATTTCGTCAATATATCAATTTCCTCTTGCTCTCTATTGGAGATTACTCAACCTCGTAATGTCTCCTTGCTATCGAAGTTGAATGTTGTTCCTGTCCGCGGGAATACGTAAGTATAAAAGCAATACATGGAATTTTCAGCTGGAATGGATATGGCGACAGACACCGTAAAACCAGAGCCTAAGAGGCACTAACGTGTCGTCAAGGAAGTGAGAGAGAATGGGGAAATCGTTAATTGCAAATGAACCACTACAAGTGTAGACAATGAGAGATGCAAATCGACTTATCGCATGCAGCGGAGGTTCTGCACGCAATTACGTAAACCCCGAAGAACATTCAAACACGTTTAAATGCCAACTTCAGCAACCGACGGGACGCTATGGATATTACGAGGGTAAATTAACGTGTTTAGCCTCATTGCAACGCAATCAACAGCGCTCTAAAACGTTGCACTGGCGTAGCGGGGCTTTGAAGGCTGTCTCTGTTTTAACGGGGGTCCATTTGAAAATGCAACGAGATGCAAGTGCATAATTTCCAACGTCAACTGAGGTTAACCTTTCACGAGGAATTCACCCTATGCTGTCACTATAGCGTAGGTTAGGTACGAGGTAGGGTTGACAGAGACAGGAATATGAAAACGTTATTCGAAACTTGATCGGAAAATAATTCGATTCTCGAAAAAACTCCCTTAAACCACATTCAGCTCAAGATTGTGTAGATCGAAGCCTCTCTGGGTACGGTAGAGTATATTTGTAGTGTACATTTTAGTACCATATCAATACTAGTTTACATTTTAGTGCTAAATCAATTGTAGTGTACATTTTAGTGCTATATCTATTCTAGTGTACATTTTAGTGCTATATCAGTTGTACTGTACAACTGAATAGAAGTAATACTTGTATTATGATGGTGATTTTCACTCAGCTCTTGGACAGCGAGATGACACAATTAGTTACAAATAATGGAGCTTATGGACTAGTAAGATGTCTGGACAGTAAAGATCGGAGTAAAAGTTTTCAAACTACACTGGAGACGTTTGTGGTTATTGTCGCTGCCCGTCTAACGTGTAAGTGCCCCAGATCCTTATCCGGAACGGATTCACAAGTCTGCCCTCTGGTTTTGTATTAACCGCGCAGTAACTCGAGAGAGAAAGCAACGAAAAGAAAAACAAGGCGTTTCGAGAAGGACGAAAAAACGTGATATTTTCTTTACCCGTCCCTCCAGAATCAGAGCATTGCTGAACAAAAGGGATATGGCGAGGTGGAGATGGGTGGCGGCTGAAGAAAGCTGTCTGACACAAGTCTGATAAGAATTCAGAGCGGCGGTGTAGTTATAGACGCTCATTCCGATGTTCAAGGGAGGAAGAAACGAAAACAAGACGACGAGACCCCCTAGGGCTGTTGTTTTGGCGGAGAGCTACACCCCACGTAGTGCGCTGCTATCACCGGAGAGATGAATACTCCGCGTGAATGCCGGAATGAAAGGAGCAGTTTTTTTTCTTAGCTAGGAAGAAGCGAAGGAGTTTGAAGTACTATAATCGAGAATAAGTCGTTAGGAGACATCTCTGCTATTGTTAGTTCTCACGGTTTATTGTTTTCAATAACGAACCTTCTTTTATCAGGCAAATTAATAAATAACCAAACATAATAAATGAACAAACCTTCCTTTCCTCAACAACGAAAAAAACTACTGCTAAGTTGGGTGTGGCTCATAGCTTCCTCGTTTACCTATCATCTTTCCCCAACTAGGTATCATCCAAATTTAAGCGAACTCGAACAACTAGAGAGTGAAAAGATGGATCATGATGGAATTAACGTTTGCGCATGGGCAGAATGAAGTATTGATTTGGCAACAAAGAAACTGGTAGGGGACCATCTACAACCTAACCCGCGTATTCTATGACAATTTCATCGAAATCGGATGAAAACAGTGGAAATTAAGCTCGTTACAAGGATTTCACATAAGCAGTAGCTATTAATGACATAGCAGTAGCTTTCACATAGTTTCATTAGCGTTTCACATAGCAGTAGCTATTAATGATACAATCATGTTAAAATTGATAGGTATGGGATGATCAAATTGTCATTCCCCAGCTATCATCCAAGTTCGAGCGAGATCAGACGACAAGGGCGTGAAAGGATGGAGCACAAGAGCATTTACGTTTGCGCATGCGCAGAGTGGAGTATTGATTCCACAACAATTAAACTGATAGGGGACCGTTTACTACCTATTCGCACAATTCCTGAAAATTTCATCCAAATCGGATGAAAATTGTGGAAAATAAACTTGTTACAAGGATTTGCGGACACGACAGACACACACATACACACAGACAGACAGACACGGAACCAAAGTTGTTCAGAATGGGCCAAAACGTAAAATGCAAGTGGAAACTTTGATTTTGGAGACCAAAAATTTTTTTCTCCCGAAAGTGAAAACAATGCTTCCGCTATCTTTAGGTTGACTCGGAAGCAAAACTAAATTAAATAGTTACATGAAAATGCTCAGGTTCAAGAAATTCAAGGAGGAGAGAGAGGGATAAAGTTCAGGTAACCACCAGTTTATGTGCGCGGGTGGTGACACCATGTAGACTAGTTCTGCCATCAAGCCCAACTCGATTAACCCTAAGACACTGTTCACGCACCACTCCCCGCTCCATGACACGGTTGCCAATTTGTCTCTGATTTGCTCGGGCACCGCACTTGTCTGGATGCCACCACCGGGGGGCAGACCCATCGGGGTTGATAGCAACCGTACCCGGTCTCTTTTTCGTCAGTTGGCTTATGAAATACATTCTCACACATTACGCTTTCCCTGTTACATTCTTTGTTAGATTTTTTAAAAGGTAAAAATTGATATGTCAATTCAAGCTCCTTTATCCCCTTTTGGAGAGAAAAAGAGCCTCTTCTGTTCCTGAGATAAAAACCAATTAAGGACCTCAGAGAAATGATTGCGCATTTGAGGTGCGTAACTCGTATAGAAAGATAACTTGGGTTCTGGGATAATCAAGAGTGCAACGCAAAACGAGGATTGACGTTTTAGGCCATTCTCTCTTTTTTTTTTTTTTTTTTTGAAAACTTCATCCTTCACCACCAAATGTATTTACCTACGAATCCCTATATTACATTACTCCGCTTCCTCTACAAATTATTCATTATAATTGTGCTGCTGGGTGAGGGCAGTTTTTGATCTGTATGAAAGATTATTTTCTTAATACAATGTTCCCCTAACTCTGCAAATTCCTGGACGATGTTTCCTGGTTCTGTTACCCCCGAATGGAAGAAATAATGTTAACCCCTCTAGACTCAAACAAGTTTAAAAGCGGGTACGAATGAGAAAATTGGTATTGGCTGGTTAATTACGCAAAAAGGCGTGTGAAAATGAATTTATCCGATCGAAATGAATTTATTCGGTCAAGTGTTAGTGCCACGTGGTTGCTCCCTTTTCTGTATTTTGGTTGGCCAGCATCTTGGATTCTGCCACGCGATTGCTCACCGAGTTTTGGCTGCACGATCTCTACACGTAGTAAAATTTGCAAATTTGGAAGCCGAAAGACCTTCTGAAGGTTTGAATTTTCATCACCGCCAGTTGTAATATATTTACTATATTCTTTGGAGGGCAACCTGGAAATAGAGGCCATTGCCGAGGAACTTCGTTCCTACAGATATAGCATTTCCCAATTGAGTTAAACTTTTTCCATTTAGGTTTAGTCCTTTTCCATTTAGGTTTAGTCCTTTTTCATTTTGGTTTAAACCTTTTCCATTTAGGTTTAGACCTTTTCCATTTAGATTTAAACCTTTTCCATTTATATTAAACCATTTCCACTTAGATTTAAACCTTTTCCATTTGGATTTAAACCTTTTCCATTTGGATTTAAACTCAGGAAATTATCGTGGAGTTAGAGGTAAAAGTACCCAAGTCACAAATTCAACACGTGGGAAAATCAAATGCAGAATATTATGATTATTTAACTGTTGTTATTATTGGTGATCTTATGTCGTATTCGATCGTCTATTCGTTGCCCGAATGGGAGCCCGAGTCGTCACCACGAGTGGATAATTGGAAGTACGCATGCGCGTCCGAGTCAGGCGACGACTCGCCAATTCGGAACCCGACTGGAGTCAGGTGACTCGTATCGCCTTTCGGGTCGTCAAGGGCAACGAGGTTTCCGATTCGTTTCCCGACTCAGCTGAATTACCTTCGTTGAGGATAACCTCATTTCACATCAAAACAGTACAGCAGCTTTGCGAGTTTGTTGTTTGTTAGTACTTATTCAAGATTTTGAAAGTGATTAGTAGTGTTGTGCTGTAAAAGTTGATTTCTGAAGTGAATTTTGAGGTAAGTTGTTGCCAGATAAAAGTGAAAAATCCACGTAGAAGTGAAATATCAGCGAAGTGTCGGAAAATACACAAGGATCGTCCGAGGTAAGTGTGACTTCATCAATCTTTGTTACATGTGTCCGTATTTATACGTCCATATCCGTATTTTCAATGTGTTGAGGGTGTCCGTAATGTAGTTAGAGTCCGTATTTTTCAAATTTCAAGTTAAAAATGTTAAGTGAGTTTGCAATGAGAAATTGGGGCTAAGAAATGTGAAGAAAAAGTGAATAATAAAGTGAAAATAAGTTGAGTGTGAACACACCGTTTTGAATGCTTCATTTTCTTTCCGGATTTACTTACTTAAGGTATGGAAGCAATGTGTCCACTTTGAAAAGTAAATATATTCTGTTTTTGCTCTACAATCAAATTTTCCGCTTGCATTTTACATTCTAACGTTCTTGAACATAATAAATTTTGGTTCTCTGTCGGCCTGTTTACTTGTCTGTGTGTCCGCTGATCACTACCAAACACACGCGCGTAGGTCACTCCCACAATTTTTTCCGACTTCGATGAAATATTCAGAGATTATGCGGGTTAAGTCCTGCAGGTTTCCCTATGAAAATCAGCGATCGCAGGTTGGATAATCCTGAACACATTGAAAGCTAATGGTCCAATTTGAATTGAATGTTCTATTTTATAGTTGATAAACTTTATTTGAGCAATATTCTACAAAAAATCCAATTTTGACGATTTTTAGCCATTTTTAGTGATTTATTTAGGACAATTTTTGAAATTAGACCAATTTAATGTGCTCAAAAAGTGCTGGCCAACGAACTGATCCTTTCTATTGGAAAGCTTGATTTTTTGCCGCAAGAACGGAATATTTATCTCAATCCTAAGAAGGGTTATCGACAGGAATGACACATAAATACACACACACACACACACGGAAAATTTTAAAATAGAAATTTTAAAATAGAAAATTTCTTCATCGAAGTCCTTTTTGAGGCATTCTGAAAGGTATATATATATATAATATACATATATATATATATATATATATATATATATATATATATGAAAAAGCGTTAAACTCAAGGATTCCTTTCAGGATCCCTCAAAAAGGATTTTATATATATATGAAAAAGCGTTACTCAAGGATTCCTTTCAGAATGCCTCAAAAAGGATTTCGATGAAGAAATTATTCAAAAATTTTTATTTTAAAATTTTCCGAGCCATTGCAATAGCTTCATTTTCCAAAAAAAATTCGCTAAAATCGAAATTCCGTTCTCGCTCCAAAAAATCAAGTTTTCCATACCAAAGGACGAGTTCGTTGGCCCGCACTTTTCGCACCCATCAAATTGGTCAAATTTCAAGAAATGTGCTGACAAAATCACTAAAAATGGCTGAAAACGATATAAAATTGTTAAATTCATAATTTTTAGCAGAATATTCCTCAAATAATGTTTATCAAATATAGAATAGAACATTAAAAAATGTATGTACCTAGCATGCTGAATAATGTA
Source organism: Adelphocoris suturalis (assembly GCA_030762985.1). Lineage (NCBI taxonomy): Eukaryota > Metazoa > Arthropoda > Insecta > Hemiptera > Miridae > Adelphocoris > Adelphocoris suturalis. The sequence goes on from CM061044.1 coordinate 57,597,654, forward strand.
CTTAAATTTCATTAAAATTGACTATAAAATTGATAAAAACTTTTGAAAAAGCGTAAAATCTCAAAGCTCTTTTTGAGTAGCTGATTACTATTTAGAATACGTTTTTTACCCGAAAAATAATGGTTAACATTTTCTTTGCACTCAAACTGCTAAAATTTTCAATCAATTTAACAAATATATAAATACTCCGGATGTAGACAACCAAACTATGAGCACTGATATTCACATCTCAACTTATTTACCCTAAAGTAGTTGGTTCACCCGTACGATGCACACGTTGGGCTGAATAAGTAGGATGAATGGGGTCTCTCGCCCCACCATACTATGTTGGGCACCCCTATGGATGTGTTTCGAAAATTTGAAGTAGTCTGTGATTTAAGTTGATATAAAGACTCGTTTTAAAATGTCCCACAACCGATTTCTGTGGTAAACATTTTCTAAAATTCCGTTTCCTAAAATGTTGAGACCATTTCGGAAGCTACATTTTTCATTTATTTTTTTTATTAAGTTTTTCAACATATTTTTCTAAATCAGGTCCTTAATTTATTCAGTGATGTCCGAAATACCCCATTTCACCTCCCCCCCCCCCCCCCCCCAACACCCCACTGATCATATTTTAAAAACTGAAGTAGTCTGTGATTTAAATTAGATCATTCCTAACATATAAAGATACCCACTTTACCGGTCAAATTAAGACAAATTCAAGTACCTTTTGGTTCAGCTTAGGGTATTCCTAACATATTCCCCAACTCAGATTCACGTTTCTACAATGACTACCGAAATACCCGTGTTCTCCCCCCTCCCAAAACGGCCTCACTTCCCGACTTTGTTAAAGTTGCATATAGACTATAATGTATCTTAAATTGGTGAATATAATTTCCCCCACTCTCACCGAATGTCCAATGACCGGATGTCCTTTGACCGTGAAAAGCGGGCAAACAGGCAGACAGAGAAAAATTTATAAAATGATACCAATCGTCTACAATAGCATGACACAAAAAAAAAAAAAAATGAAAATTTTCATGATTTACACATAATTCACAAGACAGACATAATTTACGATTTTATTAACAGAGATACGATGTTCCACTGAATTGAGCAAATAACGCTACTTCTTGGAACTAGTTTCAAATGCCGTTTCATAGGTTCGCACTCGATTTGTACGTCAGGCTCAAATCAACAGATCCTACTAGTAATCTATTTTGTTCTGTTCAATTGTTTAGACTGGGAGAGCCGCTTCCACTCCAGCCCCTCGCTGTCTCCCAAGCATTGCTACCCTGCATCCAAGAAGGATGAGGCTGAACATAGGGGTTAGCTACCACGTCCGAGAGATGAAGGCAAAAGAGCATGAACTGGAGCTCAAACGTTTAGAGGTGGCCCTGCTCCAAGCCCAGAACGATAGTAGAAGGATCACCCTCGAAGAAGACAGGAACTGGAAGGAGAATTTGAAGTTTGACAACTTTATGAGGGAACAGACGGAGAGAAACCGAAGGGAAGAAATGAAGTTTTTTGATAACTTCATGAGGGAGCTGGGGGAAAGGGGATGAAGAGTATTGAGTTGCTTTAGGCGCTAATCAGTAGAGTCATACATTCTTAGGGTGCGTTTATATTAAAGCTGCAGTGAGAGCTGTGACTACAGCGAACATCATTCAAGTATTTATACGAGTAATTTAATGGGCAATTATGTATAAGACACAAGGCAACAAGGCATGTGTTTTGTGTATTGTGTATTATCGTTGAAGCTAAACTTTTATTCACCTTGTGTCTGCACTTGAGAAGAAATTGAAAAGTTGAGAAATTAATTGATTTTTGGAAGTGGTGGACGGATATGAAGAGTTTAACTATGATAATTTACCGATAAATGACGTACCACGAGGAATGGACATTGATTGGTGGGAGCCTCCTGTTTAGGCCTAACATAACCTCGTCGTTCTCGTACAAGCTCCTAATATAAAGGCACCCTAAAAATGTTTCCTACCCCGTTAGATCTCTGTATTAACGTGAAGGAGAAGTGTATCAACATACTATGCTTTATGAGAATATTTAGAATATAGTATATTTCTTGTACCCCTGCTGTTTTGTTATCCCTGACTATCTTTACTGGCTTACGTTTGATGAATGTTCATGTATAGTGTGTTTTATGAAGAAAGCACATGATGATCATTATACTGCATTAACAACTTTTTTAATTGACGTGACAATAAATTATTGAGAACCTATATAATTATTTAATGCTTTCTTGACGTCTTAAAAAGAGGTACGTACGTAACATGGTACCTAATGTTTTTGTTCAGTAGTACATTCTTAAATTAATTAATGGGATGTTTGTGTGTTGATGCTATTTAGTTATAGAAAGCGAAGCCTTTCCTAAATCATATAAATGCAACAGGAAACAAGTTCCAGATTTTTCAATGTTTGGGGATATTGAATTAAAACCGTTCACTTTCAAACTTTACATTTTTTTCCCCCCTGAATTCATGAAAAATACGATGGAAATAAAATAGATGCGTACTTAGACATATTTTCAAAGGACGAATAGGTAAAAAGTTCCAGTCGTCCAGCATAACCTCATGAGCAAATTTTTGTACAATTATGACAATAAATATTTATATATTTTGAATAGTTATATATTTGATATGACACCACACATTTGTGCATGAAACTGTCATACGATCCAAGTTATGGCGTACGAACTTGTTTCTACATATTATTCTGTTGTCATGATGAATCAAGAGGTTTTTGTAATTTTTGCCATTTTCAGCGATTTTTAAGCACCTTCTTTGATATTTGAGCACATTTTTGCGCACGTAAAGTATAATGATTACATTTATGGTCTTCAATTTGTTTATAAATTAAATTCTGCTTTCATGAAAAAATTTAAAAATTTTCTTAGTTTTTATTATTTTGAGCGTTTTTTGAGCAGATGGTTTTATTGTTGAGCAATTGTACAAAATTCGCTAACAGAAGAAACTACTTAACAACAACTATACACTACTTATTGAGCACAGCCCAAATGTATTAAGCACCTCTACATTTTTCTCTGAAACAATCCTCATTTAACGATTTATTGAAAACACGTAGTAAGTACCAACTCTACGAGATATACTTCTCCAATGAAATCGGATATACGTTGAAGTAAGAATGGCACTGGTTCCTGTACAGAATGGTCCTACAGTTACTCAATAAAACTCCAACTTTGTACATAGTTTCAATGTCTTGGAGCACAAGCTTTTGGTTTTTTGTGAAAATCTCGAAAAGCAAAGTGAGAAATATTCGTTCTGGTCGACTGTCGGTCTGCACATTTGACGTGCAGTGCCGACAATGAAGCCCCAGCAGTTATTCAGCGGCGCACCTTTGTCACCAATCACCTGCAAGGAAAACATGTTATAAATTTCTGGCCTTATAAAAACTTAATTTTTCATGTTAAACATCCATTTTTAGCACTCCACATTACAAATGAATGGTTATTTACGTACCCGCTAATGAAAACAATTAGCAATCTTGATTGACAATAAAAATAAACGTTTTCACAGATTTACCTAGATGATTTTGGTGAAGTTTTGTGTTTACGATTCAAGAAATGTAGACAACAAAGCGCTTACAACAAAAATGTAGACTCTCAATTATGTTGGTAATTTTTCGCGAAAAATGTATTTACTTACGTTTGCGTAGTACTCTAGCCTTTCGTAGGTCAGCCATGACAAATGAGAAAAATCGTCCAGCAGATGGCCCTTGTGGACTCTAATATGATTTATCATGTTGTTCGCCACCGCCGATATCGTCTGATCCGAGTATCCAAACAGCTTTTCAAGGTTTGTCAGTCGGATGGGATACGAGAGCCACCTGAGATCAGATTTTGGCTTCGATTATTATTTATTACATTACCATCATATTTATGATGTATATACATTATTTATTAAATTAATACCTACCTCAACATCATGCAGAGAGCGGTGAGAGCAGGTATGCAGTAACAGCTTCCTGGACCTCCCCTTCTGACGATCCTTGGTATGCCAAAATGTACTATTAGTTTCACTAAATCTTCCCGACTGAAGCGAAAATTTAACATAACGTCCTGGTCCTCGGCGCTGCTCGATGTTCGCGCGATAGGAGAAATCCCTCGTACGCCAACTTCAATCCCCGTGCACTAATTACACCATTAACGTAAAGCTCCTCATACGCCCTAACTTCGTCCATAACGGACGGATCAGAAGGAAAATAAAAAACAGATATGAAATGAAAATGGCTAAGGTGTACGAAATTGGAACGAAAATGAATAAAACTCAAGGAAAAAACATGACGAAATGATGGATAAAATTGGCATACAAATACAGCCGAACGTGAGCGGAAATCAATTCTCACTTTAGCGTGACTTATTGAGTCGTAGCGCGAGTCGTCAACGACTCACCAATTGGCAACCAACGACTCGGGAGGTTAGCATTCGTTTGCTCGCCCTATCGCCATTCTGAGTCGTTGCCCGACTCGTCGCTATGTACGACATAAGAACTCTCTAATATCATCAAACTATGTATCCAACCTAAGAAAATAATCATATTTACCAAACTAACTTTTGAAATTTTAATTTGATTTTTGCACAATATGAATTTACCTCTTCGGTACTTTTACCTCTAACCCGACGTTATTATGCCACAACTTGAAAATTAAATCATGCAAGTGTTTTTTTATGCACAGAAATGTAATATAATATAATAATGAACAAATGTTTTCTGAACACAAGAATTTCTCATGAACGGAAGTTATAAATTAAGTTAAAACTATCCGTTTCCTTTTTTTTTTTACTTCTAGCCTAATGAAATTTTAGTAGATAGGCACTTACTTACTATGATGGGGATAACTACTGACGTTTTGATGGAGTTTAAATCCAAATGGAAAAGGTTTATATCTAAATGGAAAAGGTTTAAATCTAAATGGAAAAGGTTTAAATCTAAATAAAAAAGGTCTAAATCCAAATGGAAAAGGTTTAAATCTAAATGGAAAAGGTCTAAACCTAAGTGGAAAAGGTTTAAACCTAAATGGAAAAGAACTAAACCTAAATGGAAAAAGTTTAACTCAATTCGGAAATGCTATATATGTTCACCAACTTCATCTGAACTCGTCACACCATCACATCTTTATTGAACATTCATTGGGTCAAACCTAGTAAAAATTTATTGAATCCAAAATTCAAATTCATCACTTTTAAATCCCTATTAATCAAGTACATACTCATATACTAAATTTCTCGGGGGCATACCGTGACTTTTCTTTATTATACAGTCAAAAATGATTGTTTTACTTATTTCATTTTACTTAAATCTGTGCAAGGTATTTTTATTTTTTTTATTTTTTAATCAGCTTTACAAACAACCAAGGTAGGTAATTAGAATTCTAGGATTCTCCATTTCCTTGACACTCATCTTTAGCCCTGGATAATTTAGATTTTGATTGATAAAAGGAGTTTTTCGAATATTCTGCTTTCCTCTAAGAATTTTTAAAATGTATCCTCATGGTTTTGACTTTCACGGCCTCATTTGTTGATTAGTTGGAAGAATATTAATTTATCTCAATTGCATGTCGTTACAATTTTAGTACTCTGTATGCAATAATAAAACGCGGATTTCGTTTCTTTACGTGGAGAGCAGCATGACGTTTAATTAAACCAGATTGGATACCGACCAGCGTTTCTTTGATAGAAGTACAGTTAGTTAATTAAGAACCGTGCGGGAACGATCAATTTTATGATCAAACTCGTCCCTACTTTACACGTCGTCAATGTATCGAGTTGATGACAAACGCTAAAATAGACCGGTCGTCTGTATTGTAATCAACTCTGCGAGCATCCATTCCCAAGTTCACTTCAAATTGGACAACCTTATCAAGGACCAATTATTAGGGCGTAGAGCGGTGACGGTGAGGCACCTGACACACCTAGGAGCCTCTCACAGTCAATTAACCTGTTTCCGATTTGCAGGAAGTGAACTTGTAGGATGTGCAGTCTCTCTTGGTTTCTGCTCTATACTTGTTACTGTGAATCGGAATGATGATGGTAAGGTAAGGAAAATAATGATTTATTCATGCCTCCCCAGTCAACCCGTTAATTTTGAGAGCATACCTTGATACGCGAGTTTCTCCATTTTCCCGTCAAGAATTATGATTCCCAACGGTGAATTATTATTTATTAAAGGAGAGCTTTCATTCGTCCCAACACTCTGAAAGATAGGAGGAACGTGTGACAACAAATGGTATGGACGAAATTCAAAAAACATCTGCCAAGTTAGGGGGCACATAGCTTTCTCGTATGCGTAACTTGAATTTATGGATCTTCGAAATGTTTTAAATAACCTTGAAAAATTTCGTTGCGAATTTCTATTGTTGTAGAAATTTATGTAGAACCTAATATGTAAAAATCTTTCTATTAGAATGATCGAAATCGATCTTTCGATTTCGATGGGAAAATGATGCTTGATAGATAATACGATTGTAGTGAAACGCATAGGTATAGGATTGTGGTGGCTGCTTGTGATGATTGAACTGATAATGTAAATTGACTCCAATAAGAAACGTTGAGACTAGATATGTCATCTGAACTGATAAGCCCTATGTTGGATGTTAACCCTATACGGCCGGATTTATTTTTGTACTTGACTCCTCCGAATTTGTTCGGCATTAAACCTCGCTCTTAATTGCTGAAATTCATCAGCCCATAGAACTAATAGAAGGGCCACGAAGGCTGGCAGCTCTTATTCGCCAGACCACGAGAGGCCATAGCTGTAACCCAAGCACCGGACCACAGCGGCCCTTAGTTTCCGAACGATAAAAAGGTGCTCAAATAAAATTATAAACTTGAGAATGGAAAACGTCGGATATATAAGACTTCGCGGAACAGTAATTTTGAAAGCAAAACTGAATAGAAAGGTTTGTAAAGAGAAAGCCAGTTGATACATTAAGATAGTGACTCGAGAATGACCAGAATGAATCCGGTTTTTAGTTCGTCCTTCTGAATCTATCTCTTATAGGCAAGGCTTCGTTAATAAGAAGGACGCCTATTGGAATTGATCTAGTGGGGTAGGGGACACCCCTAACATGATTAAAAAAATAAATAAATAAATAAAAATAACCGTATGCAAATCTGTTTCAGACCATTCTGAGACCGAATCCGTAAAAAAAAACCATATGTGTATGTTTGTGTGTGTGTGATACAATGATTTTGTCGACGCTGCCCAGACCAAATTTCTCAACCGATTATCGATATTCTTTCTTTTTTCGATCCCAATTTTAGTCCAGTTGGGCAAAAAACATCGGAAATTCTGAATTTCAAAATTGAAGAGGGGGAATGGAGGGGGGAAAGTCGAAAAAACATATTTTTTGACAAACTTTTTCGACGCTACCTAGGTTACAATTCTCAACCGATTTTGGTGATTCTCAGTATGTTCAATTCCAATTTCAGTCTAGTTGTGCAGCAAACCTAGGAAATTTCGGATTCGCTGTCTAGATGGGGATGGAGGGGATAAGTACCGATTTTGTCAAGCACTGCCCAAGATACAAATCTTTACCGATATTTATGACTATTATATTTTCCCATTATGAATTCGATATAGTTTTTGAAAGTTTATCACGATTTTCAAATTTCATCAAGAGAGGGGGTGAATGGCGGGGGTATTATTAATAAACCATGATGTTTTCACTATTCTCGTCTAATTTTCGTGATTATCTTTCTGTTGGTTGTTTGTTGAATTTGGTCTAGTTACGGAAAATGTAACAGGGGTTTTCAATTTCGTTATGGAAGGGGGTGAATGGAGGGGTAATATTGATAAATCATGGTGTTTTCACTATTCTCATACGATTTGTATGATTCTTTTTTTGTTCAAATTTGAATTCGATCTTGTTTTGGAATATGCAACAGCAGTTTTCAATTTCGTGATGGAAAGGGGTGAATGGAGGGGCAATAACGATGAATTGTGATATTTTTATTATACCCATCAGACTTTTCGTGGCTATACCTATTTATTGTTTGATTGTTCCCAATTTTAGCCCAGTTACGCAACTTTGGAAATTTCAAATTTACAGTCGAAGAAGGAGTGAAATGATGTGGAGGGGGGGGGGGGGGGGGATCAATGGGATCCGGAAGTAAGAAATCATCTAAAATGTAACTCAATAACTTCTTTCATATTCATACTTGCTTCCAAACAAGTAGACAAGTACATGTATCTACTGTTAGCCATGCACTTTATAACTCTATGGTTAATATGAAAGGTTCTGACTCCTTGATGCCAGTCAGTTCATCAAATAATCACCTTTACCAGAGGTTATTGAATATTTGAAGGTGTTTCTGTTGGTTCTTGAACGCCGAACTGTTAAGTTCCACAGCCCTTCCATTATGCTCGTCACTAACGTTAAGGACTAAGCCTTCTCCACCCTTTCAACAATTCGTAATCACTACGCATTATAAAAATTAGAAACTAGAACTGAATTAGAAACAACACCATACGATTAATAAAGCCATACAGAAATCTACAATATTAATAATAATACCAGTTGGTCCAAAGACCAGAAGCCTCACGCAGTAGTTGATTTCCACTATTTTCAAACGGAGGTTAGTGAAATAACGTTGTCTATTTCCACGAAATATAAAGAGTTACAATGTTAAATAGATTTCGACGGCTAGGCCATCATCAGTAACTAACACTAACTGGGCAGGAGGTACAACCCATGCAAGCAAATTGATGGGGGATTATAGCTAATGAATTGAAAGGAGGGGAAGAATTACTGTTTTCAACAGTTTGAATAACGGACAATTCCAAGCTTTATAGAAATGGACCTATCAGTAGTGAAATATATTGAAGTACATCCTTATTTAAAGATTTACCTGGTCTGTCACGTTTGGTAATTTCGAAGTTTTCAAGTACATTCATCATACCTCCCTCTGGACGAAAATGAAGAAATTCTACAGACTGCCTATCTGACAAATCAAAATCGTAACTATGACTGGTTTCCTTAAGATGTCTCACAAATGTAGACTTACCCTTATATTCCCTGAAATCCTCCTGGTGCTCGTCAATTCTTTCCCTGAATTTCCTACCAGTTTGACAGCAATATGCGTAGCCACAAGAAGCTTTTCCTTTCTCTTGACCAATGGGATTCAATCTCCCTTCAGCTGTGCCCTTTCTAATGTGTCTTTAGTTATTGTTTGTTTCTGATGATGGCCCAACAGTGAAAATCGATTTAACATTGTAAATCGTTATTTTTCGTAGAAATAGACAACGTTTTTTAATTAACTTCCATTTCGCAATACCATCTTGGAAAATCACCGGAAAAATGAAATTTTAGAATACTGTTCGCTGTGTGAAAACAAAAGTGAGGAAATGTTTTTTTCTAGCCTTTTTTTAAATGTTCTTCCGAGTTGGTATTGCGAATATCAATAAAATAAATGTTTCTGTGAGCCCCACCCTCTCACCCTCAGGTGTGACACCCCACATATCTAATACAGGTCGGGTTTCTGTCTGGACGACGTCAGCACACTCTAGTGAATGTTTGGAGAAGGTAGATCAGCTGTTACGTGTTTTAGCGTGGGAATGTACCCTAAAATCATATACCTATCACGAATAGCAATTGAATACCTTCAAACTAGATGTTTCACAGTTGGTGCTCTTTTAGCACATAGGAGCGCCCGTAAAAAAAAAAAAAAAAAAAAAAAAAAAAAAAAAAAAAATCGAGTGATGGGTCATTTTTTTATGAATTTTTTTCTGTAGATTTGAATCTACCACAAAAATTGCGGTTGATTTCACAGTTTAGGGACGATCGAATGAAGTGACGCTGACAATCCGGAACTAGGTCCCATATGCAGTTTTTATAGGAGAAAAGCTACGATCGAGCGGAAGGGTTTTTTGACATGGATATGTCTTTGCTCTGGGGGGTCAACCAAACATTTCCGTCACGCAAAAGTTGATGTCACAATTTCTAATGATGTTCACGTACAACCCAGCCGTTGCTAGGAGAATGGAACTTCCGCAGTTTTCATCGCACAGAAATCGTTCGCCACTCGTTGGAAAGCGCTTGATTTATGTGATAAATGTTCACATCTCAAGCTACCAGTTTCCCTCTCCTTACTTACCTGGCTACATTCCTAAATTGTTGATTGTACTATAAACAATAAATTTTCTCCGTTTTATTTCATTTACTCCACTCCATAGGAAACATTTTCATCCCCTTGACAACAGTCGACTGCTAACAACAAATCATTATAGTGGCTATCATGAACATAAAAACGATAGCGTCTGTATTGGAGAAATAACTTTAATAGTATGTATAGTATGCTTTTTATGCCTCCAAGAATAATAAAATAAATTCTTTATCCTATATTTCGTCGCCTACAGTCCAAAGTTAAAGGATTTGTTTACAACTCTCGAGGACAACCGTTATGAAATCCCCAATCAAAGACATATCCATGTAAACATGGTATCTGCTTGTAAAGCAGATAGTGGAACTCGTTTACGATTTCTTCTGATTTTTGGATTCTACGTTTCTTTACTAACATATATGTATAGGGGCGTGGGAAAAATTTGCCTTGGTCAATTTCAAAAGCTTTTATTAAAAATAATGAACCCCCCTCCCACAAAAAACATATATATTATTTTTAAAATCTTAACTTACTTGCTCTGCTTTTGGTTTATTATTTCCAATAATAAGCCTATGTGATCGTATAGCAAAAAATTTTTATAACCCCCCCTCAAACTTTGTCACTTTACGTTTCAAGGTGCGTAGAATCCAAATTTGAAATGTCCGTCCGCCGTCCCCCGTCCGCCGTCCGCCGTCCGCCGTTCGCCGTCCGCCGTTCGCCGTCCGGGCCATAAAAGGCCTAAGAATTTACTTTAAAAACCCGTTCTTTCGCACATAGACTCCATTTGGGGTCTAGTTGGTCCTAACGTTTAACCATCCCGATCGCTTTACTCGCATAGATGTTATGGGCCAAAAACGGGCGAAAAAGTGTCAGTGTTAGACTGACGAACGCGCGCACGCCTTGTGGGTGGGCGGGAGAGAGTGAGAGGGAGGGCGAGGCGGTGGGAGTGAGAGGGAAGGGAGGGCGAGGGAGTGAGGGGGAGGCGGAGGGAAGAGATGGAAGGGAGTGGAGGGGAGAGGGAAGGGATAAAGCGTAAAATTATGGGGTCCTGGAGCTGTAATGCAGTGAACGAGTGAACCAATTATTGGAAGCGCGAAGCCCCGAGTTTCGATAGTAAATATACTATAAGTGAGGCTAAATAATTACGGTCAGTTTTCTACGTAGAAGGTCTGTATGATACATAAATAATAAACCTTTGTGTAATAATTTGCAGCGTTTTTTTTTTTCTTTTTTTTTTCTAAGATGATGATTTCAACGAAGTAATATTTATTATTCTTTCAATAGCCACTGAATTGTTTAGGAGGAAGTACTTATCAGGTCGAGTGACTGGGAAGACTTTTGTTGTACCGCTAATAGATAGGTAGATACCTGTAATGGCTTCCAGTTTTCTATCAGCTCCTTCGGAACCGCATTAGGTTTTCCCGGAGCTCCCAATTTACTCAGCTTTTACCATCGATCGACGGTAGGTAGGATGGATGCTTTCTAGAAGAGAAAATTAACTTACATAGTAAAACCCTCGGAAGTAGTATGATGGACCGAAGGTTGGTAGTATAAGGGCTCTAGGTGGTAGTCATTCTACTTTCCATCATCCTCGTTACAGATTTAGTCGTGTTATGGAGATTCAGACTTCTAAAAATGATTTACTCATTTGCCCTACCTTTCACCTAGTAACTCTGTATTGGAAACCTCACACCAAATTTTGATTCTTACAGGGTGTTCGGCATACGACTAAATTTCAGGGATCGATTCTACAACTAATTTTGGGTGTAGCTCCATATATGTCCCCACATTCATACCGAAGTAAATCTACCATTAACCTTTCAGAAAATGAATTCGATGACTTTTTCGGAAACCTCGGAATCTCGTCTTTCCCATGTTTTCATGATATATTAACACTCTCCTTTGCGTACATGAGAAATATGGAATTGAAAAAAGTGGGGACACATACGAAACTATTTGCCTAGTCGAAAAGTTACGTATGTGTCCCCGCGCTATATTCATATCCATCTAGCGTGTATTACATTAGAAGGATGTAATAGAAAGATATGATATTATAGAGATATATGGATGATATAGTGGTCCGGATGCTCGCGAGATCGTCTCAAAAATACGTAACATCAAGTAGTCAATCCCTTAGTAGAACTTCAGATTAGTTGGGCATATAGGCCAGAATGATGTGTATAGTTATGTGGTTTGGATGCTCGCAAGCTCGTATCTCAAAAATTCATAACATCAAGTAGTCAACCCGTTAGTAAATATTCTGGTCAGTTGGACGTATAAGTCAGTACCTATGATTTTCGTTATGAGTTTGTAGTGATTTTTGAAACGTCCTATTCCTATTCATATTTACAAGTTCTTTAATCATATATTAATATTAATTTCACATGTTAAATTGTTTACTGCTTACCCTGAATTAAATTATGTATTTACTAAATTTCCGCTTTCCACTAATCTGACGAGTAAAGGATGCATATATATATATATATATATATAATAGGGTGCATATATTACTCTTAATACGAAAATAAAAACAACATAGAACTCACGTCTGAACGTTTCGATCCGATCTTCTTCGGTAGACCACCCTGTGAAGAAATGTATATATATATATATATATATATATATATATATATATATATATATATATCAGCCTAAATCTAGGTAAATGAGTGGTTTAATCACCCAACTACTAGAGATTTTCCAAATAGTTGGATTAAAGAATCCGCGTGGATCACTCATGCCCATTATCACGGATTAATGCAATCTGACGCGGTCAGTGGGGCACTTACCAGACATTAAAGGGTTAATTGCGCAGAAAGACGTCACACGTGATAAACCGAGCGTGTGTGGACCACTTTATAGCGCATTATCCCGGAATAATATCCACACTCGTCCCATAACGAAGAGATATAACGAGGTGATGTCTGATTCGGGTGCTTCGTTCGAAGGCTTATCTTTCGATGCGTGGACAATCCTGCCCTGCCTTCCGATCCATCCGACTGTTCCCTTCGAACCGGTGACCAAACCGCGCGATGGGACGGGAGACTGATAGCGAGCTTTTCGAATAAATCAGCGGCCTAAAAGCAACACCGCAATACGTCCCTATCGATTCTCCGAAATCGAACTCACTAAACATAATTGCATATTATATCACATTACAATGTAGGGTCCTATCCAACCAATCTATCATCATATTACACGGCATTATGTGCTTGAAATAGATAGGTACCTAATATGTATTGATGAATAATGCAACATCGACCATACATTTGGATACGCTCATTGATTATTTACTATAGGTTGAAAGCGGTTAACAACTACCTCAAGACGTATGGCATATTCATAGATGCACATTCAACTATTTAGTATGTTACAAACACGGTGAAAACCTTGTTATACGTTACAGTTGTATTTGTCATACGCGTCATTGTTAATTCACGTTATTATTCTCATTAAACATGAAATTTATTTTTATTATACATTTTTTAATTTTCCAACATTCTTTCCGTAATATTATATAACTATATATTATTAATCTATGTCAGATTAAATATTTTCTCGTTTAACCTCTGGATATCTCCCAAATAAAAGGATAAAATACTAAATTACTTAATATATTACTAAAATTGTAAGTACATATGTCTGTCTGTACATTGGTTAGAATTAAGGAAATTTGGCGTTTCTTTTCCGTTCCATGCTATTTGTAGACGATTGGTACCATTTTCTCAAATTTTCTCTGTCTGTCTGTCCGTATATTTGTCCGCATTACAGATAAGGTATCATGGACATCACTGAATAAACTGGGGACCTGATTGATAGAATATGTTTGAATTACTCTAACTCAAATCACAGGCTACTTGAAAATTTTCACATCTCACCCAAAGGAAGTTTTTTCTTAGAGGTGGGAGTTGGGGTGGGTTGGGGGGGGGGGGAATAGAAATGAGGTATCTTGGACATCACTGAATAAAGTGAGGACCTGATTAATAAAATATGATTGGATAACACAAAAAACCCACAGCCAACTTAGAAATTTTCAAGTCCGACACATAGGGGATCTGATTGGGCGAATATGTTTAGATTACGTCAACCTCAATCATAGGCTAATACAATTTTTTCTAGCCTCAACCATAGGGAGGTGTTCGTGGTAAGAAAAAAAAGGGGGGGTGGGAGATGGTGGTTAAGTGGAATAATTTGGTCATCACCGAACGAACTGGTAATCTGATATTCGGACGAATGAAATTGGATTAGCCTGAACTTCTTTTGGGTTACCTATCAAGAATATTTATTGTTTAATCTGAAATATGGGGGGTGTTTGTGGTGAGGGAGTGGGGGTTGACCTCAGTAGTTTGGCCCTAATAGGTAATTTATAAGTAAGTACTTCAACTAAGTACTTTTAAGTAAGGAGTTTTTTGAAGCAGATCCTAGGGGTGTCCCAAAATGTGATGGTTTGGGAGGGGGAGAGCTTGCGTATATTCATGTCAACCTGTGCAACACACGGGTGAACCAGCTAGTTATATTATAATATTCCATAAACCATTCTTTAGTCAAAGGTGTGGTAGGCACTTGATTTTTGATATTTCAACCATTAAATTTTAACCTTTGGGGATTGGTCTTGAGTGATGCTAAACTTTCTATGGGTTCGTTTACCGGTAACATTAACTACCTGTAACTATTATTCGGCGCAAGCTCACATCCATGACACCCCATTGGAGCAGACCATGTTGCTTCTGATCAATCAGTCAGCATTGTGTTATCGACCTCTGTGCATTAATAATCATAATTGAAGTACAAGTTGTTTTCGAGTTGTCTTATATCAAGTCCTACATCCAAACATAACAGTGCTAAACCCAATAAACTAAATGAAAGGTAGACTTTGTTAAACTAAAACGTCTTGATAGTTGCGTAACAGTTACGGGTGAGAACCTACCAATGCCAGTTAGCATTCCAGGAGACTCTTGTTCTTCTGAAATGTGAAACATCCTCGGTCCAATTACTGACGGAGAGAAAAAAACTATTAAATTAGTAGGGTTCCATCCTTTTTAAGAGAAAACACACAGTGGGGGGATTAATTTAATTTAGACTCGGAAAAAGCAAGCGACGTAGAAAAGTCACCCAAGTATCGAGCTCCTGGTATAAAAAAACTTACCCAACTTCTTTACAAACTGTCTCTGATTCCGTGGTTCTATATAAGATTGGACATTAAAGAAGCAAGTCCCTCACGCCCTTAAAGTAAACTGTGAATTACCTACTTCTTTGGCTACAATTCAACAGCAATCTACATCAAAACTATAAGATCACTGTAAAACAATAAATTTGAAAAAATTCTTATTGATTTTTTTTATATTAGGAACTACTTGTTAAATGTGATAATTGGATATTTATGTAGTTTTCAGATCAACGGATAGGAATGAAATTCAGGGTAAGTGCGGTTCTTCGAATTGTAATTATACTGACCACATCCAGAGAAACCCGTTGCAAAGTTGAGCATCTTTAGTTAAATAGGAACAAAATGAACTGAATTGATCTCTTAGTTGATTAGAGTGGTTACTTCAGTTGTACGATTCCCCGTCCTGCAGTTCAGCAACTAAGTTGAGTTGGGGAAAAAGTTAGCTGCGGAGCTCACTCTCCGCTCAGTAGCTCAGTTTTCTCAAGTTGTCATTAAAGTCTGCCAAAGGACTAGGAATATAGGGTAGTTATAGGGTAGAGGAGTAATATAGGGCAGGTAGCTTAGAACTATGAATGGGTAGGTCCCAAAAGTAACCCCCCTTCCACCCAAAATCGTGTCAAAAATTTTTGAGATGTTGGAGTGGAACATGGAGAGCGTTTTTGGGGTAAATACCTACCTGAAAAGTTTTAAGCAAATAAAAATCAGGAAAAGGTTTTTTGACAACACAAAAAGGAGAAGAGTTGGGTACGTCAAGAAATTCGTTTCCATTTTTTTCCAATCGACCTCTCATTTTAGAGACTTTACATAAACCTAATTACGCAGATGAAGAAATATATTCTAAAAAAAAATGATGGCGAACTCTGCGGATCATTCCCTCCAGGGGTGTGGGAAGTGAAGAAAAAATCCTTTAATTCCTTACTTCCCCTGGATGGTAGTGTCAATTTATTACAAACAATTTAGAGATGTTTTAGTACTGAATGCGATGGAGAAATCAGAATTGCAGTATCTAATTTTGTTGTCGGATCGAAGCTAATGAACCATGAAGAAGCGCGATTTTTTCAAAGATAGGTAGGTAATTTTAGAGAAAATCGTGCTTCTCCTTGGTTCATTCTGGCTTCATCATCATATTCAGCACTAAAAAATCTTCAAGAATTTCTTTGCTAATGAACCTATGAATCCGGAATTTTGTAAGCATGAAACATGATACTTTTCTTCTTTTTCTTTTCTTCTCTTCTTTTTCGTTTGAATCTGAATCACAAATTTCAACTCACTTCTAACACGTTTTGACGGTGTCTATTCAGCCCTAGAAAAGACAGTCACCACGTTATTTTCTAATGTATTCTGCTTACTGTTCTTCATATCAATCCCTCCTCATTGTAAAATTTTCAAGCTTGAGATTGGAATTCCTTGACCCACAGCTTTTTTTCTCCCCGCCATAAGAAAATTTTAGTACTTTGTGGGCTAAGCACACTTCTCTCTAGGTCACTCCTGTTACAAAAGTGAAACCGCAGTGGAAGTGAAGGAATGGATTTTCCAGATGTTCCGATTCAAAAGAAATTGAGAGGAGTAGTATTGTTGGAAAGAAACCCGTGTTTTTAAATTTTTCCATTTTCCCTCTCACTTCTCAAGAAGGCCTGGAATGGATTTCCGCATAACTGAGCTGAATCTCAAGTAAAATGATTTCATGCTTTTTGAAGAATCCTGTCGCTCTCCCTAAATAATGCCGGGATTAGTTTTATTTTACACTTCTCTTTACAGATAAAATGTTCAAACTTCCGACTGGGATGAAATTACCAACGGAAAACACTTAAGATTATAATAGCAACGTTGTTTCATTCGTACGTAAGTACTTGGTTTCCTTGATTCATCAATCATCATCAACGAAGATTCAGTTTCGTAAACATGTTCCTATCAATTCGACATCCGAGGTTTATCCCCTACCGCGTACCACGTTCACTATAATTTTATTGATCGTTCAACCCTAAACTTCTTCGTTTCTGATGCGGGTAACTCTGTAACCCTAAAGGTCAGAATTTTGCCGGAGGTCAAAGTTTCATAGCATTTCACGTCCGATTTTGCACAAAACTCGATATTTACTCGTAATTTAGTCTGAATTTAGTGAAAAATATCTATACCTACCTTACTTGTAAAAATTGTCCAATACTCGTAAGTAGGTAGGACCTTACGATCTACCTAGGTTCTTATTTTCTATCAATCTTTTGATGTGTCTTACACATTCGTCCAGAATAACGATGATTCATTTGCCACGTTAATATACTTCTGAGCCCGTCTGATACGTTTTGAGAGGCGGGAAAAATGAGATTGTCTTAAATCTCCTCACTTGCATTGCACTTTGTTAATGTTCTTGTACAATTTTTGGTTTCATTTCTGTTCGTGTATGTTTGTGTGCTAACTCTTCAAATGGACAAAACTATACCAACGAAGTTCGAATAAAGCGAGTATACCAACGAAACTATACATAGACTACTATACTATATATAGAAAGGGCACAAGGGCAAATGTGACAGTTTGGGATAGGGGTTATGTTACTAGGTAATGAATACTTGGAGCTTGTTGGAGGTGTCATCAGTCATCACACAATACAACCACTCAGGTACAATCCTCCTGGCTATATACCACATTCTTTGCCAGTTGACATCCATGGGTGGAACTTGCGTGTAAAAAAAATGTCTGTAGAGAAAAATACAAGAAATTGGATTGATAAGTGGATATAGAGAAAATGAAGAAATTCGACTGACCACTCAAAAGCGTGTTGCGTTAGTTTTCTTGAAAACTGAAGATGTCCCAGACTGCTGGGATGAAAATTACTCACAGTCTCCTGAAAACCCGAAATTAACTCGTTTCTCCCACTACTTCGTCGAAAAATTACTGCAGAATGACGACATTCTTATTGGATGTAGAATCGCTTCGCTTGGCGACACAGGACTGCGAACGTTGTGGAAGGCTGTCACAAGATAACCAACAATCTTCTTGAACGACCCAACTCCAAAATCAGAGATGTCATACTTTGTTAAAAGAGTGAAGCGGGGGAATCTTCTTGTATGTACATGAATGTAGAACTGAGTTTAGCTGCGGGGAAAAAAGGAAGAAAAGTTGTATAACAGACTGGAAAGAATCGTGAAGAAGTGTGAAGAAAGCGTGTTTAATGACAGTGTCATATCTACCCAAACTTAGCTAAGCTTCTGACAAGAAGAAGTAAGACAAGAAAAGAATTTAGGTAAATAGTAATCAGGTATGGACGAAGTAACGCCTACATTGTACTTTCAAACTGTAAATATATTCAAAAACTTACCATCGACAAAGCTAAACTTTTGCTGATTTTGAATAAGCCCAATGATAGTAAATTTAAAAAGTTAACGTCAACGAAGTTATACTCATGCTGATTTTAAAAAAGTCTAAGTGATTAAAAACTGTTTAGAATTAATAATTTAGCAAGTCCACAGCCTGGATAAAGTTTGATGGGAATCAGAAACTAATTAATTCAACTTTTCTTTTCTGTGAGCATAACATTCCTTATTTGTAAGGAGATAGGTGCTGTGTTCCGTTTGTAATTCCAAAAGGGTTAACTGTGCACTTTCTA
This sequence comes from Adelphocoris suturalis, assembly GCA_030762985.1. Taxonomy (NCBI): domain Eukaryota; kingdom Metazoa; phylum Arthropoda; class Insecta; order Hemiptera; family Miridae; genus Adelphocoris; species Adelphocoris suturalis. The sequence goes on from CM061044.1 coordinate 57,616,539, forward strand.
CGCAGTGTGCTTTTTTGCTGGGCTTAGAGGTTCATAAGGTCTGGGCAGTCTTCCAGGAAGTTGCGGATGGACATAACACACTCACAAAAAATATCTCGAGCTTCTGGGCTAAGCAGGCTTTGTGTGTAAGCTGGTGTCAGGTGGCCAGGGGTGACAAACCACTATTCGGTCTGTCCTTGAAGTTTGGTTTCGAAAAGCCTATCTGGCACAAATCCTGAAGGACACCTCATGGAACAGTTACCTCACCCCGCCATTTACTTATACCAGGTGGATTTGGCTTTATGTTAGATATGTAGAAGATTTGATCCTCGATTCGTATAGACTACATCTCAATAGAGTTATCGCCAATGATTCTCCTCTCAAAAGCAATAGCTCTCTCTCTATCTCTCTCTCTCTCTCTCTCTCTCTCTCTCTCTCTCTCTCTCTCTCTCTCTCTCTCTCTATCTCTCTCTCTCTCTCTCTCTCTCTCTCTCTCTCTCTCTCTCTCTCTCTCTCTCTCTCTCTCTCTCTCTCTCTCTCTCTCTCTCTCTCTCTCTCTCTCTCTCTCTATGTATCTCTATCTATCTATCTCTCTCCATGTTTGAATAGACCTTTGAGCTCTTTGTAAAACAGTAATTTTTTACCCACAAATAAATTACCTTATAAAAGAAGTTTTCCAAAACGGTAAAATATTAGTGAAACTAGAATTGGTTAAAAAGTTTTTGTAAGATGCAATGGTTTTTCGTCCATCTTATAGTTTATACATCTAGAGGCAACCTTGGTAGCCTCGATAGCAGTAATTTTACACTTCACTCTTTATGAATTTATTGGAAGAACATGGAGCTGAATAATGAAACGCGTTTCAGATTGATGTGCGGTGCCGATGAGTTTTTGTTGTAAAAGTTCTCCCGTAGGTAGTCGCGTGGGGATGATAAATGCGAGTTTATTCGAATGTATTCAGTGATAACAGAGAACTGAGAAAAGGCGAGTAGAAAAGACCTAAGGGGCCTTCGCTCACTGTCGTTCTTCCTATCGAACTTCTCTTATTTCGCCTCTCTCAAGTTCATGTACATAGAAAGAATTATGCAAATTATTACACCGATATCTACTACCACCACTACCACGTTCCTCACAAATGTTGAAAAAAGAAGAAGCCTTATTTACACGAGATGCTGTAGGGACGAAGAAACGTCAGACTTTGTTAGGTGTGGCACATAGTTTCTCGTGTCCATTACATTTATTTCAAATAATCCAAAAACATGAATCATTAAATCCCAGAAGAAATCTGATGAAAACTGTAGATGTCATGTTTGTTACTGTTCGAAAATTTGCAAAAAGGGAATAGTTTTAAATTTTATTAGGTATTTTAAAGATTCTAACTATAGATTCACTAACTGAGCCACATGGGAGAACATCCTATTTTCCTTGCAGATGGGTGATCCCTCTCCTTCTCATGTGCCAAACGGAGGTTGTGTCAGCACATTGGTTTAAATGCGTGTCGTCAAATATATTCCTGAGATGGCATTCAGCCGTAGGAGATGATGGACTTTTGTTGGTTAATGGTTTCTAAGTGGAGTCCTCGGCGATAGGCTGTGCGAAAAGATCGATGTGGATACACGACTAACCGAAGGACTGGCTAGTGGTGGGGACGGCGGAACATATGAAATGTCACTTCTGTGAGGAAAATTCCTTGGGCTGCAAGGTGAATCATTCCATCTTGCGTTGCAGAAATTTGAATGTCCATGCCTCTTCCAGCCTAAATAACGAACCAAAAATCAAACATGGTATATTAGAGGTGTCCATGTATTCTGGTAATTTGTCGATGGGGACTTGTAAACAATCAAATTTAAAAAATCCCAACATTAAATAAAACAGAATTTTGATAACAATACGACGAAACTGCGACGAGACTTGAAGTATACTGCGGTTCAAGTATGAGTATTTCAAACAATTCTTACCAATCAGCTCCAGTTTATTTAGTGATGCCCAAGATATCCCCATTTCATCCTTTCACCCCCCCCTCCCCCAACCCTAATGGTCGGGTTTGAAATGTTGAAGTACCTAGTATGCGATTCACGTTGGAGTAACCCGAACATGTTTCGACAATCACGTCTCCAGTTTACTTACTGATGTCCATGAAACCCCATCTCACCCCCCTCCTCTCCCAAAACACCCTCTATGGGTCAGATTTGGAAAATTTTATGTAGCTTGAGGTTCAAGTAAGAGTAATATAAACATATTCCCTCACTCAGATCTCCGGTATGTTCAGTGATGACAAAGATACCACATCGCCCCCTCCTGCACTAAAACACTCCCTATGGGGCAGATTTGAAAATTTTCAAGTAGCCTTTGACTTAAGTTAGAATAATCCAATCATACTCGAACAATCAGATCCTGAGTTCGTTCAATTGTGTCCAAGATACCCCGTTTCACCCCCACCCCTCCCCTAAAACACTCCCTCAGGCTCAAATTTAAAAAACTTCAAATAGCCTATAATTTAAGTTGGACTGATGCAGACATTTCCCCACACTCATATCAGTTATCCAATGACCCCTGTAGCCGTGAAAAGAGAACAAACATACGGACAAACAGACAGAGAGAGACTTTTTTTGACTCAAACAGACCTTGTTTGTCTCAAATTTTGCTAAAAAATATACATTTAACAATTTACAGCCGTTTTTAACCATTTTTAGTGATTTTTGAGCACTTTTTTTTTAAATTTACCAATTTAATGTGTTCAAGAAACGCTGGGAAACAAAAACATACTTTTGTTTTGAAAGCTTGATATTTTGTATCATTAACGGAATTTTTTATCTCAATCCTAAGGAGAGTTATCGTCTGGAAGGACACAACATTATGTACGAGTATATATATTATACGTAATATATGAAAGTGCTAAACTCTAGGGTTCGTTTCGGAATGTCTCAAACGAATTGGAGAAAAGCTTCAAAATTTTGATTTTAAACTTTTTGTAGCCATTGCGATAGCTCCATCGAAAATTTGCTAACATTTTCTACGAAAATTGGCTAAAATGGAGGATGGTGGTGCTCTGCAACCTGGAAACATAACTAAAGTGGCTAATAAATTCTTTAAGCCAAAAAACAAAGAACAAAAAGAATCCTCAGAAGTTCCAGCACTTTTCATTGACCAATACAAATTCCAATAAAAATTTCCTTTGAATTATTCCCCTTCCCTTGAATTTAATTTTTTAAAGACAAAATTGTGTTGGAATTTAAATTTTCTTTCTTTTATCGATGTCATTTTGTATGTATGAAGTGACAGTCAATGGCAATGAAATGAATTTCATCTTATATCATTGCTTTTGCTACTTTAGGAATTGAGATGAAACATAAGACTGATTGGAAGACCTTTTATTTTTCATGTCACTAAAGAAAATCTGCAGAATCCGCGATTCCAGTGAAACCTCCGGATCACCTCATTATTTCTGGTTCCTCACAGCAAAGTTTCTTTAGTAGTCGGTTTTACGGAGGGGGTATTACGTCGAAGCTCTCGTAATCTCTCGAATGCGATTTGTTCCTTCTGAATCTGGCTTACCACCATTACATTCAATTTGCTGGTAGGGTGAGTAAAATCAATAATTGCTATCAACTCTATCCAATTTCAACTTTCAAGAATGACCAGAAAAAAATGCCTGCTAAGTTTTGTATGGCAAACTCAGCTTCCTCTTATTTGTAACATGAATACATAGATCATTGAAATGTTTTAAATAATCATAGAAGATTCCGTTGTGGGTTCCTAAGGTTGAGCGAAATGGTAAATCCAGATGTGGCGTAGAACGTCTAAATTGATCAATTAAAAAACGTGAAATGAAACTTGATAGCTCTCATGTTTGCGCATACGCAGAGTTAATTCCTGATAGCGAGCAATGAAACTAGTAGGGGATTCTCTATGGAATTGATTTGGTACCAATGAAACTGATATGGGACCAGCAACAATCAAAATCGGATGAAAACTTTGATATTTAAGTTGGTTACATTGATTTGCGGACACTCGACAGAAACGGAACAAAATTTGTTCAAAATGGAATAAAACGAAAAATTTTAGTGGAAATTTTGATTTTGTAGATAACAAAATTGTCATTTCCCGAAAGTGAAATTAATGCTTCCTCAAAAATTTGATTGGTAGTTGGGTTATGACGATTTGGTTACCCTTCATGAGTTACAGCCCGATCGCAGTATTAGTAGCTGCAGCGCATACGTGAACCTCAAACCAGCTAGACTTCTTCAGTACCCATCCGAATTTTATGGAATTTCCAGGGGTTGAACGGTTTATGATGAAAACTCAAAAGGAAGTTATAGTGGCAAACACGAAAGAAACGAATCAGAATCAGAATAGTATATATTGTCATAGCACGATATGATGTAGGACAATTGTCAACATAATTCGTAGTAGGTAACATTCCTGTAGCCAATAAAGGTGAGAGAAAAAATATATCAATTAAAACGATAATAACAAAATGAAATAAGAGTGTAGGCTGACCCGCCTAAAAGGCTTCCCGACCGAGCCCGGACCCAACCCACCATGGCGGCCTCCCGGGGGCGCTTACCTAATTCTTGGTAACACCCCTTGCTGCAATTCATAAATCGCGCAACCGAGAATCACCAGGTGAGACCGATCGAGAGCCCCGAGCCTAAACAATTAGCTTGGCATAAATCCATACACTTAATAAATTGCAAACACACTAAAACAACTCATACAACTTATATAAATTCAAAAAATAAAAATATTCAACAATTAACAAATTATCACAGTCATTATAAATATCTAAAAAGCTAACTCGAGTACTTTTATAAAATTCCTCGGTTACTTACATAGAATTAACAATGGCTACAAGATAAAAACTATTCAACAGTGAATAAGTAGAGTATAACGTCCCACTAGTAAAATATATATATATATATATATATATATATATATATATATATATATATATATATATATATATATATATATATAATATATATATAGCTTGATTTTTGATTGCTTGAAAAATTGACTACCTACTAATTAAAAATGGTACATTCCATTTTGAAAAAATCGCTAGGGTGGTACAGTTCTTGCTCAATGAGTTCACGTTGTATACTGCGCTTGAAATGTTTTAAAGAAAGCTTTTTAATCTCCTCGTTAATTAGATTAAACATACGGCATCCCATTTGGTAGGGATTCGAAATCACTGAAGAGTTAAGTCTAACTTGCGGGGGACGGAGGTATTTGCGAGATCTGGTCAAACGGTTGTGATTAGTCGAGCCCTTGGAAAAAACGTCCGAATTCGTCTTCACAAGCAACAAACAATTGAGAGCATAGATACTAGTAAGTGTCAGAATCCGAGTTTTTTGAAATGTCCTCGACAACTTTTATTCCATCCAAGCTTAAGAACAGTACGGATGGCTCTTTTCTGTAGTTTGAAAATGTCCTCCGCATGACTGGAATTCCCCCACAACACCACACAGTCAGAAATACAGCTTGCGAAACTTTCGTGATACACCCTTTATCGTCTTAAACGTAACATATTAAGGTAGCTTTCTTCTTACGTTTCTCGCTTTTGATCGCATTTTACCACTTTTTTATTGTTTGCCACTATCACTGAGTTTCGTTATTTGATTTTCTCAGAGCTTTTCGTAAGAATATGATAAAATAAATTGTTTTAAGATTGGATTAGCGTGGCATTTGGAAATAATTGTTGAATCAAAACTTACTTAAACTTGATTACTTATATCGCCCAGTAGTTGGACACTTATTCCTAATCTTGGATAGTGGTGGCCCAGTAGTTTGGACGGTTAGTTACTTTTGGTCCTTTTACTGACTGTGGATACTTTTCCTGACCAAAGACATTACCACTATGCTCTCTGGAGCATATTTTAATTACGCAATTTTCTGTTGTCTCCTGAGCCATTGAACTAGCCATTAGTTGGAGTCATAATACAGTTGTGTTCATTGATAATGATAGGTATTCTAATATTATTGGTGATATTGTAATTAACTAATTGTAGTAGTTTGCCATCAAAACCCCCTACTCCTCTGTGTCCCTATCGACGCTCCATGTCGGTAAATTCTCGACAATTATTTATGGCGCAGTTTCTTGGAATATCAACTTGAAAGAATATATAATTATTGATTTTAAATGATTGAATCGAGTAGAGATAGTTTGAAACTGATACTTTGAAGTGGAGATAATTTTTACTAAGGAAAAATGTCTGATTGATTCTGGTTCTGTTTGATGGAATATAGAAATTAAAGTCCCCTCATTGTTTCCGTTCCTATCAAAGCGATATCCGCTGACGCATAACAAGGACATACGGTTTTTAAATTATTACTGTTTTTACGTCGAACCAAATACGTATTATTATAATAAATTTAACGAATCCCCAGAATGAATGTCGTAGCTCATTTCAGAAATTTCTAACACCTCATTCTCTAACAAAACTCTACTCCAACTGAAGCTATATAAATGTAATTCAGTTTTTAGATTTAGTGTTCTAAACGCTCAATGTTATTTTCCTTACATCCTCCTTAGACCAGAAGCCAATGACACTTAAGACCATAATAGAAGTTTGTGATGAAAGTAGCAAAGCGATGGATGTAGAGGTATCGGATAATTCAATTACTGAGGCGAATAGGCTGATATGAAGGCGCCAACTTTCCCTGAAACATTGATGAGACGGTAGCGGTAGCAGACCGTATCCAGATTCAAGATCTCATGTCTCCACCCAACTCCTCAACTCAATATTAACTAAACCTACAGGTGACGTGGGGTTTGAATTATCAAGAACTTCGTTTTGCGTTTAGACCCAGAAACATAACTGTCACCCACAAACCTACTGTGGGTTTTATCGCCACAACAAGATAAGTTTGTCATGCACCAAGAGTGAATGAGCGAATTTTCATGAATCGACTACATTTTATTCTTGAACGTTGTGGAGTAATCATCAGGTACCTAACAAGCGAAAGTTTTCAAAATCATCGGAAGAGGAATTGCTAATGTTTGTGTCTCAAAGAACCTTGGTTTTGTCATTTGGCAATACAGATGCTCTATTCTGTGGCTTACGTTGGTTTGCTTCTATTTAGTTCGAATCAAGTACCTATTCCGCAATAAGCAGTCAACTACTAAACATAACCGAAAGCACTGATTGCTTGACTGCTATTTTCGTAACCAACTATTTTCACTTACCCGAGTTCTCAATGCACGATGGCGCACATGCAGAATATGAAAAACGAGATAGGAACAGCAATTTTAGCTTACCATTCTCTTCATAAGTTTGTTTTAATAGTAATATTTGGCATTGGGAGAAAAAAAAAAGTAAGTAATGTAAATAACCATTCCAGCTTGGGGCGGTGTGGACGTCACCAGCTGACCTCCAAACGGGCGTTGGGACCATAAGAGAATGACAGACGATTTAAGAGATTTTATAAACAAAAGTCTAAAGTTTAGTCGTTTACCAGATGACTGCTTAGGACATTCAATTTATTATAATTTGTTTTTAAATTTGAGCACTTTATGCGCTCATAGCTTGTTACCTACCAATTGTATGGGAAAAAAAAAAAAAAAAAAACTTCTGAACAATATTGCTGTTTAATAGAAAATTTCTCATTTTACTATTATTTTGTAGTTTTTATCGATTGTGAAACTTTAGTAAAATTTGGGTACCTATATGCTACAATTGTGTATACACAAAGTTTTGTATGTGCTGTGTGTTTTTTTTGTTTTTTTAACGATATTCTGCTTTTAAAAATGAATGAATGAAAAAGTTTAACATGTTTTAGCCGTTTTTGGGTTTATTTGTCAGTCATTTTTTCAACTTCTTTTTTTTTTAGTATCTGACCAATTTATTGTACTCGAAAAGGATCGGCCAATGATCTCATCCTTTACTAATGATAATATTTATGCCTTCTTCGAAGTATTTAATAGGATCTAATACTTCTTTTTTATCATGATAGATAATTTCCGAAAAAGCCGAATAAAACCACTCGGATCGCTGATGGTTCTTCCTTTCACTCTCGACAGGACCTTCGACTGGAAAAAATAATCAAGATATTTTTCTCCATAGTTTCAGGTGAATCATCTTTTTCTCAAGTTCATTGTAACTTTTATTGTATATTTACGATTTAAATCGGTGTTTAATTACATTGGAGGGTACTCACGTAGGTGTCATACATACTTCTAATGTACCATCTAATGCGGATATCAGCTGTTATTACGTACCGCGGGACAAGTAATGTGTGAGTATTTTATTTAATTCATTGATTTCCTCTCTATGGAGAAAGACTTGGGTAACGTATCATAGATTATGATTAATTTTTATAGACCAATGTACTTTATAGATGGAATATCGGGATGTCTAATACATGAATAATAAATCTTCGTGTATTAGGTAGTTTCGCACCATTTTATCTCGTTATTTTTTACTGGTTTTCATTAGTATTATTGCAATGCTGCCATGGGTAACCTGTGAATAAGGTTCTCACATCGTAATAATTTTACGGCAAGCATAAGCAGTATCAAAGTGAACCGGGTAATTTTCGCGGGGAGTGTTGCTGACAGATACGAACAAAGTACTGTTCCTTATAATGGAGATCATGGTGCCAAGAACTCAACGAACAAATTAACAACTTGTTGGCAGTGGTTTAACTCCGCTATTATCAAACGTGATTGATGGGGCTCCCGAACACGTTCTCTTGTTAAGACGATGCAGTGAACGCCTGGAATCTCCCCATTGTCGCCTTATCATCTGCTCATCTCGGTAGTTTGCTACCTTGGCAATGTATTCGTGTATGAATAAGCTTTGGAGCGCTGAATATGCAAGCGAAGTCTCGAGCATTGAAAATATCTTTCACTGCAAAAGTGGAGTACCGAAACGCTGGGGTGGCTTATAGGTACGCGTAAACGAGAGGAATTGTTATTCAGTTATTATTATTTGACTTATTAATATTCAACAAAAGACCCCGTGGGAGAATGCCGAGGAGAGGTCGATTGTTGGTTGGTGATTTACATGAAACCACAACATTATCAATAAAGATCAATGTGGCTTCTTGAAGTTAATTCACCGGCAATATTATAACTAAGAACTCCTGGCCAAGATGATTGGATTATATATGCATGATTTGAGTCGTGCCTATGGGGAACTAAACAGAAGCACGGGTAAAAATCATTTTATACTGAAAAATGCTTAACAATGGCGGTTTCGGATCAAGTAGTACTTCCATGTACAAACTTTCAGGGGCGTTTCTCCATAAATTAGTATGAGGGAAATGTGAGTATCGTAGGATTATTTAGCGCATTGTCTCTGGAAAGACATGATAAAATATCAAATAATGGACTAACATCAAGGAAGTTTCTTTTGTTTTTAAACATAACGGTTTTGGCTCCTTTGGATTTTTTACGGTCATTAAAGCATCATAAAAACCATAGGTAATTAATTTCGAATCGATTTTTATAACTACGAGGTTCAAATTAACCACAATTAGCTTTGAAATGCTCATTAAAATATTAGATCAGAATTGAAATATACTTTTTCTTAGAGACGTCGGGATTTTATGGTGCTCAACAATGTTAATATTGTTTTATACATACAAAATATTCGTCCGAATAAGCTGCCACAAAAAGTAGCGTAAAACTCACAACTGAGCTTTGACTATGAGCAGACATATCCAAACCCATTAGTGGCATTGTGCTAGGTGTTCAAAGAGACTCTGCATGTGGCACGCTTCTATGTTGTCCTCCATCACTGAACGAAGTGTCGTCATGGACTCCACCTGGAGTGTAAACACGAGGGTACCACATGCACAAGACACTACAGCTAGACTATAGCTAGAGTCTAAGGGGTGGCAACTGTTTAGCCCCTACTGCAGATTATAAAAACCCACAAATAAAATATTTTAATTAAGAGTAGACGATGAATAGGGAATAAATTCATGTTACTATAATATACAGGGTTTCCCATACCTAATGGTATAAACTACAGGGGTCGGTTTTAAAGCTCATTTTTGCTCCGAGTTCCTCAGAGATTTTTTTTAGATGCTTTGTTTTAAAATTATGTAATTTTTAAGACATTTTACCGTGTTTTTCGTCTTTTGACATTAAAACAGCTATATTTTTCGTTAGAATCAGTGAAGACTCATGATAAGAGCATCGTTGGAAAGAACTTTCAATTTCCTATCGATGAACTTGATGCCAAACTAATATTTTTTGAGGCGACTTAATAGGTAAAGAAAACTAAAAAGTAAGTTTTGAAAATGTTCTAAAATTCGATTTTTTCCCATTTGTCATTCTGCTTTTATTAGAGACTATTATGAAAAGGAATTCCACGAAAAAAACCTTTCGAACAACTCAGCTTTCAGCGGTTTGGTAAATTTTACTTTGACTCTGCTTATTTGAAGAGAAAATTATGCTTCTATATTATAAAAGTGTGTTTTTTTTTTAATGTAATGGATAGTTTTCGCTAAAAAATAACCCTCAATGAAAATGCGAGTTTGAGGCCGGTTACCACGTATTGTTTAACGCTGGTAACCCTTGCAAATCTCTCCAACTTGATATAATCGAGTTTTATATTTCATCCGAAAGCTTTTAGCGAATTTTCATAGAAACCTGAATCCAAGAGCTTAACGCTTTTTCATATATATACACACACGTCAGCCTGTACTACCTCGAGATTTAACGATGAATTGCTCATGATAAGACTGAAGATCCTCAAATTTCCAACCCACCAATTTCGGCCCAACTCAATGAACATCGAGATATGAATATCGACCTCTACTACAGGCTCTAAACTAACTGATTATCAATCACAGTTTTAAAGCTACATTAACTTGTCATTGAAGCAAAATGACAATAAATAAATAGAGAGTGGAAGTAGAAATAAAAATAGATGAAATCATCCGTTATTCATCATCCGTTTAACTCTGCTTGAACGAAATTTGTTTAACATCAGTAATAAATTCAATGAAAACTTGCAGTTTTCACTCCTGTTTAGGTAATAAGAAGAGTCTAGGTAAATTAAATGTGACCTATCTAATCTTGATTTGTGGCACGGTCAATTTCGGAAATTAAATTGATGTAACAACGTAATTTTCATTTGCGAATGGACCTTTTTGCAGTAATGCACTGTCATCAGGTAGAAAAAATAGCTACTACACGTTAACTTCAGAAACGCAATCACACTTCTGGCAGACATTGATTTCGAACTATCAGGGAAGTACTTAGTTCGTTGAGTGACTTCTTCAAGAGCGGTAGGGGTTCATAAGATAATGCAGGCAAATGGGGCATTCTAATGTAAAAGTTGAGAGTTCGAGCTAAACCGCTGAAAGGGTAGGTAATTCATATTGGTAGCTCAATGGAACAGCAATATGCGAGCGGTTGCAGCCAAAGTACCGGAGCGCATTGAGCTTCACTTTAGCGGGAAAAGATGAAGAACAAAATCGGTTCCATTTAGAAGTTCGTGAAAAGAACATCATGTCGACGGAGAAAATACGTGACTCCAAGGAGGTAATGCCGAGCCAATATTTCCATTAGTCAGGACTGTTTTTGACATGGATATGTCTTTTAGCTGGGGGTCAAGGAATTTTTCGCGACACTTTTTTTTCTCCACACTAAATGCAACGCTCCGGCACTTTAGATTATTATTAACTCAAAAAGTGAAGGCTTGGTAGAATTTCTATTGATTTTTCACGTACAACCAATGAGTTACTAGGGAAGAGTAACTCCCATACTTTTCATAGTAGGAAAATCGTTCGCCACTTTTTGGAATGCTCTCATTTTATCACAACATCTCATGACCTCTAAGCCATTGTAGTGTCAAGGAATGCTGATTTATTATTCTAAGTTATAAACTAATATTGTTTTGTAACCATAATAGCATAATCTTGTGAAAAGAAGGCACTACATGGTTGCTATTCAATTGAGTAGTAGGTACCTACTACTGGTAAGCAGTAGGTACTCGTACTAGACATATCCATGATCTTTTGTTTTTCCCATCAAGGGAAAAATGAAAATGCTTGAAAAATTTAATTTTTTCTCAGCACGTTCGCTATTAGAAAGTTTTTGTACTTCTCGTATTCATTTTCTTGTACACGAAAATGGCCTTTCCGAAACGAGAAGAGGTTTTCGTAACGTGGAAACGCTTTTCGGAACGGGAAGAGTCAGCTTTTCTCGTGCTCAGCTTTTTCGGAAACGTAATTACGGGACGACAACTCGACCTTTCTCTAGGTAACACTCTGGAATAACTTAGCAACTATCATGCAGTTGGCATGGCCACACACACCGTGCCGTCTTTTGTTGTTGGTTTAACCTTTGTATTTGTGTTTCTTCCGTGTTCCGCACCTAAACTAGAAAAGGGTCATATTAACGGCATTTTGTTCGTGCTTTCGACGTTAAAACGCGACGATTTCAGCTTTTTCATTCGCAAGATTTCATTTCAATGTTCATTTTACACGTTCTAAAGATTCGTGTTCTTCACGGTTGAATATTTTTTGTATGATTTAGAGGTAAGTGGTCGTTGTTTCTTACTTAATGCTATATTTTGGAAATTGTCTACTGTGACAATTGAGTTTTGATTCACAGTTGAGGTTTGATTGACAGTGATTCACAACATGAGTCAGGTTAAAGTCTCTATAAGAGTTTTCTTTCTCTCAGGCTTACGGAAACGCTACGAGAAATCAAAGCGAAAAGGTTAGTGTTCATTGTGCTTCCTTTAACAGCTTGTTTTCGTAATTACGATAAACCAATACGAGAAATACGAAAACTTTCCAATATTGAAAGCCTCATATCTCAAAAGCCCAATTTATACCCAGGCTATTGGCCAGACGTAGTAGGCTCAAAGACATCAGAAACATATTTTCAGGATTTGTCTGGGAGAGTGATTAGAACAAGTTCCTTGTCCAATCCGTTATTCCACTTTTTAGTGAATTTTCTTGCAAATGCAGCTATTGTAATGACTTCAAAATTATAAAGATAACTAGTTTTAAATTTGATTTTCACAAACTGATAATTTAAAATTTGATGTCCATACGAAATGAATACGTTGAATACTTTACAGTTGAAAATTTGATATTTTGAATTTATTAGTAGCATCTCCCTGAAGAAGCCCCAGTTCCTGAGGAGAAACTTTGTAGAACTATAAAACAACAACTTCAAGACAGAGAGGCTTTTTGTTGTTGTAATTTTTTGATAATTTTTACTGTCCGAATAAAGAGAAGTTATTACGCGTTCATGTTGACATTGACAATAGGTAATATTTGGTCTTAGTTAGCTTATAACGAATGTACGGAGTGGAAGGAGAGATGCGGTGATATGTCGAATTGATCAAGAGTTTTACAACGAGTGGTGAAAGAATTTTGTACAACGAAGAATGACGAAGATAATATTTTGTAGCAACGTATTGGTTGTATGCGAGAATAATCAGAATGAAAAATATATACATAATAATAATGATTGAAAACATATAAAATTAGTATATTATCATTCACTTATGATTCAAATGACTTTTCGCCTAATTTCCTAAGTGATAAGACAGGCTTTTACTGACGACACTATATTTTTAAAAACATTAGGAGTTGAAGAGAAGTTTTCTCAGTGGTCAATAGGTAGTGTATGCTCTGACTGCTTCTTGATTGCCGCTTTTTAATATCGTAAATATAATTATGTTTGTTATCACTTTGCTAAATCATTATTTCAAATACATAATAGTGTAATCGTCGTCATCAGAACCGTGGATAACCAAAGGTGAAAAAACGTCGACAATAGAGAGTTCCTGGTTACCACGGTGTCTTAATACGGTGTACGTGAATCTAGGGAGAACCAAAATTTTGCTAACAACGCTGGCTGTTTCTACGGTGTTTCATGCGTCTTCACACGTCGTCTCTTATCAATTTTGTAACCTGAAGCTGATTCCGAGATTCCGACATCTTGTATTTCTCCGACTCTGTTTTCCTTCATCCAGATCTCACATTCCATAATTTATTATCATGTGGTTTATTGTTCTGTTTTCGATTCGTAGTGTTCTTCGCAAAGTGAACCTTTGTTATCGGATAAGCAATTTTTTTTACCTCTCTCCCAAAATTTTTTGGTAGCGTTTTAAGGTACATGGATTTCAAAAATCGAATCAGTTCGTTGTCCGTCCTTCCGCCGTTTTATTTGTGCAATCTAAATCAGCGTGAAGTATTAGACTTCTTAAGCTTATATATCACGCTAGTTGATTGAGCAAAGACGAGCTCGACGTGTTCCAGGTTTACCTTGAAGACACATCCGTCCGACTTGTCTTGGCGATCGTTCGAGTAAGTTCTAGCTCAACTATGTTAGTAGTAATATTGGTGTATGTAGATGTAAAGGTCGGTATCAATATACAGATTATAAGTACTTATGCATTTTGTGTAGAAATTCAATAAAATAATACATGTTTGTATCTTAAAAGTTTAATGTTTGTATCATGAAAAAGGTAGATATGATTAGAATGAAATTATTTTATCCGTTTTTCGGCAAACCTTTATCCTCCGATTTGTTGACTAGTTGTTTTTTGGCACTCGATTGGACTGCTTCGAGTGAAAATAGGATGTATATAAATAAATTTGGTATATTTTAATATAATTATATATTTAATTTATATTTTAAATAATATATTTAATATATTAGTTCAGTATAAATTTTAATATGAAAAATATGAACTGAATACGCTTACCACTAAAACCTTCCTCGGGTTTATACATTTACGGGCGAAGTGTCGAAGACGTGGTGATGAGGACGTACTAAGACTCGATCTTGCGTTGCAAATCAAGCGGTCTCCTACTCACGACGTCTACTTCTACTAAATCGTCAACTGTCAGTTGTTTCCAGATCAGCTGATCATGGCTCACGGGCACCGTGTAAACTAAAAATGTGGTAACCAGGAACTCTCTGAAATGTAAAACATTACCGTAATCAGTCCATTACGAACTTGGCAACGTGTTCTAAAAAATAAGTAACAAACGCAAACTAAAAACGCTTCCAATTATTACACATTGGTTTATTATTTCTGTGATAGATATCCTTTCTACGTAAATCATTGGTCTATAACCCCGTTTGTAATATATGAACAGAACATGGCGCATCGTGCCTCTGAGAAGGGTTCACTCTTTTACTATTTCATGACCCCGCAATTTTAAGCTTCACAGTAAAGATGTTTAAAGAAACGGGAAAATGATACTTGAAGTAATTTACGTTAGCGCATGCTCAGCATGGAGCAATGAACTGAGAAAAATGAAATTGGTGGGGTGCAATCTACAGCCTAACCCATAAATTCCAAGAAAATATCATCAAAATCTGATGAAAACTGGACTTTGTTCTCGGAGTACACTTTCACCTATGCTAATATTTACATTTTTACCTTACATAGTTTATAACAACTTTACATAATTAATATTTACATTTACATTCTTAAACAGCTAATATTTACAAGGCAAATTTATGTATTCCAGTATCACTATCTAGCGATTTTAGATGGAATTTAAAATTTGATCGTCTACTCAATAGATCCGCTAGCAGCGCGTGATTTCTCAATCTTCTCGCGCTTAGAAACTCGAAGGTTTATTTTCGATGCTCAAGCCCTTAGGGAAAGCGAACTATACAACGTACAGCGTTGCGGATGGTTTAAATAGATTTTTTGGGATTAAATTTATCAGTGACAAGCAAAAAATTATGACTCTTACTTGGAAAGTTTTCGAGATCTCATTTTTTTTAATATTTAGCCCTTCAATATAACACTTCAGGGTTGATGAAAATTGATAGTAACCCCAAATGTGATTTTTAACACAAGATTCATATAGTTTGGTAAGTATTTTCAGAAAAAAGCAGCGGACGAACGGATTTTTTAAAAATTTTATTCGATATTTGGATTTAACCTATTTTGTAACAAAAACCAAACAATTTTCAGGGGGTGTTGAGATTTTTTTTCTTGGTCGATTACAAAGGTTCATTATTGAAAATAGTAAAAATTACTACTAAGTACAGGCTCCCATTAAGAGTTGTCTTTGACATTAAGATAATAACTGTAGTGCTCTGCAAGGAAGAATGTCTATCCCGAAACGGTGATGCCCGTAACACAAAAAGATTATTGAGTAAACACATAAATAATGCTGTGTAGCATGTGAGGGGTTGTAGAGGTACTTCAGCAAAAAGTCCTCCAGATCGATGGCGGGAGATAGAAGCCTGATATATTTACAGTGCAGAAGCTATCACCGGGTTTATTGCCCCCATAACCGAGAGCATGCCGAGACAATAAAATATGATTTTTATAACTGTCGCGTCATGCTCCTAGAGTGCTTTCCTTTTTTTTGAATCCCGAAAACAAATCAACCAAGAGCTTTGCGTAATACACTTATGATAAGATATGCCTAAACGATATGGAGGAAATAGTAATGTGTGCCATTCATGAAACTCCTACAAAATTCACCGTACCTTCAGCTCAATATAGCTCCCAATCAGAGAGCACTAGTATGAAGGACCAAGATCATCATTGAATTGATGGTTGTTTGTTATTATCAAACTCACGTGAAGTGGGTTATTTATGGTTCATAAGACAACGGTTTACCACGAGGCTTATTCCTACTCAGGGACTACCTTCTCTTGCTGTAACAAGCACCTTTAACTATTACAACTGAAATTGCTCCCACGTCAAATTTACATGAGCAAGGGTACAGCTTATTATTTAGCAGGTGATGGGTGCTGAGAAACAGTATTAGTGTGAATCAATTAACTTGAGCAGTACGTAAGTATTTACTCTGCTTGCTGCCTGCAAGTCTCAAGAGCCACCATCCTCGATAATTGCCTGTTAACTCATTCTCAAACATTGATTTTCATTAGGTCCTGTATTTCGCCCAAAAACAGGCTATTATTGTGAGTTTAATGGAAGTATGGTATTCGATCCGATTTCACTCAACTGATATCGAACCTACGTCGGTTCTATAAGTTCCTATGTGGTAAATTGCCCTACTTCGGAACCTGGTTAGGTTAAGATATTTTTCAATTATTTGAAGTAATTAATGAAAGAAGAGTTGATTACAAATCTGGCAAGGCGCCATTCTTCATACCAAACAGAATGGAAAGAAAAAAAGATATCATCTAATAGGCGACCTTAGCCCTTGAAACGAAATTTTGATCTTGGCACAACCAGTGTGGTACGGCATGTAGTACCGACAAAAGGCAAATCAATCATGGGAAAAAATAATAGAAATAAAATAAATAACCAAATCAAATAAAAATAAAATGAATAAATAAATAAAGTTAAAATAAATCAAAACAGTGTAAGTTATGGGAAGATACGTCGCACCAGATCTGGAAAGTTGGTTCATCGATGCAAGGAGGAAAGGAGACCGTCACTTCACTTTCAAATTGAAATAACTTAGTGCACGCAAAACTATATAAAATTTGGTAGAGGGAAACACGACGCCTTCGCTTTCTAGAACTACTATCACGTGAATGGCAGAGGGGGATAGGTCATGTTTGGGATCCATGCCATCCCTCGAGACTGGCACTGACTACTCATTACAGGGTACAAACACAGAGTAAGCCACCGTTTTTTTTTTTTTTTTTTTTTTTTTTTTTTTTACGATATAGGTCTTCCCAAAGTATGATCTGTTGGGCATAATTTTCTTACATGGTATAAATACCTACTGTACTAATAAAGAATTCTGATACGTTTTGATATTATCTAATATATAAAATTCTCGTGTCACAGTTTTTGTTGCCATACTCCTCCGAAACGGCTTGACCGATTTTGATGAAATTTTTTGTGCTTATCCGGTATCTATGAGAATCGGCCAACATCTATTTTTCATCCCCCTAAATGTTAGGGGTAGTCCACCCCTAAATTTTTTAAATTTTATTTTTGACCGATTTTGATGAAATTGTTTGTGCTTATCCGGTATCTATGAGAATCGGCCAACATCTATTTTTCATCCCCCTAAATGTTAGGGGTAGTCCTCCCCTAAATTTTTATTTATTTTTTAGACAAAATTTTTAATTTCTATTTTAATTAACGTCTGCCAAGTTGGGTGGGCAGTATAACTTCCTCAAGCGAGCGAAGCGAGCAGCATCCCCCACAGAAGTTAAACCTACCCTTAGAGATTTTACTATTTTGCTAGGATAATTATCCTTTGCTCAGGAAAACATTCTCAGTAATTTAAAATATCATTATGGTGGTGAAGAGGGCAATGCCAATGTACCGTGATAGATATTTTTAACGGACTTGTGAAAGCTTAGGCTTTGTAACATATTCATGTTAGGTTATAATGGACGGAACGCATCAATTAAAATCACGCGATACTTCTAGGACATCAACTTGCCATTCTCACCATAATCATGTACAGCCCCTACACAAGGACTTCCCAGTAATGCATGAATTACACACCAATAAGTTCTTTAGCAATGAGACATATTTATGCTTGCACGCTGATCATGAGGCGTGCATTATCAATAATAAAAAAGTGTACTTATTTATACCGTCTTCACTGTCATGTAATACAACACCAGATTAACTAACACTTTACGAAGGGCACACCGCAGGAGACACTTTTGGTTTATTATTTCCAATAATAAGCCTATGTGATCGTACAGCAAAACATTTTTATAACCCCCCCTCAAACTTTGTCACTTTACGTTTTAAGGTGCGTAGAATCCAAATTTCAAATTTCCGCCGTCCGCCGTTCGCCGTCCGGGCCATAAAAGGCCTTAGAATTGCCTTAAAAAATCTGTTCTTTCGCACGTAGACTCCACTTGGGGTCTAATTGGTCCTAACTTCTCGCCAGCTCGATCGATCGACACCCATGGGTGCTTTGAGCCAAAAATAGGTGAAAAAGTGTCTTTTTTGTATATTTCAAGTTGTATAGAAATTGGAGATTTATGAGTGAAAAGAAAATGTTAGCTATTAATTTTATGAAAAAAAAGTATTCTAAATGATACTCTTTTATTCAAAAAGAGATTTTGGATTTTAGGCTATTTTTTGCAATTTTATAGATTTTATAAAACAAAATTAATGGAGTTCAAGTTTTTAGCATAATTTCGTACATAAATTGTTGAATGTTCTATTTCATAGTTGATAAACTTTATTTGACCATCTTATGCTAAAAAATATCAATTTAACGATTCTTAGCCATTTTCAGTGATTTTGTCAGCACATTTTTTGAAATTTGACCAGTTAAATGATATCAATATACAGTGTAGGTAACACTTTTATGTGTTGGAAAGATGACTTGGTAATAAATTGTTTTGTTTATCAACTATATTAAAAAGCGTAAAATTGTGAGATTCCGCTGCTGTAATGGATTGAACCCATTTGTGAGGTCCGACGCTCCGAGTTCCGATACTAAATATAGGTACTATAAGCGGCGTTTAATAATTATGGACCAGAGATCTACGTAGAAGGGCTGTCTAATACATAAATAATAAACCTTTGTGTGATAATTTGCAGCGTTTTAATGGTGAATTGTGAGAATATTTCATCGATTTTTTTTTTTTTTTTTTTTTTTTTTTTTTTTTTTTTTTTTTTTTTTTTTCCAAACTCCAGAGGACGATAGATGTCTAACATGAGTGTATAATCTCATCTGTACAGTTTATTGTTAATTTATATGAATCTGTTTCCATAGTAAACATTTCCTTTTTTTCTTCCGTTGGTCGTCAGAAACGAGACGTTCGCGAACAATCAAGTCGAGTCACGAGACCCTAGACCCTGACGCACCGCGTGGCATTCCCAGCGCTCCAGTCGCCATAAGATTTTAAACAGATCAGTTTTTTGTTTAGATCAGTAATGTGGATGCTCGCTACGCTCGCATCTCAAAAATACATAACATCAAGTAGTCAATACCTTAGTAAAAATCCAGATTAGTTGGATTAGTTGGTCAGGGTCTAGTCTCGAGGCTCGACTTGATTGTTCACGAATGTTTCGTTCGTCAGAATGGTTTATTAATGTTATGAAACCGAAAAGATCAATTGGACCCATCACGAGTTGAGCTGGATTTCTTTAGCGCGACGGAAACGTATTTTGGAAGATCCTGCCTTTGGAAGATGACGGAACCTTTTGGGGGTGATGTCGGGCTGCGGTCTTACTTTGAGGTGAAACTTTTTGCTTTCATCTTTCATCAAAAACTGTTTCCAGCGCCACTCCACCTAATGAAAATCCGTTCCTGTGGGTTCATTCACTGAAACCACTTAAGGGTACCCATTGAACAATTCGGAACAACGTCTCCATTCCAACTGTCAAGCAAGCGGATGTAGGTAAACGCCTTCGATCAATAGTTAGAAGCGCTTTTCCCAAGGCCCAAGTCCTTTCAACTCATTCAACTTTCTTCCCGTCTCTTAGAAGTCTGAATGTAAAGTCCTAAGCCATAAGCCGTCTTCCTCAGCTAAAATGTAAATTCGGCCGACCACAACTGTAGCTCAACCTTCCTATAAGCGGAGAGTAACGAACTAGCGATTATGCTAATGTACTCTAGGCTTAAGATAAATTCATGTTAAGCTCCACCGAGCACGAATTCCGTCTCGACGAAGGACTTGTTGCTTGGCCGCGGACATGTGATCAATCATTTCCACCGAACGCCCGAACAATCCATCAAATTTTATCCAACTCTCCCTTACAGTGGAGATGTCTTCTGTGTTATACCCAAAGAAAAGAAAAATATATCTAGACAACATCGATTTCGTTGCTGTAAACCTTCTTGGTTATGCTATGGTTTGATTTGATTTCTGAGATGCTTATCTAGTTTTTTGGCCGGAATTTAGTACCTACTTATTTTTTGCATATCATACTTTACTGAAGGCGTGTTACAACTTGAAGAAGCAAACAAATGTTGTTCTCAAGAATCAACATACTGGGATTACAAAAGATATGAAAAATTCGGGAGGAGTATTGAGTACTTCAAAAAATATTTTTCCATTTTTAAAACAACAATGGAAACACATTTAAAAAAAAACAATAATGAACAATAAGAATCTTATTAGTATTGTACGTTTATTCCTCTAAGGTTGGAACTTTTTTTGTGTGCAGGTTTGGAGCAAAACTGGACCATCTGCAAACATTAGACTCCTTACTGAAGAAAGACTACGACCGAAGAGCAACGCCAACTAATCACTTCAGTAAGTTTCTGCAGTGCTACAACTGAAATATAGAGATCTTATCCGTAATATTTTAACCCTCAAAGGCTTCGGTGTTTTGATTTCTAGACACTTTTTTCCAACATTTTTTATTACACCAAGTTCACGATTCCCGATCGTTTTGCCTCATGTCTAGTTTACTACTTGTAAAAGTTTCCAGCCCGTATTATGTTCAAGTAGGGTGGTAGGGCCAGTGTTTGACACCTTAATAGGTATTTTGACTTTGACAAACCACAAGTTATGTTTTTCCGTTTGTTAAAACTTGAATTTTACATCTATTGCTGCTTCAGGATGTCCTCAAACTGTTCGGTATTGAAAAAATCAAGCCAAAAAACATCATAATTCGTTTTTTCGAAATCAAATTTTTGACCCAGTATTTGACAGCCAAATTGTTGGTAGTACCTGTGATTGATACAGCAGTACTTCTACAATAAATGATTCCGTGTGTCAGCAAAACATTGATTTCAACATTTTGCAAATTAATTGAGAATTTGAACTTAGTTTTATTAATCTAAATATGAAATTAATATGAGTATTCGTAAGACGAAGTTGAAAATATCACTGGATGTTGCATCAAAAAATAGGTGCAATGTTCTAATGGTAAACTAGCAGCTTGTGAGTTGCTATGTATTTATATATATATACATATAAAAAATAAAGAACGAATGAAAAGAACGAATAGAGATTCATATTAACAGCACTGTCAATCACTGGGGGGAGCATCAGTTTGGGAACTAGTAATTGACATTTGCATTTTCTCATACCTATCATCTTTGATTATTTGAAAAAAATGATAGCATAAATGCAATCTACAAAAAAAATGATTGAAAAAACCATGGAAACAATCGAATTTTGAAATTTGGAGGGCTTGGTGGAGCAAAATAAAACGCTTACCTACCTCCTTAGCAACTTTACTGAGAAGGTACTTTGCCTCAAAATTCAAATGGATCAAGTCCGTAAAACACTTTTAAATGCCTTATTATTAAAACTTATGTAATGACTATCTGAAGATAAACATTTTCGGCCTCTCTTCAAGTAACCCAACAATGTTCGAGTCAGCAAATATGGTTTTTCTCGATCACGACACAATTAACGATCATGCATCAAACGCTGTGACGGTCACGTGAAACCTGCTCCGACTTGCCTACTGCAGCCTTCTACGCGGGAACATAGACGGCCTGAAGAAAGTGAAGAAGGCTATAAAGGCCGTATCACACTAGCATCTTTTCGGCATTTTTAATACCTAAACGTGAAGAAGAAGAAGTGCTTTTTTCAAAGGTCAGCTTTTTCAACCATTGCGCATTCTGGCGGAGCATTTCTCACTTGGGAAACCTAGAACATGTTCTAATTCTCATCTCAACGCGAAAAATGCTAAAACGTAACCCTTGGGAAGGTAACAATTCAATGGAAAACCCCTAGGAGCCCTACCCTAACCTGACAGACTTAATAAAACTGCATTCCGCCAGAATGCGCTGCTTTTGCACTTATTCCTCCTCAACATTCACAGCTGACCTTGGAAAAAAGCACTTTGCCTTTTTCACGTTCGAACAATAAAAATGCGGGAAAAAAAGTTGAAAAAATGCAAGCGTGATACAGCCGAAGACGAAAGCCACACAACGAAGGGAATTTCTTCTTGAAAACCAACCAACTGAACTACTCCGCTACTCCCCCAGTTATCCGATCATAAGCAGTGTTCCTCCTTTATCCCAGAGACTATAATCGATTTTAATTTCAAAAAAGAGTAATTATACATTATATTTCTGTCATCTTATTTTTCTGGTAAGATTTTGAAGGAATACTAGAAATCTAATTTTTTTAAACGTTGAATAAATTTGTTTTTCTAAAAAGAAACAAAAATATCCAAAGAACTACCAGTTAATATATAATTTGTTTGTAGTTGAATATCTAGTACGTATCCTAGCTGTCAAAATGTTCAAGGGTTCAGCGTGAGTTCAGTGCAAAGTTTTAATTGAGCATTCTGATTATAACGTACATGCCTATTTTAATTGTTTAGCAATATTGAATGTCATTCCTATCTTGTAAAAACCAAGTGTTATTACAATAAAATTCATTCATACACCAAGTTCACAACTTATTAGCAATTAAATTTTGATTTTATTTACTATACAAACAATTCAAAATAAAGATACAAAACTTGTTTTGACAATGTCTGATAAACTAATAGGTTCATTATTTCACTTTTACTGTGCTGATTCGTGTGGGTTTTCTTCTCTTCAGTCTTCTTAGCAGGTCGCTTACATCAAGCAAATGGACAGCTTCGATGTAGACATGAACTCTTAGTCGCTCTTGATAGGGGTTGGCAATTTTCTAGAAAGTTTTATCTGTGGTTTCTACCTTTTGATCATGGTGGAGACTATCATTCTGAACGCACCAGGGTGCATTAACTAAGTTCCTGAGCACACTATTTTGGAAAGTCTGGATAAGCTTCAGATTGCTCTGAGCTGTGCAGCCGCACAGCTGCGCTCCGTAAGTCCACACTAGCTGTAGGACTTGGTTGTACAGGGTTAGTTTGTTTTAAATAGTCCATTTTAATCGCCTGCCCATTAACCAGGACATTCTTCTGAGTTTGAGAGTCAATTCTGTTATTTTCTTCTTTACGCGCGATTTCTAGACACTGCGAGACACTGTACATGTCGTCCCTCTAAAGCTAGTTATATGTGTGGGCAAGGCTTCGTTGGAAGATGGACGACCTGTTAAAAGTGATCCAGAGGTTGAGGGACAATCAATTAATTAGGTACCTATATCTCTGGGTTCTCAATAAAAAAAGAAAATAGCCAGTTTTCGATTTAATTTTCGTCCCCAAATTTCCATGCTTGATGTACGTTAAAGTGTATGCAGGGAGTACATAGATGTATTTTCACAGAAAATCTACCTAAATTTACATGAAATTTATACCTAGGTGCTGTGCATTTAAAATGCTCAAATTTCACATTTTAATTAAATAATATATAATACAAAGAAAAAAATCATTCATATGGTCATGCTGTATGGCTGAAATGAATGTTTTAACCATTTTCTCGCTCTAGTTACAGGAGTATTGAAATATTTGGCTTAGGGTCTCCTATACACCATGGTGTCAGATAAAGATCTCAAAATATGCTGTTGTTTTATGATTAAAATTTAATACGTATGTGATAAATACGGAAACAAGTTTGAATTTATTTTCGAACCACGAGTGAATGAGGGAGAAGTTGTTGGAACCTTGTCCCGTCGGGTCCGTTATCAATAGCGAAACAGTTTTCTGCAGTGAAATAGTGTAAAGAGCTTCTTAGGATGTTTGTTGTTCAGATTGGATTCTATCTTTTGTAGGATCCGGTCACGAGTATCGGAGGAAACCAATTTGCCGATAAGCCGATAGGTGCAGGGGTCAGGGAGTGTACACATAATTTTAATACGAGCGTATGTAGGTGGCTACCAGCCCTAAGAGGCTTCAACGAAGCGAACGGGAAACAACGTGTACCTTCTTTGTGAGTAGGATTACAGAGTTCAGAGGGATACCGTTTTCGAGCAAGAAGAAGTTTTCGATAGAGTTGCCATTCTTATTTAACCCTTAAAACACCTACCAATTTTATTTTATTAACCCTTCTCTCGGCACTGAGCCTCATGAGGCTCATCTCGTTTTCAAGTGATATTTCACTTTCCTCCCATGTTTCTTCATAGTATTATGGTGATGTGATTTGCACAATAATTAGTTATTTGACAATAACAATCGCACGATTCTTCTATTAGCTTCCATTTTTATGAAATAAGAGCTGTGAAAAAGTAAGTTTGTTGTCGTCATGTAAGTACAAAGTAATTTTGTGATTTCGAAGAAACATGGTTGTGATTTCTGAATTAGAATTAAATTACATAAATTTGAAAAAATTGAAGTTTTAATCATGATACATCTTTCCTATCTCTAATAAAGCTGGGTAGAAACTATGCAATACTTATCATTATCTTCGCAATGACCCCAATTAGGCTCACTCACTAAATTGCAATTTTAAGGGCCCCATACACTATGGGATCGCCTGCAGGCCGTCGCCTCAACAGACGAACTTACGACCAATATCGCCGAGCTCCCTACACTACCAGTCAACGGCCTGCAGGCGGCCGCACTAAACTGCCGATCATCGCCTGAACATCGCACACACTATCTATCCGGGGCCTGCAGGCGGACTGTCGGACAGGAATCAGGACTGCAGGCGAACCTCAGTTCGCCAGTTTGCAATCGCTGAATTTTTGTGAGAATTCGCTTTAAAAAAAAAAAAAAAAAAAAAAATGCAGTACTAAAATTAGCGATTTTTTAAAATTTTCTACTAACAATAGACGTCCCAAAACGGTTTTTGAACGAAAATTTTAAATTTTGGACCACTATTCAAAAATCGGAACGAACGCAATAGCTTAATAACAATAAGCAATAAGCTTTTTAACCATATAACTTAATAGCAATAAGCTTTTTAACCATATCCACGGTAGCTGACGGCACGGTTTTCTGATAGAATTTCAATAAAACGTCGTACGCCTCGTCCCGTAATCTTTTATTGGCGTACGCATCGTCCTTAATTTTCCACAAACACGGATAGGCCCGATAAATCTCAATAAATGCCGAAATAAAAGTAGGTTTCCCGTCCATCCTCGCCGTCAGTCCGCTGTCAGTCCAATTTCGGCTTGTGAAAACACGCTCAAAATTGATCGCACGGAAAACTGACGAAAACGGGGAAAAAAAGAGCCGACGGATCACGCGCCTGCAGGCCAACTGACAGTGTGTGGCGGAGGTGGACTTGAGATCACGATCTATCAGTTACCGGCCTGTCGTCGATCTCTCGCAGTTCCTCGCCTGCCGGACGGCCACACACCTTCAGTCCGCACTAACTGCAGTCCACGATCTTGAGATAAACTGATAAGTGTGTGGGCGACCACAGTCCACGGCCTTACGATAATCTGCAGTTAAACTGACAGTGTGTGGGGCCCTTTAGCACTGAAATTAATGCGAAATATTTTTCCCTTATTTTTCTCATACTCGTGAATAGTTTTCGAACCAGGAAAAAAACTAGATACTTTTTTTCATTTTGATTTTTCTGCCGAGAGTAGGGTTAAATAAATGCGCTTTCATTTAAAAAAGAATGTTCATTACAGGAGTAAATTATAATGGACTGTATATTTCAAGGCGTGACATCTCGCTAAGGAGGAATAAAAATATCAATTTGAGCGTGGCACATAGCTGCCTCGTATGTATAACATGAATATATATACATCATTGAAATGTTCTAAATCTGCTTGAAAGTTAAACTACTCTGCTAAGCTGCTAATAATTACATCTTGATGAAACTCACATGATTTAATCATATCGTTGTTCGCCAACTATTCTATAAATTTGGGCGAGACCAGACCAATAGGCTACGAGAAAATTTCGCATTTTTGAGTATTTTACGTTTACGAAGTGAAATTCATTTTGAGTGATGAAATTGATAGGGAACACGCACATACCCTATACATGCCATCGAAATCGGATGAAAAGAGGGAAAATAGGCATGATACAGAAATTACAAATTCACACATGCGCATCGATTACAAATGATACGATTATGTTGAAATTGATATGGAATGATGAAATCGTATTTTTCGTTTCATCTTTCAAATTTGAACGAGATCGAACGACTAGACCGTGTGACAAAGATGCAAGATGTAATTTACATTTGCATGTGACTAGAATAAAGTATTGTTTTGAAAACAATGAAACTAAAAGGATCGATTCCATTAAAACGTCATCAAAATAGGATGAAATATGTGGAAATTAAGCTTGTTACATGTATTTTACATTCGTGCATGTGCACCAGCTACTTATGATATAATCTTGTTGAAATTGATATGGAATGATGATGTCTTATACCCACAACAAGCTTCCAGATTCGAACTAGATCGGACGACAAGGGTGAGAGAAAATGATGCTAGGTGGAGTTTACGTTTGAGCCTGCACAAAAATGAGTGTTGAGTTGGGGACTTGGGAACAATGAAACGGATTCGCCCATTTCCTTTGAACGTATTCAAAACTTGATGAAAGTTTCGGAAATTAAGCTTGTGGCAAGGACATGGCAGACACACGTACAGACGCGGAACGATAATCGTTCAGAATGGTCTAAATCGTAAAATGAAGGTGAACATTTTGATTTTGGAGTCAAGAAATTTTTCGTCTTCCGAAAGTGAAAACGATACTTACGCTACATATAGGTAGACTAAGAAGCAAAGAAGAGATACAGCAGTCGCTAGAAAATTCGGGTAGATCCAAATTCGTTTTCTCGTACAAACTGTCTCGAAAAAAGCGTTAGCTCAATTCTTTGTATAGATCAGTGATCTGCCCAGAAACTTTAACAAATACTGAAACAAAATACCTTTATTAATTTATTTACTCCGTTTTGTTAACGAAGTCATCCTTCAGCCAGACGACCTTCACAAAATTGTGTTGTGAAATTGATCAAGATGTTTTACGAAAATTCGTAATGAAATCGCTTTAACATGGCTCAAAATCTTCCCTAACCGACCCGCGTTGCTGAAATTTGAATGTAAGCACCTTTGGAAGGCGTAGAATACAATTTCACGGTTTTAGGCGCACTGATCAGATCAGATGATAATTTCGTCAAAGAGCGAGTCTCATAGTTTCGTCAGAAAGCGTCGAGTTTCATAGTTTACCTATATACAGTTTTAGACAATGAAGTTCAGCTCTGCATATTAGCGAAGTAGAAGATGAAGATCGTAGAAGATGAAGTTATTGCAATAGATCCAACAATTTTAATATAGAATTGTTCCAAATTCGTTTTGAGGGATTCTGAACCGAATTCCAGAGTTAAAGCCAATTCATATACATATACAGGGTGGCCCGACTTAAGTTCATCAAACTCTGAGGATCGATTTTACAGCTCATTTCTGATCGAGAATTCCCCTTAGAGATTTTTTTTAACGCTTTAGTTTTCGAGAGATTCAATTTTTAAGATTTCTTCGTGTTTTGTACCTTATGACATCAAAACAGTCGAAACTCCCCTTAGAATCAATCTAAACTCATGAATAAGGACATAATTGGGAATTTTCTATCTACTTGATGCCAAACCAATATTTTTTGAGTTTTAATACGTAGAAAAAGAGGGAGAAAAGCAAATTTTGAAAACTTCTCAGAATTTGACTTTATTCATTTGTCATTTTGCTCTTAATCCAGAATATTTGGGGAAAGCACTAAACGGGGAAAACTTTCTCTAAATATCAGCTTTTGAACGGCATATTCAATTTTTCTTTTACTTTGCTAATAAGAGGAGACAATTGTGCTTTAATGTGGAAAAAATGGGGTTTTCAATGAAATTGATGATTTCCGTGAAAAATGACTCTCTATGAATATACAAGTTTGGGCCGGTTTCTACTTTTTGTTCCACGCTGAATCGAATGGTAAGTTGCAGATCTCCCCAACTCAGTTATAATTGAGTTTTACACTTTAACTAACTAGTTTTACCGTCAAAAACACATAAAATGAGCATAACAAACAATCTGAAAATTCGTGAGTTAAAGTGTGAAACTTGGTTATAACTAAGTTAGGGAGATGGGCAAGTGTTATTTGGTTCGACGTGAAAAATACGTCGAAATCGGCCCCAAACTCGTATTTTTAAAGGTGGTCATTTTTCACGAAAACCCTCGATTTCATTGATAAACTCATGCTTTCAACATTAAAGCACGATTTCCGGTGCTGTATAGTATGCGCCTCACAGTCGCGTTTCTGTATTAGTACGCGCCCTACAGAGTACCTCGGGTCCGAAAGCGCCCCACACTACTCGCAATACGCCGCTCAGCGGTATTAACGTGTTTGTTTTGTACCTTAATCGCGAAGTTGATTTTTATCATAGACAACTGTAATTTCCAATAGTAAGAACAAAGTCGAACGTTCCATTATGATCCCTTATCCCATCAAGCCCGTCAGTTATATTGCCCTAGTCTCAACTGAACTAGCCACATTAGTTCCCATCATAGAACGAGAATGCCAAAGGGGATCTTACATTAATTCTGACGAGTGGGCGGCATACCGAATCCTAAATCAACTTGGCTTTTATCATTCGACTGCTAACCGCCAACAAAACTACGTGGGCCCGCAAACTGAAGCGCACAATCAAGCTATCCGCCCTGTCTTTATGTCGAGCCAGATGGTAACTCTCCCTTGGATTGATATAACCATACCGCACTGGCGTTGAAAAGTCAATCTTTCCAAATAAAAAGACATCTTCGTAAAAAGCCAGCACTTTTTGAGCACATTAATTTTCATCAAATTTCAAAATACTTGCTGAAAAATCACTAAAAAAGTGCTAAAACGGCTGAAAATTGTTGAATTTATGATTTTTCAGCAAAATTTTAATTTTAGAATGTATCAATTATGAACTAGAAAAAAAGTATGCTCAAAAATATGCAGAAATACTTACTTAAAATCCATTAATATCTTCTAAAAAACTAAACAACTTCAAAAAATTCTAAAAAATCCAAAATCTTTTTTGATCCGTAGATTATTATTTAGACCGAATTCTTTGCCATAACTTTGGTAGTTAAGAATTCCATTGCGCTCTATGTGCTCAAATTTCGAAACAATGTACCTAACATAATATAATACAGTCCAGGTGGTTGGATGTCATCCATTCTCGATGGTAGGGGTGGTTTTAGGGGTTGGGATTTGATTATTGACTTGTCCTTATCAAGGGTTATTGACAGTTCCAAGTACTTTCGCCTCGGTGAGAGGCCTCATCAGGAATCTAGAAGTTAACGTAGGCTTTTCTTAATTCTAGATCATCATGTAAAATTCTGTGGTTGTAGCGCTTGATACATTGCTAGACTAGTACTTTAGAAGTGGAGAGTGTAGATAGGTTCTACCATTTTCAAGCTTAATGTGGTTGGTACAGTCTTATGCTTGTTCTCATCATATATAGGTTAAAGTAGGTAATGTCGCTCCTAGAAGGAATTAGGGTAATACATCACTAGATAGTAGAAATGCAATACTAGCTATGTTGTGCTACTTACTAGGTAAGGGGATTGGTTGCATTTCGATACTGTAGGTATCTTAATTCTATTTGCACTGATTCTAATATTTTAGTGTTGTAGAGGCGAAAGTATTAGGAATTGTCAATAAATCTTGATTAGTCAAAGGCAATAATCAACCTCAATCCACCCCTACCATGGATAATATAATACTATATGGTAATCCGCTCATACGATCAAGCTGCATGACTGGAGCTTTTTTCTTAAGCCTCGGTCACGCTGATGACTACCTATATCGTCACTACCTTCTATTTTAGCATAGGGCGTCAGTATACCTCGTTACAGGATCGGTAATTTCCATTCATCGCTTGAGATTCGGCTGCGACGCACCCCCTAATGTGCGAGGTAGAAAAACAATTAGAACTCTAATCTTCCTTGAGCGCATAACAATTCCACTTTAATACGATCATCTCTAAATGATATAATTTAAAACCCTTTTGCTGTAATATCCGCCAGAGGAACATAAAACTCATTGATGAGTGTTTTTCACGAATGAAAACTCGATTGCTCTAGTTGTAGGCAACGGCGAGAAAAAGTTAAGCCAAGTTCATTTCATGGGAACAAGGGTGGTCTGACAATGGAGAGCGACTCTGGACATGAAAGACGTGAAATGGATTTGCGAAAATAAAGAAGAGAAACTAGAACAAGCGTTGAAATTCAATGTCAGATCTTTTCTGTTCCTTTCAATTATGATTTAATTGTTCTCTCATTGTTGATTCAAGCTGCTTGGAAGATTTGTGAGACCTTGCAAATGGATTTTTAATTCAATGTTCTTTGATGATATAACACTACTTCATTCATTTTATGAAGTAGGTTCTTATTTCACTCCAATATAATTGATAGTTTTTAGAAGGCAGCCTCGAGTTTGAACCCCAACATGGGTTCTGTGAAATATCATGGATTATAATTTCAATATTGAATCATTGAAGTCGAACAACAGAAATACATGTTAAACGCCATCGAAATCTGTTTATTTGCGTTTCAAGATAGTAAATTTCAAAAGTAGAATTAAAATCTTCCTCTGTGAGTCGTATTTGCTAAACTGTTTCACTTTCTTAGAGCCGAATACCAATGAACATGTTTATAATACTACTTGCCATGTAACATAGACGGTAAAACTAACTTCTCTCCTGTACATCTTAGAGCACTGAAATTGGTGTAAAGTCTCTTGGGGACTGCTGGACGTTATTTTGTGGAAGTTAGATGAGACATTAACTAAATTCTTGGTGGTAAAACTCTGGGTCCTAATTCAGTGGAGTAGCTAAGTCATTTCTAATGGAGGGGCAACAGTCAAGGATTTCATTTTATTTTATAGTTTTAGCATTCATTTCTAGTACTTGTTGAATATACAAAAGACTGTACAATACTGTGAAACGTTCATATAAGTAGATATTCAAAGGTTTTTCGTAGTGATTTGAAATCACGTACGCTTTCATTCTTACAAACCTACCTATGGATTATTGAAGCAAACCTAATACTAATTATAAAGAATATTACCCAATTTACTAATAATCAGAACGATGAAATACGAATACCTACGGATGAACTGATACTCAGGAGCACTATTAATTATACTAGACTCACTGCATGCAAAATCATATATTTAGGTATGTGGTCGTTTCTCCATTACAGGTTTATCCACGAATTGATCTGGACAATGGGAATCACACAATTGTATTATATAGGTACGCGGAATAAAAAATGGGGTATGAAACTGAGAACTACAAACAACAAAATGTAAACAAAACAAACTCAAACCAGCAATATGTTAGGTTGAAATAGAAATACCTACGGCCACAATAGATTGTTTTAATCTTTTGTATTAAACTATTTCAATCACCACAGAAAACTTCTTTTTTTTCTTTACTAGTATTTTAACTGTGATTTAATTCGTAAATTGTATAATACAAACGATATACCTACCAACAATCAAAAATTTATAAAAGAACACGGGAAACAACCAAGCTTGATCAAGTAGGCAGTGAAAAGTAGGGGAAGATTCGTAGGGGAATTTGGTGGATACTGAACAATGTATATTTTTCTAGGGAAAAATCGCATCTGGGCTAGCCCCAGAAGGTAGTGGGGAACGACTTGATTTCAGTTTGCAGTATCGACATTTCCGTACCGTTAACTAGGTGATTTTTCTCCTCTCTGAGGGGCTGTAAAATATCCAAGCAATTTCGCCCTTATACAAACGAACCTAATAAGAACTTCTTTATTCCTAAGAGCGTCTAAAGTTGCTAGGCAACAGGATCCGTATTATAATAGCAGTAATTGTGTTTTACTAATTACAATCTCCAATTGAAGGTATTAGGTACTGAAGTTAGAAGCGTAAAATTATAAATTTTGGTTGTATCCATACCACGAACTTCTCTGTCCTATGTAATTCATGGAGGGACTCTACCCACTACCCTCCTCAAACTACGCCACTGTCCTAATTATTACTTAGGTATGTACCTATGTATGATGGATGGATTTATTTTTATCCAATTTTTGGATTCTACTCAACTTGAAACGTAAACCAACTAATTTCGGGCGGTGTTAAAAATTGTCTTTCTTGGTCGATTATCAATTGAAAATTATATACTGTTAGCATCCATATGTGCTATTGCTATTTAAATGGAGAAAAGGATCCCTGAATTGAAATAGAAACGCAACATGCGAGAACGATAAAAACCCTTCTTTTTAGATAGTTACCTGACAATTTATTGATATTACAAAGCCCATTGAAGGAAGGGTCGCTTCTTACAACTTTACAGAGGGCGGGAATCGATTCTTTCCTTGTAGATGTGAGGAAGGGAGAAATCCCATCACAGCGATAGCACCGGAAATTTGAATCCGGCGGATGTTCAAGACAAGCTCCGGGGCGGTTAGGGCGGTCATTTCAAATTGAATATAAACCGGGTCGATCAGTTAAACCTTTATTTTATCTTTGATGAAACTTCCCAAAAACAAAAGAAAACTACTTCACTTCCATCACTCCGGCGTAGTAGACGATGGTAGGTATTGTTCCGCTCTTTCAAACCTCCACAAAACTTCTGCTAAGCCAGCAGTTCCTTATTTCGATCTGCTCAACTCTATTGTGCGACGACTTTTCATTAGCATCTTCCCGACTCCTGTTCTCGTTGTCATTTGAACAACTAATCCATCCACGAAAGATCTTCAGCAATTGTTCGTTTAGCAATACCTTGAAAATATCAAACTTATACTTTTTCTATTCAAGTTTTTTTTTTTTTTTTTTTTTTGTACTGCAGTGAATACAATTGGATAATGTAGCATGCCTATTCGATAATGCTGAACAGAGTATTGACATTCAAATAGCGTTCCTTTATTCAGAAAGCTCATATTATAACTAGCTTTATAAAAAATGCCTTCTGTCCTTAAATTTTTTTTTTTAAATTGAACTCCAATGTTTCATTTTGTTTCCCAATGTCTCAAAATGGATTTCCACTAAAAAAATGTTGAAAAAAGATTTTAAAAATAATTTTGAAGACATTGCAATAGCCGAATTTTTTAGGAAAATCCGGTAAATTTGATCTGAAAGAAAACTTGTCTTCTCTTTTTGGCGAAATCACATTACTGCCATGTTTCCTTTTTTCATTGAAAAATCAATAATTTAAGACACGCTTTACGGAAAAAATTTCATCGTAATCTCTTGGTGAGATGCTATTATTATGATTTGAAATTTAGTTCAAAATAAGTTTAAAAAACATTGGTTTTTCATGGTAATTTTGACTTCATGAACTGATCATTTTCCAGTCTATTTTCCTGTAATCAGTCACACTCGATAAAATGGTAAAATACTTCGTGGATCATTCCAAGTCCTTGGTACCCGATTTCCATACCTAAAAGTACAGGATAATCAAGTAAAATTGAAAAATACTCCGATCCCCAGGGAATTTAGTGAAGTGGATACAAATGAGAGTGACAGGGCTGTTGATATGAAAAGAAGCATTTAAATGAATTATATATACTCTCACGCCTGTAAAAATGGACAGGGTGAATGAAAGATGGAGAGGGAATGAATTTGTAGGATGAGGTAAAGACGCTACACGTCATGACCGATGCGAACACAATCCCAGCCTTCTCAAACCATTTCCACCTTATATAAGAAGGATGGAATACCTATCTCTCTACCGACGACAGAGTAAAGTGAATTTTCTTGTCGGTAGGTACTTGTTATCCGTCATCCGCAGATTTCCTAGATATCTCAAAGGTAAATAGAGAAAAAATGTTTTTGCTTCCAAGTCTACTTATAGGTAGCCAGCACCTTTTTCAGGGTCTCCAAAATCAAAATTTTCACTCGGATTTTGTTTTAGACCATTCTGGACAGCTTTGGTTTTGAGACTGTGTGTGTGTGTGTGTGTGTGTGTGTGTGTCCGCCATTCCTTGTAACAAACTTGGATTCCCGTTTTCATCCAATTTTGACGAATTGTTCAGGGAGTTAGCCGGTTAGGCTGCATTTAAATAACGGTCACCTTTATGTTTCATGGCTCACCAATTAATAGTTCACGCTGAGTATGCGAAAACGTAAATCCATCAAGTGTCATTTTCTCACGTTCTAATAGTCTGATCTGCCTCAAATTGATAAGATAGTTGGGTAAAGATGATTCAATCATGCCAAATCAATTATTAGATGATCGTATCAATAGTATCTGCTGGGAATGCGCGAATGAGAA
Source organism: Adelphocoris suturalis (assembly GCA_030762985.1). NCBI lineage: Eukaryota > Metazoa > Arthropoda > Insecta > Hemiptera > Miridae > Adelphocoris > Adelphocoris suturalis. Next base: position 57,651,387 of record CM061044.1, read on the forward strand.
CCTACAGTCCTGTATTGATTTCATTGTTTAAAAAACCAATGTACCTACTCTACACATGCGCGAACGTAAAATCGGTCAAGCGTCATGTTCTCTTGTTCTAATCTTCAGCTCTTGTTCCAATTTCAAACTCTCGTGGCCTCTAGTTTAATTAAATCAAAAATAAAATATATTACGTTGTGTTCTCAAAAATTACAATTACGAGGTAGGGGGCTCTGATCAGATAAGGGATCTCTGAGACTAATTTCTTTCCTGATACGCCCACGATACTGAAATTCGCAACGGAATTCTATTGGGATAAATATATGTAGAATAAAAAAAAAAGTGCATGGAGGCGTACCTATCAACTGAGGTATTTCTGAGCCGAATTGGTTAACAACATGATCATGGTGAACCGGTATTTTCTGACAATTTAATGGTGACATACTGTGAAGGCCACAAGGAAACTTCTGTGCCATCTCCTTGGCAGTGTATTTTTTAATTTTTATTTTTTAATGTTCTTGGTCGATTACAAAGGTTCATTATTGAAAATGATAAACCAAAACCGACGTCCACTCGTCTCACTAAAAAAGCTCAAAACCTTTAATCTCAGGAGAGTATCATAATATTTTGTGTGATAATCATCCATACTGGCATTCTTGAATTATAATCCGCAATTAGTGATAATATAAAGGTATTTTTTATATGATAAAACTCTCCAAATTTTTATTTCAGCCAGAAGTGACCTTAGAGTTTCGCATTTTGGCTATCGATATATTATATTCTTTGGAGGAATTAGGCACATGAGTTATTAGAAGTATTTTCTCCTAGAGAGATCAGATTACTGAAAAGAATACCCTTACAGCGACTCCATCGTTCCTTCAAAGCGCGCTCCAAGATCTGCTGTGTCGCGATACTAAGTATGAAGTGTATCACTCAAGTTCTCGTGCTTTATCTCGAATATAACTTATTACTACCGCTCTTTGGAGAGCTCCCAGGTCAGGGTCACTCCGTGACGACTATGGAGGAAGATATACATGTAAGATGCCAGTGAACTACCGCGGACGGGACCTCCCTTGGTAATGAACCCGCTGAGCACTCAACGCCAAGACTCAACTTCCTTTGCTCTGCGGTTTGGGGCTTCCACGGCGGAGCTTTGACTTCTCTCCCCCCTTTACAATACCTACTCCTCATATTCATAGATGGTAAATTATTATTCCAGGAAGGGTGGAATATCATAGAAATGCAAAAAAGTTCCACTCATGCAGCATGATCGTATGAGCGAATTTTCCTAGATAATCGTATTATACAGGGTGTCCCATCTAAACGGGCCCATCGGGAAATTACAGCCTTACGGTGCGAGCTATCGAAAAATTGAACTGGACTTTTTTATAGTATTTCAACTCAGCTTCACGATGCGGAAGTCCGATTTTTATTTTTCCATGTTTTAGGGTCTCAAATCATTGATTGAAACTTACGGTTTCCTCTTGACCCCCCTTTTATTATTGCTTTTTTCGATTTTAGGTTGAATTTGGAACAGAACATGCCTCCGTGAAATTTTCTTTTTGGGGCTTTGTTTCTGAGTTATTCCACTTTTTGCGGAGGTCCGATTTTTATTTTTCCATGTCTCAAATCATTGATTGAAACTTACGGTTTCCTCTTGACCCCCCCCCCCTTTTTATTGCTTTTTCCGATTCAAGGTTGAATTTGGAACAGAAAATGCCTCAAAGAAATTTTCTTTTCGGGGCTTCGTTTCTGAGTAATTCCACTTTTTGCGAAATACAGAAAACACTTTCTTACTATTTTTATCTTAAATTTTTGAGATGTTCACCACACTTTTGAGATCGGCATTTAACTATCTATCATCAGACCCCAGCGTCCATAATCAACAATCACCATCAGGGGGATGACATTACATTCGAACCGATTACGATTTAAAAAAAGTTTTCCAAATCGTCGTTTGAAAAAAAAAAAAAACCCTCAAACTGTTCAGTACGCACAGAATCACTGTTCAGAATACAGTTTAAAAAATGTACCAAAAGGAGACTTCCAGTCAGTTGTGTTGTGATAAATCGAAAATACCACCGCTCCTTCTGCAGCCTCTGCTCCTTCTCCTGCAGACTGTATTCAAGGGTAAGAAAACAACAGCTTCTTGATACTTAATGTTCAGTCTACACTATGATGTTTATTATTTAAAAAACCTTACATTAGTCCAGAATACGGCGTCTCATACGTTCTTCTAATTAATGAGTACTAGTACTGAACAGTTTGAGGGTTTTTTTTTTTCAAACGACGATTTGGAAAACTTTTTTTAAATCGTAAGCGGTTCAACTGTAATGTCATCCCCCTGATGGTGATTGTTGATTATGGACGCTGGGGTCTGATGATAGATAGTTTAATGCTGATTTCAAAAGTGTGGTGAACATCTCAAAAATTGAAGATAAAAATAGTAAGAAAGTGTTGGTAATGTCTGAAAGAAATCGGCGATTTTCTGTATTTTGCAAAAAGTGGAATAACTCAGAAACGAAGCCCCAAAAAGAACATTTCTTTGAGGCATTTTCTGTTCCAAATTCAACCTAGAATCGGAAAAAGCAATAAAAAAGGGGGGTCAAGAGGAAACCGTAAGTTTTAATCAATGATTTGAGACATGGAAAAATAAAAATCGGACCTCCGCAAAAAGTGGAATAACTCAGAAACAAAGCCCCAAAAAGAAAATTTCACGGAGGCATGTTCTGTTCCAAATTCAACCTAAAATCGAAAAAGCAATAAAAAGGGGGGTCAAGAGGAAACCGTAAGTTTCAATCAATGATTTGAGACCCTAAAACATGGAAAAATAAAAATCGGACTTCCGCATCGTGAAGCTGAGTTGAAATACTATAAAAAAGGTCCAGTTCAATTTTTTTAAAGCTCCCACCGTAAGGCTGTAATTTCCCGATGGGCCCGTTTAGATGGGACACCCTGTATTATGTTCATTTGTTTTGAAATTTTAGCACTGAGAGCAAAGAAGTTGTTAACCACGACAAATCTCGTTAATAATCATAATCTACGAGTCAAAACAAGTGTCGGATGGTTAGCAATTTTTCAGTTTTTAAATGCATTTTCCAGCATATATTACTGGAATTTAAGTACATTTTTCACCATAATTTAGTGAATGAATTTTTTAATGTTTCTAGTTCATCGTTGACAAACTTCTTTTAACTAAACTTAAAATGAAAATATAAATTCAACGATTTTAGTCATTTTTAGTGATCTTTTTTTTCCACATTTTTTGAAAATTGACCAATTTAATGTGCTCAAAAACTGTTGACCAACAAACTCATCCTTTCGTTTGGAAAGCTTGATTTTTGGCGCAAGAACGGAATTTTCATCTCAATCCTAAGGAGAGGTATCGTCTCGAATGACACAAACACACACACAAACACACACACACACACACACACACATATATATATATATATATATATATATATATATATATATATATATATGTGTGTGTGTGTGCGTTAAAACGTTAAATTCTAGGATTCAAATATAATTTTTGAAGAATTTTAGGAAATATTTTGATTTTTTTTTCTTAAGAGTTCGGAGAAAATGCAATAAGTTAATAAAAATAGAGAGGAAAATTGTCTTAAATTATATCCTCCGCTGAAAGATGCTAATAAACAGCGGAACACTTATATATCGTCAGCTTTACCGAAGAGTCGGTCACCTTAAATAATTTCCGCCACCTTTTAGCATCATCCCACTGTGCGCCGTCCACCTATGACGTGAATTTATTTTTTTTTATATCGGCTTTTTGTTCAAACCAATGAGAGTTTTGAGCTGGAAATTTGGTGTCGAGGGTTTTCGAGGGCGCAAAATCCAATTCATAGATCAATACCTAAAGGGGAATTCTAACTCACGAATGCAGGTCATTGTCAAGAGGTTAAGTTTCACGCATGTGTTTGCCTGCTATGCACGCAAGTCACCCCTTCCACCTTATCACTAACAACTCTGTTCTCCAAATAGTAGTAGTTATCATAGGCTAATTTTACTTTTATGGTAGATTAAACACTATTGCCTGGACAAATCAAAGACTGAAATCTTTGCCAAATCTCCCCGGTCTCCCCTATTATTGTAATAGCAAAATACGGATGTGAAAATCGAAAAGTGTCAAAATTCGGTACAAATAAGGAATATCCACAATGAAAATGAGGAAATTGTTTAAATTTGGAAAAGGAAGCCTGCACTGACCTTAATTTTGGAGCTTCCGTGGTTCCACCGCGATGGAAACTGCAGAAAATGCTGGATTCCTGGCACTACGAATCCGATCAGGTGAAGACAGCACGAAGAATATCCGAATTGAACAGAGTTTTATAATTTAATTTAACAAGCAAAAAGAGAGGGAGCGATCATTGCGTTAGGAAAGACCACGCAGTAGTTAATGTCCTGGCGTGGGGGGCACATGTGAGGAGGTTGGAGAGGGGAAGAAGGATTGTATGTATTTCTCACCCTTAGCCCACAGATAAGAAAGTAAACATAACGGCGGGTCCAAACACTCAATATTAACTGCGTGAAGATAACATGCGGTTCTCAATATAGGTAGGTACTAGGTTAGCGTCCAGCGACATACTATTAGTGAACATTAATTTTATGTACAAAATCACAGCACAGTTAAAACGTTAATTGCTAAAATGTTCGTGAACGAATAATATTCTCGCAAAACACTAATAAAGAAATAACGTAACGAAACGCGTTGCGTTTGTCCTTGTGTAATAATTTACTTCGTTTTCATCATTGAACGTATTCCATTAGACACAGTTGAGCTTAGCCACCGTAGTCTCGAACAGCAGTAGGCTCCCGATGTTACTCCTGGGTATTGTAGGGTGACGTGACCAGTAAATGAACACTTAGTAGCTGGGGAACCAAAATCTGACTTTTACAAACAGATTCCTGATCACCTAGGGCCTGAAACTTAACAATGGCTAGCCCATTACAACGCTCATCTATTCCAGTACACTATTTCAAGCTTCACTTGAGCAAAACAAATAGTTGTGAGTTGTAAATACACTTTCAAGTGAAAAATGAGAGGAACACCCAGTGAATGAACGAAGTTTTCCAGAGAATGAACAGGGGTGATTTCCAGTGAATGAACACAACATATAGGGAGGTACCTAGTAGGTAAGTTGGAATCAGCTACTAGCTATACCCATCTTTATTTATAGAATAAAGGTAGGTATACTCGTATAAGACCGAATCTAAGTAAATTCCTCATGTTCACAGCGTATTTAATCAGTCTGCCTTTGACGTTGGATGAATGATGTAGATGCCAAAGTTAACTGATTCAAATAGAAGTAGGCTTGTAATACCTACGAGGACATCAACTAAGCAGCCATCATTTTGAGAGCACCTCGGTAGATTTTTTAATCTAAAACGGAATGGGTAAATTAATTTGAAACGGTTAAACGGTATGAACTAAATTGTAATTTTTAAAACAAGACACTGTAGGTACGTTTGAAATGCGTGAAGAGCAGGTGTGAAGCCAAGCTGTTTTGAAGAGGGGAAGGCTGGTTGACGACCGCTTGCGGTGAAATGGCTTAATTCGCGGACCCGAAGGGTCACCGGTGTAATCGTGCAATCGAGGACGGTCATTGACTGCAGAATGATGCTGCGAATCGAATCTCGAACAACAACTCTGCTTTAAAGTTCCAGGTCAACAAAGTCAGTTAAGTACCCACTTGAGTCTTTATCTTTAATTTCCCCTCATTGGAGCACCTCTTGTTCAGAATAATGGTAATTTAAACCCTTCTAGGTCACACTTTCTTCACTTAGGCCGTGTAAACGTTGTAGAAACTCGAATTAATGAAGAATGCTGTTTTTTTAAACCGCAGATTGTGAAATGATGGCAATGGGACGAAACGGTCTTCTTTGGTTTATTACCTATTTCCAATTATGAACCCTTGTAATCTACCAAGAAAAACAAAACAAATCAATTTTTATGAACCATAAAGGGTATTATTGAAGGGCTAAACATTCAAAAATAGAGATCTCAAAAACTTTTAAGGTAACAGTAATGATTTTATGTATGAATAATAAATATAATCCCAAGGGATCGATTAAAACCATCCGCCATCGCTCTCCCTAAGGGCGAGAATTTCGAAAAAACTCCTTCGGATTTCTACATCATTTCATCTTGCGCTGCTAGCGGATATATATATTATTGATTAGCCGATCAAGCTCCAAATTACATTAATGATCACTAGATAGTGGTACCGGTAGACATATGAATTGCCTTGTAAATATCAGCTGTTTTAATACCTACCAATAATGGAATTATCAGGTGATATACGAAGTTGCAATGGTATTTATTCTTCGTGAAATCGTGTTTATTAACTATTGTCCGTGCGAATGTACCTAACATGAAGAATTGGTACCAAGATGATAAATTTCATCTCATAAATTGCTCCCAAGTCAACCTATGGTTAGCGGAAGCATTGTTTTCACTTTTGAGAGATGGATAAGTTTTAGTCTCCAAAAATCAAAAGGTTGAAGTTTTATTACAGCGGTAAAATTTACACTCGCATCTTACGTTTTAGACCATTTTGTAAAACTTTCGTTCCGTCTTTCTGTGTGTGCATGTGTGTTTGTTCGTGTGTGTGTGTGTCTGTTGTGTATCCGCAATCCTTGTAACAAGCTTAATTTTCACAATACTCAACCAATTTTTATGAAATGTTCATGGAATTTGAAGGTTAGAGTGTAGATGGTTATCTATCAGTTCCATTGTTCCCGAACCAATACATACCTAACTCTGCGTTTGCGTAAACGTAAATTCCATCAAGTATCATTTTCTCACGCCCCCGTCTCCCGATCTCGCTCAAATTTAGAGGATAGGTTAACTCCTACTCTACTCTGTGGGATAGGTGGAAGTGGTTAATTTGAGCATTCCCTAGTAATTTCAACATAATTCTATCATTAGTAGCTACTGCGCATGTGCAAATGTATGTTCCTTTTAACGAGCCTCATTTTAACAGTTTTCATTCGATTTTGATAAAACTTTTAGAGCATGTGCGGGATGGAAAGCAAATGGTACCCCATTAATTGCTCACCTATCAAATCATTACTTCATTTTGCGCATGCACAAACGTTAATTATTTCAAACATAATTGTTTCACGTCTAGTCGTATAACCTCCCTCAAATTTACACAATTGGGATCAAAGGATTAATTATTCCATATTAATTTCAACATGATTGCATCATTAGTAGCTCCTGCGCTTGCGTGAAAGTGTATCCCCAGGAACAAGGTTAATTTCTAGTTTTCATTAGGTGCATATATATCCACGTAGACATATTGATGTCTACCTAAAGATTTGCAATTTGAAAAGGACCTTTTTTGTAATATCAAGAATTAAATATCAGTGGACACAGCTCAGCTTTGGGGCCTCTGAGTCTAATTAGTTTTTTAATCGACTTATGATGCTGAAACCTAAAATTTAGCTCGTTTTTGGAGATGTGAAATAGAATTACAAAGTATGGAGGGACTCAGATCAGCTCCAAAACCTCCGAGGATGACTTTCCTATTCGACTCTCGGTGTTAGTATTTCGATGGAGCTCCTCTGGGACTCGTCGGAAACAATTACGAGGTACGGATACGTACTGATCAGCTGATGGGCCTTTGTACCTGTATTCTTTCCTCACCTAAATAGACCTTTTTCAAAACATTTTTACAGTGAAGCGTGAAATTGCGGGGTCTTGGCAGCTGTTGGAACCCTTTTGGGAGGCCGATGCACCATGTTCTGAGCATATATTACATACGGGGTTTATTAATTGAGGACCTGACATGGAAAAGCAGACATCCAAAAATCGAAAGAACATTTTTTTTCGTCGAAGTGCAAGTAAACAGTCACACCAACGGCCTTAGGTCCTCCCGTCCTTGCTAGATCGCACCCTGAATAAATGTGTGACCTTTGCATGGAGAAGAGATGTTCAAAAAAATCTGATAAGAGTTCAGAGGGAGTTCCTATGAAATTTGATTTTTGGACTCAACTGCTTTTCCATGTCAGCTCCTCAATTATGAATCAATGATCTGCGTAGAAAGGATATCTTACGCAGAAATAATAAATCTCTGTGTATGTGTGTCCTAACAATACTACATTTTTGAGGTAGGGCGAGAGAAATTCTTCAAGTAGGCGAATATGAACGTTAAAATCCACAATTTAAGGAACAATACTTTCAATCAATGAAGAGTTGGAGCCATAAATATCTACAGCAGAAGGATTTTTAGCATGATTATTGATGCAAAAACAGTAAGGTCGCTAAGAAAGAATAACACAGAAGGTGTGGTCTCTCTCAAGAAAGTCATCGATTTGTATCTATTCATGGATTGTGATGATTCCGCTGAGCCTCTATACCTGGACGGATGCATTGAATTTCCAAAAACTTCAGTGGAGTTCCAAATCTACAAAGTCAGTTAAGGTCATTTTATCACCAGTCAATAACTCGATATCAACAAATATAACAACCATGCTTTGATTCTGGCATTCGATACATCGTTTAGTGAAAATCAAATTTTTCGCTGAATGTTCTTGATTGAGTTCCATATAAAAAGACGAGTGAAGTATTTTATTTCCGATGCCCGATGAATTTATTCCCGCGGCGATACGGAAGAATTATCGAAACGATTCGCAATACGAATAAATGGAGGACTTGTTTGCATGAATTCTTGTTGGTGGAGTTGGAATCCTGTGGATGGTTTTTAATTGAAAGCAGCTTTTCGCTGTTTGAAATATTCGCTCACTCTTTCTTTTTGATAAATTTTTCCAGGGTTTTCATGGAAACTGATGTATCAGGATACGCAAACCATCGACACTGTTCGAGGGACATTTCTCGGTTTGTTATGTACAACAACAAAAAAGTTATCTTTTCGATCAAGACAGGTAACGCATTGTTTACAAGAAGGTAATTTCAATTTCTTTTTTTTTTTTTTTTTTTTTTTTTAATAGCGTGAAAATGATCATAACTTCCCTCGTGATCAATGTAAAATTATAAAATGAGCACACCATTGAAAAAAGATTAAAACTATCCTTCACAATATTACCCTTTTGTGAAGTTTAAAGCCCCTTCAATGTCGGGAGTTCTGAAATGAGGATTTAATCAAATTTCCGAAATCACTGCACTTTTCAAACGGCTGAACGTCCTTGCTGTTCATCTACTCTTGCAGATCTCTCCAACTCCATTTCTGAAGGACCAAGTTCTACACACACACATTTTAGAGAATTTTCGTAAAACAATGAAGCAATGGCTCCAAAGAGTTTAAAATCAGTTTTTGAAAAAATCCTTCAAGGAATTCCGTTTTGAGGCGTTTTGATACGATTGATATGTGTGTGTTTTGTGATTCCAGACGATAACTTTACTTAGGATTGAGATTAAAATCCCGCTTTTGCGCCAATGAATCGAGCTCTTACAAAATAGCATGAGTTTGTTGACCAGCATTTCTCGAGGACAATAAATTGGACAAATGTCTAAATATGCACTAAAAAAATATCTAGTTATGCAGCATGGTCGTATGAACGAATGTTCTTAAAATATTGTGCTACCTATATTATGTTACATTTTTTTGAAATTGAACTTCGACTACTGGAATCAGTTAATTACTGATTTTATGACAAAAAACGTTGTCTAAAAAGTAGTCTCTTATTCAAATAAAGGTTTGGTTTTTCAGCTTTTTATGCTGTTTTAGCAAATTTTTATGAATTTCAAGTACATTTTTCAGCATTATTTTGTACTTGATTTTTTAATGTTCTATTTTAAAGTTAATAAACTTTATTTGTGCAATATTCTGCTAAAAAAAAAAAAAAAAAATTAACAATTTTTAGCCGTTTCCAGTCATATTAAATGATTTTTCGAGATTTGATCAATTTAATATGCTCAAAAAGTGCCGGCCAACAAACTCATCTTTTCGTTTGAAAAGCTTGATTTTTTGGCGCAAAAAAAAAAAACGGAATTTTTATCTTAACCCTAAGGAGAGTTATCGTCTGGAACGACCCATTAATATATAAATTCATATAAGAGTATCTTTAAGCTCTAGGATTTGTTTCAGAATGTTTCAAAACAATTTCATTGAAGAAAGTTTTCAAAAATGTTTATATTAAAATTTTCCGAGCCTTTGCAATTGTTTTATTTTTTTCGAAAATTCGCTAAAAAAAACATGGTTTTTCTAAACTATAACATAATTATTCCCCCTAATTGCCCTTAAAAATGAAATATACTATACCGTTGGAAAGCTGAGGTTTCCAGTAAGTTTTTCCTGTTAAGGAAGTGGAAAAAAATTATTGTTCCGAAGCCATTTGAAAAGTACCATGGTTTCGGAATGTGGAAAGTCCTCATTATAGACTCATATTTTCAACATTGAATGAGCATAAACTTCATATATAAGGGTAATATTCTGGAAGGAACGGTGTTCTTTCAGGTGCGCTAATTTTGATTTTACAGTGAAGCGAAGGGGAGTTATGATAAAAGCATGTTCCTTGCTAAAACATTCTGTTGAGATGTGCCATGGAATATGTTATTTATATATTATTATTCATACGAACGGGATAAAATCCCAATTTCGGAAAGATATTGATACATACATTTGAGAATAAAACATACACATATTAGGTATACATACATATATTTGTTGGGTGGGGGGGGGGGGGGGGGGGGGGGGGGTGGTAGGTAGGGTTTGTAGATTGGATGAGTGTATAGAAATCATTGTAATGAGCTGTGGCTGTATGGATGTTCAAAGCCAAATATGTGGGGAAATAAACCGAAATATATCCAAGTCAAAAGGTATAATAAGGGCCGAAGGGCCGATGGCTATCAAATGGAACATGATGGTCCCTAAGTGCAACACCGAACTGATTGCCTGTTATAGACGAATTGGGAGAGTAACCAGGACTGACGCGATGATTACAGACTCTCCTTTGGAGGCTCTGAAGTCCATCAAAATGATCAATTAGTCGGCCATAATATGGTCTTAGGCACGACATTCGCCGCTCGTCGATTCGGAACCGCGACTAATCTTGAATCCGCATTGCATTATGAGGACCGCACCAATAGCGATGAGGGTGATGTGGTGTGGGACATTGAATCGACCGATCATTCGGTCGAAGCTTCATTGTTTCGAATATCCCGCGCCTCTGTCCCGACATCATTAATTATAAGAGCGGCGAGGGCAGAGTAACAATTATTATCAAATATTTAGGTTTCGACGTTTATCACTACATGACACCAAGATTAGAAACATGTGTTCAGCTATTGGGCTGAGGTAAATTTTGACTTTGACAAATATTTCAAAATTCAACATACCTTTATGTATACCATTTATTTATTACATTCTGACAGACTCTGGGAAGACGAGAAAAAAACTCGGCACTCCGCGCCTCGCCAGAGGGGAAGGCCCCCAAGACCGGTTACCTCTCTACATACTTCAAATCACGTGTGTAAAGAATTAGTCAAATAACCATGCTCATAACCATGCTCAGCTTGTTGGCCAAGCACTTCACAGTAGTTAACATAATATGGTTGGATAAATAGAGAGCTTTCGAACGAATGGTCAACGATTTTTGTGAGATGTAAAATGATGAAGTAGGTTCCATTTCCCTAGCAACGACTCGGTTGTAAGAGGAAATCATCAGAAATTGTTGTAACTCATTTTTGTTACACATAAACGTTTTGTTTTCGATTGGAGATGACAAAGTTAACACACATTCTATGTAAAAAAAAAAAAAAAAAAAAAAAAAAAAAAAAAAAAAAAAAAAAAAAAAAAAAAAAAAAAAAAAAATCGATTCGGTCAAAAAAGCTGATTTTATAGCAAAAGTTAGTGTCCAACTATTGGGGCCCGCTATCCTTCCTATATCTTTGGAGTTAAACTAATATACAATAATTTACCACAGTATTATAGCTTCTTTAATATTATCAGCTTAGTAAAGCTTAACTACTTATGTTACAATTTCATATATCGTTTATTATCGCATACTCAACGTTTATTCAGTTTTCCATTTTATTATATTTTTTCCATTCAATTATTATCCGCAGACCAGTGATCTGACGAGAAGCGCTACTTAATGTTGGAATAATTAAAGTTTGCGTAATATCTTTCATCGTTTTTCACTATACTTAATCAGTCTATCACTAGAAGCTCTTTTTGATGACTGCAACGCGTTTTTCGTGAACCAAATCCATTAGCATAGATTAAACAAGGCTTCTCGAAAATTACATTATATCCGGCTTGAAGGATTATTTTGTCATCTCCCTGATGGATTCATGGATGGGTCTCCATTTTAATTACGCTATGGTCGTGAGTACTTGCAGAACACTTTTGGAGGTAACATTATTATTCCAAAATTAATTTTTCCGATCACAATTCACATTATTTATTCTACCTACTTTAGTCCAAATAAATTCCTAATACCATATTTATGATTACTTAAACTGTTTGTTATTTTCATTGTCTGACTTGTAATTAGAGAATTTTTGTAAAAAATTAAGCTAATGCTATGGCTCGGACAATTTTAAAATCAAAATATTTGAAAATTTTCTTCATTGAAATCCATTTTGAGACATTCTGAAACTATTCCTGAAGTTTGCACTTTTTCATATATATATATATATATATATATATATATATATATATATATATATATATATATATATATATATATATATATATATATATATTAATCACTTGATCAGTGGCTCTAAGAGAGCTAGTATTCTTCTTTATGTGCCTTATCCGGCTAACCGGACGTTGGCAATCACTGCGGCGAGAGCGTCGCGGTCCTCTGCAGTTCTGAAAAGCTCCTCCGCACGCTGTATACCCGTCCACTTCCTCAGGTTACTGAGCCAGGAGAGCCGTCTTCTTCCAGCACCGCGCCGACCCTCGATCTTCCCTTTCATAATCAACTGAAGCAGCCGATACTTTTCTCCTCTCAATATATGTCCCAAGTATGCAATTTTACGGCATTTCACCGTAACCAGGAGCTTCCTCTGAACTTGAGCCCGCTGGAGAACTTCCTCGTTTGAAATGTGGGCTGTCCAAGGGATCCTAAACATCCTACGCAAGAGCCACATCTCAAAGGCTCCTATTCTGCTCAGGGTGGCAGCCTTTAGGGTCCAAGCCTCCGCTCCGTACAACAAGACAGACCATACATAACATTTTACCATTCTCCATCGGAGAGAGAAGTTGAGGTTCTTATCACAGAAGAGATTTCTCATTTTCAAGAATACAGAACGAGCCTTCTCAACTCTACATTTGACCTCCATGTCCGGATCCATAGATTCATTGATGAGGCAGCCCAAGTACTTGAATCTCCTTACTCGTTCAACTCGGCGGCCATTGAGTGTCAACACAGCATCATCATGAGAGGAACGACTGAAAACCATCCATTTGGTCTTCATAATATTGATTGTCAGACCCGCCCGTTGGCCAGCACTCGAGAGTCTATTCAAGAGAAGCTGAAGATCCTCTAGGCTCTCAGCCAACAGCACGGTATCATCAGCATATTTGATGGAGGTGATTCGCTCCCCGTTCACTCTGACCCCAACATCAAGATCCTCAACCGCTTCCTTAAATATACGATCTGCGTAAAGGTTGAAAAGAAGAGGGGAAAGCAGGCATCCTTGCCTAACCCCTCTCTGGATGCTGAGCTCAGGCGTCACAATATCACCCGCTCGTACCTCGGCCACCTGCTTCCAGTACAGGTTGTGGATTACGCGAATATCCTTCCCATCTACTCCACACTCCTTCAGAACCTCAATAAGCTTTGAATGCAGAACACGGTCAAACGCCTTCTCATAGTCAATGAAGCAGGCAAAGACATCTCTACGCTGATCATGACACTTCTGCATTAGGACACTGAAGGCAAACAGTGCTTCTCGCGTACCAAAGGCGTGCCGGAAACCGAACTGGGCATCATCAAGGTCAAATTCACACTTGGATCGGATGCGAGCATGAAGAACTCGCAAAAACGTTTTCAGCATGTGGCTCATTAGGCTTATCAGCCGGTAATCATTGCAAGCTTTGGGATGCTGTTTCTTGGGGATCACCACAAAGGTGGACTTTAACCACTCCTCAGGAAGCCTCCCAGTCTCATAAATCCGATTGAACAGCTTCACCACCAGATCCAAGTTGTCCTCCTCTATCAGCTTGATTGCCTCCATGGGAATCTCGTCCGGGCCTACTGCTTTCCTGATTTTACCAATGGAGATGGCATGGAGAACCTCCGACTTAAGGATGGATGGACCCTCAAGGTTCTGCTCATCAACTTCTACATCCTGCCGGATATCATTGAAAAGCTGGGAGATGTAGGTCTTCCAGGCACTGATCACATCATCACGGTCCAATAACGGCCTGTTGTCGTCTCCCAATATCACCATTGGGGCTCTTTTCCTCATCAACCCTGTGACCCCTTCAACCTTCTCATGCAATCGCTGAAGATCATGCTGTGCCTCGAGTTCCTCCATCTCTTCACATTCCTTCAACATCCATTCCTCCTTGGCAGCTTTGATCTCTCCTTTGACCAAGGTATCCAGTCTTTGGTACTCTGTTGCATGACCCTTGCTGGTTCGCCGCAACTCCATCAGATCAAGAATTTGGTCAGTCATCCAGCATCTCTTTTTCACCCGGCCATCAGTTCGTAAATGCTTATCAGTCGACCCCGATATTGCCACCTTCAAGGATGACCACATGGAGTCAACATCAAGGGCATCATACTCCTCCAACCTGCGGAGCTGAGAGTTGATGCCTTCTGACACTGCAGACTTCACAGTATCTGAGCATAGTCTAGACAGATCCTGTCTCTTGGCACGGGTTGACTCCCTGATACACTTAAGCTTCACAGAAATATCTGCAACCAGTGGATTGTGATCTGACGCAATATCTGCACCTGGATAGGCAACCACTCTTTTTACGCAGTTCTTAAAACGGCTATTCACGAGGACATAGTCGATTTGGTTTCTATCACCTGATGGAGATTTCCACGTATAAAGACGTCGCTTGTGGAGCTTGAACCAGGTGTTGGTCACCACCATACCTGAATCCATGCAGAAATGGAAAAGTCTATCACCCCGATCATTGGCGATTCCTAGTCCATAGTCTCCTACAAGATCTCCTCGTCTCCCTTCACCAATCTTGGCATTAAAGTCACCCATGATGAAGGTAATTTCATTTGAGTGTACACCACTAAGAATGGACTCTAATGCATCATAAAATCGTTCAACCTCTTCGTCATACTTTTGATCGGCTGTGGGGGCGTACACCTGGATAATGTTTAAGTTAAAAGGTTGAGCATGAAATTGCACCAGTATAATCCTATCCGAAATAGGTAACAACATTTTTCACAAATTTCACATGGGACTCTCTGACGAGAATGCCTACTCCATTCCTGTGATGGGTGTCGCCGTCGCTACTGCCAGAGTTAATAGAAGGTACCACCATCAACTGCACAAGTACCTGTACCAGGCCACCGAACCTCACTCATTCCCATTATGTCGATTTTCATTCTATCCATCTCCTTCATTGCATTATGCAGCTTACCGCTGGCATAGAGGCTTCGTACATTCCAGGAAGACAATCTTAGCCTGGACTTCACTACTTTGAGCCGGGAGATTCTTAGCACCCCTGACCCATTTAAGGGTCGCCCGGAACTCGAGGCCGTGGTATTTTGATTTCTCGCCATAGTGATATCCTGGGGAAGATATACCGAAGTGGTTTCCCGTTGCCTTCTTCGGTGCTGGTTCAGCCGCCCCTAACATGGGGAACAGACGCTGTTTGCAGACGCCCAATGTGGAACAGACGCTGCGATTTCGCCATATCTGGCTACCCTCACTTAGTTCGGCCTGCAGGTCAATGCAGTTACCAGGGTGTGGCGCTTGGAGCCATAAGTGAGAGCTGACTGCCCCGCGAGGACCAGACAGGAGTAGACGACACCTATAATGGTGTCTGACCGCTACTACTGAAAGGTACTACCTCTGCGACGCAGACCCTACACCCCAGAGCTAGTATATAATACGAAAAGAAAGAAACACAGAAATACATTTCACAGACTAGTTTTAATATTTCGGCTTTGATGCCTTTTTCTTCAAAACCTTTATTCCGAAAAAATCATTGAACGATGAACCATGGACCATAGCATACCTGCTCACTGGAAGGTCTTCGTTGGAACTGACCTCGGATGCGCGATGATTATTGACTCTCAGGTAAAGCTGTGTTTCTCCCTTTCCCACATAAACGGCAGGGCACTCGTTACAAACCAACTCATACACACACATCGTAGTTTGGCATTCTGCTGATCCTTTGCTTGTGTATGAGTTAGGATTTGTGGGTGAATTGAAATATTCCTCTTCAATAAGTATCGGGCAAACTTTTCATCGACGCCTTTTACATAGATACAGCCCTTTGCTGGGGGCTGGTGGATCCGTTATAACCGATCGCCGGTGGGTTAAAATATCTCCAATCGAAGCTGCCTGCCGATAGGTTAGTGAAGGTGCCTTAGGATAAACCAGGCTTGATGTAGGATTACAGGGTAGCATGGTTCGTTCATTCGTTCAATCCTAAAGAAGAATGTATTGGTCATTTGGAACTTTCCGCGCTCATTGCAGATCGGTGGGCGGTAACCTATGTGGGGTAGGATTATTCTCCTTTTTCCCATTGTTGCTGGATATCCGCGGGCGAGAAGCTTGTTGGAAAAATCTTTCATATATGACTCTCTTACATCCTGCTCATTGCAAATTCTGTGTCCTCTGATTGAGAGAGCTTGTGGTATGGATTGCTTCATATGACGGGGGTGGCAACTTTCATTTTGTAAGTATAATTGTTTGTTTGTTGGTTAAATGTGAACTGAGGTGGTTAGCCGATGGCCAGTGAGTTGTATGTTCACGTCCAGGAATGTAGCTGTAGTTGTTGTGTATGTCCATGTGAATTTGGCCGAAAATTCCGAATTTATATACTCTATAAATGTTCTTAGAGTTTCTTTTCCATGCGTCCAAACTAAAAAAATCTCGTCGATAAATAGTTTCCAATGAAATGGCACAAGTGTCCGTGTTGGAATAAAGTTTTGCTCCAGGTGTGTCCTGTAGAGATTTGCATATGATGGAGCCATCCTGGTACCCATAGCCGTACCTTCCAATTGAAGACCAACTTTAATATACACAGGCTGATGTCTCTGATGTCTGGCTGTAGTTAATACTACAGGTTCTAACATTGTTTAATCTATAGTATCTACATGCCCATTAAGTATAAGGTAGGAATGTGATAAACTATACATTTTTTCACTTCAACGAACATCATAAATGTATTATTATGAAAACGAAAATGTTACATGTCCAATGTTATGGGAATAATATTGTTGCCTTTATTTTCAGATAACGCCACTACTGTCGTTTGCGAACTGTACATCAGAAGTTTTGGGTCAATCAGTCCTGTCAACATGGTAAGTGTCGTCTCCTAAAAACTGATAACTGTTCAATGTTTGATAGGTTTAAGTAGGTACTTGTGCCTTTCCTACTTAGTTAAAAAGTATAAAATTACAACAACGTCTAGCATGGTTCCTGTTCTAACCATCGAAGGATCATCTAGGAATCATCTGGGTAAGAGGATAAAGTCGTTTCAGTGTATTTTTCCTAACCCATATAGAAATCGAACCAATAATCGAGAAAATTTTGAAAAGTACAGCAAACTAAGAATGTTTTTTCATACTATTACAAAAATGTGATGAATGTAACCAAATTGTAAGTAATCGCGCTTGATATCATTCGTTAATCATGACACAACCCTAAAATAAGAAAATTACGATTTAACGTAGTTTCACTACAAGTTGTGCGCACTTTTTATTTCTTAGTTATTTCTTAGTGATTGGTTGATTGATTGAACAGTCGGGGTGGAGATGGACGTCACAAAGACAATATTTCTATGATTGGTTTTCGTATTTAACCCCATGGCTGACGGGGCGAGAAAGAAAATATCCTTATGAAACATTTTAATTGTGAATTCCAACGTTCGACCCAGAGTTCCCTAAACTTACTTAATTCGGAAAACTTCATTATAACGTGTTTTCAAGTTGTTGGACATGTTCCAATAACATAGTACGCTTTAGCTCATAGGTAACGGTTACATGGATAATATTCAGATAGTTAGGATACTATCCGACAGTCACACAATACTACGCCACACAGTTTATAATATAATACGCATATTATTCCAGAGGACAGAAAAAGAAGAGATATACCAGCATATATTATTCCAATTAGCAGCAGACAATATTGGAACGCTCTCCTTTGTGAGCAATTTTAGTATCATCATTTATCACCCACACTATGATACTCACCTCCGCACCTCAAACGGGCTTCATCTATGTAGTTCGTCCTGCTTTTGATAGGGTGAACTTGGGTAATAGGGTCCTGTTGGGTAACCAGCATCAATACGGCACCGGTCATACTCTTTAGACGTGGAGGTAACAAGAAGATTTTGATTTCTTCTCCCCACAGCAACTTGGAAGAGGATACCTAAGTCAGTAACTCGTATTTGCTGAGAGGATATGACCCAGTATATGACCAGCACCATCAATATTGCTCAGAGATGGACCGATTATTGGTAATTCCAATAACTACTCATCATTAAGGTGCTTGCATCAACAACCACCAGTGGCTCGTAGACCAATAGTCCACATTGTGTTGATGACGAAACCCATCAGTCTTCTCTGGAAATGTTTCGCTTATTAGAGAACTGAATAGATAGATCCCAGTTCCTCCTCTTTAAAAGTAGTCTGCTGAGTAGAAGGTAGTTAGCATTGTTCTCCTTTTCTGATGAAATGTCGATCCAGAACATTACCACCATCGTTATTATTGCCCAGGGATGAGTCAACAATACACTATCTCCTTCCAATGAATAGAAGTCGTGTTTGGGAGTCCTTAAAGGCCATTTGCCTTGTCGTCTCCCCCCAGACGGAATCTGGTATGAACCTCCTGAGAGGAGACTGTTCACACAGTAAATGTCCTAGACAGATGCCAAGTACACGCCGTGTTTGTACAGAGGGGAGAGAAGAAGTAGAATTGTGAATACCGATTCTTATGTGTTGAAAAGTAAACTCATCAGCCTTCTCAAAGAATGTTCCTCTCTAGAAGACAGAACACACCACATTCAGGTATATCCGGGTTCTTCATCTCCACAATAATTCTGCTGATAGAAGCCATCATCCTTCATTTTGCTGTGGGAATTCGACCAGCAGTACATAATCAGCGCCATTATTATTGCTCAAGGATTAGCCAATTAATTGTAATCCTAATAACTACTCATTACTAAGGAGATTCTTGTAGCAACACCAGTGGCGCGATGATTAATGGTCTACATGTGTTGATTTTAAAACTCGTTAGTCCCCTCCAAAAAAGTCTCTTTCACTTGAGGGCCAAACCAACTTCAAGTACACAGTCCTTCAATAGCATGAGCACCAAGGGAATTTCACTGAAGTGTTAAACTCTCTCACCATCAAGATATATGTACTAGGTCTAGGTCTACTTTCGTGCTTAGTGAATGAACACATTTCAGTCATGGACTGAAATTCCTCATCTAAGACTGAGGATTATGCGCCGTCATTTCTTTCCAAATTCGTGTGAGTATCACCACCAATACTCAACATGCAAAGTAGTACATAGGTATTGCGATACAATAACTTTATAATTATTTCACTATTTCACCGGGCAATGAACGGATCGAGGTTAGATTTTGGTGGAAGGCCTCAGTCTTTATCTGCATTATGAGCTGTTAGGAAAAATACAGTTTTTGCAATTGCATCGCCGCCTCCACGAATCGAAGGTTGAAACTTTTGCATTTTTAGAGAGTGGACATTCCAGATGAACGCTCCCACTTTTGTTTGGACTACTCTGCCCGAGAGAATGAAAAAACAAATCGGTTTCGTTTTCAACGTACTGACTATTGGCTCGATAAGTGACACTCAATCGAAGCTGAGTTATAACTAGATTTAAGTTGGAGTGTAGAACGAAGTTGGTCGGGAGGAGCATTAATAACGCTTGGGTTGATCCTGATTAGTAGGCCAATGGCAATCAAGGCTAAACCAGTGACTAATTGAGCAGCGGTGAGTTTCTCCTTTCAGTGGACAGGTGCTCGAACTGAAAGGGTTTGGTAATGAGTAATTCCCGTTCGACTCAAAGAGGCATAACGAGGGATTTATCGGACAACTTTAGACCTCTCTAAAGTCAAAGTTACGGCTTGCTCCCTTCTAATTACTTAATAGAATTACATTGATTCATTGTTTGTATAGGCTAGCTACTGGACATATGCTCAAATCACAAACCAAAATTTGAAAGATTGTTTTGATTTTTCATTAAGGTTATAACAGTTAGTACGAAGTACAGTAAAACCTGTTTAATTGAAACCTCTGTAATTGACAAAACTCTATATTTGACAGAAAAATCGTGGTCCCGACTCTTTGGAGGGCCCACAACGCTTCGGAACGAGTACCACCCCAAAACTCGACCTCACATACAAAGAAAATGAATACACATGCCTACCGGAAATATGAATTTTAATTTGCTTTTTGATTGCAATTTACGTGGAAGCGGAGAACAAGAAAACTCATTTCCTTATTCTTTATTGTCCTTATTCAAAAGTTTCCTCCCCTTTTCCAAAGTTTCCCACCTAGACCATAAAGCATCGTTAATGTTCCTTGCACAAAGATATACATACCCATGTGCCGTGAGGTATAGTTGGCTGATTCCCAATATGTTTCCAATTTGCGTCCAGAATTGGAGAAGTTCCCATCCAACATTTCAAGGAAACAGCACAACTTCCCGCTAGCCCTTCAGGGCATCGCGAGTATAAAAAATTGAATACCGTCATTCGCAGCATGGAACTGTCGACGTGGAGTTATGGTGAACCACGGAAAAAGGCAGTTAATGGAAAATGGCGATTCGTTTGGGTTCCTCAATCAAGATTGGAAAATTAATTGATTTGGGATCAAGTTGTTTTCGCCATTCAATACGAATCAGTAACAGAAATGTCCTTTCGTTTCACTGTCACATCCCAGTGAGTGTATAGGTCCTATTATGACTCTCTTATCCAATCAGCTGCACTTTTTTTAGTGCTACTGTTATTAAGTAATATCTATTACTAATACCACTACTACCTAAGTACTACATAAATATCTTCTCCCGAGCCATTAATTTCCAGTCCCTCAACAAGTCATTATTTATTATCAATTTTTAAAATACTCACATATCTTACAGTAAGGGACATTAATTCGCACAAATTTGTAATCATAACAGTATTGTATTGAGGAGTTTCAAATTATCAGAATTTGCACAATATTATTGACACAACCTTCCATTTAGGTGTTGTTGGAGTTGCGGCATGGATAATTTTCTGAGCCTTCCGAGCTCGGATTTATTGGGAAATCGATTACCTTAAGTATAACACAAATCTAACAAGTTTCCGTTATTGATGATTACGGTTAGGTAGGTGTGGATTCAGGAACTATTCATTCCACATTCCATTCATTGAATATTTTTGAACGTTTACGTAAATACGTTTGTGAAACCTATCTAGGTAATTTGTATTGCAGTTATTTAACGCAATTTCCATAAACTTACCTATTTTATTTGAAAAAAAAAAAAAAAAAAAATTAAAAAGTATGGTTTCAATGAGTAAAATTTAGTTTCATTGAAATCAGCAACTAATTTCTGTGAAAGAAATTCAATGATTGCAATGATTCTAAAATTTTGAAATACAAAATTTTCAAAAACTTTTTTCAATTGAAATCCGTTTTAAAACATCCTGATATGAATCCTTGAGTTTTCGAGTATATATATATATATATATATATATACTATTATACAAATTCGATCTCGTTAAAGAGGAGTGGAAGGATAGATCTCGTAAAAGCGCATTGAGGTTTTGTCTTCCCGGAATTCAACTTCTCGTTAAAGGGGATCAGTGATGCAGTAGTAGTTCGGTGTTTGGAAAAGTTTCCCCGTGATAAGGGAAAAAACACTGAGCGGCTTCACATGGCTCTCCTTCGACTAACCATACTCAATAAATTTCAAACTCAGCTCTTATGATAGATCTTGGATCAAAATTACCCTCTAGCCTGGAGTTAGGGGAAAAAAAGCTACAAATTATTACACAACGGTTTATTATTTCTATATTAGGTAGCCCTCCTATGTGAATCACTCATTTATGTTTACTATAGATAGTCTGGCGGTTTTTTTTTTTCTTTTGCTTATGATGACGAGGTTTCAAGTATGGCGCCTTCGCACCCCAAACCCATAGGAGTGGGGAGGGGGGTGTAAAATATGCATGTTTCGCGTGTGAGGGCTCAAATGAAAGCTTATGACGAGGAGATTTCAATTATGGCGCCATCGGACCTACAAACCCTTCCGGATGTGAGGGGGGGGGGGGGGGGGGGGTTGTAAATATGCATTTTTCGTGGAGGGCTCAAAATGAGGAAGTTTTTCAAATATGGCGCCTTCGGACCCTAAACCCTTCCGGGAGCGGGGGGGGGGGGGGTGTAAAATGTGCATTTTTCTTGTGAGGGCTCAAATGAAAGCTTATGATGAGGAAGTTTTTCAAATATGGCGCCATCGGACCCTAAACCCTTCCGCATGCGGGGGGGGGGGGGGGTGTAAAATGTGCATTTTTCTTGTGAGGGCTCTAATGAAAGCTTATGACGAGGAGATTTCAATTACGGCGCCATCGGACCTACAAACCCTTCCGGATGTGAGGGGGGGTTTTGTAAAATATGCATTTTTCGTGGAGGGCTCAAATGAAAGCTTATGATGAGGAAGTTTTTCAAATATGGCGCCATCGGACCCTAAACCCTTCCGCATGCGGGGGGGGGGGGGGGGGGGGTGTAAAATGTGCATTTTTCTTGTGAGGGCTCTAATGAAAGCTTATGACGAGGAGATTTCAATTACGGCGCCATCGGACCTACAAACCCTTCCGGATGTGAGGGGGGGGGGGGGGGGGGGGTTCGTAAAATGTGCATTTTTCATGGAGGGCTCAAATGAAAGCTTATGATGAGGAAGTTTCAAATATGGCACCTTCGGACCCCAAACCCAGTCGTGGTGGGGTGGCGGGGGGGGGGGGGGGGGGGAAATTTTTTTGTAGAAAGGAGGAACTGTAAATCAAGCTGGGAGGGGGTAAATGCGAGAATTACGCTAGTACACCAGTGTAAAATTCCGGAAAAATCGTATTTATCAGTTAAAAAATGCGCTGACTCCATTTGTTATGGTTCCGAGGACGTCGGGTGGTAGGAGAGGGGGTAAATTCTAAAATTACGCTAGTACAGCTGTGTCAAAATCCAGAAATTTTTTTTATCTGTTAAAAAATGCGCTGAATCCATTTTTCATGGTTCCGAGGACGTCGAGTGGTAGGGGAGAGGGTAAATGCGAGAGTTACGCTAGTACAGCCTATGTAAAAATCCGGAAAAATCGTTTTTATCTGCTAAAAAATGCGCTGACCCCATTTTTTATGGTTTTGAGGATGTCGGGTGGTAGGGGAGGGGGTAAAGGCGAGTATTATGATGGTACAGCTGTGTAAAAATCCGGATAAACCTTTTTTATCTGCTAAAAAATGCGCTGAATCCATTTTTCATGAATCCAAAGACGTCGGGGTGTAGGGGAGGGGGTAAATGCCAAAATCACGCTAGTACAGCTGTGTAAAAACCCGGAAAAATCGTTTCTAACTGCTAAAAAATGAACTGAATCCATTTTTCATGGTTCCAAGGACATTGGGTGGTAGGAAAGGAGAAAAATGCGACAATTACGCTAGTAGAGCTGTGTAAAAATCTAGATAAATCGTTTTAATCTGCTGAAAAATGCGCTGAATCCATTTTTCATGGTTCCAAGGAGGGGGTAGCGGAGGGTGGTAGCGGACGGGGTAAAGGCGAGAATTGCGATGGTGCAGCTGTGTAAAAATCCGGAAAACCGCGAACTTGTCCAATTCCAATTTTAAAACTTGTCTATCTAAAAGTAACTAAACCCAACTAACTCTTCTAACTAACTAATCCAATTAACTCATGTATATACTTAACCAACAAGAAAAAAAAGCTGAATAATAAAAATGAATAGATAAAAAGCGAAATATACGACCTAAATATATAAGGACGAACTTAAATCGACGGGAGTAAAAACTGGTATAGACCATCTGATCGTGAGGATAAACTGCAACGAGAAATGCGTTTTTAGTATTGGAGGGGATAGGCAAAGTGACGAGGGTAACCTGCGAGTGTTCTCAAAAAGCGAATGGAAGAGGGTAGCGTTCTCAGTCATGACGCAGGTCCAAAGTCCAACCAGGAGCGTCTCCAGAAAATCTACCGCTGTTGGAACATAAAATATGTTGAAAAACGTATTTTTTAAGATTATCTTTTTTTAAGGTAATCTAGATGTTTTTAAATATAATTAAGTGAAGGAGTAATTTTAGGTGTAGGAACATATGGTATATTCGGAATCAGCGCTGAATTGTTTATAAAGCTGCGTCCACATTAGCGCTCCACTCCGATGCCGCTCCGAGCAGAGCAGGCTGGGAGCGCTAATGTGGACGCGGCTTAAGAATTGCCAATAAAGTAATTTTGATTCGACAGAATCGATTTGTGGATCAGTGCGGTGGTCTGGCAGTCCGCGCCCCTTGCTTTCCTTTAGCAAATTTTGTTTAAAATTCGAAAATATTGAACTTAAGGCTAAAGGGGACGACAGTTGTGTGAGAGAGAGGGAAGATACAAATAGTTAATCTTGATTATCTCCACACCAGTCAATCAATTTTCAAATCTAAATATATATTTGAGTTTGTCTCATCCTAGGCTATCAAGCGAATATAACAAAGTTTCCAAAAAAAATTTGTTGTTGTTGAAATTTTGACTTGAAATTTTAATTGCTAATTTAATTTTTTTTTAATTAAAAAAATCGCTAATATCCCATGTTTGGAAACAATTCAAGTGTATGATGGCATAGGCATGAAATTTTAATTCTGAAAATTAGTGGCCGCATGTGAGAATTGTGAGCGAAAAACGTGGTTCCGGGAAGACGAGTGTATTTGAGGGGCGCGTGCATTGGCGACGCCCAGCAACTGATCTCATCCGCGCGCGCGTACGAACCCGATTACCGAGCCGTCTCTCGAACATTTTGACATGGATATGTCTTTTGGCTGGGGGTCAAGGAATTTTTCGCGACACTTTTTTTTCCCGACCGACACTTTTTTTCCCGACGGACACTTTTTTCCCGACCGGCACATTTTTATTGATTTTCACGTACAACCAAGGCGTTACTAGGGAAGAGTAACTCCCACAGTTTTCATAGTAGGAAAATCGTTCGCCACTTTTTGGAATGCTCTCATTTTACCACGACATTTCATGACCTCAAAGCCATTGTAGTGTCAAGGAATGCTGATTTATTACTCTAAGTTAAAAACTAATATTGTTTTGTAACCATAATGGAATAATCTTGTGAAAAGAAGGCACTACATGTTTGGTATACAATTGCGTAGTAGGTACCAACTGGTAAGTAGTAGGTACTAGACATATCCATGATCTTTTGTTTTTTCCATCAAGGGAGAAATTAATTTCGTAAATAGTGAGAAATTTAGGTTTGACGTGGATCTGTCTGGGGGTCAAGGAATTTTGACATGGATATGTCTTTTGGCTGGGGGTCAAGGAATTTTTCGCGACACTTTTTTTTCCCGACCGACACTTTTTTTGTACTTACTTACTGCTTCTTCTACTTTTATCAAAGTATACTTTATCAAAGTGTTAGGTGGGGTTTTATTTTCATTTGTTATAGGAACGTCCATGGTAATAATTTGTTTGTATAGTTGAAACCTTTGTATTTGAAACTAAGGAATTTTTCGCGACACTTTTTTTTCCCGACCGACACTTTTTTTGTACTTACTTACTGCTTCTTCTACTTTTATCAAAGTATACTTTATCAAAGTGTTAGGTGGGGTTTTATTTTCATTTGTTATAGGAACGTCCATGGTAATAATTTGTTTGTATAGTTGAAACCTTTGTATTCATGTGAAAACAACTGGAAGAGTTTGACGCACTGAACCGTAATATTCATTAGGTAGTATCTACCAACCTCGTACCTTCCTAACTACAATCAGAGATGAGCAAACACATATCCGAAAATACAAATATGTATTTATCCTTTATCTAATATATAAAATTCTCGTGTCACAGTTTTCGTTGCCATACTCCTCCGAAACGGCTTGACCGATTTTGATGAAATTTTTTGTGCTTATCCGGTATCTATGAGAATTGGCCAACATCTATTTTTCATCCCCCTAAATGTTAGGGGTAGTCCACCCCTAAATTTTTTATTTATTTTTTAGACGAAGACGTCAAGGGGTTCGATGACACACGTAGTTTTATAAGATTTAATTTGTTTGTAAGAATTTCCAACCGAGAAAAACGTCTGCCAAGTTGGGTGGGCAGTATAACTTCCTCAAGCGAGCGAAGCGAGCCGCTTCCCCTTCAGACTTTAAACCTACCCTTAGAGATCTACCGTTTGCGAGCGAAGCGAGCAACATCCCCTACACACGTTAAACCTACCCTTAGGGATCTACCGTTTGCGAGCAAAGCGAGCAACATTCAATACATGCCACACTTTGCGAGCGAAGCGAGCAAAATTCCCTACATGCCACATTTTGCGAGCGAAGCGAGCAATTTAATGGGGGGTCCGGGGGGCTTGCCCCCCGGCTGGACGTGGAGGCGAGCGTAGCGAGCCGGAGCGGCTAGTATTTTATATATTTTATTATTTAGAGTTGAATTTCTTTGTAGGTACCTACCTATATTAACAAATTTGTATGCATATTTTGGCTACGATTATTCAAAATGTATACTCGAAACTATGAATATAGGAATTATATTCAAAGAATATGAATATTTCAATACTTATATAGACGTACATATTATTATTCAATTATTTTTGAATATGAAATAATAACATTCACGTGCTCAATCAATATTAATACCTCGATAGGTACCTATTCAAATTTATATTCATCATTCAATTTCACAAAACCTAATTTTTGTCTACTTGATGCACTATTACAAAGATGAGTGAGGGAGGAAAATGGCATTCTAGTTATTTTTGGTGTTTACCACATAAGTGAAGGGAGTAGATCTCAAAATTCAACGTAGAATACCGAGAATTTGAGTAAACTTGCCTTTATTGGAATATCGCCTATTAGGCATCATAAATAGAATGGAAAGAAAAACGATCCAAAAACACACGAATCTGGGCGCTAACAAAAATTTAGTTTTTCAATTTTTTTTTTTTGTATTTTGTTCAAAAATATTATTTTTAACAATTTTTTCCTGGAAAACGCTAACATCCCATATTTTTACATATCTCAACTACCTAAGTACTAGAATTATCCTCATAAATAATTGTAGTGGGAATCAGACCTAGAGTAAGAATGAAGGTGTAAAAACGCAGTGCAAAATTGATGGTGATAGTGTCCTCTAGAAACTGTAATAAAGCTTGTTGCTAGGCGTTGCTATGCGTTTGCCGGACGCGTCGGTTACGAGGGGGGTTTGGTAGCACTGCAGAAAGGCATGGAGCGGGGGGTTTCGCATTCGGGTTTATTTTGCTTCTTGATTTCTTGTTTACATTTTTTACCCGCAGACCAACGCTCGCTTCTTGCCTATCGCGGTTAGGAACCGGCGCCCAGATTAGTTTGTGTTTTTGGTTCGTTTTTCTTTCCATTCTATTTATGATGATGAATGAGGAATTCCATTCTGATGATAGTCAATAATGAATTTTGTAATGATTTATTGTTTGAATTACCTATGTGAATTATTTATTGTTGAATTTGTAAATGATATTCATAATATTTACCTGTTATTGTGCAATACTTTACCTGAAAGCAGAATTTCGATGTATTTTGAAATGTAGTCCATTTATCTATCTTGTAAAACAGATAATCACTCAAATTCAAGGATCTTTAGGGTGAATTTCATCATCTTATTTTAAAAATACAAACATGAAAAAAAAAAAAAAAAAAAAAAAAAAAAAAAAAAAAAAAAAAAAAAAAAAAAAAAAAAAAAAAAAAAAAAGACGGGTTTCCAGGCTGGATTCGGCTGATTTGTGACAGATTTTTAAATTTAGTCCATTATCCTACTTTGAAATTATCTATATTACGCAAATTCTCGGTATTCTACGTTGAATTTTGAGATCTAGTCCCTTCACTTATGTGGTAAACACCAAAAATAACTAAAATTCAATTTTGCTCCCTCACTCATCTTTGTATTCGTGCAGCAAGTAGACAAAAATTAGGTTTTGTGAAATTGAATGATGAATATAAATTTGAATAGGTACCTATCGAGGTATTAATATTGATTGAATACGTGAATATTATTATTTCATATTCAAAAATAATTGAATAATAATATGTACATCTATATAAGTATTGAAATATTCATATTCTTTGAATATAATTCTTATATTCATAGTTTCGAGTATACATTTTGAATAATCTTAGCCAAAATATGCATACAAATTTATTAATATAGGTAGGTACCTACAAAGAAATTCAACTCTAAATAATAAAATATATAAAATATAAAGGATAAATACATATTTGTATTTTCGGATATGTGTTTGCTCATCTCTGATTGTAGTTAGGAAGGTACGAGGTTGGTAGATACTACCTAATGAATATTACGGTTCAGTGCGTCAAACTCTTCCAGTTGTTTTCACATGAATACAAAGGTTCCAACTATACAAACTAATTATTACCATGGACGTTCCTATAACAAATGAAAATAAAACCCCATCTAACACTTTGATAAAGTATACTTTGATAAAAGTGGAAGAAGCAGTAAGTAAGTACAAAAAAATGTTCGAGAGACGGCTCGGTAACCGGGTTCGTAGGCGCGCGCGGATGAGGTCAGTTGCTGGGCGTCGGCGTCGCCAAGGCACGCACCCCTCATATACACTCTATTTTTCCTGGAACCATGTTTTTCGCTCCCATTTCTCACATGCGGCCACTAATTTTCAGAATCAAAATTTCATGCCTATGCCAACAAACACTTGAATTGTTTCCAAACACGGGATGTTAGCGATTTTTTTTAATAAAAAAAAAATTAAATTAGCAATTAAAATTTTAAGTCAAAATTTTAACAACAAAAAATTTTTGTAAACAATGTTATATGATCGCTCGAAAGGTTTACTCGTCCTGATAATGATTCTGAAGCCAGATTTAAAAAAATGTGTACTCAAGTTGAGATTTGCCCGATAAAGTTTCATCCGACGCTAGCGCCATCCGTTATCTGGGAATCACACTAAACACCCGTCCCCTTTAGCCTTAATTCAAGTGAGAGATAAATGGTTCGAATTGTCTTTAAAATTTCAGCATAATGTCTTGTTTGACGATTCAAGCCGCCAGATCATTCACCTATTTGCGTTTTCAAAACTGACTACTTTGAAATGATGACTACATAGATATTCAGTGTGGTGCTTGGGAGGACCTCTATATATATATTTTTTTTTAACTTCTAGCTATGAAAAAAGGCACTTAAGACACATTTAGCGATAAATTACACGATTATTTTCAAGTTTTTTTAACATTAATATTTTTCACATACTTCCTGACCTTCGAACGATTTGAACTCTTAACCACACCTATAGTGAAGTTTTTCGAAAGACTAACATTTGTTTCAAACTTCTGGCTATGAAAACAAGGCACCAAACCCTCATTTACCGCTAAATTGCATGATTATTTAAAGTTTTTTGAACAGCAACTCTTTTCCATAACCTTTACGACCCAACGTCAACAGAAACATGATAAACGGATTTCGCGCATTTTTTAACAGATAAAAACTATTTTTCCGGATTTTTACACAGCTGTACCTACTAGCGTTATTCTCGCGTTTACCCCCTCCCCTACCAACCGACGTCCTCGGAACCATGAAAAATGGAGTCAGCGCAATTTTTAGCAGATAAAAACTATTTTTCCGGATTTTTACACAGCTGTACTAGCGTAATTCTTGCTTTTACTCCCTCCCCTACCACCCGACATCCTCAGAACCATAAAAAATGGGGTCAGCGCATTTTTAAGCAGATAAAAACGATTTTTCCGGATTTTTACACAGCTGTACTAGCGTAATTCTTGCTTTTACCCCCTCCCCTACCACCCGACATCCTCATAACCATAAAAATGGAGTCAGCGCATTTTTTAGATTATGAAAACGATTTTTCCGGATTTTTACACAGCTGTACTAGCGTAATTATAGCTTTTACCCCCTCCTCTACCACCCGACATCCTCAAAACCATAAAAAATGGGGTCAGCGCATTTTTAGCAGATAAAAACGATTTTTCCGGATTTTTACACAGCTGTACTAGCGTAATTCTTGCTTTTACCCCCTCCCCTACCACCCGACAGTCTCAGAACCATAAAAACTGGAGTCAGCGCATTTTTTAGCAGATAAAAACAATTTTTTCGGATTTTTACACAGCTGTACTAGCGTAATTCTCGCATTTACCCCCTTCCTTACCACCCGACGTCCTTGGAATCATGAAACATAGAGTCAGCGCATTTTATAGCAGATAAAAACGATTTTTCCGGATTTTCACACAGCTGTACTAGCGTAGTTCTTGATTTTACCCCCTCCCCTACCACCCGACATCCTCAGAATCATAAAAAATGGAGTCTGCACATTTTTTAGCAGATAAAAACTATTTTTCCGGATTTTTACACAGCTGTACTAGCGTAATTCTTGCTTTTACCCCCTCCCCTACCACCCGACAGTCTCAGAACCATGAAAAATGGAGTCATCGCATTTTTTAGAAGATAAAAACGATTTTTCAGGATTTTTACACAGCTGTACTAGCGTAATTCTTGCTTCTACCCCCTCCCCTACCACCCGACGTCCTCGGAACTTCGAAAAATGGAGTCAGCGCAATTTTTAGTAGATAAAAACTATTTTTCCGGATTTTTTCACAGCTGTATTAGCGTAATTCTTGCTTTTACCCCCTCCCCTACCACCCGACATCCTCAGAATCATAAAAAATGGAGTCAGCACATTTTTTAGCAGATAAAAACTATTTTTCCGGATTTTTACACAGCTGTACTAGCGTAATTCTTGATTTTACCCCCTCCCCTACCACCCGACGTCCTCAGAACCATGAAAAATGGAGTCAGCGCAATTTTTAGCAGATAAAAACTATTTTCCCGGATTTTTTCATAGCTGTACTAGCGTAATTCTTGCTTTTACCCCGTCCCCAACCACCCGACATCCTCAGAACCATAAAAAATGGAGTCAGCGCATTTTTTAGAAGATAGAAACGATTTTTCCAGATTTTTACACAGCTGTACTAGCGTAATTCTTGCTTTTACCCCTTCCTCTACCACCCGACATCCTCAGAACCATAAAAAATGGAGTCAGCGCATTTTTTAGAAGATAAAAACGATTTTTCCGGATTTTTACACAGCTGTACTAGCGTAATTCTTGCTTCTACCCCCTCCCCTACCACCCGACGTCCTCGGAACCTTGAAAAATGGAGTCAGCGCAATTTTTAGTAGATAAAAACTATTTTTCCGGATTTATTCACAGCTGTATTAGCGTAATTCTTGCTTTTACCCCCTCCCCTACCACCCGACATCCTCAGAATCATAAAAAATGGAGTCAGCACATT
This sequence comes from Adelphocoris suturalis, assembly GCA_030762985.1. Classification (NCBI taxonomy): domain Eukaryota; kingdom Metazoa; phylum Arthropoda; class Insecta; order Hemiptera; family Miridae; genus Adelphocoris; species Adelphocoris suturalis. The sequence goes on from CM061044.1 coordinate 57,683,024, forward strand.
TTTTAGCAGATAAAAACTATTTTTCCGGATTTTTACACAGCTGTACTAGCGTAATTCTTCCTTTTACCCCCTCCCCTACCACCCGACAGTCTCAGAACCATGAAAAATGGAGTCAGCGCAATTTTTAGCAGATAAAAACTATTTTTCCGGATTTATTCACAGCTGTATTAGCGTAATTCTTGATTTTACCCCCTCCCCTACCACCCGACATCCTCAGAACCATAAAAAATGGAGTCAGCGCATTTTTTAGCAGATAAACACGATTTTTCCGGATTTTTACACAGCTGTACTAGCGTAATTTTTGCTTTTACCCCCTCCCCTACCACCCGACATCCTCATAACCATAAAAATGGAGTCAGCGCATTTTTTAGATGATGAAAACGATTTTTCCGGATTTTTACACAGCTGTACTAGCGTAATTATAGCTTTTACCCCCTCCTCTACCACCCGACATCCTCAAAACCATAAAAAATGGGGTCAGCGCAATTTTTAGTAGATAAAAACTATTTTTCCGAATTTTTTCACAGCTGTATTAGCGTAATTCTTGCTTTTACCCCCTCCCCTACCACCCGACATCCTCAGAATCATAAAAAATGGAGTCAGCACATTTTTTAGCAGATAAAAACTATTTTTCCGGATTTTTACACAGCTGTACTAGCGTAATTCTTCCTTTTACCCCCTCCCCTACCACCCGACAGTCTCAGAACCATGAAAAATGGAGTCAGCGCAATTTTTAGCAGATAAAAACTATTTTTCCGGATTTATTCACAGCTGTATTAGCGTAATTCTTGATTTTACCCCCTCCCCTACCACCCGACATCCTCAGAACCATGAAAAATGGAGTCAGCGCAATTTTTAGCAGATAAAAACTATTTTTCCGGATTTTTTCATAGCTGTACTAGCGTAATTCTTGCTTTTACCCCCTCCCCAACCACCCGTTATCCTCAGAACCATAAAAAATGGAGTCAGCGCATTTTTTAGAAGATAGAAACGATTTTTCCAGATTTTTACACAGCTGTACTAGCGTAATTCTTGCTTTTACCCCCTCCCCTACCACCCGACGTCCTCGGAACCATGAAAAATGGAGTCAGCGCATTTTTTAGAAGATAGGAACGATTTTTCCGGATTTTTACACAGCTGTACTAGCGTAATTCTTGCTTTTACCCCCTCCCCTACCACCCGACGTCCTCGGAACCATAAAAAATGGGGTCAGCGCATTTTTTAGAAGATAGGAACGATTTTTCCGGATTTTTACACAGCTGTACTAGCGTAATTCTTGCTTTTACCCCCTCCCCTACCACCCGACGTCCTCGGAACCATGAAAAATGGAGTCAGCGCATTTTTTAGCAGATAGAAACTATTTTTCCGGATTTTTACACAGCTGTACTAGCGTAATTCTTGATTTTACCCCCTCCCCTACCACCCGACATCCTCTGAACCATAATAAATTGAGTCAGCGCATTTTTCAGCAGATAAAAACGATTTTTCCGGATTTTTACACAGCTGTACTAGCGTAATTCTCGCATTTACCCCCACCCAGCTTTATTTACAGCTCCTCCTTTCTAAACAAAAATTTACCCCCCCCCCACCCCACCACGACTGGGTTTGGGGTCCGGAGGCGCCATATTTAAAACGTACTCATCATAAGCTTTCATTTGACCTCTCCTCGAAAAATGCATATTTAACAACCCCCCCCCCCTCACGCCGTAATTGATTTCTCCTCGTCATAAGCTTTCATTTGAGCCCTCACACGAAAAATGCATATTTTACACCCCCCTCCCCTTATTACTTTACTCAGCCAATTAAGTGAACTGTGGTCATCTTAGTATGGCAAGGTCAACACACGAAAAAATGCAACAAATTAAATGAAATTGATTTTTTGGGTTATCGAAAAAATCCCGATTTCCCTCATGGTTGAGAAACATCCCCGTGAAAACTGAGCTTTAAAGTTCTTAGAACTGTTACCATTGAAGAGGAGTGGAGTTGGCCGATAAAGCGCATCTAACCCATTAAGGCGCATTCGTTCTCGTTAAAGCGCATCTCGATAAAGCGCACTCCACTCCGCTTTAACGAGAAAAATGCTCTTTAACGAGACAAAAATAAATCTATATATATATATATATATATATATATATATATATATATATATATATATATATATATAATATATATCAATGATCATTATTAATAATTCAAATAATACTAGAAAGTACGTTCTTTGATAGAATAGCACTGTTTAAAGGCAAATAGAAAGATATTTATTCGGAGCTTCTAACTAGGGAGACTGAGATGAACTTGAGCTTGCGGGACTCTCCTGGTGGTGTCTTTGGGTTCAGGTGCTCAGGAATGTCGGGGAGAGAGAAGGGCTGAAGTCCTTATCTGCTTCATTAGCTTTGCGGCGGTACCAACCTAATTCGGTTCCAAATAAAAGTTCGACAATCATACACCTTGGCTTTTAGTTGATAAATCTCTATCTATACTATTTTATAAGAATGAAACTCCGTCCATCTATCCGTCCGAGCTATGCAGGTCCAAACGGCTGAGTGGTTGGAATCTACGAGTGGGGGGATCTTCATGGATTTCTCCGGAATAGCTGGGCATACACGAGCGGATTTATTTGGTAGATCAGATCCGCGGACCAGATCCGCCGATTTTCTCACAGACCTCATCCGCGGATCTCAGGTCTGTCGTAGCCCTCACACGAGCGGATCGATCCGTGAGAATATCGTAGGATTTGATCCGAAGATTGGATGCGCCAACAAAATCCGCTCGTATATGCGGTGATCCGACAGATATCCGTCGTCAGATTCGCGGATCCAGATCTGTCGAGCGTGTCGGACGGATGTGAGTATCCGATGCCGGATCTAGCGCTCAGTGGCAGTTGGAAAAGAGATGTATTGCGTTGTTCAGTAGTGGGCTGTACGCGATAGCCCCTTCCTCTCACAAGGAAAAAAAAGACGGGCAAAGTGGGTGAAATCGTGGCTTTTTGAAAGAGATGAGAAGAGTCACGTGGGGCTTTCCGATTGTAAAACTTTCATTCATTCCTTTTTGCACACAGACCTAATATTCTGGATTCTTGTTTTTAGCATATTTACATCCACAGTAGGAATATCAGCGTGCAATGCTTCCACAATGTCGGCTACCTAGCATCTAATTTTTAATGTTTTTATTTATATAATGGTCGTGGTTTAGTTTCCACAAGCATGGTTGGTTCCAGTACAGCTCGATCAGTTTTTGACATTTTTGTTACTCCACTCCAATTTATTTGACATTGTAATGAACAACCACGACACACGGGGGATTTCCCCGGGCCGGATCGGCGGATTAGTTCCGGCACCATATCGGCGGATTTGAGTATGTCGGTTCTTGCCCACTAACGAACGGACCGAATTGACGGATTTCCCAAATCCTTAAAAAAAATCCGTGATTCCCCAAAAAATCGGCTCGTGTATGCCTAGATAATAGTAATAAGCGATTTTAACATTTTCTACTCCCACCCAAACCATGGACTGGAGGGCGGAAAGGGAATGTTGGGAGCCTCTTTTAATGCACGTTTTTTTTTCCAAGCGCTCGATCTTCAATCCGCTGGCACATTAAAATTTTATCGAGAACACTTCGTATGTCAGCGGGAAAGTTACCTTTTTGGACCCGTAGATCACGCTGGTGCTGTCAAAATTGCCGAAAGAATGTGTTTTCCCTAAAAAATCGGCGAGAATATGAGGGAAATAATGAAAAAAATTTGTTTCCCGCTGTGTTTTTTTCCGCTTTAGACCCAATAAATGTCCACGGTTTCAGCTCAGGTAGGTTCTTAAAATATTCGATGAAGTTCCAATTCGGTCCCATGCGAGTTTCGAGACATGCAATTCTTTTTTCCGATTGTAGTGAACGAAAATCTAGCTAGCGGATTTCCTATTCCTTCTACGCAGATAAATGGGACCCCCTTTTGAAACGTATTAGATAGAACCTCTTTAGAATCCCGTGATTGAAAGACTTCCAATAGAAAAATAGACGGGGAAAAGAAATACGTACAAACATTAAACATCCGACGGTTCTGTTAGTACTGAAATGATCTTAAAACTAAACTTTACGTGGTTCCACGTGATCTTTATTGGACAGCCCTTCTTCGCAAATAAATGGAATATCTTTATTAAACCTAATAAACTTTTCGTGGTCCCATATAGAAAATGTAGTAATTTATTACACAGCAATTTATTATTTTCGTTTTGCCCCTTTTATAAGATTTTATTTTTTGTTTTTTCTTTTAGTGGCTCCACATAATCTTAATTGGATTGCCCTTCTACGGAGATAAGTGGCCTATCTTGATTGAATCTAACATAATTGTCGAGGTCCCACATAGAAAAGACAGCAAATTATTACACAGTAATTTATTATTTTCGTCTTGCTCCTTTCAAAATATTTTTTTATTAACTTATTTATTCATTTTTGCCATTCCCTTGGAATTGTCTATAGAAAGAGATTGCAACCAATTCTAAAATTTTCCACCCCCTCCCGAACCATGGGCTGTAGGTCTCGATGGTATGGGGACGATATTCACTCGCATCTGTACATCACATACCGAGCGAGCGAGAAAACCCACCCCTAGCCAGCAAAGCGAGCAACATTTCCTACACACGACGGATTTCAACGGGGTTTTTCCTAAAAACTCGGGATGGACTATTTATATATCATCCCATCTAAACATCCAACTGTGAGCGAGCGAAGCGAGTCCCATCCCCTACACATTTCAAATCGCCATTAGTGATCCATCGTTTCCAATCATTCTACTTGTTCACTCAACAGTAAAGACCATTGAATCTATACAGCCATACTCAGCGAGCGAGGAAACTGGGCTAGTAATTATTAATGCGAGTTAGAATATTATGACGTCCTCCGTCCGATATATATATATACATATATATATATATATATATATATATATATATATATGTATATGATGTGAGTATGTGTTTGCTCTTTTACACAATTAATATCCTTATGATTCAGACAAAAATTCAGTTCTTGCTCCAAAAAATCTAGCTTTTCAAACAAAAGGAGGAATTTGTCGGTCAGCACTTTTTGAGCACATTAAGTTGGTCAAATTTAAAAATGTGCCAATAAAATCATCACAAATTGCTGAAATCGCTTGTAAATTGTCCAGCAGAATTTCAGTCAAAAGTTTATCAACGATGAACTACAATATCAAAAAATATATGCAGAATGATGTATGAATGTAATTATTATTTGCTTAAAAATAGATAAAAACCTACATAAAATCAAAAAACAACAATTTTTAACGAGTGTTTTGCCATAAAATTGATAGTTAACGATTTCTTAGCACTCGAAGTCCTGAGTTTTCAAATCAGTTCAACATAATATTGTGCGATTATTTAAGAAAACTCGTTTTTTCGATTATTCTGCATGACTGGAACTTTTTTATCCTCTGCGCCTGAATAGTCAACAAATAAAAACGACTGTCAAGTTGGGTGTGGCACATACCCTCGTTTACCTATCATCTTCTTCTAACTATCATCCAAATTTAAGCAAACTCGAACGACTAGAGAGTGAGCAGATGGAACATGATGGCATTTATGTTTGCACATGCGCAGAATGAAGTTTTGATTTGGCAACAATGAAACTGATAGGGGACCATCTACAACCAAACCCGCGCACTCTCTGACGATTTCATTGAAATCGGATGAAAACAGTGGAAATTAAGGTAGTTACAAGGATTTCACATAGGCGCTTGCGCAGTTGCTATTAATGGTACAATCATGTTGAAATTGATATGGGATGATTACCTAAATAGCCATCCCCAAACTATCATCCGAATTTGAGCGAGATCGGACGACTAGGGCGTGGGAAATGGAGCATAATGGAATTTACGTTTGCGCATGCGCTGAGTGGACTATTGATTTTTCAACTATGAAACTGATAGGGGACCGTCTACACCCTTCCTCCCCTCACTCCGTGGAAATTTCATCCAGATCGGATGACAACAGTAGAAAATTTCGCTTTGTTAGGAGGATTTCATATTGGCGCATACGCAGAAGTTATTAGTGGTACAATCATGTTGAAATTGATATAAGATGCTTAAAATGTCATCTTCTAACTATCATCCAAATTTGAGTGAGATCGAACGACTAGGGAGTGAGAAAATGATGCTTCGTAGAAGCTACGTTTGTGCATGCGCGGAGTGAGGTGAGTTGAGTCAAGAACGATGAAACTGATAGGGGACCGCCTACCCTTTAGCTCGCACGTTCCCTGAAAATTTCATCCAAAACGGATGAAAACTGTGGATAATAAGCCTGTTAGAAGGATTTGCGGACTCAGGTCAGACACACACACACAGTCACGGAACCAAAGTTGTTCAGAATGGTCTAAAACGTAAAATGCGAGTGGAAATTTTGGTTTTGGAAACCAAAAATTGTTTTCTTCCCGAAAGTAAAAACAATGCTTCCGCTACCTTTAGGAAGACTCGGAAGCAAAATTACAGCGATGCCTGGGCGTGCTGGGACTAGGAAATCCCTTCGTAGGGGCAAGCACCACCAGTCTCTCAGCAACCGCGGGTATCTCGTCGGGAAAAGGTTAATCAAAATGACATTGAGGTGTTACGAGAGGATTCAGTTAAAGCCCTTTCCGGCTGTGGGTAGTTTGAAACATGGTGATCCATCTGGGCGCTGTCTCTATTGTATATGACCTGGAGTTGTTTTCGAAATGAATCCCTCTATAACATTTTTCCATTTACCACACGCTGAAAATATTGAAATCATGAATCAAACGATCTCGGATTTAACAGGGGGTTTTCCTGGAGATGTATGAAGATGAAGAGGTGTGCGGCCTTACTGTCACCGAGAGAAAAACTGCGTATTTATGAACAGGAAAAATTCCTTCAGGTGGACACAGGAAACACTAAATTTGGATAGCCACGATGTTGGTTTGTTATTTTCAATGATGTTTGTAATGAAAAAATAAAAAAATATCCCTTCCTCTACCACCAGCTCATGAAAAGAATCCAAAAATCGAGTTAACCCTCAGGTACTCCGGTGCTGGTCAGATCCTACCAAAGCGGGTGTGTATTTTTACCCACTCCCTCGCCAACTCATTAAGGCAGTCCCATGGAAGGTGTCAACCAGAGTTGAAAAAATTGTGTTACAAGTACAGATACAGTTCTTGAAGGTTCAGATAACTGTATCCTCTCGCAATTACAGTTACAACCCCTGGAATTGTTATTTTTGATACGGATACTTGCAGAGGGAAAGTAACTAGGGATACAGATATTTTATTACTTGTAGCTGTGACTGTAACTTTACCTAGTTACTTTTTAGGATACAATAACAAAACGCTGCAAATTATTACAAGAAGGTTTATTATTTCTGAATTACATTGCCCTACTACGCAAAACACTGTACCGTAATATTATTAAACCCCGTCTATACTTATGTTTACTATCGAAACTCAGGGCTTCAAATTTCGTAATTGGGTTCACTGCACAACAGCACCAGGACCCCATATTTTTACACTTTATAGTAAACTTGAGGAACGAAATAATCTATGATTAAGGGCCGGTTTTTCAATTATCTACATTAACTGCAGAATAGCTATACTGAGTATAGCGCTATACTCCAGATAAAGAATGTGAGTTGTTTATCAATGCCGAATTACCTAGCGGATAAAATTATCCCTCAGATAAATTCTGTCTGGCAGATAGCGCCGGTAGCATCCTCATTGGTGTCTGTAGGCGACAAAGTAATAGCGATTTACTCATGGAGCTACCAAAGTGTAGAGTAAGGGCTACATTTTCTTCATGGATCGACTATTTAAAAAAATCGGGTATGACGTTATTCCCACAACAGTTTCCATCATGCTATCAAGTTCGGCAAATAATTAACCCCCACATTTTTCCCATTTGCTTCATTTCTAGAGAGAGAAATAAATACACAAATTGCAATGTTTCAATCTGAATAATTATTATGAATGAGTTATTGTGATCAGTAAGTTGTGGACTTAATTTCATCTTCGGTCTATGTCAGAATGTAAAAAACTGTATCTTTGTCCAACCGAAACCTCAATAAAAATACTCTCTCCATTTTAGTTGGTGATCTACAAGGGGTCTTACTTGGTATATAAGGTCTTCTTTTCCATTCAACGAATTATGCTACTACAGAATTTTCGCCATTGCTGCTATTTGAAGGCAAATCCCCAAATATCCATTCCATTGGAAGGTACAAAAATAAAGACAGTCAAACGAAATTGAAATAAGGTTTTTGTAAATAAATAAACTTGTTTGAGTTCAGAAAGCTCTAGATATATCATTAATCCCCAGTTATGATTGTTATCCAGCCGTCCAGGGACCAGACAAATTAAAACGCCAGATAGGTTTTACTAAGGGGTGGATAAACACCCCGTAAATGTAAAAAATTTATCATGGTTTTTACCGCGAAAGTTGTTTTCCATTTTTATTTTTACTAAGGGGTATAGCTCAGCTTCTTCCATATTTACAGCGGTTTTGACAGTAAATAATTTATACATAAATTCATGGCTTTCCAACGAATGGTGAACGGTTCTTGGGCGATTACAAATGACGAAGGTCCGGAGGAACGACTTGGTTGTAGGTGGAAATCATTGCAAAATTTCGTGACACATCGCGTCTCCCAAACCGCGTCTCCCAAAAAACATGACACTTCGCCAGTTAGCTCAAGGCTGAAGCATGTTTTACGCTGAAAATTATTTCAAAAGCTTGGTGCATTATAAATAGAAATGTATGAGAAATTAATTATCGTGTTGACGATTTCCTCGTCAACATAATCATTTATTGTTAAATAACTTTGTTCTTGTTTGATTTCTAATGTTGAGTTTACTCGTGAACCGAAAAGATGTCCTCTGTAAAGTACCCATTTTGAGCAAGGTAAGTTCCCCTTTTTCTCCATGTTTTCCCCTATTTTTCTCCCTAAATTCCCCGAACGAGTCATCGGTAGTTGGCGATATTCACTGTTTCATCTTTTTCGGAGTTCCTGGAAAAACATTATCTCTTCTGTGATATCTGATCATCTGGATCAGTCTTTATTGGTGCCCTGATTTCGTCGCGAACGCATGCCGAAATAACCCCGGCGCCAAATGCCCTTTGACCGACTGAGATGTATTCATTCGTTTTATGAGCCAGTGGTTCCAGTAGGTCTTTCAACAATTTTATTTTATTACTCATCCGTAAAACTCCAAAATCTTACTAAATTCGGATGACAAGTTGTTCACTCAAACCGAATTGGCATATGTAATAATCCATTCGCTGTACAGCGTTCTCACGCAACTCCCGGATCCTAAATAAAACAAAAATTTTCTTTTTCATAAAGTTTTCCCTTTGACAAACTTAATGGTGAGAAGTGACAGACATTTTTTTAACAGAACGGAATCTAAAGCAACGGTTCGGAAATTCGTCTGATTGTCCAACTGTAAAAGCCTTACTAATTGCGTAAAAGTCCAATTCCACAAAAGTATTTTCCACTGCCATTTCTCGCAGTCTATCAAAGTAAAACAGGCCCTCAGCGAAAAACTAGTTACTTTGTATGGCATAAGAGTTGTCTTTCACAAACGTGCAATGCTACCTACTATATTACTACATAACAAAATATCGTTTCAGGATGAATGCGAACTCAGTCGACTGACAAAAGCGAAGTTTAGTGATAATTCAAAACTCCTACAAACTGGATCATACCGATAACAAACTACTAACATTTTCCAGGCATTATTTACCTTATATTCGTTAGAACTTATCATTATAACATTGATTTAAATTACTACTTAATTTGCTAAGGGGAGAACAAATTTAATTTTAAATATTGATGAAACTACAAGTTGAAGGGTGAAATCATTTAATTTTGATATTGATGTGAATTCTCGTAATATATTAAGATTCAAATTGAAGATGATCACCTACATCATTCCAATGTTTCGCGTGGTTAGGTTCCAGAATAAAGAAATATTTTAATTCAAGATACGCGATTTCGTGATTACTTATGGTGGATTTAGTACCAGATTCAGTCTCTCTTAAGAACAGCTGTGCGTTCACTAATGTGGTTTTAAACTTCAATGAGATATGAAGAATCGTGATTGAAAAACGCATTCATCTGCATAGTTTTCATTTCATCACAGGTACCTGCTTTATAGTACCTACTATACTTACTTGAACGTAATATATATAAAAAACACACACACACACACACACACACACACACACACATATATATATATATATATATATATATATATATATATATATATATATATATATATATATATGTATAGGTAACAGCAATCCACCTTCACTCGGCCTTAACCCTAGGGAACTTACGTCCTCTTGCCGCAATTTGACTTGGAATCGGTAGTCCCCTCTTTCTCATCGTTGACATTTGAAAAATAAATCGATGAACCGTACTAACATGGTTTATGCCTTTGGATCGATAAAAAAATATGAAATTTTGTAGAACACGTTCTAAAAGCCTGAAATGTATACAGTGAAAATGTGGTTTTTTTAGACTGACACTAAGGCAAAACCAACGTCAGTACGGCGTGCAGTGTACAAAAATTCATAAAGAAAATTCTGGAGGCCGAAGGAGTATACTATCAAATTATCAGATTTTTCCGGCTTTGCCAAGGTTCAGTTTTTGCTGATTAGCTGAAATAACAATCCAAAAACCGCATGTTGCTTTGAAAAAATCATACATCTGCTGAGGATATGCCAGTAACATTGGCATCAGTTTTAATCAACCCTAAAGAGTAGTAATTAAGGGCTACATATTAAAAATTAGAGCTCTCAAAAACTTTCAAGATAATTGTGATGATGTTTTGCATGTCATGATAAATGTAATCCCAAAAAAATCGATTAGAACTATCAGCAAAGCTGTAGGTTGAACCGCTCGTTTTCTATGAGGGCTAGATCGTCAAAAAAACCTTCGGGTATCCTTGCAGGCGCGAGACAAGGCCAAGTGGGGCGTGGCGCATAGTATCTTCAGATCCATGATATAATGAATCGATCATTAGAACGTTTTAAATAATTGTATAAGGTAGATTCTAAAATAACTAACATGTCTCTGTTCCCCGTCCTCTGTTCTTGAGTCAGACCTAGTTGACATTTTTTTAAATTTTGTATGGTAAGTACTAGGTCCTTTCTAGTACTCCATTATAAAAATCTGATCCTCAATGTTATGTAAGGGGTGAAACAAAGCCTAAACATATCGATTTTGTAACCCTCCAAGGCTGTCCCACCCAAAGGTTTTGAACCTATATGTACACCAGGAAACGACTGATGACCAGCCAAGCGAAAACTGGCAACTGGTTTTTGAAGAAGGATTGCGAAGGAGTGTTGTACGAAAGTTTAAGCTCAAAAAACCATAAAGTGCGCTGTCAGTGAGCTCCCAAAATCTATATTAATTTTTTATGTAACATCCATGGGTTTTTTTCTAAGTTACCATTTAGACCTTCCAAGAAGGGATATTTTTCCGGGTCAAGGAGAAAATGTAGTGGCAACCCTGACGATCAAACGTGAATCAGCCTGATTCCCCTCTCGTCAGTTGGTGTTCAGACAGAAGGCTAGAAGGAAGGCTCTACAGCTGCGTGTTTTTTGGGTGAAACCTCCATGTGAGTATCTAACTATTCTACTAATTATTATTTCCCCTACCCTCTTATTGAATTACGAAGGTCTTTTTCTACCTAACTTCTGATAACATGAATGGCATCTATATCTCTTCAATCCATTGAGTGAAGAATCACCAAAGTCGAAATGTAACGCTCCATGGGGGGAAACTTGTAACCTCCACATTGAGTTTCTACCCATGGAGCGTTACACTTGACCATGGAGCATTACAATGAGAGTAAATTTGCGATATTGCTTTTGCTAAATAATGACAAAGTATTATAGGTTAATTTTTTCCATGATATTTCAAACATAAATATGTGTGATAGGTGGCTATTCGTGTTATTATTTTCACGAATATGTCCCCAAAATATGAACTATCCTGGTACTTAGACTGGGTAGTGCACATGGCTCTACTCACTTTAAATCTGATTTTTCTCCTTACATTCTCAAATTGGATGTGGTGTGGGGGTGGAGAAATTTCTTCAACCCTTAATGATTATATTTACGACCTAGTAAGTACCAAATACGGTAATATTTTCAGATAACCGTGCCTGGGGGTCGCCCAAGAAAAAGTGAAGTTCAGAGCAAGGCGGAGGCGTTGAAGAAGAAGAGAGAGACTGAGAAGTTGGGGGGGGGGGGGGGGGGGGGGGGAGATTCGAAATGACGCCATGATATACAATGAATTTAAGGAAAAGGAAAGGGAAAGGTGACACAAAAGGAAGGAGAAAGGAGAAATGAAGACGGTTGATCAGCTGTTAAAGTCTGCCGTCAAGAGGAGAAGGAGAGCCGTTAGAGAGAGAGTCAGGAAACACCGACAAAATAAAATAGCCATTCAAAATGTCTTGGCCAATAAACCGCCAGGCACACCTACAGGAGATGTTTCTGATCAAGAGGATGTGCATTAACCGCAATCCGACGAACTACAGTTGTCTACTATCAACGAGAAACTTTATTGTATATAAAATTATTTATGATTATATAAAAGAATGTAATATTTACGTATAAACAATTACGAATTCCATGTAAAAATGTAGATTAGAAGCACCCTATGGCTGTATAACATGTCTTAATGCCAACAATAAACGAAAAAAAAAAAAAAAAAAAAAAAATGCCTGCTAGGTAAAACTACTTCCATTGATTGGGATTAATGCCACGTAATAAACTTAGGTCTTAAATAAAATACGAACATGGATTAAGATTTTGTCAATTTTTTGATTAAAAAAGATTAATTTTGATATTAGTTATACCAACTAATTATTGTTGATTTTAGCGCCGTGCCCAGTACCGTAACTTCCGTGCCATTTGTGTAACCCTCCATGATTCCCAAAATTTAAAATTCACATAAAAACTCGAAAAAGTTGATTCTGATCTTTTTCCTGTTATTCATCACTTCTAGGAAGGTCCTAGGAACACTCCGATTTTTTTTCAAAATTTTCCAATGAGGTCAAATTTAAAAATCTCACTAAGGGGGAAGTTGTTAGTTATTTGAGAATCACCCATAACATTCCATAGCTGGTTTCTATGGTTGGGGGAAATAGTAAATTAAGACGTGTTTGGGATATAAATACGTGAGGGAAATCTACCTATGTGAAATAGGTCGCTTCTTCTATGAACCTTCTTTGTCCTCTTCCCACCCCTGCTTGAACCATTCACCTACCTATCTTCCGAACCAGTTCGTAGCCGTCGTGTGTTACCCAGAAGGACCTCGTTTCCTCTTCAGGTCGATATTGCCATTAAAAACCTATAAATTCATTCAGCCGAACTTTGATTTATGCTTACCGCACCAGAACAAGAATACGCTGCGAAGAGGTCGTTTGTCTCCATCCATTATCTCTTTCCTACCTACCTTTACCTATCTTTTTTTTGCCAGATATTAGCATGGAATTCACGCTCTTTCCAGTGAAATACCTCCCACTCAAACAGACTGAACTGGAAAAATGTCTACCAAGTTGGGTGTGGCACATAGCTTCCTTGTTTATATTTCATGAATGTATAGATCATTGGAATTTTTTTAATGATTTCAAGAAATTACATAGCGAAATAGAGAAAAAAAGAAGTAGCATGAAACGTCATAATTGGTCAATTAGGAATAATTATAGAACAATGAAATAGGTAGGGACCATCTACAACCTAACCCGCGCATTCACTGACAGCATTTTCGGATGAAAACTATGAAAAATAAGGTCGTTACAAGGATTTCACATAGGCGCATGTGCAGCAACTATTAATGCTACAATCATGTTGGAATTGATGTGGGATGATCAAATCGTTATTCTCCAACTATCATCCAAATTTGAACGAGATCGGACGACTATGGCGTGAGAAAATGGTGCTTGGTGGAATTTACATTTGCAAATGTGCAGAGTGAAGTATTGAGAACGATGAATCTGATAGGGTACTGTCCACACCTTTGCTCGCACATCCCCTGAAAATTGCATCCGAATCGGATGAAAACTGTGTAAAATAAGCTTGTAACAAGGATTAGCGGAGACTTGACAGATACACACACACACACAGACGGAACCAAAGTTGTTCCAGTGGAAATTTTAATTTTGGAGACCAACATCTGTTTTTTCTCCTGAAAGTGAAAACAATGCTTCCGCCACCTATTGGTTGACTCTGAAGCAAAGTTAAAGTCAGAAACTAACTAAAAAAACTGAACAATCCCAGATAATTCCACCAAAAAGTTTACTGGATGTCAAGACTCAGACTATGATTTTTAAACTTAGCGATGATGTCAGATTCGTCTATTGATGAGTAGTAGGTAATGACGTCCTATGTATTACGAGTAGTACTTCTAGAGAAGCGAGATGAGTTGCGTCACCCAATAAAACATAGGAATGTTCTCTGGAGTCCAATTAAATTTAGCCAGTTCTCGCAAACACCACTTTAGCCACCTTCCATCATCAATCTTGATCCATTACTGAGCGCTATAGTGCTCTTCCCATACCCTCCTCGACTGTTGGCAGTGTTTTAATATACAAGAATAATTAGCCAGATTAGATATTTTTTCAATTTTATTAATAAGTGTGGGGTTCAACTAAATTGTCGTGGCTTATACCGCAATTCCTTAGTTATAATCACATTATATTGCCTGGATCATTTACCCTATTGGTGTCTGGCGCAAATGTCCAAAATAGTCCAAAACATCCACGCACAGAAAAACGTAAATATTCCTATAGTTTGTACAATAAATCGGTATTCTCATTTCTGAAAAGTAAAATAATGATCTCCGGTGTTCTCCATCTATCACCCAACCGAGCCCCGAAACACTGAATCGAACATAATTATTAGCGGGATAGAATTCAATACTCAGGTTTCAGGAAGCTATGGCTGGAATTTTAATAGTAAAATAAGCTTTTATAAAGCATTCTATTCCTTAGGATGTACTTGCACTGGGGATCTCATGGTGCTGTGCTTGGCGGGGGTTGGAGGATAGGTTAGGATTGGGAAGGGAGGATAGGATTGCCCTCTCTTTGGGAATAATGGGTCTGTTTCTCTGGAGCTTAGTGAGAATCTCAATGAGAAAAGAAAAATTGATTATAGAAACGGATGGCTGTCTCAGGCGTCGTCCTCTTCCTCCCGCTGTTGGACCACTCATAGCCGGTTGCTGTTAAATTCAATCTGTTCAATCCACCGCAGAATTCGAGTCCTTCTTTGCCGATCATAAGATGGATCATGAAAATACGTAGTGAAATGCTTGCCATAAACTACCGTCCTGGCTGGGAAAGGGAGCGAGTAGACTGCTCTCTCTGTAACTACGGGGAAAAGGAGGATATATTTACTTTATTGCGGTTTTCCCAATTCTAATAGAATACAGGGTCAAGTGTTTTGGTGTTTGTGCTATTTTTGAAAACGATTTTGTGTAACTCCTTGAAGATAGGGTTAACTAGGAAAGACTGGCGAATTTCACGAGTGATGCGTGGTCGTACCGAAAGGTTCTGGTTGACGAATTTAACTGGTGAGGAGATAAATGTTTAATTTTAACTAAAAACGTTATGATTAATGTATTTAATAATTCTTTCATATTATAAATTCCCTAATACAAAACATGACATGTATTATTACCAATTTTTTGATCGAGTATTATTACAATTGCAAAACTTCATTCATGCAAATTCATTTGTGTCAACAGCCTTAGGCTAAGCTTAATATTAAGAAAGTTTACTTATTTTTCTGTTTAGTAGATGTATCATATTTCCAATAAAGCAACTTTTCTTCTTCTTCTTCTTCTTATTCTTCCTCATTTCTGAAAGGTAAAATAATGATCTCCGGCGTTCTCCATCTGTCCCAACCCAACCGAGCCCCGAAACACTGAATCGAACATAATTATTAGCGCTATAGAATTCAATACTCAGGTTTCAGGAAGCTGTGACTGGAATTTTAATAGTGATATAAGCTTTTATAAAGCATTCCCACCAACCCACTCCATCGACGCCATAAATTCGGAGAAAACTCCAAGATTAATTTGCGGACATTGTTAGTTTGACGCGAGGCCATTCATTTTAGAGTCGCTGGCATGTCAAACGAAGAGTGAAGCGAGGGTTGAACGGGGAATCACATTTTGCCTAAGGGTGTCCTGTAAGTGATAGGGTGAAACCGTCCAATTTCATGACTCATTACCTCTCGAGGGGAAATTGGTCTCGTTATTTACTTTTCTAATCCAGTTTCGTCTCATCAACATTGACAAGGCTTAGGGGAGGAACAATTTTTCAGGTTTTTAGGGCTCGGTCACGCGGCGCGGCATTTTTCATTCCTAAATACTGTGAAGACCTGATTACGCACGTTTAAATAACCCCTACAAATTTCGGGCGGTATTAAGTGAATTTGGTGAGTAAGCTGAGGGCTAGGAGATTGAGAAATCGTTTGTGAGAGTACGAGACATTAGTAAGGCCAGTAGAGGCTTTCTTAAATTAATGTGGTACCTTGCAATTGAATAAATGTTTTCTGTTATCTCCTCTCGTCGATCTCTAGGATGCAGTAGGGAGGTTTCACTGACAAGTGGTTATCCTAAGGTTATTCTGCTGAACTGGCTTATAATAAACTTGTCGATGTTGTTTTACCTTTTTCTTCTAAATGCGTTTGTGGACTTAGTAGGGGGAGTATAAGGAGGTAAATGATCTTGGGAAAGTATTAGGAGGCAGATGACCCACTCAGAAAGTATAAGGTGGCGATTGAAATCCTCCGTATTCTCTCTAATCCAACGAGGACGGTGAACAGTGTCTAATCTAGTCAATCCTCAATAGTCAATAGCAGCCTAATCCATCGTCTTTGGCTCATTTTCGTGCACTTAGGAAAGCGGAGAAAATAGTTAGGAAAATGTAGCAAAACAGGATTTTGGTCATGTAAACAAAGATGACGAATATAACTATCTACCTAGTAAGTCGTTGATATGAATGCTAACCACCCGAATTCGGCTGGTTGGTTCTGATCGTTGATTTAGCGCATTTGATCATTGATTTATCTGAACCGGAGTTGATGAAACCGAATATCGTTGTTTAACAGCTGTGATCTTCGGTTTAATGAGTAAACGTTGATTAAAAACTGTAGTGAAAGTCCAGTAGGGGGAATATAAGGAGGCAGATGACCACTAGAAAAGTATAAGGAGGCAAAATGACATCATCCCGCTTCCTCCTGCGTCAGAAGGAGCCAATTAGCGGATTATTAAAGGACCGCCGATGGGGGTAGCCAATTGAGATGAGACCACTCGGAAAGCATGAAATTACGTCATCCCTCGTATATATGCCTCTGTTTCACTACTCTAAAGATAACGCGTCATTACGCTGACCATCTTTATTTTCGTTATCTTGAGTCATCTGCTCCTAAAGTTCATTGATTGTAATTTTTTATATCCTATTTCAGTTGGATATTTGATATACTTATTCAACGGAAAATGTTTATTATGTACCTACCGTGTCATGTATATAATTATGATCAGCTCTTTTTATATAACTTTTTATGAAATAAGAAGACATGTCTCAAGTAAAAATACGAATGAATATTTTTATAGTCATAATAAAACACACGATATTCGTGTTTGTCATGGGAGTTGAATAATTTACGGTTGACTCAAAAAACTGGACCTCTCCCTTATTGTATCTGTGGTTGACATAGGGTCAACAAAATCGATATCACCGAGATGAATCCTCATTGGAATCCTAAATATTTTAATATAAAAAATAAAAATCTTTGAGTTAACCATAGGGTACTCCAATTTGTATATATGAGACACTAACTAATTTCCCACTTGCGTATGGAACCCAGACCTGGAGGGAATTGAATTCGAGATTCCCTGCTTTCAAATGGCTTCTGATCGCGTCTTTGACCACACGGCCACAGAGGACGCCTTTTAAATATTTGAATATGTGAGATATAGAAAACAGGTAAATCGAGTTCTACTCCGAAATTCAATTTTGGTGTGATCGTGCCAACCACTCGAGAGTGAATGAAACATTGGATCCAGTTAATTTTATCATGGCATCCTTTACATAGATATTTGCGGAAAAAGAGGGTAGAAGTTACATGCATTTCAGACCCCCTCCTCCATCACAGGTAAATAAACCAGAAGCCAAAATTAAACATTTTGAACAGGTCATTTTTCGGATTTTGAGTGTCAAGTTTGCGTTTGCCACCACAGACTTGCCTTTTTCATTGATCCTAAGCTCGAGCCACCAAGCTAATTTCAGGAAGGGTTTATAAGGTCTTTGAAATTTACTTCGCTTTGAAATAGTAAAGAAGAATACAAATTAGATTAATGCTCAGAATAAAAGTAGATAGTCGGTTTCATCTAAGAGGATTCCTATTTGAAGATATCAAAAAAAAGTTGGGGAGGATGAAAAATGATCCCAATCTAAGGTGAAGGGCGAGTCGAGTTGTTAGCGTCCAGGGAAATCAGAGCCACGAAGACTAATGAGAGGGCAGACTTGAAGCAGATGGCGAGGAAAAGGTGGGATTTCTATGGGGGTCCACAGGGGTCGGTCGGTGAAAGGATTGCCTTCCATCGGTATCGGTCTGATCGGATGAGCCAAGCTTACGCCGCCTTATGGCCTCGGATTTCCGAACTCAGGGGAGAGAATACTTCGATGAAAAGTTGAGCTGAACGATATTTGAGAACTGGTTGTTGTGTTGAACTAAAGTCGGAGATTAATAAAAAAGCCTTCTGTCCTTAAATTGGTTTTTCAATTAAACTCCAACGTTTCTCCCCAGGAACTGGGGCTTCTTCAGGGAGATTAATATTCAAAAATGTAAAATATCGACTTACTTATAGTTTTCTTTTTGTTGCTGTTAATATTCGAATTTAAAGTTGTGAGATTTTTTGAAAATCAAATTTAAAATTCAAGAGTTTTAAAATAGTTTTGTGAGATTTTCAAAAAATCTCACAACTTTAAATTCGAATATTAACAACAACAAAAAGAAAACTATAAGTAAGTAGATATTTTACATTTTTGGTTAGTTTTATGTTGGAGTTTAATTAAAAAACCAATGTAAGGACAGAAGGCCTTTTTATTAATCTTATTATAAGCTGAACTGTCCGAATAAAGAAACGTTCTAAAGTCGGAGTTCCAGTTAGGTAGCCGAACCGAGCGCACGTGTTTTTTGCGAGCTCCGTATTAAGTATTGATTTAGCAGGGTTGTATTTTGAATTTCGTTTCAATTTTTGTTTTTTGTGATTGCTCTTTGATGAACTGAGCTCAACATGGCTGTTAACTAGGCAGGTAAGGACTACTTTTCCGCTTAGTTAATGAAATATTATTTTGCACAGGTGTTCAAAACCTAAAAATTCGAGAGTGTATTAAACCCCATGAGAATATGTGTTATGTTATTCAAGATAAACAAACTATGTTACTTCCAAGAGGTTTCAGAATGAAACTTAAGAGTAAGTTGTTACTTTTCTTGGCTGTTTTTGCGGATTTTATGGATTTGAAAGTGTTGGCCTTTTTCCAGAAACAATCTATAGAATTTCGAAGAAGTCGTTTTTCGAGAAATGGCTGAAAAATGGAAAATGGAGGACGAACGATGATTTATTGAAGTTTCTTTTTGTAGAAGTTCGGTGACCGAAGAAACTTGAAGGAAGGAATTACACAATTTTCTAAACATACATAGGTAACATCCAGAGGAAACCAACAAAGAGAGATATGAGAAAAATTACACTAAGTAGTCGAGTGGTTATCTCAAGCTTTTTCCCCTCTTCAAGAATACAAACTCAGTTTTATATTCTCTGGATATACTCGGCGCCCCACGTCTCGACGGAGGGCAAGGCCTCCTGCTCTCCGCAATTCTGGCTTTGGAGCATTTCTTACTTAAGAGAAGAGGTTTATGACATAGTCATTCTCAGTGTCAACCCTCAGTTTCATAACAGTAAAGAACTACGGAATACTTGTACTGAGGGGCGTTGAACCTGACGTTTCACATAGGTAAAAACTATTGAATAGTGTGGATGTTAGATTCTTCAGGTCGGGACAACCACACAATTGTAATTCTATTTTTGATTGTCATCGCATTTCGAACGTCTCCCTAATCTCCCTCAGGGTTGCTTCTTCAATAACTCAAAATTTCTTCGTCAGACATACTATAAAATAAATTATGACCCAGATACCTAATATGAAAAATATTTTGCTTGAATCTACTAAACGGTCCCCTATCAGTTTCATCGTTCCTGACTCAATACCTCACTGCGCATGCTCAATAGTGAATTCTACCATGCATCATTTCGATCTCGATCAAATTCCGATGGTAGTTGGAGGATAACAATTTGATCATCTTATATCAGTTTCACCGTGATTGTTTCATTAATAACTACTGCGCATGCGCCAATATGAAATCCTTGTAACAAGCTTATTTTCTACAGCTTTCATCCGATCTGGATGAAATTTTCAGTGAGTGTCGGTGAGGATTTGTTGAAAAAAATTGGCGTGGTTGCACATGAATTCGCACGAATACACCAGAATGCTGTGTATAGGTTGGTGGTCTGGATGCTAGCAAGCTCGCATCTCAAAATTACATAACATCAAGTAGTCAATCTCTTAGTAAAAATACAGATTAGTTGGAAATGTAGGTCAGAATGATGTATATACTTTGGCATTCTGGATGCTCGCAAGCTCGCATCTCAAAAATACATAACATAATTTAAGTAAGAAATAATGCCTTGAAACATCGGGCGGACGTGTTGAAGACAAAATTGACTGGGGGGGGGGGGGGGGATAACGGAAAAGTACCCAACTCTGCGCATGTGCAAACTTAAATTCCATTATGCTCCATTTTTTCACATTCTGGTCGTCCGATCTCGCTTAAATTTGGATGATAGTTGGGGGATGACGATTTGATCATCCCATATCAATTTCATACATGATTGTATCATTAATAGCTACTGCGCATGCGCCTATGTGAAATCCTTGTAACGACCTTAATTTTACTGTTTTCATCCGACTTTGATGAAATTGTCAGAGAATGCGAGGGTTAGTTTGTAAATGGCCCGCTATCAGTTTCATTGTTGCCAAATCAATACTTCAATCTGCGCATGTGTTAACGTAACATCATGTTCCATCTTTTCACTCTCTAGTCGTTCGAGTTCGCTTAAATTTGGATGATAGTTGGAACAAGATGATAAGTAAACGAGGAAGCTGTGTGCCACACCCAACTTGGCAGACGTTTTTTTACAGCTTCAGAATTGTCAATACCGCACACCATCCGGTGCACTACATCAGCCTTATCCTTCATTGAGAGTCCGTCCATCACCGTCTGTGAGAACTGGGTAATAAACCCACTGCCTCACAGCAGAGTTCGCGACCTTCCCCATTATCGCTGATACAGAGAGCACGTAGTCTGAAAACCTTCCGCTCTGCATTCACTCCCTCAGTCCGTTCCCGAGCAACTGGAGCGGAATTCTCCTTCCACTCAAGCTCTTTACTCTATTAGTTTCAAAAGAGATGTTGTCGGCTAAGATCGCACGACCTTGGATTTGCCATTCAACTTAAGAAATGTACAGGGTGTCCCAGATAACGTAGTCCCCCGACCCCCCTAACTCACCTAATAAATTGGTTAGGAGAAAAATTCAAATGTTAACCCCTTATTTTCCCCGTACCAAACATGACAGTTTTGTGCAGTGCTCACGAACTTTGTTACCTTTTCGATGCTACGCCCGAAAATATTCTGGGCGGAAGTGTCTTACATGCCATGCTATTCCCGAGAATACTCTGGCTACTCTAGACTGCTTTGGTGTGCTATGCACGAATATATTCATGTTCGCTCCAAGTCATTTTTTCACCTGTACCCCTACAGGGAGCAGCACTGTTTGGATCAAACGATGATTACGGACGATTGTTCCCACCTTATCTGCTTGATAACAGTTCGGTTTGTTTTGATTTCCCTGGCATTCACAAAAAAAGTGAACTCACGATGTCGCGCCGTGTTTACTCTGATCAGAAACTAGATATTGAACATTCTCGAAAATTATGATGACGAAGATGAATTATCTCGTGATTTGTTTTCTAATGGTTCAACCGCGAATGGTTTCCCTTCGATTTTCCCTGTTGAATTACCAGTTTCTTGACGTCCCGATGATTCCAGCAGCGATTCTGATGACGAAGAGGAACCGCAAACCGAACAAGTAAGGGACTATACATGGGATAATTCCGAACCAAATATTGTTTTTCACAATCGTGTTACAAAATAAAGATTAATTTAACATAGAGCATCTTTGGGACTTACGTGGGGGCTTCTTTCGTCCTAATCGACTTATGGTGCTGAAATTTTATACTTATGTAGAGCTTTAAAGACACGTAGAATTAAATAGTAATGTGTGGACGAGCACTGATCAGCTGAGGGAAAATTTTTGATATGGAGCTCCTTAGGAAGATCTATAATAGGTACAATCAAATAGCATGGACGCGCAGTGGTCAACTAAGGTACCCCTGAGGATATGTTCCTTTCGTAATCGACTTGTTGTGCTGACTATTGAAATGGACCGCCTTTAGGACCCGTAGAATACAGTCACAAGAGCTTCGTACTCAGTGCGCGTTCTGACTTTTCTCTAACTCATCAGAACTGGGACGGAAAATTCGTGGGAGTTCCGGAACTTGTGGAACCGCGTTCTGCACTGCCAATGATTTCAGAACTTGGAAGTGGAATAACCAGTGTTGTTGTTTGTAACTAATTTTTCGTCGTCGAAACTTGGCACAATTTCGTCGAAAAAATTCGAGCTTTGTGGATGTAGACGAGATCCAACTTCAACTTCATTCTCGTCTTCATTGTCTACAAACCATGAAACTTCATTCCCATCGACGAAACTATCGCTTTCCGAACTTGACGAGCTACGAGTTGACATTTCGATGAAGAAATTCGAATGAAGAACAGCGAACAACAGAACAATGCGACATTCTACAGGGAACACGCGGCAACCAAATCCGAAGAGAGCGTATTGTTTACTTCACGAGCTCCGAAAAACTTTGAAATGCGCATGCGTTAACTATGTCCTTGCGTTCGAGATCTGACAGTTCCGGAAAAATCAGGGACTGTTAGAACCGTTCTGACACTACGAACGACAAAACTCGATTGCGCAAGCCCAGAACCGTTCCGAACTGGCAGAACGTACACTGAGAACGAAGCTAAGGAATGGAGGAACATTAATTAGTTGAGAATCCCCTTACGTCAATTTTTCCTGGACTAAACGTCTTGTTTCAATTCATGCGACCGTGTTGATTTCACATTCGACAAAACTTAAATAGAGGACTTCCTGTGCTCAAATTGATTCTTTAATGTTCTCCAACGTTTCTCTCAAGGAACTGTGACAATAAAAACCAATTTAAGGTCAGAATGGCTTTTTTTTTGTTAAGTTTCGTAATAATTTAACTGTCCAAATATAGAAACGTCCCACGTTTAACCCCCCCAAAAACTGTGTGGAGGTCACTGAACGAGCTTCCCCGCCGAAAAAAGTTTTATGCGAAGAAACTTATTCAATCACAAAATTCAGCGTAGCGGATACTTAGTGCCTTAGAGATTCTATCGAAGCCACGATCTAGATGCTTGTCACCTGTCACGTCTTCCTTCTTTATCTCAACTGCTTTTAGAAAAGCCCCGAAAATCGGTAATTTCCTCCCTTTCATTCCGCACCTGGGGTTTTTCTCACATCTACTCAAATCAAATTTGCGAAGACGCTCGTGCAAAATCCTATCCTCCTTAGATTCAATCATAACTCGGGACTGACGCAAGGTTACCGCTAATGGAAAAAAAAAGTGCCGCTGTATTTTTTTTCACTGATAAAACTCGCAATTTCGTTTTCTGGGGAGAGTATTTCATCGTTGGATATTTCGACAATTTTTCAGAATGATATGTCTGCGTTGGGAAGAGGATGAAGTGCCTCGGATTGGATTTTTTTGTGTGCTTTCCCTTGCGGATCAATGTCACAATGTTCGCGGATTCATTCATGAGAGGAGCAATTGAGAGCTCGCCCTTCTCCAATACCTACCTATCAGCCCAATTGGACTTTCTCGTTTCCTTTTTAATCCTGGCAGCGCTAATCCTCGGTATCTTAATCTTTCCGTGGGTATCGATAGGATTTTCCGTTTTTCCCAATGGGATTACAAGTCAGGAAACAGAGGTGGGGGTATGGAAAGCGCTGCCTTTGGGGATGTGGTGGCATAATCGGGTTCATTCCGTTTCTTTTGGTCTATTTTTGTTGTGGAATAACGGTTGGAGCCTTCCTATCACCTCACGATCAATTCTTCGTATCTGAATAATTCTGGTTCACCTCTCCCGAAACTTGTTTTACGTATTTCATTTAGTAAAAAGTTATTCTTGCCTGTAATTTTAATTTATAAAAACAAGTAAATTTCGAATGATTTACAAATATATACTAGAGTGACCTAAATAACCAGCTCATCCTCTTTATTTCATCTATTACCAAAATGGAAGGAGTAAAAGTAAAGTAAAGTAAACAACCTGCAGTCTACACCCGGACTCGTGGAAATTTGTCACCCTTATCTGGCCTGGCATGTGTCCCCCCCTCACCAGACCAGCACATATATATAAAGTGCGAAGAGGGCCACTAAATATTCCATTCTTATCAAAGACTTCAACGGAGTTATTATTCCAAGATATCCTGCATCCCACACGAAGCTATTATCATACAACCATACCAAGGTAGGGGCTTTTCGTCCGACTATCTCGGCCGCCGCGGACATCATCAGCTGTCCTCCAAATGGAGGATCAGAATCCGTTCTGTTGATTTCACTTAAAGCCACTCATTGCCTCAACCCCCTTGAGTGGAGAGGTGGAAAAACTAGTAAATTCCTAATGATTTACGAATTTATACTGACGTGACCTAAACGCATCCTCTTTACTTCCTCCATTTTCAAAATGGGAGGTGTTGTTAAGTGCTACTCTTTATTTTTTTGCGCAAGTTTAAAATATGATTTTTTTGCGCACATACGCATGGCTCAAAACTTGCGCAACACACACAAACTTAGTGCGCTAAAATTATGCGCAAGATGCAAAATTTTCAGTTTTTGTTGGTATTTAATTGCCACATGTGACGTTAGTACCATGGTTTTGAGGTATTTCGTAACGCTGAACCACGTAGTCTTGCTCATCTTTATATATAATGCCGAACGGTCTTTGAAATTGTGAAGAACTTTGCGGTCCGATTTCAGTGTTAGACGGCTCATTCGAATCAGCACGGCCCCAAGTTTGTTGCAAAAGTGTCGCCGTTCGTCTCTATACCCGCCTTGATCGTGTTCTAGGCGGTCCTTATCAACGAGAGTTGTTTATTAGGCTGTGGCGGTAGCAACAGTTGCCATCAATTCACGGTAATAAGAAACGTAGTGTAGTTACTAACATCTAAGAGATTTGAAAATGAAATTGAAACTGAAGAACTTAGCGGACTTTATATATAATTCCAAACAGTCTTTATATATATTCCGAATCAGCACAGCCCCAGGTGTCGGTAAGTAAGAAACGTAGTGATGGGGTCTTTTCTGATCAGCTGAATGAGCAAAATTCTTTCCTGTTCACTGTAGGAAGTTGAAATTCGATAGGGAGACTCTCTGGGGCATTAAGAGACGAGTGAAGTGATGGGGTATTTTCTGATCAGCTGAGTGAGCTAAATTCGTTCCTGTTCACTGTAGGAAGTTGAAATTTGATAGGGAGACTCTCTGTTTATTAGGCTGTGGCAGTAACAACAGTTGCCACGGTAAGTAAGAAACGTAGTGTAGTTACTAACATCTAGGAGAGTTATTTCTGAACGATCTTTGAAATTGTGAAGAACTTCGCGGACCGATTTCAGTGTTAGACGGCCCCAAGTGTCGCCGTTCGTATCTGTGCTTATCTTGATCGTGTTCTAGATTAGGGCTTTCCAAGCCCTAACAGGCCTCTAGTATATTGATATTAGCAATTTCTACTTTCAAAAACTCGAAACAAAAGGTCAGAATTGCCCATTTCCCCAATAGGTAATTTCTATTATTTCTACTAATAGGTAATTTCTATATTTCTATTTCTAGCGGGCTGTATAAATCTCGCCAAGGCGGTTGGCCGTATAAATCTGCCAAGGAAGTGAGTAGTATAAATATCGCCAAGGAGATGGGCAGTATAATATCTCAAATGTGATGGGCAGTATAAATTGGATTATTATTAAACAGTATCATTGGATACAGATAGGCGACAGAGCGCAATGGTCCGCCTGTCAGGCCGAAATGGGCAGCCCGTCAGGCCGCAATGACGGGGTTGGCAGGCGAAATTATGTATCACATGTGTCAAATGAATACCTTCTAAAACTCAATATTTTGTATTTTGCGCATTTAATTTTGGCGTAAAGCGTGGGTACATTTTGTTCACCAAAAAAATTTAGTTAATGGTCATTTTTCAATAAAATTTCCTGTTGATCCCGAACCTGCAATAAATTATGTAAAGGAGGAGAAGTAGACGCGTTAAGTGACAGTGGAGAAATAAGTTAGAATTTTTTATTCGCATGATTCCATAATTTGCTGCTTGAAAAGTAGGTACCTAATTGGGTAATTACAGCTGCAGATTAATATGGATGATACAAGGAGACAGCTCCAATGGTGTCGCTTTGGAGATGGCGTTGTTTCATGCATTAATTTATCTAGATAAAACTAATGAACGAAGGCTCCTACTAAAATAAAATAAATAGACAATTATACCTAGATGTTACTTATTATGTTTACAAATATGAAAAAAATAAATAATTTTTGCTTGTGGGGAGGTGAAAAATTGTCTCTCTCCCGACGGGGGATCGAACCCTGATCTCTCACGTAATTGATGAGGATGATATTCATGAACTTGAATCGTTGCGAACAGAATGAAAAATTTCAATTCAGGCCTTTGACATTACTTGCCACAGTCTAGTTATGTACAGTAAAGATTTCATAATGACGAGATAATTTAATTCAGTTTGTAGAAATAATGGCTTTAATTATATTTTAATAATCAGCCAAAATAAATCACTCCTTTATCCCCAATGATAATTATGTTAATTCTACTTTACTCTTAAATTGAGTTACCCTGATATATCAGTTTTAAGCTATAATTTGTGAACTAAATTGAACAAGTAATTTTGGAAAAAAGCTTTAACGGTCGGCAGATAGTTTTTAATTTCATTTATTTGTTGACTCGGTTTTAGGAGCTACATTTATATTAAAACGCAAACCAACAAATATCGAGGGGATTAAATAATTTTTACTTCTCAATTATTTATTATTTTACTTCTTAATTATTTATTATTTGTTATATTTTAAGTCTATGGAACACATAAGGAGAGTACTACCTACCAATTCCTTTTATCCACGTGTTAGGTGGGCTACGCTGTATATTGTAAACCGAAAGTTGTAAATAAACACAAACACGGTACCTAGGTATCTAATTTCGTAAAAGATTTCAACTATTTAAAAGCAGCAGCGTTCTAAGGATAAATGCTGAATGCGTCCACTGCACTGTCAACATTATGTTCGAGTGTTTGCAGAGGTGGTGATTGAGGAGATGCTATGTCACCTTGATAAATTATTCATCCTCAGCCGTGACCAAGAGTGCATGGATTTGCATGCTTGAGTATTTTCTATCCATTCCTTCGTGAAAACTTTATTTTTCCATGAATGAGAAATCCACCTGGAAACACATAATTTTTCGACAGGGTTCCAATCTCCTTCTATAATCCGAATAATTCATATAACCCCTATGAAATAGAAGTATTGAAGTATCGATTTGGCAACAATGAAACTGATAGCGGTCCATCTACAACCTAACCCGCGCTTTCTCTAACATTTCATCAAAATCGGATGAAAACTGTGGAAATTTAGTAAGTTACAAGGATTTCACATTTGCGCATGCGCAATAGCTATTAATGATACAGTCATGTTGAAATTGATATTTATGGGATGATCAAATCGTTATTCCCCAACTATCATTCAAGTGTGAGCGAGATCGGACGACTAGCGCGTGTGAAAATGGTGCTTCGTGGAATATACATTTGCGCATGCGCAGAGTGAAGTATTGAATCGGGAACGATGAAACTGATAGCAAAACGTCTGCAACCTAACTCGCACATTTGGGTGAAATTA
This sequence comes from Adelphocoris suturalis, assembly GCA_030762985.1. NCBI lineage: Eukaryota > Metazoa > Arthropoda > Insecta > Hemiptera > Miridae > Adelphocoris > Adelphocoris suturalis. The sequence goes on from CM061044.1 coordinate 57,711,218, forward strand.
GACCCTAAATGGGGTAGAATGCCGCCACCAACCGCACTTTTTTATCTCAACCCGTTGCCGAGATATGAGTTTTTTCGACAAAAACACGTTTTAAACCATAAAAACCTCATTTTCTCCAATATCGATACACTTTTTTCAAATTTTGACCACATCTCAGAAATCAGCGTTGAATTTCGTATAAGAATATTGTTCTCTGGATCTTCAGAAGTTCAATCCTAAAACCATAATCCTTGTTCGAAAGTGAGAAAATTATAAAAACTAAGTTTCCCAATAATCTTCGAAGCTGTACTGTCTCCCAATCAATATCAGATAACGGACGATTCGTTATCTGATATTGATTTACACACGTGTTTCCCTTCATTACATTTCAAATCTTTATTATACTTCATCCAGGTTTAATGAAAGTTTTTGGCATTTGATCTGCAATAAGTTTGAAAGTCAAGTTCAAGATGTATCCAGCACCTAGATGTGATTGAGGTTTAACCCAACCCCTATCTAAGGATGGTATAAAAATATACCGAAACGTTGGCCTAGAAGTATCGTGGTGCATTTTATGACTGAACCTCAAGACCCCAACAAATCTTATTTTGAACAAAGCAGTCAAGAAACCAAACCTTATCATTAAAAAGAAGGATAAATCCAATAGAAATGTAATATATCTATATATACATAAATATAAATTTGCATCACTTCCTTCTTGTGGAAATCCGTTTTGAGGAAATGAAACAATAGCTGAATCGTAAGCCTTTTCTTTATAATAGGTACAATATATGGGTGTCTATTTGTGACTGGTTCCTTAAAATTTGAGTAACAAACCCCTTTTTTCGAGAAAGATGACAAAGAAACCACTTGTTGAGCACAACGCTGAAAACACAGGTGAAGCGAAATTCAATAAAGTGCTCAAATTCCAAAAAATGGGTAAGAAAATCATTAAATACGAAAGCACGGCGAAAATCATTACATTCATATTCTTTATTCAGATTATCTGCTTGTTGAGGTATTTGTAAAGCATTTAGAAGGTCGTTTAAAAAATTTTACTGCAAAAATTTACATAAATTTAATTGAAATTTCCGAAAATGTTCTTCATGGGAATCCGTTTCAGAGCATTCTGAATAGATTTCTGGATTTTACCAAGTCTTTTTCATAGATTCCTGGATTTTAACACATCTCCATGGAGGTATTTATCGACAGTACCAATTTAATACGGTACCGAGATATGTAAAACAACACTAGAACAAATTATTTCAATAATTTTTATAATTTCTGCATTAGACAGACCTTCTACGCAGAGCACTGGCCTATAACTGTAAAACGAAGCTTAGGGTACATTTTTCATATATGCAACTAAATAAACACAGGGAGATACCATGAGGAAATTGATATAATCAATTAAAAAATTGCGTTGTATAGGTACAAAAATGTTTCATAGAAAATGACTTTCTGTCATAAATTTGATAGGTTCGTCCTTGTGTACATTGTTTCAAACAAATTTTACATATATATATATGTAGAAACAAAAAATGAAAATTCACTTTTACAGCCCTGCTGCATGACTGATTTGTTTGTATATGAAGCTGTAGTCTACTTCATCAATCATTGAATTTCGAGTGAAGCGATGGACGGGGAAATGCTTAAAATAAGTTGCGTTTTTGTAAACAGTGTGTAAGTTGTGCTCGGGATAAAAAAGGATGAAAACGATGTGAGCGAGATGCAAAGCGAAGTAAAAGATGTAAACGAGATTCCTTACATTTCTGTGAATAATCACTGATTTCATTTCATAGTTCTATGTTCTCGAGTATAGAAACTCAAACTCAAAACTATATTCATGAGTTCATTACTGGAGACTGCAACCTTCGACATCAATGGCAGGCAGAGAGAGAATTATCGCGTCTCTACCTATACCCATATCACGAGATAAACCTTTCGGATCTTTCGAAATTCGGGATCTTTACCGGAATCAAACCAATTTATTCATAAGTTTGCTAAAAAGAACCTGAGCCAATTCAGATGAATATCGTGCAATTTTCCCCCGCTTTCGTTCATAGGTTGATTGTGATTGATGAAGTATTCGTATGAACTGGAACTGTAATGAAATTCAAACATCGAAATGGTCCTTCAGACAAAAAATTGTACTGACCTTTGATGTAGTCTCGCGCTGAAAAACTAATTATCGAATTTGATTACATCTCACACGAGTAAAAACCAATCAGCTGACAAAGACAGGTTTCATCACGAATGAGGAATTTTTAATGAACCCTGTCAGATTCACAAAGTGAATTTTATAGAAGTGGGTGGATCGTTCACACCTCACAACGTTTGAAATGTTATACCAAACAAATACCAATAAGTACAACACATTTAATACTGCATATTATAGTTGATGGTTGGGGAATAACTGACTCTCAAAGGAGCGCGGTTGACGGTGTTTCAATCCAAGAATGGATATCTGAAAGTAAAACGTCGATTAAACCTCAGTGCTGACAATTTATCACATTGAGGGTCCGTCAACAATCACTGATAGTTATAACATCACGGTCAACAACAATCCCAAATAATATAGATATATATATACGTGCGTTACAAAGGTTGAATTGAATATAAGCAAGCCCCCCTGCCCCCTCACCCATCACATTTTGGGACACCCCTGTGGTCCCCAGTTGGTTCAGTGACGTTGGATAAGCTTTAACTCCCCCACTCCCTCACCCACCATTGTAGTTCAGATTTGAAAAAGTAGTCTTGAATTAGAGTAATCCAAACATATTCGACAATCAAATCCCCAGTTTGTTCACTGATGACAAAGATACCCCCCCCCCTCCCACCACCCCTAAAACACCCTCTATGGGGCAGATTTGAAAAATTTCAAGTAGCCTATGATTCAAGTTAGAATAATCGCATATTCGCCCAATCAGATCCCCAGCTTGTTCAATGGAGTCCATGATACCCCATTTCACCCCCTCCCCATCCCATTAAATATCCCCTCTGGCTCAAATTTTGAAAACTTCAAATAGCCTATCATTTAAGTTGGACTGATGCAGACATTTCCCCATACTCATATCAGTAGTCCAATGATCCCTGTAACCGTGAAAAGCGGACAAACGTACAGATAGACAGACAGACAGAGAAAAATTGAGAAAGTGGTATACCAATCGTCTACAAATAGCATGGAACGGAAAATAAACAGAAAATGTCATGATTCTAATCAATGTAAAGACAGACATACTTACGATTTTATTTATGTAGATATACAGGGTGTCTATGATTTTATGGACCGGCCATTTATTTTTCTATTTTTGAAAAGACAAAAAGCATTGAATGTCCCCCTTTATTTTACAAATACTATTCATCGGTAAAACTGGATTTTGATTATCAGGCGCCGCAGGGGCACTTCTAACTCGTGTTTTTCAATTGGGAACCCACATTGCCTATTGCAGATTTGGAGTCTTCACACACTGGAAGTTTCATCAATCGAAGTTTTAAGTGTGCGATTAGCGTGCAAATTGTGTGAAATATCGAGTTTATTGGAGATGTTCCATTGACATATATGTTATATGATTTAGGGCTATTTTTTTCATGCTGAATTACTCAGTGATATTCCGGTATTGGTAGTCGTAATACCGACCTGAAAAAACACCGAAAAAATGAAAATTCAGTACGCTTTGAGCAGAATGAAAACGAGTGTACAAGTTTGTGTGTTCATTCGATTTAATTTGTTCTTTCGAGTAAGGGAGCTTCCATGCTTGTGTGTAGAAGAAAATCGTATAGATGTATCGTAGATCTATGGGAGTAACACGTTAAAAGCAGCAACTGCGATTTGACTTATTGAACATAGATTTTCCTCACTTTCAACATTTTTGTCTGATAACGCCGAGTTGCAAGAAAAAGGAAGTATTTCTTCGATTTGTTAGCGACCCTGGGTTTCAATGTGGAGTGGCAGAAGATCGAAATTGGAATCGATTGAACAACTCAACATTAATTTCCACTAACCACCAGAAACCATGTCAAATTGTTTGTTCACAAACTCTAGAAATTTATAACTCTGAAAAGCCCACTGGAATAGTTTAGGTATAAAAGTTACGCGTTTATTATCTACTCAATCCACCAACTTGATATCAACCAGCTGGAAAGCGTGAGCAGCTGAGGTTGGCGCTCAAGTTCATCGAGCAAAAGCTCGCAATACAACGTAAATGACACGTTGTTTATTACACGTAAACACGTGTAATACAGATGATAATACGTATACGTACATAACACAGAGGTTTATTATTTCTGTATTGTATAGCTCTTCTACCCAGAACACCTCTCTATACTTATTATTAAACGAATCATTAGGTACGTACCAATCTAATGTGTCTGCATAGGCGTCGACGCATACATTAAATAACACACCTAAACTTTTCTTATGTATAAGTTGAGGATGCATTGCCTTGAAATGGCAAAACCGCGGCGGCGACGTGTATGCCACGTAATGCCGCGAGCTTGCTGCTAGCCTAACACTATCTCGCGGTCATTAACGAAACTTAGTTAGTCCCCCCCCCGGAAAATCACAGGGTCGCTGCTTCATCATAGCTTGTAGTGAGAGAATGGAAAATCTTACGGATGATTTGATTCGATTTGTTGGGAAAATATATATGTCAATGACAACCAGAAAACAATAATGTTATCTACGTTGAAAGTTTTCAAGATCTCACTTTTTCAATATTTCAGAATTTCAGCCCTTAATTGCAAACCCTTTAGAGTTGATCAAAATTGATGCGACTGTTACTGGCACATTGCCGGCCAAATTTCATAAACTTTGGTGCAGTAGTTTTGGAGAAAAGCTCTGGACGGAGAACGGACGGTTTTTTTTTTTTTTTTTTTTTTTTTTTTTTTTTTTTTTTTTTTTTTTTTTTTAGATTCTATACATCTCGAAACGTAAACCAACCAATTTTGAGGGGGAGGCGTTAAAATTGTATTTTTCTTCGTCGATTACAAAAGTTTGTTATTGAAAATAATATACCAAAAGTGAATTCCGAATTATGGCCTTGTGAAATGAATTAAATGAAACAAATAGATTTTACATGTCTTATTTATACCAAATTTGAGAAAACGCTTTTGTTTCGAGGAAATGCTTTTGAGCGATCTCTCGTTCTTAACCACTTCACCCCAATGTCTAGTACCTAGCAAAACTGTTGTACCCAGTAAATCATCATCATCTGTCCGAAACTGACACGACCTGCCCTGGGCCTCACACATGCCACGATGCGCAATTTTGATGATCATGACCCTTGCTCCATGGACTATATCAACCAATAATATGCAAAAAATACATCCTTTGAAAAAACTAGATAGATATCGTTGCTGAAAACGATTTTAACAAAAGATTTTTGCTTTGTTGGAAACACTGCTATCCCCAAATTCTATGTATTTAGTAACTATGTTCCACGATCACCCTCAAAACAAAGCTATCTAATAACCACACATCACTGATTTCGATCGATAAAAGCTGGTTTCTAGAGGGAAGACATAAAAGTAAACATTAGGAGCTCCATTCTAGCGTATTTTTCGTCGAGGGAACGAATTCGGAATATCCAATTTGTTTAAAGCACCACTTGGCTTGGCAGTTAAGTGGAGAACATTATATTTTGGTCTGAACGGAATACGGATTGAAAGAAATTAAAAATGAGTTTAAACACCACAAAAAATTAGGTCACAAAGTTAAAATACGCAGTACTGATTCAAATGTGACTGGTAGAAACTATTGAATATTCATGTGGACCTTCGAAGCTGAAACGAACGCCGAAATTAAAAATTCCCTCTACACACAGTTGGTGTCTTGTTTTATACTCTTTTCAATAGTCATGAAAAAGTTGGTTGATATATCATTTATATGGGATTTTACAGACCCAAAAAAATAGGTACATTATCGGATCACGCAAGTTTCAATAATTATTTCGTTTCATAAAATCTTTTGAATAGACATCTTAATCTGAGTTTTGAAATGATTTATGATGGAAGGAAAGGCTATTCACAAACGTATTATGTGGTAAGTAATCAAAACGTTTATCGAGGCAATTTAGGGACACATATTCTGATGATCCTCTAATACAAAGCCTACCACTTCATAGACCACGATTAACAAATTTAAACTCAAGAATGGGACTGAGGACGTTCAAGACCAATTGAACTATTCGATGAGGGAGAGTGTTGAGATTCTTCATTGAATCATAATTATTGTTTCTGCGTTGTTGACTTATCAACGAACAAAGATCATATTGTTTTCTAATTCATTCGAAGATTGTAATTCTAACTGAAAGTTACCGAAATACAGTTTCAAAGTTATTTATCAGAGAATGTGTAGAATATTATCGTAAGCAATTTGTTGTGCCTTCCAAGTTCCCTCCCTTCTTCTTCCGCAACTATTTATTGTCCTATTTATTGTGAGAACTCGGCGGTACGCGTCTCGCCAGGAGGCAAACCCCCTGGACCCCCAATTACCTCTATTCACATACTTCGAATGAAACTATCGATACACAAAATGTGTTTTACCTCACGCGTTTCATATAAACCCGTGAAACCCGCATATAAGAATGACTCAGATTTTGCGGTGTATCTTATCATCGTATGTTAAGTTGTTTTATTTATTTATCACCAGCGCCAGACTTGAAGCCTCCTCTTCATAAGCTTTCGTTTGAGCCCTCAGACTAAAAATGTTTATTTTACCGCCCCCTCCCCCCTTATCCGCGTCATAAGCTTTCATTCATTCATATAACATGAATTATCAGAAATTAACAAGCGGTTGCAATCATGTTTGCTATATCAATTATTGAGAATGATAACCTGAGTGTAAACAATTATTCATATAACAATGCTCATAACTCAGCTTGTTGCAGTAATTAGCATAATATGGTTGGATAAATTGAGAGCTTTTAAACGAATGGTCAAAGAATTTTGTGGGTGGTTGAAAACTGACGAAGAACCGTTTCCCTAGCGACGACTCGGTTGTAAGCGGAAATCATCAGTAAATTGTTGCAACATATTTTTGTTACACAAAACGCAACACATAAATGCAACACATTTTCGTTAACACAAAACAATTCGTTTGCGATTGGAGATGCCAAGGCTAAAACACATTCTATGTTAAAATTAAACCACATAGAAAAAAACTCGTAAACGAGTTCCACTATCTGCTTTACAAGCAGATACCATGTTACATGGATATGTCTTTGATTGGGTTGTCCTCGAGAGTTGTAAACAAATCCTTTAACTTTGGACTGCAGGCGACGAAATTTAGGATAAAGAATTTATTCTATTATTCTTGGAGACACTATACATACTATTAAAGCTATATTTCCAATACAGGCACTATCATTTTTATGTTCATGATAGCCTGATTTTTCATTAATAAATGAAATTATATCATTTATTGTTTTATTTGATAACGTTTCGTCCTCTTACTGAGGACATCTTCAGATCTTGCTTTCTTGACATTATGTTGACATAGTGAGCCACTGTTTTGACAAATCCGTTATATTCGGATGTTTATAAATTTTTTCCTGGACACAACAAGATCTGAAGATGTCCTCAGTTAGAGGACGAAACGCTATCAAATGAAACAATGAATGATATAATTTCATTTATTTTCTCTGGGCCGCATCCCGATTAATTCCAACAAAACAACGGTTTACTTATAGAAATGTTGAAAATAACTGTGGAGAGAAGCCACTACAATGAGTTTGTTGTTAACAGTCGACTGTTGTCGAGGATGAAAATGTTTCCTATGGAGTGAAGTAAATGATGCTATTGCTTTACGTTAAGAATATTGTAACCGGCTAATTAAAATTGTTTATATTCCAATCAACTTAGTGTAGGAATGTAGCCAGGTACGTACGGAGGGGGAAATTGGTAGCTTGAGATGTGAACATTTATCACATAAATCAAGCGCTTTCCAACGAGTGGCGAACGATTTCTGTGCGATAAAAACTGCGGAAGTTCCATTCCCCTAGCAACGGATGGGTTGAACGTGAACATCATTAGAAAATGTGACATCAACTTTTGCGTTACTAAAATTTTTGGTTGACCTCCCAGAGCAAAGACATATCCATGTCAACAACGGACGGTAGACCTACGGTTCTACACTCAGATCATTTAATAATGATTAATTTTACACATTGTTAGTTCATTATGGTTACTTAGCAATATTAGTTTATAACTTAGCGTAATAAACACACAGGGGATTTGATTGTCGAATATATTTGGATTACTGTAATTCAAGTCAAAGAGTACTTTTTTCTCACATTTTTGAAATCTGACCCACAATGGTGGGGGAGTTAAAGTGTTTTGAACGTCACTGAACGAACTAGGGATCTGAGTTGTCGAATATGTTTGGAGTATTCTAACATAAATCACTGGCTACTTGAAAATTTTCAAATCCAACCAATAGAAGGGGTGTTTTAAGTGAAGGGGGGGGGGGGGGAGAGAGAAATGTGGTATCTTTGTCATCACTGAACGAACTGGGGATTTGATAGTCGAATATGTTTGGATTACTCTAATTCAAGTCAAAGACTACTTCTTTCAAATTTTTGAAATCTGACCCAGTGGTGAGGGGAGGGGGAGGATGTTAAAGCGTTCTGAACGTCACTGAACCAACTGGGGATCTGAGTGGGCAAATCTATCAGAATTACTTTAACTTGGGTCACAGGCTATTTGATAATGTTCAAGTCAACCTGTGCAACGCACGGGTGAACCAGCTAGTATAAAAAAAACGGACGATAGACCTACGGTTCTACAGTCAGATCATTTAACCCTTGGATAGGCGCGGTATCAAATTGATACAAAACATGGCTTTGAAGGGTTGCAACGCCCGCTATCGCATTCGGAGAGGGGCTCCCTTCCCTCTACCTTCCTAACTTCAATCCGTCTTCAGAATCAGTTGACCTACACGCGTCGAAGAAGTGAGCTACAGAAGTTACGGCTGATTTTAATCAAATTGATACACCGCGCCCATCCAGGTAATTTGCAGATTACGAGATTGAAAATGTCAGTGCCAATGATGAAGAACACTCTCAGGAACAGCCGATGCAACAACTGCGTGAGAGAGCTTTTCCACAACCCACATCAGGGAAAAAACGAAAGAGGTGCGACCCCTGTAAAACTTAAAAAAAAGAAGATTGACGACTCACAATTGCGTACTATGTGAAAAATTTCTGTGTTCAGAGCACTTGAAACCTATTTGTAAAGATTGTTACCAACAATTAAATTTAGCTCAATAAGATAATTGATACCTAAAAATTTCGCCTAACATACTTTGGTTACCGCAAATTATTTGCTTTACTTAAAATTTTCGTTCTCTTTTCTAGTTTATTATTTCGTTCCTTTGAGTTTACGAGTATAGTTCCTATCTATACACTTGTATTTTTTCCGTAAAACGTTTGCTGTAAACATGAGTAAAGATTTAAACTTATCTGTGAAGAATGTTGCCAAAAAATTGTTTACTAAATAAGGAAATACTTAACAATTATACCTAGCTCAAATTATTAGTTACCTAATTTTTCAACCTCATAATTTAATTTCTTGAATTTTTCTATAATGTTATAGTAGTTTCTCTACCTATCAGCTTGTTTGCTAGTCCAAAAAAACTATTGATTTGAACAATGGTTAACTTTATACTATTTCCCTTTACCCTTTTCCCCTCCTTATACCCATTGTATCAAAATGATACACCGCGCCTATCGCCGTTTTTTTTTAGACCGCGCCTATCCGAGGGTTAATAATGATTAATTTTACACATTGTTAGTTCATTATGGTTACTTAGCAATATTAGTTTACAACTTAGCGTAATAAATCAGCTTTCCTTGACACCACGGAGGCTAAGGGACCATGAGATGTTGTGATAAAATAGGAGCATTCCAAAAAGTGGCGAACGATTTTCCTGCTATGAAAACTAAGGGAGTTACACTTCCCTAGAAACGCATTGGTTGTACGTGAAAACCAATAGAAACCCCCACCGTGACGTGACGCTCGTGACGTGACGAAAACAAATGGAAACGTCCTGTTAATCATTATTAAATTATGAAAATTGTTGATATTTTAATATTTCTTCCACTATTAGAGAATACATTACACGTTAGGTAATTTAAGACTCGGGCTTAAACGAAGATTTGGTGTAGTTCAGTCACGTTAGTGTGAGTTTTGAATCGTTTAATTCAATCGTAAAACGAGTACCTATTCGTCCAGTGCGACTTACTGGATAGCTTCTTGTGTGCTTGCGCTAGACAAATCTCTTTTTGTACAACGTAACAGAACGAATCAGATGGAAAATGACAAAAACTCCCTATTAATTTTTTCGGCTGTGCACAGTACAGCCACCAATTCAGTCGCAACCGCTCCACTTCACAACTGAAGTCTTTCGCCACGGATGATAAACGAATTTCAGGGTCTCAGTGCTGAGTGGGTAAATCAATAATGTTTCACCCTTTACCCGTTTCTCATTCGGGCGATTCAATTACTCGGCTGTGAAGCGGCAGCTGGGGTACAGCACTCTTGTTCCGCTTCTCTATGAATTTCAATCGCCGCCATCAAACGCGACAATCGCATCTTATCCGCGGCCCTCGTTGAATCAAATAACGGCCATATATTTTGGCGGCCTTCAGAGGTATTGGAGTTTCAATCTGTTGCACATGCGAAGATTTACGGTTTGCTGAAATTTTTTCACATGTATACGAATGCCGCAATAGTCACTAACCTCCGAAAGAATTTTTATTTGATTTTTATTGCGATATATATTAGAGTTTGTCGAGATGGACATAGAGACGCAAGCTTGTGGATACCAACCACATTAATTTTCCGTATCACCAACATCATCCCATCAGGTGTGTATGGGATGGTACATGAGAGACATATACAATTTTTTATACAACCTAAGCCATTTTTTTTTTTTAATTTCAGTATTTTTCATTTTTATTTATTTATTTTTTCTTGCCCTTTCTTTACAATCATGTGATCAATACTGACGCATCATCCTATGGGTCTCCGAACTAATATGCTCTTCCGCTAGGAGCGCAAGGGAGATACGTTCCGTAGAAACATGATAGGTGATCAATCCATAATCGTCATCTTTACTGGTCAAAAATGAGAATTATATATATGTGATGAATTGTTTAATATGTATATATATATATATATATATATATATATATATATATATATATATATATATATATATATATATATATATATATATATACACTGACCTTTTCATTGTTTTTGTATTGGTTACTCTACCAGTACCTTTGTACTGGTTTTGGGTTGATTATCTACACTACATGCAGAAACACCAGCACTTGGATATGACTTATTTGTCCCCTTGTGAAATATGTTTTGTATCTCAAGTTAAAAATGACTCAATTGAATTAGCTCAGTCAGCCGATCAGACAAAACTCAACCAATTCAATCGTCTCTTAGTGTCCCAGAGAGTCTCCATATCCAGTTTTACTTCCTAGGATAAACAGGAAAGAATTTAGCTAACTCAGTTGAGTAGGAATGAGCAAACATTTCAATAGTCTCTTACTATACCAGGAAGTCTCCCTATCAAATCTCAATTTCCTAAGATGAAGAGGAGAGATTTTAGCTCACTCAGCTGATTAAGAAAGAACCATAATTTCAATCGTCTCCTAATGTCCAAGAGAGTCTTCCAATCAAATCTCAACTTCCTAGGATGAACAGGAGACAATTTAGCTCACTCATAGAGATCTATATATAATTGTATAACAAAAAAAAAACCCCTACGCCTAAACGCTAAAGAGTGATGATCGTAAAATACGTTTTTCTCCTCGTTTTCAAATTTCAGCTTCATAGGTTGAGTAGCAATGAAATTAGATTCGGATATCACAAGGCATCGACATCACTAGCCTTCTTGTATATATCGTTGTTACGTGTCATTGTTTCATGTCGTTATTGGATGACAACTTTCGTCAAGAAGGTCATCGTAAAAACATTTTTACGTTAAAACATTCTAAAAGTTGAATAAAAAAACCCAAGGTTAAGTATTGCATCGATTCGCCTTGACTATTGGACGCTGTGAAAGAGCTTATTTTATAGTTACTATAGTTGTATATTAAATAATTTCGATTCATGCTAGTGCGAGTTGCTTATAGTATTACCATTCTTCAAAGCCTATTTGTGGGTTATGATAGTATTATGGATGACCTGCAGCATGAGATATTGATAGGTGGATGACTAGTGAGAAGTTTCGCTAGCACGTTGGAGCTCTCCAACGGGGCTTGAGCGCCTCTACCTGTCCGAAACTTGTCAGAGCGTGAACTTGAGTTATTAATCAGCTCGTGTGTGCTTCAGAACTCCCCCTTTACTCATCCCACATTTAAATCAACAACTGACATTAACTGTATATTGAGATAAGATGTATCCTAAGTATGCGTTGGATCCCAATACGAATCATGCTGGAGAATAATAATGCAACTATGCAAGCCTAAAATGTAAATATGTGTTCTCAATAATGCACCTCAATCATCAAACAAGTGAACAAATTTAACCCACCAAATTTTAACACAGAATGTGTTTTAGCCTTGAAATCTCAACCAAAAACGAAAAGTGTATGCGTAACGAAAATGTGTTGTGACAATTTCTGATGATTTCCGCTTACAAAAGAGTAGTTGCTAGGGAAATGGTACTTCTTCATTTTTCATCCTACAAAATTTGTGGACCATTTGTTCGAAAGCTCTCGATTTTGTCCAACCATATTATGCTAACTACTGCGAAGTGCGTGGCCAACAAGCTGAGTTATGAGCATGATTATTTGAATAACTTTTTACACACAGGTCATCATTCTCTATAATTGATATTGTGAACATGATTGCAACCACTGGTGGTGAGTCATTGCGCTGGTTATAAATGAATAAAACAACTTGAAAATAGTAGTGATAAGATACACCACAAAATCTGAGTCATTCTTATATGCGGGTTCCACTGGTTTATGTGAAAAGCGCGAGCTAAAACACTTCTTTGTTTCAGTAATTTCATTTGAAGTATGTAAATATAGAGGTAACCGGGGGTCCAGAGGCTCGTCCGGTTTCAAACAGCTACCTGAGAATAGCCAAAAATGGCTGAGAATCGTTGGATTTATATTTTAGAATTTATTACTGAAAAAATATTTATCAGCTATGAACTGAAATATTAAAAAATATAGGTATGCACAAAATAATGCTTAAAAATTTGTTTAAAATTATATACTTGATGATCATGAAACCACCATTCGCAGCAATGTGAAAAAACGCTTGTGCAGCTGAGATTTCGCCTATAGAGGCTTTTTCGAGTCCAAAGGCTGACGAGTGGCGTGTTGCTATTACGCGACAAATTTCCCTCACTTCTCCCGAATGGTACGAGGATCATGGAAAGTAAACCTCAAGATCAGAGGGTCGTTGGCTGCAGACTCGTACTTACCACAAGTACAGTTCTAATGGTGAGCTTCATCAGCATAAAGCTTGACTGGTCGCAGAGGGTTCTCTCAGATTCCGCGTGTAGACTACAACGAAACATATTCTCCAGTCGTGTTTATTACGTTTGCTGATCGTTTTAGCAGTTCAGAAAAAAAATTGATGTCATCAAATGGCTGTAAAAACTGCTTTTCTTAATGGAGTCCTGGACGAGAGAATATACGTGGACCAACTTGAATGCCTAGAAGATGTCTTGAAAGAGATAGTTGAGAAAGAAACAGGGAAAGTTCGAGAAATTGCGTCAATAATGCTGAATGATATGGGAGAAAGAAAAGGCCACTGCAGGCTGGTGAAGTCTTTGTATGACCTAAAACAGTCAGGTTGACAGTGGTATTTCAAATTGGACGAAAGCCTAAAGAAACTTGGATTCAAGCCGACTAACTCAAATCCTTGTATTTACACATTACACAAAGACGACAACGATGAGGATTTACTAATTATGATAGTCTACGTCGACGATCTTGTTTTGGCATCAAAGAACGTTTAAAAATGGAATAAATTGAAAGAAAAGCTCAAAGAAGAATTCAACATGAAGGACATGGGACGAATTCTTTACTGTCTTGGTCTTGAGTTCCAATATGATCCAGAGTAGGAGACAGTACATATTTCGCAGAAGAAATATATTCAAGAAATACTGAAAAAGTGCAATATGGAATGCTGCAAGCCTTTAAATACTCTTTTGGATATTAATGTCTAATTGGATATTCATGAAAATTATTCATCGACTGTGAGCAACTCTACCATAAAGAAACCTGATTGGTTTGCTCATGTACCTGACAATGGGATCACGATTTTGTATAATTTTCGCTGTCAACTTTCTCAGTCGTTTCCATTCAAAGTATCAAGAAATACACTGGAAAGGCGCACAAAGAGTTTTGCGGTACCTCCAGGAGACAAAGGATTTCAAACTGACGTATTAATAGACGCACGACCTGGGTATGTTGATGTAGACTGGGGAAACTGTAGTATTGATTGACGTTAGTGCAGTAGCCATGTTTTCACATTAACCAGTGCGACGATACCGTTGGCGTCTAAAAAACAGAGAACTGTTGTAGCTCTCACAAGTGCAGAAGCCAAATACCTGAGTATTTCAGAGGCAGTGAAAGAGGCCATATACTTAAAGAGATTACTAGACGACATTGGATATCCGATTCTTCGTTCAATACTTTTGTTGAATAACAGCCGGGGGCGCAAATGTTGATAGCTAACCCTGTCTACCACTCTAGAACGAAAGGTATTGACATTAAGAATCAATTAATAAAACAAAAATGGAAGAGGATGTTATTGAAATCAACTACCTCAAAACAGATTTCTTAACTAAACCTCTCAACAGGGAAAAGCATTTATTTTTTTCTTTCAAGTCCGGAGTATGCTGATCAAGTTTTGTCTTGAGGGGGCGAGTTAAACATTGGTTCAAGACAAACCATTTTATAGATTTACAGTCATTCTATGTTGTCACTAAGTGACTTATTTACAGTTCCTGAAAAAATAAAGATATCATTCTGATCGAAACCAATGATGAGACAGTTTAATTTCTCTTATAATAATATGTGCAAAAAACTATCGATAAAAATTCGAAAAACGTCTGCTAAATATTATCTTCCTCACTCACTGTTACATGGTCGTCTATTTTTGGTGAATTTATTTATCTTCTTTTGGTAGGTGACATCTTCCACTTAAATTACGATAATGCTCTTTAGACTCAGTTTGATTGGTAGTTTTTTATGGACCAGTGTTCTGCGTAGAAAGGCTATCTAATACAGATTAATCTCCTACATGCAACATAAAGCCAATTCTATCTGGCATGAGCAATGGCCGGGTGAGGTCACTGGTCTGCGTGGTGTCCTTCAGGACTTGAGTCCGGTGGGCCATTTCGTAACGCTACTTCCAAGGAGGGATCGAATAGTGGTCAGCCCTGGCCACAGGCCACTGGACATACCCGTCTTACTCACAGACACCTACTCAGTGCAGAAGCTCGCGATGTTGTGTGTGGGAGGTGTGGGGGTGATCTGTCCATCCGCCACTTTCTGACTGCCCAGCCCTTGTGGAACTCCGAGTCCAGCATCAGCCCCCTCAGTGGGTTGACGTTTTATTCGGACCAGACAAGGTCCGATCCCTGTTCTGAGAGCCGCTGAGCTCTACTACGAACTGTGATATCTGATATGTGATATATTTATATACATCTAGCTAGTTTTATTTCACTTTGCTGATTGTATATAGTAGCATGTGTATAGTTATTAGCCTATTTTACATCTAGTCTTATTTGTATTATTTTATTTTTGATTTTTTTTTTTTTTTCAACCACTTTTGGGGCTGAACAATGGTCATCACTGTACCCCTCATTTTTTTCTCCCCTCCGAGTTGCCGATGGAGTCCATGATGGCGCTCCTTTTTAGTCCAGGATGGCAGCATGGCTCCCCTCAAAATCGTGCCACTTCCAGTGTCCCTTCAGACACTTTGTTCAATGCCGCTAATGACCCTTCTGCTTGAGGAGCGGCTTAAACTTTGAAGGAAAAAAGTTACAGTACTATAATTTATGAAAATCTGCTCAAACGACTGGAACGTTTTGAAAAAACAGATATAATAAACCTCTGTGTAATAATTTGCCCATGCTGACGAATCATGGTGAGAGGGAGAGGGGGTTAATCATGGTTTCTTACTTGGACCATTACACAGGTTCACTGTTGAAAATAATGATTCAAAATACGTGGGTATTGCTCATTGAGAAAATACTATTGTGATTGTAGCCATTTCAGAGAATTTTACCTCAATCGCCAAAATAATATACAACACTTAGGTTCGCAAGAACATAACTTCCCTTGCCCCTTGATGACAAAACTCTCAAACCAATATTCAAACCAGAAGATAAATGAATACAGAAATTAAGGGGATCTACCTATAAAGGCCCGAAACGGTCGCTATTCCTCGTTCAAGCGGTTCTTTGAAAACACCCTCGTAAATTCATAATCAGTTTACTTAGTCACAAATCTCAGAGCGAAAGGAACTTGTTTGTTTAGTGAAGTAAGACTTTGTTTTTGAGTGGGTGATCGAGTTACTCCTTGTTATTGCATTACCTTTGTGCTCCCTGTTAACTATTCCCCCAGTGTAGACTATATTGACGGGTCTCTATGCTTCAAAAGGAACCTATCGGTCCGTGTCTTGGCGAATTAATTTTGCAAGATCACAGCCTGCTAAAGGTTCTCGAGTTCATATTTTACATAATCAGGTGAAACTTTTACTCTCAGTTATTAGTATTGGAATAACCATTTCGTGTTAGTTAAAAATAAAGTGTTTGATAATGCGCTCCTCAACTTGTTTTCTTTAGCACCATATTAATTATTCACTCCGAAAAATCGAGTTGAGGAGGCGAATATCGACTTTGAAGAGAAAACTTGGTTAAGTCTTAGCATCGTGATGCATTCAGAATGGGAGTTTTGGTTCGACAAAGGACTCAATTTATGGAAATGGGAGTATCGTCAAAATTCAGATAGGTACCTACGTAATTTATTCAATAAATATTTATCTTAATATTATTATTCAATAATAATTATCTCTTCTCATCGTATTTCGATTTTGTGGTAGCCTAGCGATGAGTAAATGTGATTGAATGAGTAAATATTTGTGTATTATTCTATTATACTAATGTTAAATTGTTTTGGACTTTAAGCACTCCGATTTCAGAGAAACAGTTAACAATCATTTTAAGGCAAAAACATTAATTCTAAAACTATTCTGCTATTCATAAAAGACTTAGGTTTTTCACCGATCATGCTTCCTCACTACTGTGGTGGGGCCAGTGTTTGACACCTTAAGAGACATTTTGATTTTGACAAGAAATTAAGTTATGTTTTTTCGGTTGTTCAAACTTCAATCTTACATCTATTGCTGGATCAGGATGTCCTCGAATTGCTCGGTATTGAAATAATTACTAATTCAAGCCGCAAAACATCATAAACTCGTTTTTTCGCAATCAATTTTTTGACCCAGTATTTGACAGCCAAATTTTTGGTTGTACCAGTGATTGACACCCTATGATTGACACGACAGAGCAGTTCTTCTGCAATAAATGATTCCGTGTATCAAGAAAACATTTATTTCAACATTTTACAAACAGATCGTTGGCCAAAAATATGATAGTTAACCATTTTTGGCTCACGAAAAGCTTACATTTCAGCAAAATGTTAGTAAAATATGCGGAAAAGTAACAGACTTGAAGGAACGCTTGCATACGAGTCTGCAACACAGTGGGACATTTTATGTCTTTAGTTGCAGACTCGTATGTGTAGCAGACTCGTATGCAAGCTCTAAAGCCTAGTACGCACTGGGATTCATTGTTCGGACTCTTTGTTGCAGACGCTCGGATGCATGTCTCAGATTCTTTGCCCCGCGACATTGTCGCTCTGCAAATCGTGTACGCATCTAGTTTGAATCTGAACCATGTCGAACGAGGTCGCGCTTTCGGGGATTGCAGTAGCACTTTACATAGCTCTACGGAGTAAATAAAATGCTACTAAAAAAAAGCCACCGCGTTGGTGGATGCGTGGACCCTTCATTCACTCAGTTTTTTTAACGGGTTTTCCCATATCGTGAGGCCATATCATTTGTGGAGGGGCCACAAAGCTGCTGCAGCCTGCAGGACATCATAAGCAAGGGGAGAGGAGGTTCCGAGAGTGTCTAGAGTAGAGATTAGAGTGTGACCTGAACTGAAGCAAGCTGTTTAGAAGACTAGAAGAAGAAGGCAAAAAATTATTACATGATGTTTTATTATATCTGCATTAGATAGCCCATCTGCGCCAACCACTAAGAAGGGTGTAATGGTGCTTCATGGGTCAATTCTAGAGCTAATTTCTGATCGAAAGTACTTGTTAGAGATTTATTTTAATGCTTTGTTTTTCTGAGTAATTTCATTTTTAAGATATGTTTTCTACCTTCAAACGACCATAACTCCACTTGAGACCACTGTAAAATCAAAAATATGACCACCGTTGGAAACAGCGTTAATTGGAAAATCCAGCTATTTGATGTCAAATCGATTTTATAAGACGACTTAATAAGTTAGTAAAAAGTTTCAGTCATGCAGCATGATCGTATGAGCGGATTTTCGTAAATTATCTTAGTATATTTTGTTAAATTGTTTTGAAAATTTAGGATTTTAAGTGGGAAGAAATGTTCACTACCGATTTTGTGGCAAATAAACTTGTCCTAAATAATTTTC
Source organism: Adelphocoris suturalis (assembly GCA_030762985.1). Classification (NCBI taxonomy): domain Eukaryota; kingdom Metazoa; phylum Arthropoda; class Insecta; order Hemiptera; family Miridae; genus Adelphocoris; species Adelphocoris suturalis. The sequence continues at coordinate 57,729,920 of CM061044.1, forward strand.
GGCAATTCAAAAAATGTTTTAGCGAATTTTTCAAAAAAAAAAAAAAAAAGCTATTTTTTATTTTTAGTTTTTTTTTAGCTGTTTTTATCCATTTTTGACAAATATTAATGAAATTTAAGTACCTACTTTTTTCAGCATAAATTTCTTGTTTTTCTAGTTTATTGTTAAGAAAGTTCTTTTGACTAAAATTCTGCTAAAAAAAAAAAAAAAAAAAAAAAAAAAAAAAAAAAAAAAAAAAATTAACAATTTTTACCCGTTTTTAGCTACAAGCATAACAACGATAACTACAAAGCGATAACAACGAACAACGATTTTACAGTGGTCTCAAGTGGAGTTATGGTCGTTTGAAGGTAGAAAACATATCTTAAAAATGAAATTACTCAGATTACGTACGCACTGACTCAATGTTGCGCGACATTGTGTAAAGAATCCCATTCCGTATGGGATTCAAAAAATACTAAAACGCAACACACGAGATGCAAGACTCAATGTCGCGGAGCGTCCCGGATGCAAGAAAATGAGTCCGAGACGCAGCTCCGCGACAAAGAGTCCGAACAAAGAATCCCAGTGCGTACTAGGCTTAAGAGCCACTCAGCTGATCCGGACCCTGGGCATCGTCAAGTAAATGTCCTAAAGAGGCTACATACGTAATTACAGCTTCCTAGAGTGTAAAGTATAGAAATTACCTATTAAAATGATTTAACCACCGCTTCACAAATCAAACCGTTCTCGCAATATTTGGATCACCTGCTATGAATCAAATCATCGAAACACCAGCTCGATGAAATCATCATAAATTAACAAGCGGTGGCAATCATGTTCACAATATCAATTATTGAGAATGATAACCTGAGTGTACACAATATTATTCAAATAACCTTGCTCATAACTCAGCTTGTTGGCAACGCACTTCGCAGTAGTTAACACAATATGGTGGGATGAATCGAGAGTTTTCGAACGAATGGTCAACGAATTTTGTGGGATGAAAAACGACGAAGTACCATTTTCCTAGCAGCGACTCGGTTGTAAGCGGAAATCATCAGAAAACGAACCTTAACGCTTTTTTCACGGTTTTTTCGTTTATGTGCCGAAGTAAAAACATAAAATATCAATAAATTGAGCATTTGAACTTAGTTCTATTAATCTAAATATAAAATTGATATGAGTATTCATAACGAAAATCTTGAAAATATCACCGGATGTTTCATCACAAAATAGGTACAATGTTTTCTCGATACCATAGACACAATACGTTTCTAATGGTATAGTAGCAGCTTGTGAGTTGCTATGTATTTATATAAATATAAGAAATAAAGAACGAATGGCGAGAACGAGTAGAGATCCATATTGACAGCACTGTCAATCACTGAGGGGTGCATCAGTTTGGGAACTAGTAATTTGCATTTGAATTTTCACTTGTTATCTTTGGTTATTTCCAAAAAATTATAGCATACATGCAATCTATACAAAAACCTGATTGAGAAAAGAATTTGAAAATTTGGAGGGCATGGTGGAGCAAAATGAAACGCTTACCTACCTCCTTAGCAAAATCACAAGAAACAGCACCAAAGAAATTACAACACGAGGTTCTGTTGGGTAACCTTCTCCAGATTTCACAAAAACCCACCTGAAACCTTTTTCCGCCTTCATACTTTACTGAGAAGGTATTTTTCCACATAAATTCAAATGAACCAAGTCCGTAAAACACTTATAAATTCCTTACTATTAAAACTTCTTGGTGAGATGTCTAACACTCGGTCCCTGTCAATCACTACTCGGTCCCTCCACTCTACCGAAGGAAGGAACGGTTTCTGTTCATGCGAGAATGCCAACAATTTTTGTCTTCCGAAATCAAAATTTCTTGCAGAGCTTGCTGATCAATTTTTATTCCATGTCTGTCCGTCTGTATGATGTCTATCTGTCTGTGATGAATCCTTAGATTTATTGATCCTCCTAGATATTGATCAACAGTCCCGTACTGCGAGTGATACGTTCGACTATGCTTTCGTTTATCAAATTTACAAAAGCCCTGTATCCAGTAGGGTATGAATCTCTTTCACATCCATTGAAATTGTTTCTATTAGAGGTGAGCAGACAGGTGAAAAATCCGAGTTCGAACTCAAAGCTTCATGAAAGGGGCTTTTCTCATGAGACTGTTGTGAACGATCAGTCATTGGCAACTATTGTTTCAGTGAATTCTCCTCAACTGGCATTCTATCAAATGCTCTGATGGGGGACAAGGCCATCATATTAGGTATTTGATATTTGGTTTCAAAATCATGTAAAAATAGCTGGGCTTGCATTGTTTCTCGTAAACCAAAGATTATAAAAGTATCTATATATCATTTGATCGATTAGTTTCCCATACGCTCTTGATATAAATACGGCATTTTTATAATAATAATAATAATAATAAAAATATTCTTTATTGTAAATAGAACATAGTTATCCCTCATAGTGTACAAGTAGTACAACGATAGAAAACGTTTTATTTTTTTTAAACAACATAAAATTTAAAATGTTTCAGAAGGAAACACGAAAAATAAAAGTGCGTTAATTATTTATTTATTATTATTATTTGAAAACTTTTTTTTGTAAAAACCCTAATGAAATGGTGAAAGGGTAGGGAGTTAAGTTCAAGGGAGTTAAGAAAAAGAAAGGAATGAATAAGGAAAAAGAAGAGGGGAAATATAGAAGAATAATATACAATTACGTATAACTACACACATTTAATTAGGAAGTTTGGCAATCGAAGAGTGCTAATGAACGTTTCTTGAAAGACTCGATGGAATGAAGCGCCCTAATTCTCATGGGCAAAAAGTTCCACAACTTTTCACCCGCAACACGAAATGAATTTATAGAGGATAGATTGTTGGCTCTTCCCAAACGCACCGTTCGCAATTGAGTAGATGGCCCAAATGAAAGAAAATTCTTCATATATGAAGGGAGGCAGAAGGTATCAGGATTTATAATCTTGAAACTCAAAACAAGGCAACGGGTCTGCAAGTATGGCAAGTACTTGCAGCCCAACAGCTCAGTAGAGTGTTGTGAGATGTGGCTCCTAGGCTTCAAGTCGCAAACATACCAGGTTCAATTATTAAATACAACCTGGAGCTTACGCCGACAGGCCGCATCCATTGATAGAGTAGTAAACACTATTTCACCATATGTTAACAATTGCATGACAAGTGACTTCACAAGACGTAATTTGAAATATTTTGGAGTAAAGAATGAAAGTTTACGCAGGAAATGCAATGCCCCATATGCTCTTTGGCAAAGTAAATCAATGTGAGCAGACCATGATAATTCACACTGCAAAAGATCTCCCAAATTTTTTTACAGTGTGGCTATGAGGAATTAAGATAGAATTCAGGGATATATTAGGAAGATGTGGCCTGGAAAATATAATAGCTTGAGTTTTTGCAGGATTTAACCTTAAACCATTTGCGGTCGAAGAGACGGAAATATTTTCAAGGTCCTGATTTACCTGTTGTATTTAATGTTTATTTGTTGTAATGATAGTCTACAATTCTACCTTCCACCTATGTAACGGTACTATGCTCGTTTGGCCAATACCAACTTATTTCCTCTGAAAGAACTTAGAAACCTACTTTCCAATCTTCCCAACTAATCTGAGAGTGCTGATCATCCAACAGGATACTTTTTAATCATTTACACCAATACCATTGATTAGTATGAACAAATTAAACTAATAAACGAAAAAATAACTTTATGGGACTGGTTGACAGAGTTGTTCAAAAATTGATGATTTTTGTGGTTCAAATACTTGAAAGTTTGTTGGCCCTTGCATCGAAATGGTTGACAGAAATGTTCAATTGATTATTTTCGTGGTTCGAAAACTTGAAAGGTAGTGTAATCATTTACACTACCATTGATGTAGATGATTTTCGTGGTTCGAAAACTTGAAAGGTAGTGTAATCATTTACACTACCATTGATGTAGATGATTTTCGTGGTTCGAAAACTTGAAAGGTAGTGTACCTAATCATTTACACTACCATTGATGAAGATGAACAAACTAAACTAATAATATAATAACTATGGGACTGGTTGACAGAGTTGTTCAAAGATTGATGATTTTCGTGGTTCGAAAACTTGAGTTTGTTGGCCCTTCCAACGAATTGGTTGAAAATTAAAATCAATGAAGTCGTCCGTGCCATTTTGGTGTCTTAGGTAAGTCTGTGAGGTGGTCTTGTACCTTTCTCTAACAGTTAGGTGAAATTGTTACTTGTTATCAAAAACGCTCAGCGTTGAAGTTTGAATGGGAAATTTGTTCTTTTCGCAGGACTACGAGGTCGACCTATACCTGAGGCAGAAATGGCACGACGAGCGCCTCCAGCACCCAGATATCACGGAAGTGCTGGATCTAAACGATCCCAATTTGGTCAAAGCCATATGGAAGCCTGAGGTTTACTTCCCGAATGCCAAACACGCAGAGTTCCAGTTTGTGACGGTCCCCAACGTCCTCATCAGGATTTACCCCGACGGCGAAATACTTTACATGCTCAGGTTCGTGCTATTTATTCGAAATCCTCTCGTTTGCTTTCATGTCGTTTGCTCCCTCGAAGCGACCAAGTTTTCAAATGCTCTCTTAGCGCTCCAATGTGACCCCGGCATCGCATTGAGTGCTAAGAATATATTCGATTTCGATTTTGACTTACGGTTTGATGTTATTCTGCAGCGATCAATATGCTAGATATAAAATTAACACACTCTCATTCATTTGTAAGTACACACCTCAAAAGAATTAAGGGATCACTTATTCTTGTAAACGTCAAAGACCCCAGATCAACCGGACTAAGTTCTTATTATATTAGGTACCTTAGGTTTTTTCTCAAAAAAATTATCATTATGTACTATAGACTGGGTGTAATAACGATAGACCATTGATCTGCATAGAAGGGATACCTAATACTAAAATAATATACCTTTGCGTAATAATTTTCAGCGGTTTTTGTTGTTTTTGTCATTTATATATTACAAAGAATCGAACGAAAACACCCGAATCGTTGTACGTCCATCCGTTTGCTCTCCCTAAGGGTTAAGAAATTGAAAAGAAAAACATACATCAACAAGGGAGTGAATCGCAACTGGTTGAACATAGAACGTGTAATAATCGTCTGGAAAACTACGCGATCATATCAGCTGATTCGAATAAATTCTCAAAATTGAGTTTATAATAACTTTCGTCACATGTAGATGGACTTGTGAAGCGGTGGTAGGTGCTTTATCTTACCTAATCAATTTCCAGTAGGTGAATGTCTTCGCCAAAACCAGTGTACTTAGATCTGAGGGACCAGTACATTTTTTATTTATTATAGTTTAGTATTTAATATGTTTATTATTTTGTGGTGATTTCCTCCTGGATATGATACGGTTTTGCTATTATTGTTTTATTAAAGTATACTTTTTTTTCAGTTTAATTTGGCTATTAAACGGCTTTAATTGAGTTTATCATTGTGAAATAATGAGTAAAAATAAATATTCAAGTGAAGTGATTATTTGTTATATAATTGCATTAATTTTCTCTCTGTAGATGCCTATATCTAAGTTTACACATTCATGACCAATGGCATTGCGCACATCGGTTACGAAGGTGCGTTACGCTAAGAGACACTTGAAGAATTTCTTTCTTAGTTTACCTACTGTGCTGAAGTTTGAAATGAAGCTCCTTTGGCGTGTTCTCGTTTTTTTCTTTTTCTTCTCTAAGTTTCTTTATGACTTGTACTCTATGTCACAGTGACTAAATGTGATCCAAGTTTCTCAGGAGAAAAGTTGTATCTCGAAATCAGGACAAACAAAAATAGCCTGGCGAAAAACAACGCAGGCTTTGGAAAATGAGGAAAACCATACACTCATTTTCCGTGAGTCGTATGTTCAGAAAATGTTTGTAATCTACATGATACAACTCTAAAGATGTTAATGATTCTTGTTTATTCTAGTTCCTAATATGATTTTAACCGGTTGATGTTTCATGGTTCCAAATTACTCAAAATTTAGTTGCTTTTCATCTTTATATTCTCAATGTACTTTTCAAATTTGTTTTTGATGTTCAAGTTAACTATTCATCTACTTATGAAATTATCCATGCAATTTATCTTGTATTATGTTTATTTTCATAATTTCATACTACGTTCCAATTTAGTACCTACATTTCTTATACATGACTGTAAGACAATGAATGTCCTACTTGCTGGCACTGATACGTGATAATTTTTCCAAATAAATGTTTGTATTCGTTTTTTCTATAGTCATTTCCTTGTTGATTCAGGTCCGTGCGAATTAGAACGATATTTAAGCATATATATATATATATATATATATATATATATATATATATATATATATATATTTTTTTTTTTTTTTTTTAAGGTTTAAGCCGCACCTTAACCAGAAGGGTCATTAGCGGCATTGAAAACAAGGTGTCTAAAGAGACACTGAAAGTGGCACGATTCTAAGGGGAGCCATGTTGCCATCCTTGACTAAAAAGGAGTGCCATCATAGACTCCACAGGCAACTCGGAGGGGGGAAAAATGTGTGGTATATTGATGACCACTGTTTAGCTCTCAAAGTGTATGAAAAAAAAAAAAACCAAAAATAAAGTAATACAACTAAGACTAGATATAAAATAGGCTAACACATGCTACTAAATACAATTAGCAAAGTGAAATAAAATTACGACTAGATGTATATAAATATATCACAGATCAGATATCACAGTTCGTAGTAGAGCTCAGCGGTTCTCAGGTACAACAACAAAGATCGTACCTTGTCTGGTCCGTTAAGGTACATATTGGAGAGAAGATGCTTGGGCCCATTCGTGTGCATATTAAGACGCGCCTGATGAAGGTTAATTCTATTTATTTCCACTCGGAAGAGAGATCTAATGTATAATCAATGAACTTTTTGTCTTTCTTTTTTTTTAATAGCGTTTTTGGGTTCGCAACCATTAACAGCTTGTATATGAACGCCTCAACTAACAGTTCGTTGCCCGGGTTTGATATAGGGTTGGCGGTGAACGGTGTTTTCGGTGGAAATAACGTCACGTTTGCGGGATTCAGCAGAAGACGAAGGTCCTGCGTGAAATGAAAAACCTGATCGTCCCTTAAGACGGGATCAGTGCTCCCGAAACTGAGTTGAGCTGTTCCTGAGAAAATGCGGGTTTTATAACTGGACCACCACAGGTAAACACGTGAAGGTCGAACCGGTTGAATGTATGTAGAGGGTAGGGATCCAAACGTTTCTTAGCAGTTAGTCTCATTCACATTGCCATAAACAGCCGAAGTTTGTTGAATTTAGTAGCAAAAAAATATTGGCACGTAATGCATGAATGCATGCATTGCAGAGACGTCCCTATGTACAGGTCTTTATTGATTCTGTTGTTAGTATTAGTTGAGGTGAGGCCCAGGATGGTAAATGAAATTATTTTAATTATTCTTTTATTACCTAAAAATTTCGCCCACTTGCTGTGGAATTCACTTAGTTCACCTAACAAAACAAACAAAATACAGAAGCAATACTATATATAAAAAATGAAAAACAAAGGAATTTGACAGAAACTAATAAAAAACTATAACAATAACAAGTTTAAAGTAGTAGAGTGAACATTCCTACTGGGAAGTAAATACTAGCCAAGTCAACTAACAGTCAGCCATCTTTTGTTTTTTATGTTTAATATAATAATGCCTGTTAGTCCGTGTATATGTTTTGAGGAAGTCCTCAGCAAGTGGACGAAACGTCAGTTAGTAAAAGAATAAATGAAATACTAATTTCACTTATTTTCCTGGGTCGCATCCCAACTAACAACATTATGCTTACGACCGACGAAACTACCAACATCACTTTATTGATTTTCGTGAGAATAGCGAATATATCGTGATTCTACTGGATGTAACTGGCCACCCCCCCCCCCCCCCCCCCCCCCCGCTCCCAGACAAGAGACCAAATACTTCGAATACTTCGAGTAAAATAATAAATAGTCGGTAAAAATGGAATCATCTATGGGGTGAGATTAAATTGAACATCTTGTTGCATTTCCCCCCTCTATCAATCCTCTTCTTTAAAATGAAATCTCCGATTTTTAGCTCACCAGAACCAAAAACGCCTGCCAAGTTGGGTGTGGTACATAGCTTCCTCGCTTACCTATCATGAATGTATAGAATAGTTTTAAATGATCTTGAAAACGTCTATAGCGGAAAAGAGTGAATCGCGAAGTAGAGTGAAATGCCATAATTGGTTAATTATGAAACGAGAAAATGATAATCAATGTAATTTACGTTGGAGCAAGCGCAGAATGAACTGATTAGCTGAAAACAATAAAATAGGAACGGAACCATCTACAACCAAAGCCGCGAATTCGATGACAATTTCATCAAAATCGGGTGAAAACAGTGGCAATTAAGGTCTTTACAAGGATTTCACATAGGCGCATGTGCAGTAGCTATTGATGATACAATCATGTCGAAATTGATATGGGAGGATCAAATTGTCATCCCCCAACTATCATCCAAATTTGAGCGAGATCGGACGACTAGGGGGTGATAAAATGGAGCATAATGGAATTTAAGTTCGCGCATGCGCAGAGTGAATTATTGATTTGACAACAATGAAACTGACAGGGAACCGTCGACCCCCTAGCCGGCACATTTTCTGAAAGTTTCATCCACATCGGATGACAACTGTGGAAAATAAGCTTGTTACAAGGATTTGTGGAAACACGGCAGACAGACAAAAACACACACACGTACACAGACATACATAGAATCAAAGTTGCTCAGCAAGGTCTGAAACGTAAAATGCGAGAGGGAATTTTGATTTAGTAGACCAGTGAAAACAATTAGTCCGCTACCTTTAGGTAAACTCCTAACGTAGGTAGACGCCCCCAGGTCTGGGGAAATACACCGCAGAGCATAATCTGGTGAGTCACGTAACACTTCATTTTCCGTGATTTCCTAATTTATACTGTCCACATCGAAATTAATTATCAGCAAGGAGAGTACACACTTACAGGTAGAAATGACAGGACCACCTGTCGCAGGTAACCTATCAGGTCAACCTTGGAACGTAGATGAACAGTAACTGTCAGTTTTCGTAACAGTCAGGTGGCCTGCCACCCTTCCGAAAATTTGGTAGGTGCAGGATTCCACCACCAGTCGACCTGCAAGTGTTTAGGAATCCGGTCTGCCTGTCAGTATTCCAAGAGGTTGTGTCGAGATGTGTGTGTTGTCTGTGAGATTACTGTTGAAAATTTCATATAAGCGTACGACCGTCCAGTTGCAAGGAACCTCAGAGTTGCTGTCAACCTTTCATGAGCAGAAATTGATGCCCTCAAAACGGTATCTTTTTTCTCAATCAATGGCGTAACTTTTCCAAGGAGAATGAAACTAGTTTGTTCATTCATTTTTAAATAATTATGCCAATCTTTAGGAGTAAAACGCAGTTCGTTTAGTAAGTTCACATGTGAAAACATTGTTCTCTTTTTTAACCAGTCTTTACACCACACACTTCGCGGTTTACGTTTTCGTTTCGAATCCATACAAATAAGAAACCAACCAAAGCAATAGCGTCATCTTCCGACAATTTCAACCAACTGATGAACGGCTGTAGGTGTGGATCCTTTTGCATTTCATGGTGGATGGCAGGTGGACCTGTGACAGGTGGACCTGTCATTTCTACCTGTAGGTGTGTACCCTCCTTTAGATTGAAGTATTGCTCAATCTATGAGCGTGTGTGCACTGCGCGCGCAGTGGGAAAAACGAATATATTATGATTTTGTGATGATATTTCCCTCCTTCTCCATTCTTGCAAATGTTACATAGGACGATAATTCCTAGGGTATCAACTTTCGGAATATTTTCTGGGTGAAGCATGTTGATTGCCCCTCCCATTTGAAGGGGGAACTACTAAATTTCCATCAGCTCCATTCTCACAATTTTCCGGATTTTACCTCCTCCATTTAGCCCCACCGTTAGTAAATTTGAATCTCCCAAGGTAACAAACGGACCGCTTTTGATGAAATTTTCAGGAACTTCAAAATCTAAGACAATAAAATTAATAAATTATAAATTCAAAGGATGGTATCCTACAAATTTTGTTGCCGTGAGATCAATAGTAGCGGTGCGTGTGCTGGTTCCCGATAATGTCGGTTTCCTTGTAAATGGTTCTTTCAACTAATTCTATACGTCCATGTATAAATAAGTGCCACCCAACTTGGCACGTTTTTCTATAGGAAAAAGTATGTTTCGGTTTTGAACAACACCATTGAATGAGAGTTGCATTCTCATGCATAAAAAGTAGTCCTAATTGAGGCTGTCTCAATTTAAGCGAATTTTTGAACGGAAAAATGAGCGCTATATATAGATGACTTCGAAATTTTAAAAGTGGGTTTGAAGGGTCGGGTTATCCCTGCAAATCCGTTTCATACATCAAAGAACTCAATCCTCGATTTTAACGGTCGTATATGTATATATATATATATATATATATATATATATATATGGTGTATTTCCAGACGATAACTCCAATAAAATACGGCGTAAAAAATTCGTTCCAACGCAGAAAAATCCGTCTTGGTAAAGACAGGTTAAGCTCGTTGGCTAGCCCGATCGCCCCAGAATTTCAGGCCCAAATTTACAATTCAGATCACATAACCAGTTGTTTTGAACTTTTGACCTACGTTTTACAGACTTCTAATCGTTCGAGTTTTCGTTCGTATTTGAGCTAAATGCTGAACTCTCGGTGGTATCCATTTTTTATTTTCTTGTCTTTAATCACTTAAAGCAAAAACAATTAAAATTCTATCTCTGATTACCGCATCTCATCATTTGAAATTATCTCTCTGAGTATTTATTAAGTAGCCACGAGCAATACCTATTATCTTTCCATCAGTAATCCTTATGAACTTGTCTAGCTTTTCAGATTTAAATTGCCTCCTATAACTTAAAGCTCCTTGAAGGTTCCGGTAAACATATTAGAAAACTTGACCAGAACTGCGAAGTCTCTTTAAGTAACTTTATGAAGAAGAAGAGCGACGCTTATGATTTATTCAGGCTGAAATTACAAAGTGGGTCGGCTTGCTAAGAACATTCATATACATTACAGGCCCTGAAATCTATTTAACTCTTCTCTGAACATCGAAGAAACACTGAATTATTATTGATGTGGAAATATAAATTCCTGAAAGTTTCAAGAGCGTTTACTACGTTGTTCCAATATAGTTCCTGAATCTTGTTTTCCCAACCGCACTCTTATTTTATATGATTGAAATTACCAATTAAAATCCCTGTATTTTAGCAGACATGTTTAAAGCTTAATTTTTTTATTTTATTATTTTATAATATTTTTTATTTTTTTATTTAATTTTTTATCAGCTTAGGGTCCTTTAATACTGATTTTTTCTCTAATCAACCAACTGAAATACACCAATTGTAATTAATTTGCAAAGAACAAACATAGTTTCAAAACAATATTTACCTACAGTGAGTGCAACCCTTCTAAATGATGGGAAGATGACTTAGTCATATATCGTTTTTTTCCTCAACTTCACTAAAAAGCGTACAATTGTAGGGTCCTGGTTTTGTAATGCAGTGAACCCATTGGCGAGGCGCGAAGCCGCGAGTTTTGATAATAAATACACTACAAACGGAGTTAAATATATAATTACGGACCAGGACTCTGCTTAGAAGGGTATCTAATACAGAAATATAATGTACTATAATATAGGATATATTAGAGAAATATAGGATATATTATATCCTATGCATCTTTTAGATGCTATACATCTTGAAACGTAAACCAACTTTGAGGGGGGGGGGGGGGGACATAGCTTCACAAGCTATTAGGGGGATTACAAGCTTCATTATTGAAAATAATAAACCCAAAAAACAGGGCTGAGGCTAAATATCTAGAGAAACTTTTAGTTGGAAATTAGTTGTTGAAGAGCCGATCTTCAACCGAAATTTTCCTCTACCTACGACGTAAGACTACCATTTGAGACATGGTAGCCTTGTCTCGTATCTTAATGCACAGGTATTCTTGCAATAAGACTACCAGTTATTCAAATGGAGATATTTCCGTTGCTGCTGTACCTGTATAGAATTGTTTCCGTGTCGAATCCCTGGAAACAATTATTCGAACCAGAATCTCGTTTCGGCGCAGTAGTTTACTGTGGGCGTTCCGTCCTTTTCCGTTATTCGTTATTGTGTTTAGCTTTCGTATTAGACTCGGAACAGCCTGAAGCGTTGGGTTTGGCAAATGTGGATAATTAAATTACCCCTAACCATTCTCATCGCACGCTACCTAAAAGATTCTGGGTCATCCCGTTCTCACGCATTAAGGCATCGAATTATACGGGTGGAATTGAATCAAGGCTCCGGGATAAAACACTACCTTCATCGTCGTCTACTAATTCGATTCGCAAGATATTCTTTTTCAGTTACTTCAAGGCAAGAGCGGGAGATACGGTGGCACCATGATTTTGAAACATCTCTAAACCGGGATGAAGAGAATAACGTTGTTTAGCTATTTTCCTCCCGAATCATTCTTGCAAGATTTTCGCCTGAGAGAATTCAATATGCGAATCGATTTGGTTTAGCGGTTGAATAAACATATTAAGATGTAATACCTGCTAGTTAATTGGAAAGTTACAGTCATGCAGCATGATCGTATGAGCGAATTTTCGTAAACTATGGTACTATATTATTTTGAATTGTTTTGAAAAATCAGCAATCTAAGTAAAAAAGAATTTTCAGCTACCAATTATATGGCAACGAAAATATCTATTATCTTATGTTATCCATCAATTAGAAAATCTATCTCTTTCTGTAATCTATATCGAGTTATCGATTTTCTGTTCCCTAATTATCTATTATCTTATTTTGTTGTTATTTTATTGGTTTATTATTTTCAATAATAAGTCTATATGATCGTATAGCAAACAATTTTTATACCCCCCCCCCCCCCCTCAAACATTGTCATTTTACGTTTCAAAGTGTGTAGAATCCAAATTTGCAATGTCCGTCCGCCGTTCGCCGTCCGGGCCATAAAAAGCCTTAGAATTTACTTAAAAAATCCGTTCTTTCGCACATAGACTCTACTTGGGGTCTAGTTGGTCCTAACTTTTCGCCAGCTCGATCGCTCCACACCCATGGGTGCTATGAGCCAAAAATAGGTGACAAAGTGTCTTTTTCGAGGCTTTGAGTGTTAGACTGACGTACGCGCGCACGCCTGGCTCCACTTTCAAATGAATGTTGATGGAAAAATATGAGTGATATGATAGTGTGAGCGTAATAGGTGTTGAACTTCCGGTTGTGAGATAACGAGACCTAGGGAGTACCTCCAGGGTGGCGTGGAAAACTTCCTACACTTTTATTGCTTTCGAATTTCATGTTCCTTCGAGGCATGAATATATGTTTTTTTCTAGGTCATATTTGTGTGTTAATACCAATGCTTTGCCTACGCATATTAATAACATATCCTCTCGATTTTTCGTACGTACTTAGATAATAATATTATTAAGGCAATAATCATTCGAATAGATAGGAGCTCAAATCGAGAAATGTAAACATGCGTATATAAAATTATAGAAGTATAGGTTGTGGCAACTCGAAATATGACACGCCGAGGAGTCTGGACGGGCCTTATGACGTACGCAAGCCAACTAAAACTACGATCATACTCAATTGGAAAAATAATTAACCTTTGTGAAATAATTTGCAGCGTTTTATATTATGTTACAGAGTTACAGTATTATGTTACTCCAACTCTTTCACTTCGTCTACCTAGCTCCTGACCGTCCTTCCTCTTTTTCATACTCTGAGCAAACGGCGCCGGCGTACAGTGATTCGATATTGGGGACGGTTTGGAAAAAATTGTATTCTATACGGATTGTTATAGGAAATTTCACGCTGAATATACCCACATATTAGGGTCGCAAACTAGTCCGTTTACGTTCAAACAACAAAAAATGACAAAAAACTAGTATGTTAGGTCTACATTTACAGAAAAATAAATGATATTATTTCTATTGGCATACAAAATTATATTCCTAGAATCATATCAGGGCGTGAAATCAGGAGTTAAATTTGAAATTAGCATGATTTTCAATATTCCAAAACAAGATGTACATAATTCTCTTGTTAGTAAGGTGTCCTCATCATATTTATCCAATGGATAAAGGGGATTTATCTGAGGGATAGCGTTATCGGGGGTGTTTATCCATCCCTAGTTGAACCTATCTAGCGTTTTAAGTTATCTGTTCCCTGGATGGCTGGATAACAGTTATAACTGGAGGTTAATGATATACCTAGAGCTTTCTAACTTCAAACAAGTTTATTTATTTAGAAAAATCTTATTTGAATCTCGTTTGATTGTCTTTATTTTTGTACCTTCCATTGGAATGGATATTTGGAGATTTGTCTTTGAATAGTAGCAACGGCGAAGGTCTATCGTAGCATAATTCGTTGAATGGAAAAGAAGACCGTATATACTAAGACCCCGTGTTGATCACCTACTAATATGGGACGAGTGCGTATTTTTACTAAGGTTTCGGTTGGATAAACATTCTAACACAGATCGAAGATGAAATTGAGTCCACAACTTATTGATCTCAATAAATTCATTCATATTAATTCAGGTTGCAATATTGCCATTCGTGTATGTATTTCACTCTCTAGAAATAAAGAAATGTCAAAATTGTGGTGGTTTCTTATTTGCCGAGTTTAATAGCAAAATGAACACTGTTGTGTTGTGGACGTCAGACCAGGGTTTTTCAATAGTCGTTCCATGAAGAAAATGTAGCTCCTACTGTACTCCATGTGTAAATCGCCATTATTTTGTCGCCTTCAGACACCAATGAGGATGCTAACGGCGCTATCTGCCAGACAGTATTTATCTGAGGGATAATTTTATCCGCTTGGTAATTCGGCATTGATGTACGACTCACATTCTTTATCTAGAGTATGGCGCTGTACTCAGTATAGCTATTCTGTAGTTAACGAAGATAATTAATAAACCGACCCTAAAGCATTTATTAAACGACAACCTATCGTCTCGACCCGTCAACTCGTTTTTGCTTCCGTGATTGAGACGAATATTCGAGGATGGGCATTGATGATAATGAGTAAAATATTGTGTGTATAATTCTTCAATATATTACATTGACCCAAAAACATATTTTTACTTGTATACTCTATGGATCGGGGGTCGTGGCAACCTTCCTGCACTCTCAGGAATGCTCATGGAAATGGAAATGCTCATGGAAAAGTGTGGTTTTATAGCGACGTAATTGTGAATTTTCTTATTGCTTGTTCAGGACTGAATTTTGTTGCAGAAATTTCGGAATGAACTTTGGAGCAAAGCCAGGGAAAAGATTGTCTTCCTTATTACTCACCATTGAGGCGAACACCAGAATTGCGCCGTCTCAGAGAAAAGGAACTGTCAGTGCGTAGGTCCCAGAATGTGTCATTGGTCAACACATCCGTTGGCCGTCGCTCCTTCATAAAAACAAAGCTTGACTGCTTTATAGATATGAGTTCGGTAAGGCGGAAATACAGCTCCGGGCTATGTGCTCACTCGACGGCTGATATAGATCGCCGTCTTACTCCCACGCATCCGTAAGAGATCTGGTTTTTCGGATTGAGAAGAGATTGGACGGCGTTGTGATGTCCCACACTTTGTAGTAGAAGCCAGGAATACATTAGACATATACATGTCTTTACTTTGGCACATAATCACGAAAAGTGTTAAAAGGACATTTTAAAGAGGTGACGAACTTTTCTAATGATTCTCGCTTACAACCAAATGGTTGTTGCGCAACTGTAGTTATCTGTTACATTATCCATGGTACAAAAATCGTTCGTCAGTGGTTGAAAATATCTAAATTCACGCTAAAAGTGTAAGCTGCATAAACCGGTCCGATGATAACAGCTGCTGAGCAAAGGACGTTCAATCATTGCGATTAACGTGATTGTGTAGTATCCAGAAGAATGTGTTAACCAATACATGTAAATGTCTCCCGTGGTTTCAAATGCGGACGCAAGCTGTCGTGTTTTTTTTATAATTTATTTATTGTTTAAGACCATTGTTAATACAATATTCCTTAATGGCTATTGAAGAAGGATATAATTTCAACACTGCTTCTTAGCTCAGCACATTTCAGGCTTAACTAAATGGCAAATATAAATCCGTATATGAAAGTATATATATATATTAATAAACGCAATGGTTCACTCAACTGTGTGATGTCTATTTTTAGCCAATTTCGTCGTTTAGATATCTGAGCATCAGCATCCGATCAATGATGTGGCGTGGTCTTTGTAAACGCAGCCATTGGATTATGGTATTTGTGGTTGCACTCGTAAAACCGTAACATGACTTTAAGAAGTACCTCAGATATTGATACCATTGAGTCGATACCAAATATCGTATCGAAAGTGGTATCGGAACGTCCCTAGTCCCGCTGTGCGCGCCCCTACCGAGCTGAATCGTAACTACGTTCCCCCATAGTCTAAACGCTCGAATAGGTTTTGTTTAATTGGCGCCTCAATCTTTATTAATCTTGTCCGCTGCCAGAATATAGATTAGTTGGACAAATAGATCAGAACGATTTGTGTAGTTTGGTGGTCTGGATGCTCACAAGCTCGCATCTCAAAAATACACAACATCAAGTAGTTTAATCCCTTAGCAAAAATTCAGATCAGTTGGACAAATAGATCAAAATGATTTGTTTAGTTAGGTGGTCTGGATGCTCGCATCTCAAAAATACATAACATCAAGTAGCTAAACCCTTAGTAAAAATTTAAATTAATTGGACAAATACACTCAGGTGCAAAAATAAGGCCCACTCTCTAAAATCGGAGATTTTATGAAGTTGCGACTGATATTCTCTTGTTTTCGACTGGGTTACTGTCTGAACTCATTCAAAGGCATTGTTTGTTGTTTTCTAGCCAGAAGGATGAAATTGTTTTGATCTCCCAACGATAGGGAATCGTGTCGAGACGAGATCATGTTTCACTGCCTCCTACTTTCATGTTATCTTCTGAACTACCATTATGTTGTCCATCTCTTCACAGTAGGCCTCAGCTGAGAAGCGAGTGTTTTCCTGTACGTTGAGTGCATTCCAACCAAAAAAATCAATTTAAGAGAAAAAAAAATGTCTTTTTCAACCTGAAATGATCGGCGGAAACTGTAGCTCTCATTAATGATGGAAGGTCACTGAGATATGCCGCTCAAATGCTAGTACGGCCTTATGAAACCGTCCATGCTACTGTTGGACATTTTCGAGAGACGGGATCGTACTCTAGAAGGCAGGGTTCTAGCCGCCCATGAAAAACAACAGCCGTTCAAGACAGGTACTTGTCTGAAATAAGAAATCGTCGATCAACTGCTTGACAAGATCGTCACTCACTTGAAAATGCAACGGGAGTGGATTTAGGTGTTTGGACAGTTCGGAGACGATGGTGGGATCGGCATTTGTTTGCCAGAAGACCCGCTCGCGTTCCAAGTTTAACCCGTTAGCACAGGATGTTACGCCTTCAGTTTTCTCGAAATCACAGTGCTTGGGAACTTGAAGAGTGGAGGGATGTCATTTTCAGAGATGAGTCTAGGTTCAGCCTGCGGGGCCCAGATGGTCACGAAAGAGAATGGAGAAGGCCTGGAGAAAGGATTGTACCTGCCGAAATGACTGGAAGAGAGCCCGCCGTCCAAGCGTTCGAGCAGCATATCTCAGTGACCTTCCATCACTAATGAGAGCTACAGTTTGCACTACCATTTCCGGTGGGAAAGAAATTTCTTTTCTCTTAAAGCGATTATTTTGGGATGAATGCACTCAATGTACAAGAAAACACTTGCCTCTCGGCTGAGAACTACTGTGGAAGAGATGAACAACATAATCACAGTTTGGAAGATAACATGAAATTGGGAGGCAGTGCAACATGATCTCGTCTCGTCACAATTCCCTATCGTTGAGAGATCAAACAAATGTCATCCGCCTGGCTGCAAAACAACAAACGAAGCCTCTGAATGAGTTCAGACAGTAACCCAGTCGAAAACAAGAGAATATTAATAAAATCTTCCATTTTGGAGAGTGGGCCAAATTTTTTGCACCTGAGTGTAGATCAGAATGATTTGTATAGTTTTTTGGTCTGGATGCTCGCAAATGCAGATTAGTTGGACAAATAGATCAAAATGACGTTTGATTTAATACATTTAGATTAATAACGTTTAAAAATATGTTTCAGAGGTTGAATTCGAATGCCAAAATATTATGTCCCGAGCTTGGCATCGAACTACGATTCTTAACCTTAGAAGAGCGATACGCTATATCTACGGGTGATATTAACAACTAACGAATAATTACAGAATTCAGCTACCCAGATATATCAGTTGCCAGTTGACGCTAGTTCGAATTCAGGTCGGCAGGGACGCGCACAGCGGGAAATGTTGTGTACCTAGTGTCTGGTCTAAGTTTGATGGGTATAAGGAAAAATTTCATTTGGTCGTTGGATTACGGACTTTGAGGGAACTTCCAGACTTTGTGAGTGGAATGACCTTCAAAACTTTGTGTTTGCCAAACGATGCTTGACGGGAGCTGCTCTAAAATTTGTGAATGGTGAGCAAAGCATTACATCATGGAGACGATTGAAAAAGGCCCTCAAATCTGAATTTGAAGAAGCCTGGTGTGCTGCAGATATCCACAAAGATTTACAAAATAGGAGTAAAAGTAAGAATGAAACCCCACAGGATTATTTTTTAGCCATGAGAGAAATGGCAAAGGGATTGGTGGACGATAATTCACTAATTCATTATGTGATCGCTGGTATCAGTGACCCCTACAACAAAACTCTGCTCTACGGTGCTGGAAGTTTGAAGGAGTTTAAAACTAAATTGCGTATTTACGAAAAATGCAAATTGAACGAGTCAGAAGGAAGGCTGGTTTCTGTAAAACCTCCGGTCAGTGTGGGCAGGAGCAATGTGAAAATTGAATCAATCAGTCTTACCCACAGATAAACCGACATCACCTAAATTTAAAAAGTGTTACAATTGTGGAAGATGTTCATCTCATGCGGCAGCTCAGTGCCCCAAACCAAAAGGTGAACCTGGTTTCTGTTACAAATGCGGGTCCACATCTCATCAGCTGAGCGCCTGCCCATCTCGAAGAGTAGGACAGAACCAACCTACTCGTTTTTCTGGAGCTTCAGCGGTGAACTTCATTGATGGTATTCAGTTGGTACCACCTTTTTCCGTCAAGGTAATACTTATTTCGCCAAATGCTATGTCAACAATTATTGATTCAGGTTGTCCAGTTTGTTTATTCCAAAAAGGTATGTTACCAGACAACTTAATTTTAAATACAGTATCGCCTGATTTTTGTCTCACAGGAGTAAACAAAAGTGTTGTTAAAATTTTAAGGAAAATCAATTGTGACCTAATTATTCAAAATTGTAAAATTTCTTGTTTGTTTTATGTAATTCCGGATCATACTATAGTCTGAAGTTAGAGTAGTCTCTTAGGTAAAGATTTTATTTCAAATAAAGCTATAAGCTTCAGTTATACCCTGAAGTGAAAGTTACTTATACTGAAAATGAAGATTTAAATGGGGAGAATCGCTAAATATTGACTTTTTTTATTGCAATGAAACACCAGTTTTGAATTTAAATAAAAATATTAGTTTTGACGTCACCCAAAAACTTGACGAACTCTATGTAAAAACGCTGCAAATTATTTCACAAAGGTTTATTATTTTTTCAATTGAGTATGATCATAGTTTTAGTTGGCTAGCGTACGTCATAGCCCGTCCAGACTCCTCGGCGTATCCTATTTCGAGTTGCCACAACCTATACTTCTATAATTATATACGCATGTTTATATTTCTCGATTCTGAAAAAGCGGAGTAAACTCTACTGGGCAGCACGGAAGGAGCTGGCTTTATTGCCCCCACCCGGCGAACGATAAAAAAAAAAAAAAAAATTTCTCGATTTGAGCTCCAATCTATTCAAATAGTTATTGCCTTAATAATATCATTATCTAAGCACGTACGAAAAGTCGAGAGGATATGTTATTAAATATGCGTAGGAAAAGCTTTGGTATTAACACACAAATATGACCTTGAAAAAAACATATATTCATGCCTCGAAGGAACGCCGGCGCCGTACCCACCACAAGGTGCCGCGGCGCCGGCGCCTCCTCTCACTCCACCGCCCGCTCACCCCCCCTCACCACCCACCGTGACCCCCTGCCAAGCGTGCCAGGCTTGCGCGCGTAGAAAAACACACTTTTTCGCCCGTTTTTGGCCCATAGCATCTATGCGAGTAAAGCGATCGGGATGATCAAACGTTAGGACCAACTAGACCCCAAATGGAGTCTATGTGCGAAAGAACGGGTTTTTTAAGTCAATTCTTAGGCCTTTTATGGCCCGGACGGCGAACGGCGGACGGCGGACGGACATTTCAAATTTGGATTCTACGCACCTTGAAACGTAAAGTGACAAAGTTTGAGGGGGGGTTATAAAAATTTTTTGCTACACGATCACATAGGCTTATTATTGGAAATAATAAACCAAAATGAAAAACCTGATGTAAGTACCTATGTCGAATTCGGAAAAGTCCATTGAGTTAAAACCGGGTCATGCCCCTACATTTTCCCGTCCACGGCGAATGTCTTTTGAAGAAAAGAATGCGGTTTCTGAAATAATAACCGATTTGCTTAATGAAAATTTCATTCGACCAAGTAGTTATGGTAAGAAAGAAGAATGGGAAATATAGACTGGCAATACATTTCCGCGAAATTAATAATCATATTCAGAGACACAATTGGCCGATTCCGCATATAGAGGACCAATTAGATTCATTAAGAGGTAAACGCTACTTCACTAAAATTGATTTTAGAGACGCTTTCCATAGTGTAGTTTCAAGTCCAGAATTATTACCGTTAGAAATGAAAAATGAAAATTCGTTATATCTAGGAATCGTTTCGAAATGCCTCAAAACGTTTCAGATAATTAGTCTTGAAAAGTATATATCGACTTTATTGGAATTTATGCAGTGGATTATGCAGGAAAAGTGCGCCATGATTTCAATAAAAATACTACATAGTAAAAGCAGTAAAAACCTAAAATTTTGTTCGTATACCTAAATATTATTATTATCAACTTTTTTCGCCATAAAATGCATACTAAACGATTTCTTTGCACGCAAACTGCAGACAATCGAGACACTGCCTTATGACTAGAACTTTTAGAGCTAGGTGTGTGAAGTTGTTGGTGACAGTACTAGAGTCCTATTATTTCTGGTCACAATAGGCGGCGGGGACGATGATGGGCGAGCGGTTCAGTGTACGTACCCACTCGTTAGGGTTAACTGAGACAAGAGAACAGTCATCCGACCATTTGATGAAGATGATTCCATCTCCATCTGCTGTCCCCCAGGTGCATACATAATCTGAGGGTGAGCCGTTTATGGAGTTGACCTTATTGTTTACGTTGTCATCCTCAATAGCCGCGGATCGATCCACCGTGATCACTTTGTGTGCTTAGTTAGAGTAGGTGGCTTGATTGAGGCTTCATCACGGAGGTGCGGCTTACGCGGGTACCGTCACTTTCAAACTCCCTCGGTGATCGCGAACCGGTCATGTGGAGGGTAATTCAACCCACGAGCAACAACAAAAGAAAGAATATGACGCCATGAGGACCTGAGACCTTTTAAGACGCCATTAGAGCGATTTATTTAGATATTTATGTTGACGTATTTTAAAATTATATACATATATATAAGCCGGAGAGTAGATTAACGAATTTTCTAATAGCGAAGCTGTAAATTGAAATGAACGGTGTCTGGTAGAGAGCTTGGAAAGGTCTAGAACGGAAATTTGTGAGGGATTTGAATGGGATCTTTGAGGATGTCCAAGAATTCAAAAGGGTCAACAAACAACTATTAAATTAATTGAGAATGGATTTTATTAACGGAGTGAAGGAACAATCTAGAAATTCAGAGCATCACTGTTTTTATGCTAGGTTGAACCATGATAGTACGGGGTACACAAAAATCAATAATAGCTGGATGTCCGGGATTATTTTAAAGGCTGGGGGTGTTATTTTAATTTGAACACAATGCCAAATAGGACGGATCGACAGTATAACTGCGCCTTGTGTAATATGTGCCTGCAAATCCTTGTAACAAGCTTATTTTTCACAGTTTTCATCCAATTTGGATGAAATTTTCAGGGGATGTGCGGGCTAGGGGCAAACAATCACCTATCAGTTTCATCGTTCTTGACTGAATATCCCACTCTGCACATGCGTAAACGTATCTACTAAGCATCATTTTCTCACGCCTAGTCGAGCGATCTTGCTAAAATTCGGTTGATAATTGGGAGATAACAATTTGATCATCTTATATCAATTTTAACATGGTTGTATCATTAATAGCAACTGCACATGCGCCAATATAAAATCCTATAACAAGCTTATTTTCCACAGTTTTCATCCGATCTCGATGAAATTCTTAGCGAACATGCGGGTTAACGTTTAGTCGGTTTTCTGTTAATTTCATCGTTGCCAAATCAATACTTCTCTCTGCGCATCTGCAAATGTAAATTCCATCGTGCTCCATTTTCTCACGCCCTAGACGTCCGATCTCGCTCAAATTTTGATGATAGTAGGGGAATGACGATTTTATCATTCCATATCAATTTCAACATGATTGTATCATTAGTAGCTACTGCGCATGCGCCACTGTGAAATCCTTGTAAAAACCTTAATTTCCACTCTTTTCATCCGATTTCGATGAGATTGTCATAGAATGCGCGGGTTAAGTTGTAGATGGCCCCGTACCTATTTCATTGTTTTCAACTCATCAGTTCATTCTGCGCTTGCACAAACGTAATTCACATTGATTATCATTTTGTCATTTCTTAATTAACCAATTATGAGATTTCACGCTACTTCGCGATTCACTCTTTTCCGCTATGGAATTTTTCAAGATCATTCAAAACTTTTCAATGATTTCTACATTCATGATAGTAAACGAGGAAGCTATGTGCCACACCCAAGTTGGCAGACGTTCTGACTGGATCGGTATTCCAATAAATCCAAGAGTAAGGGAGGGATACAGTTCACCAAACTTGGCAGTCGTTTGTACGAGTAGAACAAAACCTTGAAATACTTGCACCTACTTGGGCGTTCCCACGGAGAAAATCTTTCAGACGTCCAAGGCAACGAACTTTCAGATTCCCCAACACACCACTCAATTGATAAGAAAGTAATCTTGGACGCTTCCCAATTCCCGAAGCGAGGCTAGCGCCTACCTTCTGTCTATCGGAGTAACACTCCCGCTAAGCAAACGTTTTTCTCGCGTGATTTATCTTAGTTGACTGCGATATGTAGGAGGTGAAACAATTGTATTCCTGCTTTCGAGTCATAACAAGAATACGGGGAACGCAGAAAGCTGCGAGACGTCTTTACAAATTGAAGAGAGCTATGGACCTCAATTTAGTAGTGAAAGGGGCAAAATAGCTTTCGCACTTCGCTGCAGCTACTTTATGGAAGTTGCGCGCAGAAAAATGAATTACCAACTCCGTTGTGGGGCCTAGTCTGAGAATTTCCCGCGGGATGTGAGACAATTCACAAAGAAAAAGTCATATCTCCCTGTCTTGGAGAGTCATGAACACCCAAGACCGCGGAAAGCGTTGCTTACATAATCAATATAATTCTCTCAGCACTTTTCAAGGCATTCATTTTATACATTCACATCTGAGGAATAAACTCATTTCTTGTAAGAAGGAACATGTATATAAAAACATATTCATTTTCATATTTCCTGCAAGAATAATCTTAAATTTATAGTTTATTGAATAGTTTTAAATTTAGGTGTAGCAGGGCCCTCACCACACAAAAACCTATAAGTATGTGAATATACATGTCCGAAACTTGAAATAATTTACCAAAAAAACAGCCAATTACTTTTCCAGAAAATTCAGTAATGTGGCTATATTGGCCTTAGTCAAATACAACTCTGGCAATACAGTTGTAGCAAACTTGCAACCTATTGATTGCTAGCAACGCGCTTGGGTTCTCAAGACTCATCACATTGAGGTTTAGTGATAGATGGAATAGTTGGTGGCGGAAGACCCTTCATGTACCTTTCGCCATACATCTTTAGGATGAGTACCATGTAGGATGAGTAGCCAGCGCTCACACGCTCTAGGAGAGGAGTGAAATGTGAGTAGGTATAGACTGTCCATATCAATTTTGATAGGAAAGTGAACAGAATGATGAAGGTCCGGCAATGGATTCCGAGCCAATATAGCTCCCATAGAGGGAGAGCATAATTGCAAGATCAGTTGCAGACATTGTACTACGGATAGGCGTCAAGTATGTTGGGCGGCCATCGTTCAGGAGGAGAAGATGCAATTCCCTGAACGTTTCGTTCGTCGTTACAACGGTATAGATTACATAGTGAGTTCCTATGTTTGACAGAAATAGTAAAATAATAAGAATCGCAAAATATCAGATTGGTTCATTAAGACAATGAGAAAATGATGATTCAGAGATTTTACGTTTGCGCATCCGCATAAGCTACCGGTGGGTCGGGAACAATTTAGTTCGTTGGAGACTATCTGCAACATAAACCAGTAATCTCTGAAAATGTCATCGAAATCGGGTGCAAAATATAGGAGTCATGCTTGTTACAAGGATTTGAGGTTTGCCACTAATTATGATCATAATGAACTCGTAGTGAAACATTGGGAAATCAAATCGCCATTTGTCCCAACAATCCTCCGAAGTTGAGTGGGATCGGAAGAATAGATCATGAGAAAATGACACTTGATAGATTTTACGCTTGCGCATGAAAAAAATTAATTATTGACTGACCGTATAGATAAAGATTATTGAATGATTACCATCAGCTTAGCTAGCATGTTCCCTGAAAATTTCATCAACATCAAATGAAAACTGTTGAAGTAATGCTTGTTACAAGGATTCCACATTTGCGCGTATAATTTGATGTGACATGATTACATGGCCTTTTTTCGACTACCCTCCTGATTCGTGCGAGTTCAGGCGGCCAGAGCGTGAGAAAATTATGCTTGATGGTATTCACTTTTCAGAGTGAAGTATATTGATGGATTTGAGAACAATGAAAACGATTAGGGACACACAGCCTAACCCGCATATTCCCTGAAACTTTCGCGATGATTTCCCAACTTATAGGAATCAAAAACTGGGAAGCAAGATCTACAACCATCATTATCGACAAAGGGCGATTTGTGCAGAATGTAATAAATGACCCAAGGAAGACATTTTAAAATGTCACTCAAAGGCTGCATGTATAAGGATAGTATAAGTTCGTTACATTGTAATAGATTCAATGAAACTATGGGAGAAATCCCGCATTAATGGATAGAAGAATGATCGAGAAAGGTGACCGATAGTAAAGATGGTGGAATGGAGAAACTATTCAACACCATCTTATTCAACACCATCCTTTAATACTGGCTGGTTATTATAGTTTTCGATGGCTCCAGATTGATGGTAAAATTAGTCCCCAGAGAAAGAAGCAACGTATTGACGCTCCACCGGCAATGTGTTGCTTTTGAGTCCCTCTGTAGGCATTTATTACTACAAAGAAACGCTGTTGTTCTACTTTTCAAGCTCATTGAAAACGGTTGATTTTATGAAAGGTTTAATCGTCATTGCTGAAGGTTTAATTCAGTTTGCTAAAGGTTTGTTCACTTTGCGATATATATATATATATATATATATATATATATATATATATATATAAATATATATATATATATATATATATATATATATTTATATGGAAAAGTTTTAAATGATCTTGGAATACCCCTAACTTTAATTTGGTTTCCATGGAAAACTTTTCAATTAGCTACGGATATTTTTCGACCAATAACATCTGTTATATTCCAACAAGATGTTGCTACTACCCTCATCCATAACCATCCCCAATCTCTCGAGCACCTATTTTCATTGAAGTATGCATCGACGGAACGGCCCAAATCGCCATTTTCAAAGAACATTTATCACTTGACATTTTACAAGGGAGCATAAATATCACAAATGAGACTTTAGAGGTAATTAAGATCGGATAAAATATGGTCAGCCCAAAGTGTTAATCAATATTGGAAGGAAGTAATGAGAGTCCTTCACCACCTCCTCTTTATATCACTTACCAACCTGGTTTATGTGCGGTTCCCAGCTAATACTAATGGCATCCACCTCATCTCTGGAATTGTGCAGAAGTGGAATCTTCTACTTCATTTCCTAACTACCCTCCAAATTTGAGCAAGATCGTACGACTAAGACGTTAAAAAATTATGCTTGATGGATTCCATATTTGCACAATTACCTATAATGATTTATGAGCCATGGGACTGATAAGGGTTCATGTGTAATGCCTAGCCCGCACATTCTCTGGAAACTTCATCACATTCCATCAAAAACTCAACATTGAATACACGAAACCAAAGTTGTTCAGAATGATCTATAACGTAAAATGAGAGGAGAAAATTTGATTTTGGCGAAAACAAAATTTTCACTTCTCTAAAGAAAACAATAAATAAAAGCGTGATCACTCTCGACACGAATTACACTCTCTCTATGGCGAACATATAATATTATCACAATAAGCTAAGGGTAGTGAAGATAGAATTAAGATTTTCAATAATGAACCCTTTAATCGACTAAAAAAACATTGTGTTAACCCCCCCCTTCAATATTTGTTTGACTACGTTTCAAGATAAGTAGATTCCGAAAACCGAACCGTCTGCGGTAAATTCTTCGAAACTTATCTCCAAAACAAATGGACGAAACTTGATTAAAACTCTTGATTCCATAACGTCTTGAAATGACACAATCCTAAGAATCCTTGGTCAATTAAATGAAAAAAACTGAATTAGAAAAATCATAATCAAAATCGAAGAGAAATGGGGGAATGTCTCAAGTTGACGATATTTACCCTCTCCATTTCTTTCATCCCATCACGAAATTTCACAATCCCGACGTTCGTTGATGTACCTAAGCCTCAAACTGAATTGAAAAGAAAAAATAAACATTAAAATGAGTTGAGACTGGAGGGAATCTAAAAATATATAAATGTATTATTATATTTCTTCCCCCCCCCCCCCCTTCTACAAAATCTAGGTGCCTATGTAGGTTCGTACCTATAATTCATGTTGTGTAGTTCATGTGCCCTGAATAATTTACCTATGCATTAATTTCTCAATGCAGTCAAATATAGAAAAACATGACAGGATGCTTTCGAACAAAAATGAAATCTATTGTAATTTATTCGTCTCTTCTTCGTCTTTAGTTATTTTTCTTATTTATTTCAAGAAGCTTTAATTTTATTTAATAGGGAAGCTATCTTGGAAATAACTCAAAATCATACTAATCCAAAAAGAGGGTATTATTAGGGGCCCTTAAACCCCCCTTTCAGTGTATTATTTATTACACTTTTTTGTACGTCAAAATGCTTTAAATTACGACTTTGCAAGTATAATTTTTTTGATGATTAGGAATGCCCTCCGCTTTTCTGTGGGTATTCCATACACCCAGACCCTCCGGTGGCCATTAGCCCCCTCATTTATAATCCTGGATCCGTCACTGATTTAAATTATTAAAAGACTTTGCAAGACAGACCAAGAATTATTATTACAAGAATCTTGAAACCAATTTAAGGACAAAAATGTGTTTTTATAAAGTTTTTTAATTAGATACTACATCTTTACATTATATTAAGTACAAGTTCCTTCCTCTAATTCTAAGTATAGTGACATTAACAATGACAATAACTGTATTCTTATATTGATACCAGTAATCTGTGTAGAAGGACTATCTAATGCAGAAACAATTGTGTAATAATTTGCAGAGTTTTTACTTGGCTGAACAAACTTGTCCGCCAGAATGTTTTCGTAAGTCGCCCAAACGAATTTGAAGTCATGACGTCTTCTTCTTCATTCCACATCATCATAGCTTGATTTGCGAGGGACCGCAGTACCGTTGAAGACTACAAATGAGGCAAGAACGACCCTTATTCATTGTTGTGAGGGAACCACCTCGATCAACGACAGCTTCTCTCCCTCACAAACACATATCCAGTGCCGAGCCTGAGAGACCATTAGGCGAGCACTCTGTTTGTCTTCTCGCAGATTACCACGTTCTCTAATCCAGATGAGGCTGCGGTACTAGGCGGATTATTCCCGGCTTTCAGCGTAATTTCGCTGCTGGAAAGGGCAGCATCAATTTATAACGGTGTGAAGCTATATCCCGTCTTAAGTAGTTCACAGCAAATTGAACCTAACTCACACAGATATCTGATTGGCATGATGCAATTACAAAAGTATCATGTCAGATATTTATCTTGTGTTTGAAGTGTAAAGTGAGATACATGACCGCTCTAGAATATAGTAGATCACCTGTGTTAAGGTGATCTTGAAATTCTGCAGAATACCAACGGTGTCATTTTACCGGGTCAGAGCACGTGACGTTCCTCGAACAATCAAGTCGAGTCACGAGACTCTAGACCCTGACTTGCTCTTTAGTTCGACTGCCCACTGCGAGACATTCCCAGCGCTCCAGTCACCATGAGATTTTACACACATCAGTTTATTCCTTAGATTAGTGGTCTGGATGCTCGTTACGCTCGCATTTCAAAAAGACATAATATCGAGTAGTCCAGCGGTTCCCAACCTGTGGGAAGCTTGGTACTGGGCCGTGGATGCTGGTGAAAAATATAAAAATATATAAAAAAATCATCTGAGTTTGAACAATTAATATCGGAATTGAGATGGAAACAACTAAATTTAAACCATGCTCACTTGAGTGTTAGCAATAGTCAAATTATTCAATTACATTTTTATAACAAGTGAGTTTACTCTTTGCGCGTGTAAGATAGCCAGCAAATAGCGATGGTGCGGGTTTCACTTGTCATACGTCAAGCAAGGTCAACGCTCTTCTCCCTCCTACTCACTTCCCATCCCTCTCCAACCTCAGGTAATTTAAATTTATTTATTTTGATAATAGTTATACTTTTTATAAATAATTAGCACAAATTATTTCCAATAAACCTTATTTAATTGATACCGACATTTTCTGAAAACAGCAATTTTTTAAAATAATAAATTGGTTGTACGAATTTTGAAACTTTTAAAAATATTTATCTTGGCTACTTTTCTTGCACTGTTACTATACATTTTATTCTTTCCTACTAACTAGAACTAGAGCAGTAATTAAGCCTTTCACTGTTCTTTTAGGAAGTACTTCCCCAAAATTGATGATGAAATTCTTTGGATCAGGAATCCATTTGAAGGAGATGACTTGAAAAAAAGAAAAAAAAAAAAAAAAAAGAAAATGTCTTCGAGTGAAGAAGACTCGGTAATTGAACTCTAGCATCGTTTTTTAAAACAACTCCATTAGTTCCGTTCTGGATTAAAGTTCGCGAAGAATATCCGGCAATCGTCAAAATTGCACTGAAGCTTTTGGAGCTGGCTCGAGAAGCAAGTTTTAAGTGAACCTGTAGGCCTAGGCAATTCTTATTTCGTACCTAAGTACTTTTTGTACAATCTTATTTTACTCTAGAGAAATGAAAAAGACGTGCAGTTCATGAGAACAGAAATTTGACTATATATTTTCCTATGAAATCACACGGATCAAACACATGTATCCAGAACTGAATTAATAATCAACACGTGCATTAATTAGAAGTGAATCTTGAAACATAATTATTTTAAACCTATTCGTAGGTAGCGGCAACATACTCCCACCTTGCTATCGCCATAATGATAGCAACGAGTCCATTCCTAGTTGGAGAGTCGAGGAGGCTTCTTCACCAACCGTCCTATTCGTGTGGTGATGGTTTGTGGCTTGGAATCATCCCTGTATGTAGTTTTCCCTTGGTCTTCTTTCGTGGTCTTCAATTTCTGGATGTTAATTTTCTTCTGGTCTTCTCGCAATTCTTCACTCGTGCTATTATCTATTTCTAGGGGATAAAGTCGCTGGAAAGCTCTGACTAATTCAGTCGTAGCTGTACGAACTTTCGCCACACGGTGTTGTCCGTCTTTACCGGGATACAACTCAGTGACAATACCCAATGGCCAGTTAATACGCTTCGGGTTTTCCGTACCAACAAGTACCACATCTCCCACTTTGAGCGTCCGTATCTTTCGATCAGCAAGATGTACTAGCATCGCTAAATATTCGTTTCGAAATCGCTGTCGGACTCCATCTCTAATTTTTTGTAAATACTTTGAACGTTTTCGTAGACCGTCGGCTTCTACTGCATCAAAATCCGGTATTTCGCTTCCTGACTGATTATTATGAATGAAGTGAGCTGGAGTTAACGGTTCTAGATCTCCTGTTTCCTGATAGATATAAGTTAGAGGCCGAGAATTGAGTGTTGCTTCGCAGTCACACAACACAGTTGCTAATTCTTCATAACTTAAAGATGGTTTTCCTAAATTTCTACGTAACAGATCCTTCATCAACCCTACTAGCCTCTCCCACCATCCTCCCCACCAAGGAGCAGCTGGTGGATTAAATTTCCACTGAATTCGGTTAATAGCAGCATGAGCAACGATTTTGTCCCAATCTAGGGATTGAAAAGCGTTATAAGCCCCCACAAAATTCGTGGCGTTATCAGAGTAAATCACCTTGATCCGTCCTCTTCTCGCAATGAATCGACGAAATGTTTGGAGAAAGGCCTCAGTAGATAGGGATGTGGTAAGTTCTAGATGGACTGCACGATAGACAGCGCAAGTAAAAAGCACTATCCACACCTTGGATTTGTCTTTGAGCATCAGCGGTCCCGCAAGATCTACTCCACTTACTTCAAATACGCCCCCCAAAGTAACTCTGTCTTTCGGCAATGGGGCAACTGGAGGAACTGCCGCTTTAGCTCTGAATCTCTGACATACAGAACACTTAATGAGTACGGATCGAATTGACTTTCTCGCTTTTGTGATCCAGAATCGTTTTCTCAAAGTACACATCAATATTTGCGGACCTGCATGATTTGCACGTAGGTGCTCGCTCATAATGAGTTTACTGACGATAGGGTGACCTGCGGGAAGTAGGATAGGGCAAGTAAAATGTTCCTCTTCGTCTGGAAGAAGTCTAGACCTAATCCTGCGTACCCCATGTTCGTCTTGGTAGCTTTGTAATTTCTTCAATAGTTTTTCATGACAAGCAGCAAATCCCTCCTCCTGCACACAGTGTAAAACGCGCCTCTCTGCTTCCTCAATTTCGTTGTAGGAAAGCTCTTCGCGAGTTTTGGGTAGGGTTCTAACTTTCGCTGCTGCTCTAAATTTCTTGAGCTCTCTGAATTTTCTTAATCCTCTCCTAACCCAAGCAGCAACACGGATTACTCGAAAATAACAGGACAGTCTGCTGAGCCTCTCTGAGAATGGATCAGACTGAATTGCAAAGGAGGAGTGAACAATTTTTCTCCTTTCAATGAGAGCATCCTCCTGCGGAATTCTAACGGCCCGTACTGGCCATTCATCGGGTCCCTTTTTCAACCATTCAGGGCCCTCCCACCAACGGCTAGTTGACAGCCGTTCACCATAGCATCCCCTAGATGGTAAATCTGCTGGATTGTGCTCGCCTGGTACGTGTTTCCATTCAGTACCCGTCAATGACGATATTTCTCTGCACCTATTGCTTACAAACGTATTCCAATCGTTTTTCCAAGTCAACCAGGTGAGAACTACTGATGAATCAGTCCAGAAATACGAAGTGAACTGCAATTGTAGTGACTTTTTCAACTCACTGTACAACCTAGCTCCTATCACTGCACCCATTAGCTCCATTCGGGGTATGGTAAGTTTCTTTAGTGGTGCTATTCTTGATTTCGATGAAATCAACTGTACTGTAACACCACTCGCGTGTTCTGCTCTCAGGAAAATGCACGCAGAATATGCTTCTTTACTTCCATCAGTGAATACGTGTACACTTACATTACAGACCTGGCTCCCTGACATGAAACATCTAGGAATTTGACAATGGTTCAGCCAGTGTATTTCAGCAAGCCACTTTTCGAATTTCTCGACTAAATATTGAGGAAGTTCGTCATCCCAGCCACATTTTAGCTCCCATGATTGTTGCAGAAGCAGCTTTGGAATTAATGTTACAGGGCAGGTAAACCCAATGGGATCGAAAATCCTCTGAGCTACTGATAATAATTTTCTCCTGGTGAGTGGTTTTTCTACCAAGGACACTGAACTAATGTCGCAATAAATATTGTCTGTCTTATAATTCCAGACAAGCCCTAACACGGAAACTGTATCTTTTTCCGTAAACTCACAGGTTCCTTGTTCACTCAGACTGCTAACCCATCCACGGAGATCAAAGCATCCAAGTTCCATCACCTGCTTTGACTCTCGCATAAATTTGTCTAGCTCTTCTTTAGTGTCTACACTGGTAATGCTATTATCCACATAAAACGTATTTCTGAGCCTATTTGCAGTTTCTTGAAACTCTATTGGCGCATTATCTAAGTGATGAGCAATTGTTGCCTCTAAAAGGAATGGACTTGGCGTGAGACCAAATACGACCCTACAATGACGATAGGTTACCATTTTTTCAGCTTTGTCATCCTCCCACCAAAGGAACCTTAAATTATCACGATCATTTGGAGCAACGCTTATTTGTAGAAATGCTTTTGTGATATCCGAAATTACCCCAATCGCTTTCAAACGAAAATCTATATCTATAAAAGAGGATGTATGTATGTATGTATGTTGCCTATAGACTCCGAAACCGCTCGACAGATTGTAATGAAACTTTCAGGTATTATTAGGCATGATTCAAGGATTGTTCCTGTAAAGTTTGGTGCAAATCCGTCCAAAGGGCTCTGACCCAGAGGGCATAAAAGGGTGCAGTGTCAGGTTTTAGAAATTTATTGTTTACAAAATTAACTACCCAAGCCAAGACCGAAGGAGGAGGAGGATGAGGGAGGAAGAGGAGGGAGGAAGAGGAGGAGGAGTGAGGGAGGAGGAGGAGGAAGAGGAGGGAGGAGGAGTGAGAGAGGAGGAGGGAGGAGGATGAGGGAGAAGAGGAGGGAGGAGGAGGAGGAGGAGGAGGAGGAGGAGGAGGAGGAGTGAGGGAGGAGGAGGAGGAAGAGGAGGGAGGAGGAGTGAGAGAGGAGGAGGAGGAGGAGGGAGAAACCAAAGGCTAAGCTTCCGTCCATCCAATCACCTCTTAATAACAGTTTAAAATTACGATCAATAAACAAATTTAATTTGGGCGCAGCAACGCGCGCGGGGTAACGCTAGTTTATAAATAAATTAGGGATTTTTTCTAACAAATTCGGTCCATTGGCTAAACAAGTGTTGAGCGAATTTCCATTGCCATCCTTAGCACTCGCATCAAACACGGGACGTATTTTAGTGGTTATCCTACTTTCTTTAATTATTGCCTGATGGGGGATATAATGACATCCCTCTCTCTTTGCTTCTTCAATACTAGGAACAGGTTCTATTATTTCTAATTTTAGCCATTCAGCGAATACTTTATGGTAATCTTTTAACTTACTGATGGCCTTCAGCTTTTTAGTAGTGGACATGAGACGTTTTACTGACACTGAATAGTTATCCAAGAGTCGCGGTCGTCCATCCTTCCACGGCAAACGAATTTCATAGCGATTAGATCCATTTCTGGAAATGGTCTTCTGAAAGTGTTCCAGGGTGTCTTCTGCAAGCTTTTCTGCTGTCTTCCGCTCACATGGATCGTTAATTCCCAGAACGTCCAATTGCCACAGATTTGAAATATCTACCGAAATGAAACATGATGAAAAATTAGTGGATGCTGCACTATTTTCCGGATATCTACAATTGCCTATCACAGTCCACCCTAGTTTTGTTCTAAGGGCTGTGAGACCATTTGATAGAGACTGCATTTCACCAGTCATCAATTTTCCGACAATATCTGCTCCTAGCAACAAACTGATTTCGGAATCATCATCTCCTAAGTCTGAAAGAACAATGTTTTTCTTTTGTAACTCCGAAATGCATCTTATCGAATCTAAACATGGTACAAAATTGCAAATTTTTTCTTGTTCTAAAACTGATATATTTATATTGAATGAGCTTTCTATGTTATGAACTTTCAAACGGTATGTGTTGTGAGTCTTTCGCTCAGTTTGAATTCCTCCAAACAAGCTGTGCGCTATAATTTCTTCTCCATATTTCTTCAATCCTAACTCAAGTGCACATTGTTTAGAAATATATGATTTTTGAGAACCTGAGTCAAACAATGCTCTTACAACTTTGACATTTCCATTGTTCGATGCGATCTTCACTCTGAGGGTCTGCAGAAGAGTAGGTGAATTTTGTCCTACTAGCATGTTGCTGGAATCTGAATTAGTTCGAGTGACATGTTTACTTGATTCGTTCTTGATATCTGGACACATTATAACATGATGTTTTCTCTGGCATACTATACATTTCACGAATGCCCTACAGTTTTTTGCATTGTGCCCTTTCCTAAGGCAGATCAAACAACCATTAGATTTTATCACTTTCTCTTTTCTCTCGTCATAAGATAAGGTGCTTACTCGGAAACAGTCGCTTGTAGCATGGTTCGTCCGTGCACAGAAGAAACATTCGATCTTCTTACCTCCTGTAGTCATAGCTGCTAGAGACGCTGCAGTAGGTTCCGACACTTCATTTTCCTTCGAGCTCTTCTTCGAAATTGACTTTTTGTAGTCATGACGGGTTGGGAAGCCTGTTCTTGCTAGGCGAATGCGCTCCTCGCCTTCCACTTCGCACCTAAGAAATGCTAAAAGCAGCTTTAGATAATCGGCCGATTCTTTCGACTCACCTATATCCGTTTTTGTAGTCCTATTTCTCTCCCATGCCTTCAGAATATCTTCGGGCAAAGCAGATTCTACAATAGGATAGAGCATACAGGCATACTTCTCACTAGTTACTCCTAACAATTCTAGAGCACCTAATTGAGTTTCAAGCTGATCAACCAGATCTGCCAGCGTGTTGTATGTTTTCTGTAGAACTATCCCTAAGAGTTCGCGGACGTATACTTCTATAAGGATTTCGTCCTTTCCAAACCTTGCCTTCAAATGCTCTAAAGCTTTTTCATATCCTGACGAAGGATATTTTTTGACTACTGTATTTGCTGTTCCTGTTGTGGCTAGCAATAGATACCTATACTTATCGTCTTCGTCCAAATCATTGTCTTCGTCTATTTTCTTAAACTGCCCCCAAAAATTAATCCAATTCCGAACGTTCCCGTAAAATTTTTCAAATTCTATTTTTGGCAATCGATATTTATGTTTGTATTCTTCTGCTATTTGAAAACTTCCTGAAGAACCATACTTACTATCATTTTTCCTAGGCATACTTATATCATTATTTGTCATTAGTCGTTCGTAACGATTCTTTATTTTCAGCCATTTGTCATTATAAGACTCTATGGAATCAAACTCTTTATCTATATCCTCTTCGGTTAATTCTACAAGACCATCTATTATCATTTCTTTAATTTGTTCGTCTAAATTGAATAGACGTTCTGCTTTATTAGCAAGTGTAGAAAAACAGTCACTTACATTTTCTACTTCATTACTTTGTAAGGCTGCCTCACACTCTGAGAGAGAGACGGTGAATACCCGTCTAACTTGCGATCTTGCTTTCTTGAGCCTCTCAAATGCAGTTTTAGGTTCAATTGTTGTCTCGGTCGCCATCTTTTGGAGCTGGCTCGAGAAGCAAGTTTTAAGTGAACCTGTAGGCCTAGGCAATTCCTATTTCGTACCTAAGTACTTTTTGTACAATCTTATTTTACTCTAGAGAAATGAAAAAGACGTGCAGTTCATGAGAACAG
This sequence comes from Adelphocoris suturalis, assembly GCA_030762985.1. Lineage (NCBI taxonomy): Eukaryota > Metazoa > Arthropoda > Insecta > Hemiptera > Miridae > Adelphocoris > Adelphocoris suturalis. The sequence goes on from CM061044.1 coordinate 57,765,788, forward strand.
AAATTTGACTATATATTTTCCTATGAAATCACACGGATCAAACACATGTATCCAGAACTGAATTAATAATCAACACGTGCATTAATTAGAAGTGAATCTTGAAACATAATTATTTTAAACCTATTCGTAGGTAGCGGCAACAGAAGCACTTGATGGGGTTTTCCACAACATATTTATGAGAACGAGCCTTTTCAACATAGGTTTTTTTGAAAAATAAGTACAGGAACAAATTAATGTTGAAAGCGATTTAAGACTAAAACTTTCCAGTTTCAATCCTGATATTGATTCACTCGTGGGAGAAAAACAATGTCAAAAATCCCATTGAGTTTTTTCTTTTTACTTTGACTACTTGTATATAATTGTTTTTCATCATATAACAACTAAAAGTTAATAAAGTATAGGTGTTTTCTTTGAAAAAACTTGAGATATTTTTTCCCCTTGTACATATCTTTTACCAATTACCTACTAACATGTTATATATATATATGGGCCTCAAAGCTTTATTTTAAAAATAGTTGGGCCTCACAATTAAAAAGGTTGGGAACCGCTGGAGTAGTCAATCCCTAAGTAAAATTTTAGATTAGTTGGCCAGGGTCAAGATTCTAGTGACACATCGTGATTGTTCGCGAACGTCTCATGTTCAGAGCTAAACAAACAAATGAACTCGTCTAAGCAAATGAATGAAATGAGAAAGTTTTTGGTGACCACTAACTTGCCCTTAACGTCACCCTAACGTACCCAATGGTACGTGAGCTTGAAGGGACGTTAGCAACGTCGTACGTTAAAACGGCTCATTCAATGTTACCCGTTTGGGGATCTAATGGCACACTTCACATGCCTAACGTTCTTGTAAATTTATAAATTTAACATTACACACTACCGGTCACTTCAAAATTACACCAAAAGTAGGGAAAGTTAATAATGGTAGTTTTCTTTCAAACGCCTCACTAATTATGTTGATTAGCGGGTTCGCTATTCTAATTTTCCTCAAACTTGGTTATTCTTCGTTTCAAATCACGTTGAAATCGAATCTGCTATGTGAAGCATACCTCCGCCGTCTAGCTTTACTAGCCTTCAAATCGATCGGAAAAAAATCCGTTATTTTGCACAGAGGCTCTACTTGGTCGATTAAAGCCTTTTATTATTATTATTTCACATATTTTGAATGAGAACCTGAGTTTTAAGGCACTACCTTTTTGCAGTATTATTCTTAGTTTGCTTCATCTCTCAGCGGTTTTCTCGTGAACATTGCGTGAAGTGCTGCCTCCAGTGATGTTCATCAGGTAAATTCCTGGTTCATTGTATAGAATACGCTTTCATATTTGTTCATGATTTACTCAACGGAAAACCCAAAAACTTGAAGTTCGTAACGACCATAGTCACCTATATAAGTAGCAACTAAACCGCACTGTTTCTTACTGGAGGCTAGTTATCTTCGCGTTAAATCCATGCCCTGTTTACGAATTGAAAACTAAAAATGAGAATGCAGCATTGGTACTGAAACTATTATGAAACTCGAATTTAGGATTGAAAATCGGCGTTTCATATCAAAATAAAGAAGCTGATTAGCCAACCAGTAGACAACTACAGCTGGGGAAAAATATCGCGTCGCTCAACCACTTAACGTGTCATCAAAGTTAAGGCAACCGTGCCCCCGGTTCCATTTGGGTTAGCATCTTCATTTGCTCTCTCAAGACTATGTGACAGGTGACGTTAAGTTGAGGTCGCCAAAAACTTTATTAAGTACCTACATCAACTAAATAGGCATACAGGTAGGTAGCGGGTACCCGATTTATAGGGTTTAATAATTTATTATAGATAAATGGTTAGAGTATAAGAGCTAGACAATAAAAATTTAACAAATCTTTGTGCAATAATTTGCACCTTTTATTAAAAGTTGGAATCCTGAACTTTTGTTGGAGGATTTAATACTTCATTTTTAATACATGAATTATTGAAAAAAAACGTCTACCAGGTTGGGTGTGGCACATAGCTTCCTCGTTTACCTATCATGAATGCATAGATCATTGAAAAGTTTTAAATGATCTGGAAAAATTCCATAGCGGAAAAGAGTAAATCAAGAAGTAGCGAATGATTCCCGATGAAAAAAGGATATAATTAGAAAAATCCTCCGCTAAGTTGGGTGCGGTAGCTTCCTCGTTCACCTATCATGAATGCATAGATCATTGAAAAGTTTCGAATGATCTTGAAAAATTCCATAGCGATGAAGAGTAGTGTCAAATCAAGAAGTAGCGTGAACTGTCATAATTGGTCAATTAAGAAACGAAAAAATGATACTCAATGTAATTTACGGTCGTGCAAGAACAGAATGAACTGATTAGTTGAAAACAATGAAATAGGTACGAGACCATCTACAACCAAAACCGCGCATTCGCTGACAATTTCATCAAAATCGGATGAAAAATGTGGAAATTAAGGTCATTACAAGTATTTCACATTGGCGCATGAGAAGTAGTTATTAATGATACAATCGTGTTGGGATTGATATGAGGTAATCAAGTCATCTTCTTCAAACTATCATCCTAATTTAAGCGAAATCGATTGACTAGAGTGTGAAAAAATGGGGCACAAGTAGTGGAATTTTTTCGCATGCACAGAATGAAGTATTGATTTGGCAAAAATGAAACTGATAGGGGACCATCTACAACCTAACCCGCGCATTCTCTGACAATTTCATCGAAATCGGATGAGAACAGGGGAAATTAAAATCGTTACGAGTATTTCACATAGGCGCATGCGCAGAAGCTATTAATGTAACAATCATGTTGAAATTGATATAAGATAATTAAGTTGTCATCTCCCAACTATCATCCAAATTTGAGCGAGCTCGAACGACTAGGGCGTGAGAAAATGATGCTTGTAGAATTCACGTTTGCGCATGCGCAGAGTGAGGTATTGAGTCAAGAACGATGAAACTGATAAGGGACCGTCTACTTCCTAGCTCGCACATCCCCTGAAGATTGTGGAAAATAAGCTTGTTACAAGGATTTGCGGACACACGACACACACACAAACGGAACCAAAATTGTTCGAAATGGTCTGAAACGTAAAATGTGAATGAAAATTTTGATTTAGGAGACCAATAATTTTTCTTCTACCGAATGTGAAAACAATGCTTCCGCTACCTTTAGGTAGGCTCGGAAGCAATATGGCTCAACCACTCTCCATTTTTCCTTCTTTTGTTTCGTTTCTGCTCGACCAATTATTACGAACTTACAGATCCTTCGAAAAAGTTGAGACCCGAGAGTTTCCCAGAGTTTCTAACAAATCGGTCATTATCCGTCTTTCTCGCTTCCGCTGTTAGCTGACCCCTTTTCTCCGATTTCACTTGTAAATTGACTCGTCTGGGTGCTTAATTGCTTGACAGGAAGAACGGCAGAATGTCAACCTATTTTTCAATCTCGCGGATGAAGTTGTTTGCCTCTCTTCTTACTTTTCTCACTAAGCTGATTTGAGGAGGAACAAAACCAAGAAATATCGCCTCCCTCTTCATGTATACCTAGTATGAAACTCGAGAGTGAGGAAGGTGAGTTGTATAGTTATATGGTATAGATTTTATTTATTATTAGAAGGAAACTATGAATGACAAAACGTATTATTCATCATCCGTATTCAAAATACGGAATTCAAATATACGTTTTCTACGCATACGGTTGTAGATTAGAAAAACGTCTGCTGTGTTAGGGGGTGGAATTATATATATTGTTGAGTCATTAGTACGAGACGTAGGTATATTCCTAGGAATTATGTTATTGTATATTACGTTATATACGGTAGATATTGTTTTGTTTTGTTCCTCACCAATTGAACTCTCCAATGAACAGCCTCTCCTCTGGCCTTTACACTACCGCACGAAAATTAATACTTGTTAATACATCAGTATTACCAGTCACATAACGAAAACATCAGTACATTAATCAGTATTATCCCACCATTCACCCCCTTTTACAATGAAATTTGAAACTCTTTAAATTGATGTCCCAAAACTATAGACCGAAATGATAATAGAACAAAAAACTCTGCGAATTTCTGTGTAAGATAGCTCTTCTGTGTAAATCATTAGTTATCAAACCCCATAAACAATATATCACCAAAACTTGGCACTTAGAGCCTCTCAAAAGAGTTCAAACCTTTACAGTTCAAAAACCACACAGTTTTACGCTTATTAATAAAATAAATTCAACCAATTTAGAAAATTATACCGTAATAAATACATAAATATATGAATATAATACTAGTATAAAAATAGCCCCAGAGACTCCTTAGCTAATCAGCACGCCTTCTTACATCGTAACTGATTTGTCCCAAAGAAGCTCCATCTAAATTTCAGTACCTACCGTAAGTGAATTAGGTAGGAAATTAGCCTCAGAAGTTCCGAAGCTGATCAGAGTCTCACCATATTTTGTGATTGTATGCTAAATGTCCAAAAAAAGCTCCATTTCAGGTTTTAGCACCATAAGTCCATTAAGAAAGAATTTGGCTGAGGTCCATCAGCTGATCAATGTATCCACGTGCACTGATGTTAAACTCTACACATCACAATAGAGCCGAATTCCAAATTGTAAATCCGTAGGTTGTCGTCAATAAGCCTAGGCAAATAGATATCGGCAGCTCCAGAGGGAAAATTAATGCAATCAATTAATATGTGAACACATTGGTAGCCCCCCTGACCTGAGTATAAGAACATTTAAGTAGGTACCTAAGTATCTACCAACTGAAAATTTATGATATAAAATATAAAATACATGTATTTTAAAATATATAATAATACATTACATAAAATACATCCGTACGGGCAATAGAGAGCAAACTCGATTTCGCGAAGTTAGAATTCCATTTTAATTATATCAGCTATGATAATTCCATTATAATTATATTACCTGACACTTTTGTTTGGCTTAAAAGGCAAGTTTTATGTGCTCCTATTCTACAAACACTCAACTCTCCAGCGGTCATAAATGGAATTCAGCGATTAACTCACAAGTACCTCTTTAGTGCCTTTAGGTTCTCTAAGTTCTCGCGCTGAGGTCTTGTTCATGAAGTGCTGGACCATAGGGAGAGCGTACGATTGACATACAGCGTTTCAAATGGTGTTATTCGATTCTTCGGGGTACTATCAAACCACCAAATAATCATTACTGTCATCTTGAAAGTTGTGGAGATCTCGATTTTTGAATATTTCTCTTAAATGCTACCCTTCAGATTTGATAAAATTGGTGCCCACCTACAAGGACCAACTAGACCCCGAAAATTTAATTTACGACCGCAGTTTAGGAGGAAAGCTTTATGTGGTAGTAGGACTTTTTAAAATTTTATATAATTTATGGTTTATTATTTTCAATAATAGACCTTTGTAATCTGCTAAGAAAAAAATTATAAGCCAGTTTAAAATTTGTTGGTTTACGTTTCAAGATGCGTAGAATCCAAAAATCGAATTAAAAAAAAGTGTCAGTCATGCAGCATGATCGTATGAGTGAATTTTCGTAAACTATCGCACCTATGTTACATTGCTTCACAATTTGACCACTTTAAGAGCAAATACATTATTGGCAACCAATTTTAGTGCAGAAACAACTCGTTCAGCAAAATCAAAAAATATTTGGAATTTTTTTCGCTTTTTTGGCAGTTCTTATTGAATTTCATTTACATTTTTCCGTAAAAATTTTTATCTAAAATTTTCAATGTTCCAGTTCATTGTTTTTAAACGTTTTTTGACTAAACTTCTGCCACAAAATATAAATTTAACAATTTTTAGCCGTTTTTTCAATATAATATGTCAGTCAATTTAATGTGCTTAAAAAGTGGTGGCCAACGAACTCATCCAAACGGCTAGCGTTAGACGCTTTATCAATGCTTCCATTTTACCTTTTTCAACTTTCAGCTTTTCGGCTTTTAACGTAGACGCCTTGTCCTCGCAGAAGTCAATTTACTTCCTGGGCTCCAGGAGTGGAAGGCACGTACTGGCTCACGTGGTGAGGAAGAATGAGATCGGTTTTATCATTGCTATTCCCGTCAAGACTTCGGTCTTTACTCAACCGAAAGAAACATGTTTCACAGGACATTATTTACGGAAGAATCTGGCGGTGTAATAGCTGCGATGAATTGTGAGATGTACATTTAATGGCTCCGTCATATCTACCGTTTTGCTAATTTTTATTCTACTTCCGAATGTAAACAACGCTGCAAACTATTAAACAACGTTTATAATTTCTCTATTGGATAGCCCTTCTACGCATATAAAAACATCTAAACTGAATGGCACAGGTGTAGACACCTATCAAGGAGAAATTAATTAAATAAATTAAAACTTCTACACTTTACTAGAACAGCAGTATATTTAGTAATAGCTTATATTAAGTACTATAGTACTCCAGAATCTAACTTATTGAAATCAACTGAAAATTGAAGAGATAATATATAAAACCGTAGGATTCACTAATCCATCTATATATGACAAAATTTATTTGTAAAAATTCGGTTTCGTGATGTGACAGTACTACTCGAATAATATCTGGTGATACGATCGTTCGAGGTTATAAGGCTAATTTTATTATGTTCCATAAGTTTTGTTTTGATCCCAAGTTGACGATAATTTTTCCGGTCCGATTTCTAGCAGTCAGGGACAGCGAACGGATTAGTGTAGGAAAAACATAGGTGCATACCTGTGGCGGGTGGATTCATTCGATTCTTTGGGATGATATCTATCAATGACAACCAAGGGACACTATTCTTACATTGAAAAATTTAGAAATCTCCATCTTTAGCAATCAGTTCTACTCTTTAGGGTTAATCGAAATTGATGACGAGATCCTAGGACCAACTAGACCCCACATGTGATTTTTTGTCCATGTTTCATAAACTATATATACCCATAGGTACACCATTTTTCTTCAATTTTTATATATTTTTTTTTAATATTTTTTTTAATGAGATTTGGATCCGAAGCATTGGAGAGTTTTTGTATTTCTCGTATTGGTATTTCTCGTAAACACGAAAACCAGCTGTTATAGCGAGCGCAATGAATGCTAACCTTTTTGCATTGGTTTCTCGTAGCGTTTTCGTAAGCCTGAGAGGAAGATAACTCTTATAGAGACGTTAACGTGACTCTTGTTGTGAATCACTGCTCAAAACTCAATTGTCACAGTAGACAATTTCCAAAATATAACATGAAGTTAGAAACAACGATCACTTACGTCTACATTGTACAAAAAAGATTCAGCCGTGAAGAACACGAATCTTTAAAACTTGTAAAATGAACTTTGAAATGAAATCTTGGGAATGAAAAAGCTGAAATCGTCGAAAGCAAGAACAAAACGCCGCTAATGACCCTTCTGGTTGAGATGCGGGGAAAAAAATACGAATGAAAGACAAATACAAAAGGCGCCACGGGAAAAAGTATAAGGAATTTAGGTGCCCCCCCAGAGGTGCAATGGGGGCCTAAATCCTCATAAAACGGTAGAGGAGAGTAACAGCATCCCGTAAGAGAGATACCCACTCCTACTAATAGCTTTTAATGAGCCATGTTCGGAGTAGATTGGTTTTCCAGTCACCTGGAATGCCCATCCAACGCCAAACCCAGCTGCTAAAACATTCGAGACAGGCCGCGACGCCCGTTGTTTCATCAACCGGACGCCGACAGCGCTATCTCTGAAGCCCTGACGGGACCTCGATGGACCTCTCAGGAGGTAACTCTGTTACACTCCTTCCCTTAAAGACATACTTGATTGAAGATCAAGTATGTTAACTGGGTGGAATAGTTAATAGCTGAAAACTGATGCTTATTCATTCATAAATAGCTGCATTGGCGATTGAGGATGGGAAAAAGAGAAATTAAAATGGGATGAATTGTCAATGAATCTTCATAAGAAGTATTCATTGAACAATCGGGACAAAACTGAGGCTCAACTATGGAGACTTATACCTTAGGAAAATAAAATATATATATATATATAAATTAATATGCCCAACATTGGGGACTTTAATTAATATGCCCAACATTGCCCAACATTGGGGACTTTAATTAATATGCCCAACTAAGGGGACTTAAATGCTTGCTCTAACCTGGTAATTGACATAATAGCAATACTTAGGTGGCCTAAAAATTGAAAATATAAATGGGGAATAAAAGAGAAATTATAAGTCAAAGACGAATGAAATTATTTATATACCAAAGGGTGATAATGGGAATTACTTTTGGAACCCCGGGCCATGTTTCTTCTGGAACATTAACGCCCCAAAAATAGTGGATTGGACTACTAGGCGTTAGCCATGCATAATCCAAACCACGCTCTGCTACCATATAAGGAATCTAGGTGCCCTACCCCCCCCCCCCCCCCCCCCCCCCCAGAGGTTCAATGGGAGCCTAAATCCTCATAAAAAGGTAGAGGAGAGTAAAGAGCATCCTCCTTAGTAGGAGACAGCAGTAGGAGGAGCATTCTCCTACTAATAGCTTCTAATGAGCCATGTTCGGAGTAGATTGGTTTTCCAGTCACCTGGAATGCCCATCCAACGCCAAACCCAGCTGCTAAAACATTCGAGGCCAGGCCGCGACGCCCGTTGTTTCATCAACCGGACGCCGACAGCGCTATCTCTGTAGCCCTGACGGGACCTCGATGGACCTCTCAGGAGGTAACTCTGTTACGAAAGTCAGGCGATTTTGTCGGGTATGTGTGTGTGTGTGTGTGTGTGTGTGTGTGTGTGTGTGTGTGTTTGTGTGTGTGTGTGTGTGTGTGTGTGTGTGTGTGTGTGTGTGTGTGTGTGTGTGTGTGTGTGTGTGTGTGTGTGTCCATGCCAACAGCATGATAGTTCCTAAGTTGTTCTAGAGTGTTATCCGAGAGAAAGGTCAAGCTGTTGTCTCTTAATTACGATTCCGAGAAAGCTGAGCACGAGTAAAGCTGACTCTTCCCGTTCCGAAAAGCGTTTCCACGTAACGAAAACCTCTTCTCGTTTCGGAAAGGCCATTTTCGTATACGAGAAAATGAATTCGAGAAGTACAAAAACTCTATTTATGAAACGTTTACGAAACGTATATTTTGAGGAGGGAAAGGGGTTAAAAAAAGTTTTCTTCTTGGTAGGTTACAAAGGTTAGTTATTGAAAATAATAAACCATTATTTATCCGCATTACAACATTGATTAACTTGGAAGCATTATAAATAAGACTCCTCCACTTACATCGAATGTGATCAACTGAATTCAATTAGAATTAGGTACGTGGGCTAGTCGAGCCGCATTAATTCCAAATTTATCAGCTGATGTGCTGGCACACATGCACATCGGTATTCAATAAAATTGCGTGTCTTTCTAAAACAGTGAAATATCTAACAGTTTATGGTCATATCTAACTATGGCGAACCCTCAAAAAAGTATACTAATATAATTTTGTAATTTTTTCTGTGGTTCGGTGATATACTTGAATATTTAGTGAGCGCTTGTTTTCATGCTTTCAGGTTGAAGCTGACTTTCTCCTGCATGATGGACCTTTCAAGTTTCCCTTTGGACAGGCAGGTGTGCACTATGGAGGTCGCAAGTTGTAAGTACACTTCATCCAGCCATTTTTGTGACTTAAATTATTGTTTGTAATACGTTCTGTTCCGTACAGATCGATTGCGTCTTGATGTTAAGAATATCTGAAGGACAAAAGAAGTTTTTTGCGATAAGGAAAAGTATTGGATATATTTTTCGTCAGCTGTGGCCATGCTGTAGGAATGTAACCAATCCGCATTTGTTTTTGCGTGTGTTTTCGTTTCCATCTGCATGAGGCACTTCTGTTGGGCAGAGTTCTCCTGCATTTGCATTCTCACGTATCTTACACAGAATGTTAAAGAAGCTTAGTGAGCTCGATCCACCGTGTTTCTTTCGGTTGGTGAAAACATCTTCTAGACTGCTAGCTTTGTGACCACATACATATATTATAGCTTGACGTGATATTGGGATGGTTTGGTAAGTCCTTATCCTACAAGTCTCACAGTGGTTCGGTTTCTAATTTCAGCTTCTTAGGATAAATAGCATAGAAATTAGCGTCCCTCAGCTGATTGGGGTGGTTCGACACGTTAAAATCCTATCGTACTTGGCACACAAAGGCTCCGTTCCAAATTCTAGTGTTGTAGTATAAATAGCTTAGTATAAATAACTTTAAATAAATATAAATAAAAACGCATAAATTCTACAAAGGATTTTAAAAGTCCTTTGTCCAGAGAAGATAACTCCACAATGATTCAAGGGTTTGCAGACGGTCCGAAGAATGAAATTCCGATTTTCTGGGTTGGGGAGACAAAAGGACTGAACTACCACAGAAGCAATTATTTACTCGATTTGCTCCAATGTTCGCTTGGAGGAAGCAATTTGATAAGGCTTCGTTCTACAGCGACCTTGTAACACAAAACGGTTATACGGATCGGGAATGGGCAAGAAACAAGTAACTTCTCGACAAGTTAACTAGATGTGAGCAAGTTTATCTCGCAAGTTGGGGGAGCAGAAAGGACCTGTGATCGCTACTCACTGCGCTTTCCGTATAATCCCCTATAACTGTTCTTCCTGATAACTGTCGCTATATTGAAACTAACGTTTAGGTTTCTATTGACTCTCAAAAGGCAAACCACTTCCATGTAATTTCGATTGTTATTGCGTAAATGACGCATTTTAGTTGATCCGTTAGGTACCTACTTTCGCTACATGACTTCGAGGGTTGAGAAAAAAGTATTGCTATTGAAATAACTCATTTCTGGAACACCTTCAGTTGATGGGAGTTAACTCCAATTGAATTCATATCGATATAGGTCCCGTATGTACTTAGGTTTGTGTTTTTGTATACACATTTATTTGGATCTATAAAGTAGTCAGTGGTAATTGAGTTGAATACCCTAGAAAGAACCGGTAAAATTAGTCCGAGAAATCCGTACATATTCACAGGGTAAGCAATACTAATAGCTTGACAAAAAAAATTGTGTTTTTTGTTGCCAAGGTAGGAAATTGTTGAAAACAGCTGTAGAAAGTAAAGTACCAAAGAAAGTTGTCAGCGGTTGAATGGGTAGCATCGGATTCATCAGAAAGATGTCAACTCTAGTAGGTATTGAAGACATAGATCGACTTACCGCACCATTTGTCTTATAAGAACTGAAGATAGTCCTGAGATGAAACAAGGGTTTTTTTTTTTTTTTTTTCAGAAGGATATGTTATGTTTTTGGGTGGGGGTCGGGTGAAAACCTGCGTGATCGGTTCTTAAAGACAAAAATAAAAAAAAACGATAAGTAATTTGCATTTACTATGTAAAAGTACTCAAACATGCAGCATAGCATTTTGAATGAATTTTCAAAGAAAAGTTGTGGATAAAATTTGATCAGGCACTTAAATTCTGATCGTTGAGGTCAACCATGTCCTCGGTAAAACTGAGGACACAGCCGTAAGACGAGATCGCAATGAAAATTTCAGGACACGCAGCCGAACATTAAAACTCCAAAAATGTTGATCAATTATGGACGTTTTTATTCCAAAATTTTTTTCTTGCTTATGAATTTTAGAGATCTCGGAGTAGTCGCAATCAACGCAGCGCTGAAAAATACTTTGACTGTGACACCCTGCAGGCCCTATTATTTAAAAAAAAAAAAATGTTTTTCTACATTTTTTGGGCCACTGAATTGTAAATTTGATCCTGAAATTATCGAGCGATCGGGCTTGCCAACGAACTCGATCTGTCCTTTGCCAAGATGGATTTTTCTGTGTTGGAACGAATTTTTTACGTTCTAATTTAAAGGTATTTTTGTCTGGGAATACACCCTTATATATATACGACGTTAAAATCTAGGATTGTGTTTTTTGATGTATGAATTGGATTTGTAATTAAAAACTCCTTTAAGAGCCGTTTTATTTTAGTGGAGACCACAACTTTTAATTCTCTCGAAAGTGAAAACAATGCTTCCACTACCTATAGGTAGACTTGGGAGCAATTTAAGAGATGAAATTTAGCATTTAGGTACCAATACTTCATTAGTAGGTACATCCGCAAGGACAATAGTTGATAAACTCGATTTCGCTACGTTATAATAAACTCCATTGGAACTATATCACCTGATAATTCCAATATGGGTATTTGGAATATCAGCTGAGATTTACAAGGACATTTTTTATGTATTCATGTACAACCATCTAACAATCTTTGATGGGATTTGAATTTTGAAGCTTGATCGTATAATCAATAAATCCGCTGGCAGCGCGTTATTTCTCCATCTCCTCGCGCGCTTGGAAATCCGAAGGTTTTTTTTTTCGATGTTCTGATGGGAAAGCGAACTATTCAACGCACAGCGTATATAAAAGAGAAAAAAGTAGAATCACAACCCTCCTGGATCAATCCAAATTAGCCGTATACAAAGTGTAGAATGGTGTACGAGGTCGAGTAAGCAGCTCAGGCCTTAATTGTTGTTGATTGATTGACGATGGTTTCCAAACATTTGTACATAAAAAGCATAGGTCTCTTTCGTTTGGAAGGTTTTCAAACACAAAATAAAAAATTTTGAATTTGAAAGAATAAACTTTCCATTTTCCGGAAAAGCTTTTACATTTTCCTGTAGCTGCAAGGTTTTGGTTGTATGAAATCGAAAAAGTTCGAACATTCTATAGTGACAGTTTGCTTCGAGCGTGTTTCTTTCTATTTCAGCCGTCTCCTTCAATTATTCATTTATAACTAAATCCATGATATTTCCGGATTCTGCGGTAATAGCCCAATCAGATTCAACGGGTTTGATAGAACTTTTGCTTCGAAAGCGTAGTTGAGAACTTCAAGTTCCCTTGAATAGATGGGTTTGACGTGGTCCGATTATCAAAATGTTGAAAGACGCCATTCGATCCGCCGGTCTCGTCGTGGAACACACTAATTTCAATCCGTCTCAGACGTCTGAACTTGTCACTTTTGTGAATTTCATTTCGACTATTAGGTGCTATTCCGATGCTCCCCATCCGTCAAAGAGAAATCTGGAGACACAGCTGAATGAGCGCATCTCTTCAATCCACTTCAACCTCAGAAAATCGATTAGTTACTGGTCGACCTGAATCTGTCTTTTATCTCTCAGTTTCAGAATTTAGTCTGAACGGATTAGGCTTTATCTGATTATATAATAAAGTATTTTCAGGCGGTAGCTTAGATCGTCCATTAGCTTAACGAAAAGGAATGCGGCGTATGCGCAAACGTAAGTTCCATCAACCATCATTTTCCCACGCCCCCGTTGTCCAATCTCGTTCAAATTTGGAGGATAAGTGGAAGAGGTTGATTTGAGCATTCCGTTGCAATTTCAACATAATCCTATCACTAGTAGCTATTTCTCATGCGAATCTGTTTTCTTTTTTTCACGAGCCTAATTATCAAGATCTTTCAGATTACGGAATAAAATAAAATAGATTTGAATGCCCGTTGCCCTTCTTGAAAAATCTTTGCTATCCGATATTGAAAAAAGTTGTCGAAGATTGTCCGGATCCGATCCGTATAGCTGAGACGAAGAGCAAATCCGTTTCATACAAAAATCATCAGAACTAAACAGCGTCTGTTTCCACCACTTTTCTTCGCTTGATACCTTCCATATTGAACCTTCCTGGAGAATTCTTAGCAGGATCATTAAGCGTTTGAAATAAAATAAAATAGGTAACATTGCCTGTTGCCCAGCACTTCTTTGCTGTCCGATGTTGAAAAAATTTCCAAGGGTTGTTCGAATATAACCCTTATAAAGCAGACGAAGAGCAAATCCGTTTCATTCCAGAACTCAACAATATCTGTTTCCGCCACTCTCTATCATCTCATGCCTCCCATATTGCACCTTTTTGGAAAGATCTGAGTAGAATCTTTCAGCATTTTGAATAAAATAAAATATATGTGATTGTCTATGACCACCACAAAACATTTGCACTCCGATATCGAGGAAATTGTCCGGATCCGACCCGTATAACTAGGATTAAGAGCAAATCCGTTTCATCCATCAATCACCAAAACTCAAAAACTTCTGAAAGCTGAGAAACGATCACCGTAATTTCCAAATTCATTTCCTTAGGCAGTTTGACCCGTCGTTCAAGGAAAGTTTCCATTGAAGTTAAGTTTGGGCGTGGTGGCGACAAGCCCCGGCAGTTGTTTACCTGTAGATGTAGAACAAGAACCAGGTATCCAATACTGGGGTAAATCACGTCGTTAAGTTGCCCCTTCCCACCCCTCTCTTCACAGCACCAACATCAATTTACTTTCCGTCAAACTTCGGTCGGGGAGGGGTTTAAGAGCTAAAGGCTGTAGCTATTTCCATAAACTCTTCCGCCCGAATTAGATCCCGCCATGGGGAAGCGGTTCTGCGTGAAGTGGCAATTTTCTTACCCCTAAGACGACCAGCCTTCTTAAGACGGCCGAAACATGGCTGGGGAAGTTAAAGATTTGGATTTAGTTGACGAAACATGATTGTTTCAAGGGTTTATTAGTTAACTGAGAGTTAACATGTTCCTATAATAATTGTGGAACATGCCAAGTATAGAAGATTTAAGGACACATGTAGTGCTTTACAGATGCAAGCAAACGGTCTATAAGCGAGCTTCGATTAATAATATAACCGATCATCTTGGAATATTGAGGGCTCCATTAAATCATAAATTTTTCTCTCAGATAGTATGCTGATGAAAATGGTGTTTACTTATGGAAATTCAATTCAAAAGGCTAAGTATAGCTTATGTTATCAGCCTAAAAAAACTCCCTGTTACTCCGCCTGAACAGAGTTCTGGGTTTTCGAGCTGAAAACATGGTCTTAACGATTTTATAATAATTTCCGTTATCATAAAGTAATATGTCGTTGTAAGTGTAATTTCTGGGAATTACGTGTAGGTATATTAATTGATTTTTCCTTAACATCCGTGATAAGCATTGGAACGTCTGCGTTATTAAGTAATTATCATTTATGGGTTATCCTCAATTATGTCCATCATACTTGTAAATTAGTAAAATCGAGGCTTAACCGAACCCACGATTCAAGTTCTTCTACACAGCTGGATTTTTCGTAAACATATACGCTAGTAAAAGATAGCAATATGACTGTCCTGTTGTAGTCGGGTTGAAGATTACTTGGGACCGAATACACGGACGGCGCCGGCGTCAGGTTATACCTCATTCTCATGACAATGGAGTCTTGCGGGCTTTGCATACCTACAATCCTGAAATTCTGTCACCATGCCAACCAACGGTAGTAATGTTTTACGTATAGTAAATGTATTACGTTTACGTATGCCAGGTCAGTATGCCAAATAAATTGACTACAAATTTAATATATATGAATCATTGTCTGGGGATTTAGAAACAATTGCAGAGGATTTAGAAACATATCAAATTAAGCCCATGATTTAACCTTGACGTTCATCTTATTTCACTTAGTTCATGCGGTTTAGTTTTTTCAAGTCTTCTAAGTAGATCTTCGTAGTAGATGAACGTCAAGACTAGTGACTCAATTATCAGAACAATAAGTCTAAAGTGAAGTATATTAGATCTTAAGAAAATGAATAATAATTTATCACATGAATATTGCTTATAAGTTGTTATTACTTGGCGCAATAAAACTTGTCAAAAAAAAAAAAAAAAAACCTATGTTATGCAGCAGCAATGTCTAGCGCTATTGGGTTCATCAAGGCCCATTTATTGAGTGAAATTACACTAGAAATACCCAGGACGATTGTATAACTTTTCCAAGACCCTTCAGGTTTTCATTCAACTGACCTGTTTGAAGACAATAAATAATAGATACTGAGTAGGCTAGAACCTCAAACACTGTTATCCATTGTTTTCCCACATAAAAAACATGAGCTCTATTTCCGAATCATAAAATGGACCGCGAGATAGCCGAACTGAACCGCACTTCGACTATCGAACTCGACTTTCAGAAGAGCACTTACCGCAAAACACTTTTTCCCGGCTCTCTCGCTAAAATAAACCTCACGGTTTTACTCTAATATTACTTTCCCTGCACTTGGGATAAGCCGGGGTTATAACAGGGGACACTTCCCTCCTCTTCACTTCGAGCTCTTGTATTATCTTCGTCCCTCCGTTTTAATATCGTCGGGCCTCGAAGGCCTTTGCGTTGTAACGAGATTTCATAAGATGCAGGAAAATAATTTGCGCGAATGTTGGATAAGTGCAAATAATAGTTTATTAAAGGAAACCACCTGGCAAAAAACACCTGTTCAGTAGTTGTCAATTAATTATTTAATGACATTGACTTGACGTCTAGGAGGTAGCATGCCCTCTCCCTGTGCCCTCGAGCATAGTCCGTAGTACTACCGCTTTACCGACGAAAGGCGGCGTAATGGTAGCACTCAACGCACCCAGACTACCTTTCCTCTGGCGCAGTCTCCCGTGGTGTCTGTGGATGTGGAAGAATGACAACTAAACGGTTAATTTAAGTTGTGATTAAACATTGCTGTTGACTGTTATAATTTATTGACAGTTGATTATGATAATGTTTTCTGTGATCATTCAAGACAATTTTTTCCTATCTCATAGCCAGAATTGTGTTCGGAGAAAGCAATAATGTAAGTGGAAATAGAAAACGCTTGTCACTAACTTCCGTTTTCTTCATTGAAATGGGCTTCCACAACTTCGACGCGAGTGATTTCGTTCGTGAAGGAATTGCCGGGAATACTTATGTAACGGTATCTAACATAATATTTGAATACCTATTTTATATACCGCAACAAATATATAATTTATATTTTTATATAAATGCAACAAAATAAAGATATACTTGTTAATCCCATCGCGTATTGTATTGTTGGGAAACTGTCGTCATTATAGCAACATATTTTTCGTTGTTGGATACATCAAAAATCCCGTAGTTGAGTTCGAGTTCTGGTAAACACCTAGTTGTGCGATTTCTTACAAAAATACATAGTTGAACCTAGATCATTGCCTCTCTTTCCAACACTGGTGTCGGGAAGTGGGATTGTCGATTATGGGAGACAATGAGAACGGGGAAGACGAACTGAACCTGGAAGGTCGAAGGTTGAGGAGTGGTCGAGTTATTGTTCATAATGAACCCACAAGAGAGACCATAGATCCAATGCCTCCAAATGGTGAAGAAAATAATGGACAGCTTGAAAGGGATGAAATTCAGAGGCTTGCGGCTGAGGTGAGAAGGTTGCAGCTGACATTGGACGAATCAAGGGATGCAATCAACGGACAGCTAAGGGGGTTCTATGAAGACGTAGTTAGAGAAGTACAGGCATGGCGGGACGATGTCAGAAGAGCAAGTAACAATAGCAACCAGGCGAGACAACGGCAGGTAAAAACAGGCAAGAGCTCAATAAAGCCGGGTTGTTATGACGGCACAGCTAGCTTGGGGGACTACCTTGCTAAATTTGAGAGGGTTAGTCGGAATAATGATTGGGAAGGGGAAGAGAAGGCAGTACAGCTTATAGCTTCATTGCAGGGTGCAGCTCTGGCTGTAGTTTCAAACCTTGGACCTGAGGCCTCATTTACGGAAATGGTAGCAGCATTAGAACAACGGTATGGGACAACAGGTCGGGAGCACCTTTTCATGGCTCAACTAAGGAACAGAGTTCAGGGACCAAAAGAAGATCTAACAGCCTTTGCAGCTGATTTGGAAACTCTAGTACGAAAGGCACTCCCAGGAGGTACCCCTGCTGCACTCGAGGTCATAGCCTTGCAGCAATTTTATGATGGCTTAAGGAGTGTTGAACTCCGCAAGCTTGTACTGGCCTATCCAACAACAACTCTTAGGGAGGCAATTGGACATGCTCTGCAAGCGGAAGCAAACCTCCTTCGAGCAAATAGTGGTATCAATGCGATACGGGCCATAGAGGATGTGGAAATTGAAGTACGAGCTTTAGGGGCAGAACGATCAAGGAAGGGGGATGGTCTGTGTTGGCGTTGTAACGGGAAGGGGCACGTTGCGAGATATTGTCCCACTGTACAGTGTTACACGTGTCGTTCGCCTGGTCATACTTCTTATGATTGCCCCAAGAGCCAGCAGGCGGGAAACGGACCACGGTCATAGGAAGAGGGGTGCCTATGATACGTGGTGGAGTAAAACTACCCCACAGACAGAAGACTGAAAGTCCACCCATCGTTTACCGACTTAGTTCTGAAGCATCAATCTTGGTCAAAGGATTCATCAATGGCAAAGCCTGCAATATGGTGGTTGATACTGGTGCAATGGTGACTATTGTGCGACGTGGGGTAGTGACAGTGAAGCCGAGGGAGGAAGTTGAGGGAAGTAGACTTGTACTGCGTACGGTGACAGGCCAGGAGTTTCTTGTGGATGGTCGAGTGGCAGTGCAAGTGGAATTGGGAGGAAGTAAGCCCAGGCAACATGCCGTATTGGTTGCAGACATACGTGATGACTGTATCCTAGGAATGGATTTTCTTGCAAAAGCAAGGTGTAAGATTGATGCAGCAATGGGGACAGTGACAATGGAGGATCTTGATGATGGAAGAGTGGGGGAGATGATGATGGAAAAATCAAAAGATGATTGCACCCAAGTAGGAAGAGTTGAGGGGAATGAAGAAGGAAAAATCATGGTAGAAGAATTTAAAGAAGATGTAAAACAAGAAGGAGCTGTATTAGAGGGGGGAACTGCAAAACGACAGGGAAAAAGAGAAGAAGAGTTGATAGAGTTAGAAGGGATGAGTACAAAAAGCCAGGACTGTCAGCATGTTGAGGAGCTCATCCAGAGGGCAAACCAAGGATTGACAAACGAAGAGCAGGGATTTATGGCCAGTTTGGTTAGAGAATTTGCGGACGTTTTTTCAGCAAAGAAGGACGGCTTGGGCAGAATTCGGGGAGTGGAGCATGAGATCGTATTGGAGCCGGACATTCCCATTCGACAGGCGCCTCGTAGAATACCGTTACATCGAATGGGAGAAGTAGATGCATTGATTGAGGAAATGGAGAGGGAAGGTGTTATTGAAGTCTCCAGCAGTCCATGGGCTAGCCCTATTGTCTTAGTAAAAAAAAAAGATGGGTCAACCAGATTCTGCATTGACTATAGAAGGCTAAATGAAGTGACAAGAAAAGATGCACACCCGCTACCACATATTAATGACCTACTGCAGGCAACAAGAGGCAGCTCCTGGTTTTCGTCACTTGACCTAAAGAGTGGGTATTGGCAAGTACCTGCCTTGCAACGATCTGAGAGAAATTATTGTGTCACACGGAAGGAGTTGCTTGCCTTGAAGGTGGCCCTCGAGCATTTTCGACATTATGGTTTAGGAAGTGGAACACCAGTTACTGTACGCACCGACCATGCTTCATTACAGTGGCTTAGAAACTTCAGACAACCTGATGGACAGATGGCTCGATGGCTAGAAGTACTGGCTCCATTCAATGTCAAGATTGAATATCGTAAAGGCACAGCACATGGCAACGCTGATGGGTTATCTCGGAGACCGTGCCTACCCATGGGGTGTAAATATTGCGCAAGACAAGAAGAAAAAGACAGCCAAGAGGAAGTAAGAAGGGTGAAAATTGAGTCAGAAATACCATGGAAGGAGGAACAGAGCAAGGATCAGGAAGTAGCACAGATGCGTTGGTGGGTAAGTGAGGGGAAGAGACCAGACTGGCAGACTGAGGCTACCTATGGTACTACTGCTAAAGCACTCTGGGCCATTTGGGACAGGTTAGTCCTGGAGGAAGGGGTCTTGAAACGACAATGGGAGACCGACACAGGCAAAGAGCAGGTTAAGCAAATAGTCGTTCCACGGCAATGTCGTTCGTTGTTGCTTCGCACTGTGCATGAGTTGGGTCATTTTGGAACGAAAAGAATGATTTCAGAGTTGAGAAGAAATTTTTGCTGGGAGGGTCTGCATAGAGATGTGAGAGACTTTGGTAGGGCATGTGTGGCTTGCAGAGAAGCAGGCAGAAGAGGAACAAAGAAGGCGCCCCTACAAGAGTATCGTGTAGGTTTACCTTTTGAACGAGTAGCGGTAGATGTAATAGGTCCCTTCCCAATGTCAGCCCGGGGAAATCGCTTCATTATCGTTGCTGTAGACCAATTTACAAAGTGGCCAGAGGCATTTCCATCTCCTGACCAGAAAGCAGAGACAGTTGCGCGTGGCCTGGTGGAGAATCTTGTGTCAAGATTCGGAGTACCACGGGAACTTCATACTGATCAGGGCCGAAATTTTGAGTCGGACGTTTTCAAGGAAACAATGAAGATACTCGGAACCAACAAAACCAGAACCACATCTCTAAGACCTCAAAGTAATGGGGGTGTAGAGCGATTCAACCGCACGCTGATTAACATGCTTCGCAAGGTCACTGAAAAGCACCAGAGGGACTGGGACGAGCACCTTTCCTGGGCACTACTTGCTTACCGAGCGACCATTCATCGGGCTACAGGATTCTCTCCAGCCATGCTGACCTGTGGGAGGACGCCCACACTCCCAGCCGATCTACTAACGGGGGTGGCGCCAAACCCAGTCAGCACAAGGACTTATGCTGAGGCCCTGCGACAAAACCTGGATGAAGCCCACAGTATGGCACGACAAGCATTAGGGAAAGTTGCAGAAGAAGCAAAAAGAAGGTATGATGTGCGCGCAGAGGAACCTCGATTCGAGAAGGGAGACAAGGTTTGGCTGTACAACCCAGGAAGAAAGAAGGGCCTGGCTCCAAAGCTCCAAAGGCCATGGGTTGGACCTTGTGTCATATGTAAGCCAGTAACCGACGTTGTATTCAGAATCCGGCTACCGACTGGACGACAGATTGTTGTACATACAGATCGGTTGCAGGACTACAAGGAGAAGAAGGAAGAATGTGGTGTTGGGAAACTGTCGTCATTATAGCAACATATTTTTCGTTGTTGGATACATCAAAAATCCCCTAGTTGAGTTCGAGTTCTGGTAAACACCTAGTTGTGCGATTTCTTACAAAAATACATAGTTGAACCTAGATCATTGCCTCTCTTTCCAACAGTATTGTACTCGGTGTTCGCCATTTGACCCTAGTCACTGTACTTACATCAGTTCATTCCCCATGAGTAAGTCTTTTCGTTTTATTTTGTGAACTAATGTTTTCCAATCAAACCCACCGACTTTTCTTGTAATTTGCAGAACTGCCGTCGTCCCCACCTTGTCTGTCCTCTCCGCAAACTTACCTGGACGCTTCCTCGCACCTTTCTCTGTCATCTAGTCAGTCACTCGTCTTATTTATTTTTTCAATAAATATTTTCCGCAAATTTAATTTAATTGTTAAGCGCAACATGAAAATTTAAAGAATCGTTCTTTTTACGGCTACGTTTAATTGATGTAATTTATGTAATTTGATTGACTTGACATAAATCGTGGGTTGCTATACGTCTGTATTGATCCCTATAAATTCGATCTCTATTAGGGAATCTCTATGAAGAGTGTATGAAGTTGAGAACTGAGACCGTCTTTGAGTCTCCTAGTGACACAAGTTATTACCAATGTCCCGAGAGGCCCTGTGGTATACTGGGCAGAACAATAGACTGGCCAGTGCATCAACAAGAAACTGCTATCCCGTGTTCAAATCCCAACTGAGAACAAGTGCATCTGAGTTGCCATATTAATAAAGGGTGTTGGAGGTTGATGAATAGAAGATTTAGCTTTCAATAAGACGTTGGAATAAACTCGAAGAACAAAGTGTTTTTGGAGTGAATGCAACATTTAAATATGCCCTCACCTGTGCCGGGGAAGGTTGAGGCCTGTGTGCATGTAATTTTATATTTAGATAATGGTGCCCTAGACTCGTTCACTAATAGTTATTATTTGTACCTATATTAGTACAATAATAATTATTGTACATATGTCAGGGGTCTGTGTAGACGGCTATCTAATACAGAAATAACTAGCCATTATTTATTTTATTTATAGAAATGTTTAACGTTGATATTTGTGACAGTTCCCGTCAGAATCCAAGAGAATGCGCATCCGTCGCTCCGGTGTCGGGCGTTCGGCGATAGATGGGGATCCGAGAACCGGAAAACCAATCCACTCCGAACATAGCACATAAATGCTATTAGTACGAGTGGTATCTCTATGGGATACTGTCACCCTCCTCTCTCTCTCTCTCTCTCTCTCTCTCTCTCTCTCTCTCTCTCTCTCTCTCTCTCTCTCTCTCTCTCTCTCTCTCTCTCTCTCTCTCTCTCTCTCTCTCTCTCTCTCTCTCTCTCTCTCTCTCTCGAGGATTTCGGCCCCATTGCACCTCTGGGGGGTACGTAAGTCTTTGATATATTTATGGGGGGAAATGTTCATAAATAATGCTTTCCAGTAGTAGCAACTTTTTTATTATTTTAAGTAGATTTTAAATACACTTTTTTCTTTTTTAAATATTTGAGCTGTTTGAATCAGTTTGACTAATTAATGATATTTACGTCACTTTGAAGAGTGACTAAGGATTCTACGAACGCATTTAATGTAATATAAAGTTCGGTATTAAATATGACAGGCTGATGTGGTAGTTAATAACTAGGTTCTAAAATTAATGTATAGTTTAATATCGTAGCGTGACTTTTGGAATTAACTTCAAGGTATTTGATGAAGTGCTATAATATTCAGATTGTGAGATACTAACAAGCTGATGAAAAGCGTGATTCACCTTTCGTCTTTCCCTTTCCCATTTCCTTTGAGAAACCTTAGAATCTGTGAATATGCGTGCGGTAGACCTTGAAGGAAGCTCTACGCCTTTCAGAGGATTTCGTGCCTAACATCTTGTAAAACCCCCTTATATGGTCCCTGAATATGGAATATCCGTAATTAAATTAAGTTAGTACTGTTAAATACTTTAGTCAATACTGTTAATGACGTGAATTGTATTGAAAAGGACTCCATCTAAAGCTAAGCTGTAAAAAAAGAGGACTTAAGTAGCAATACACGCTTTCACACTAATGAAGTTTTCCAGAGTCAAGAAAATTGTGTTACATTCATATAAGTAATTATTTTTATGAATTACTTTTTCAAATTAACAATATTCCTGAATCGTTGAATAATTTCACGTAGAATAGATAACATTTTTTAGCACTACAGTATTATTGTTAAAATTTAATTAAATTTAGACTAAATCTTTAGACTAAGACTTTGTCTTACGGTTAGGTAGGTAATTGAATGCCGGTGAGCTTCTTTTTTACTTGTTTCATTCATCCTTTTTTACTTGTTTCATCTCTTAGCAGAGGCAATGGATCTCTGTCTTCTAGCCCTAGTTCCATTGTTCCTTGGAGTTCCTGTGGGTTCATACATTTGAGTGGCTTAATGATACCTACTTCAATAAAAGAAGCTTGATGGTGCTGACAAAGAAAAAAAAGACATTGTAGGTAGAAATGGGAAACTTTCATTTGTTGGAATTTCCGACTTCTGACCTCAGATTCAATTCAATTCAATTTCATTGTATAACCCGTAGGTATTACAAGGAGTTCCTTAAATACATATTAAAAAATAGCACATGATGTCTTGCCTTCATTTCTGCCTCAACAAACAATGTTAGACTTTTACATATGATGTATCAAATAAATACTTATATAGGTTCATGTAATTCACGTATAATAAATGAGCACTGCCTAGTTAACATAGATCACAATCAATAATGCCTACACTCCACTGCCAAATTTCAATAATAATCCCGAGTCATTGCCAAAATTTCCAAAGTGGTGTTGATGTAGATTTTCATCTTCTTCTTGATCTATTTTCTGGAAATATTGGGAGGGAACGGAGGAGGAGTATTCAGATTAATCTCCCCTTCTGACCCAGTAGATGTAGAATCCTCCAACGTACTTCGTCCATAGTGAATGATAAGTTTTTTCCATCAACTAGTAGTTCTTCTCCAATCAAGATGGCAAGCTTCCCGTCTTTTCTTGCTTGAAACAACTTGGGCAAGATATGCTTCCTAAATTCCAGTGAACCTCAGATTCGGATTCAGCGCTTCATTAAAAAAACCCCTCGTAGAAACTCTCAGCTCAAGATACTGTTTAGTTATGCCCATAAACGGGTAAGAAGATCACGCGTGACGCAGTAGGGCACAGGAGCTGAAGGTCCCCCCAGGCTGTGACATCATGGGGCAAATTAATGTCAAGAGCCGTTTTACTGATCTTCCGTCCTATTACACCTTTTTGGGAAGCTCTATCTATTGAGCAAATACTAATAACAATACTGGTGGTTTTCATTATAGGTATTGAATTAATTTGAAGACGACAAGGGATTAATAATGACAGGTTTTCACATTTTTTAAGATGGTGTATTATCTCTTATGTCTCACCCTCGAGATACAGAAAGGCTGTGTTTTTGTTTTCAACTATGAAGTTCAAAATATTAATCGATTTCGACACCCCCACCAAACACACACACTTTCACATAGTTATAGTAGACGTGAATGTGACTTGAAACGAGCTGTTCCACAACCGAACGGAATCGAATACTTCACTGTAGAGAACGGTTCTCAGCTGCCACCGGGGAGGGGGGGGGGGGGGGGCTCGAACTGATTGGTCAAGAACAAGAAGGTTCTTATTACATATTAGTTAACATAGAGCCCGCTGGGAGCGCATGGACTGTTTTAATTTTTTTTTTTTTTTTTTTTTTTTTAATTTTATTGTTTATAACAAATTAAACATTACAATTGTGAAAACAAAAATTAAATATAGTATTTCTTATCTCGCTTTATCTCCCGCTTATTAGGGGTGTGAAAAAATCTATTTTTCCACTTTTCGATTTAATAGATTTTCTGGACAAAAAATCGATTAAAATTGTATGAAATTTAACCTCTTTAATAACATATTTGTTACTAAACTCAATTTGATCTAAGTAATTGTAAGACGGCGAATTGAAGCTACTCGATTTATATTATTTGAAGTCAGTAACAACGATGTTATGATTAATATGATTTATAATCATATGACCGTTTTACACAAAAATATTTTCTCTGTTTAAGCTTCGACGAATGTTGCACTGTGCCAAATAAATTATTCAATTTGTTATTTTATATTAGTAATTCTGAGTGCTCAAATTGATTTTTTAAAGTAATTCTGAAGAGCACTTCATGGTGTGCCCATGGATGAACCATGGGATGCCCAGTAGTAACATCTCTACTGTCTAGATAGGTATAGTAACAAATAATAACTGATGATGATAATACTGATGATGGCCTAACCGTCGAAATCGATTTAACATTGTAACTCTTTATTTTTCTTGGAAATAGACAACGTTTTTCACTAACTTCCGTTTTGTAATGGATTTTCACAACTTCGTCGCGAGTGATTTAGTTCGTACCGGAAAACTGGCGGCGAGTAAATTTTGTTTGCGTTCTCCATAATAATGTTCAACATTTGTTTGTATCTAAAATAATTCTAGTTGAGCCCAACACTAGGCACTAGTGTTGAGCAACTACACAATACTAATTTTTTCTAATCAATCCATCAATCAACGTGTGAAACTTTTCTAATTTAACCACGTCATGTGATATTTGATTATTTATTTCAGTTGTGTACCTACGTATAAGGTCTCACAATCGTTCCTACAATGGCAAGATGGCGTAAACGCTAATCTGCTGAAGGACGGTGTAGTACGAAAGCGCTAATTTCCGGGAAGCATGGGTTGTACAAAAGCGCAAAAAAAGGTACGAAAGCGCAAAAATACGAGAATCTTACAAATGTTTATTCAAAAAAGGTCAAGCCATAAGTAAGGTTAATTTCAATAGAATTATAAACGTTTGAGTTTGAACGAACAACTTTGGTAAATTCAATGAAGCACCGCTTGATTGCGGATTCCAACTTTTCGGACGTATTCCGTAAGCGTCAAAATTCCGTCCTCTATTACGCCCACAACGCACATAATTATCCCCGTATCCTTCCGCACTTGGTTTTTGGGTTTCTTCTTGGTGGGGCTGACGTGGTTAAATTTCACATACGTGTCCGCTTGGAATTTGACGCGAGCATCGATGATGACGTGGATGGACTGATGTTGGGAATGAAACTGTTGTTTCATGTGACGATGGTACTATTCGGGGCCATTGGTGGTTCGGGGATATTTATCGACTGGACTTCGTGCCCACATATGCGGTGGAAATCTGCTTTAAGGACCAACGTAAGTTTCCTCGATCACGTCCGAAAATGCCTGTTCCACGACGTCCTGTTCTCTCGGCTGGTTCATCTCTCTACTCCAAGTATTCGCGCTTATGCAACTGACTCCCTACCATACATTCGCGCTGTTTTCCGCGCTTTCGCAACACTCTCGTGATCGTTCCCCAACGGATTAACTCTTTCATACTCCTCTGCCTACAATAGGTCTTACTACACTAGACCGTCCTCCAAACCAATAAGCTCATTTGATCATCTGATGACCTGGAACTTCAGTTATGATTGATTAATGAAATTATCAATACCCCTCTCAATCGGTCCTACAATAGGTCTTACTATGCCGCTAATGACCCTTCGGGTTGAGATGCGGCTTAAATCTTAATAAAAATTTAAAAAAAATAGGTCTTACTAAACTAGACCGTCCTTCAAACCAATAAGCTCATTTGATCATCTGGTGACCTGGAACTTCAGTTATGATTGATTAATGAAATTATCAGTCCTCCTCTCAATCAGTCCTACAATAGGTCTTACTACACTTGACCGTCCTTCAAACCAATAAGCTCATTTGATCATCTGATTAACTGGAACTTCAGTTGTGATTGATTGATGAAATTATCAGTCCCCCTCTCAATCGGTCCTACAATAGGTC
This sequence comes from Adelphocoris suturalis, assembly GCA_030762985.1. Taxonomy (NCBI): domain Eukaryota; kingdom Metazoa; phylum Arthropoda; class Insecta; order Hemiptera; family Miridae; genus Adelphocoris; species Adelphocoris suturalis. The sequence goes on from CM061044.1 coordinate 57,792,499, forward strand.
TTACTATGCCGCTAATGACCCTTCGGGTTGAGATGCGGCTTAAATCTTAATAAAAATTTAAAAAAAAAAAAAATAGGTCTTACTAAACTAGACCGTCCTTCAAACCAATAAGCTCATTTGATCATCTGATGACCTGGAACTTCAGTTATGATTGATTAATGAAATTATCAGTCCTCCTCTCAATCAGTCCTACAATAGGTCTTACTACACTAGACCGTCCTCTAAACCAATAAGCTCATTTGATCATCGATTAACTGGAACTTCAGTTATGATTGATTGATAAAATTATTCGTATAATAAATAGAATAAACGATATTGAGTTAAACGATTATTGAAATCATGTACTGTTAAATAATTTGAATTACAATATTACTTATTTTATTTACAGTTTCGAAAACCACCGAAGAACTCAAGCTGGAATGGAAAAACTTTAAACCCGTTATTATGGGGAAAGGACTGAAAATGCCTCAGTTTGAGATCGACAAAATATCTGCTTCAGATTGTCAGGAGACCTTCCAAATCGGTACGTATCAAATTTAGACTATGTACAAACATTATATATGCTATGCAACACGTTGAGCAGCTTCATTGTATCCACTTTTTCGAAGAATAAAGTTTCACCGGAACGATGTCACATTACGTCTGTAAACCTTATTCACATACAAAAGAATTAGAGGATAGCTACTCAAAGTCCCATTTCAACGCAAAGCATATGGTACAGTGCAGGTAATTAATCAGGTAATTGAAAACATGAGTTCAATGAAGCGAAAACCTTGTGAAGCGGCGTGGAGGGGGACGAGTTTATCAAAAGGGGGTTGCAATCCATGGGAAGAGGGCGGCAACCCCTAAACGACCAATGATTTTCAAGCGATTTTCCTTCAATACAGTACCGATTGTTCTGATCATCTGATTTTTAAATAAAAAAACGTTTAGGGTTGAAAATTCATTCTACATTGAACGTTGTATCTCACCATTTGGAAAACGAAAAATTGGAAATTAAATTTTAAATTTTAAATTCGAGTGTAAAATCAATTATATGTTTATTCTGAGTACAATGCCGTTTTTATAATGACAATAAAACAAAATCTCGAAGCTTAATTGGTAATGCAAATTTAGCTCATTTTAAAATTCAACGTGGTGGTCATTTTTGGAACTTTCCTAGGGATGATTGACTAAATCTATATTTGGTAGACGTTCTCCTTTTTTTTTTTTTTTTCAACCATATATTTCTGAGACGATGAAATACGAATTAACCACTGAAGTATCAACTGAACTCCAGGAAACAAGAGAACCTTTGTTTCTCTGTGGTGCTTAACGTATTTATCTCAAGAAAACCCCTTTAAAGATGCCTTGATGAGAATATAAATTTAAATACTACTCCGAAAGGGACCCCGTAGAAAGTATATCCTTTGAGAGTGAAAGATTGCATTCTAAATCGTTTTAAATCGACGAAGCGGAGCCAATGACAATCTGCCAAGAGCAGTGCAGTTTGTAGGTTGACTTCAATCGTTTCCCATCACTCCTCTTTCAAGCCTGAACCTGGGTCTTGAGGGCTGCCGGTTAACGTTGGGTCTTTAGTATAATAAGAACCACCACTCCCTTCTCATTTCTCTTTCCTTTGTCTTCTTCGTGCCTGAAATTCCTTCTCTCTCTCCCCATCCTTCACCTCTATCTTCATCTCGTTCTCCCATTTGCGTTCTTCTTACCTCCGCGTGTTTTTTCTTCTTCGTCAAATGCTCGATTTTTTACTTTTTATCATTTTTTTGTATTAAAACTCGTGAGCTACGCAACTTTTTTCTCGTAGTTTAGAGATGGCCTACTTCCTCGTCGCGTAAAACGCGGATTGATAAGAAAAATGTTGGTGCCAAAAAAATTCATCTCATCCGGATGCCAAAAGAGTTTCCTACGTGTGGAAGCCATGCAGTGGTTTTGACATTTATCTCATGTGACTTCGAAGTCCTCATTTTAATCCCCTGTACATAAATCTCCTACATCGCTGACTCACAAGTTTTAGTTGGCAGGTTTGCTTATCACTCTCAAACCTATTAATGGCCAAAACAATATATTTGAAGTTAAGTATGTACAAAAACTCACCACATTATTACTCAAAGTTTTATTAATTCTGTATTAGATAGGTAGTGTTTGGTATACACACAAGGTTCTTCCTTTCTCGCCCTCAATCTTTAGCGCATGGGCGGGGCAGGGATTGGCTCCCATACCGGCTACTCTGATCGGTCCATCGCGTTCCCTAATCCTTTCAAAGTGCCATTACCTCCCTGAAACCCTGATCGTCACTTCATCGTCACCTTTCTTGTCATTATAAGCAAATCATAGCCATTCGATAATCTATTTTTGTGATCCTTCTGTAATTTTCCAAACTCTCGTTCTACCGAAATTCTTTGATTGCCGAATTCTACAACATTGCGCGCGGTCGCCCTCCACTGGAGCGCGCGGGATTTTCGGAGCGAATTCCCATCAGGTTCCTACCATTCATTTCTGTATGCTTGCCGATTTCGGGGGTTTCGGGTTGAATTCACTAATTCTTCTGCTCGCTGTTGCGCTTAATCAGCCCTAGGCGGTAGTGACCCTTCATAAAATTTAGGATGTTTCATGATGGAGGGGCATTAATATTATATACTACACCCAAACAGATATGCACGATATTTTACATTTTTTTCCCTTGGTCAATTATGTTTCATTATTGAAAATAATGAAGATGTATACGTGCTAATATAGGGAAAAGATCTTTAATACGCGTAACAGCATTCTTATCTGATTCAACTGTTACAATCCCTACTTATTTCATAAAAACCTATCTATCAGTTTCGGAGCTTTGTCTGTGACAACCAATTTCAGGTTTGTTCATATGCGATGGTAACATATTTCAACCGAATAAGGAGGATGCCTCCCTGAAACTAGCACCATTGCTCCCTCCAAATTCGAATACAATCGAACCGATGATAGATGATTTTGGTATTTGCATAATTTAAGTGAGGATTAATTGAGCAAACCAACTGCACCTTTTTTGAAAATCGCGATTGTCATCACTTTCATGTCATGCCACCTCAAAACAGGAACAAAAAACAAAACTGGTTAGGTATATTATTATGTTTATCGTCATGTAAGGTTACAAGCGTGTTTGGAGCTGTATTCGATGCCGCTTAAGCTATGAATAGGATTTTTCTATTCGTAGAACGATTTTATCGCTAACCGTTAGCTTTTGAGCGCTTGCGCAGTGCTTAATTTCTATTCGTTTCCCCTTCCACTTGACCTACTTTTCGATGCAAAAACTCTCGATTATTGGTGACAAAGATTATAACAAACTCGATTCCGTGAGGTGGTCAAAATTGTATTGGAATTATATGAGCTGCTACGATTTTAGTTATTAAGGCCATTTTTTCTGTGTTTACACTGATTTTTCATTCATGCAAACCATGACTTATTTTTCCTGCCAAACTTTCAGCTCTAAGAAGGAGCAAAAGGATGAACCTATAGTGACCCTTGACGCACGTATTCCAAAATTATAGTATAAAACGCACCTTCCTAAATTTTATTAAAAGTGCTGAAAACCGATAAAAACGTCAACAAGTGTTAGAAAGCCTAAAAAGAGTTGAGTATAGCAAAATATTATTCAGGAAAAGCGTTGTTTTCATAATTTATTAGTGAACAGTTTCACTCCTCACAAAGTGCTCACATGTACTTAGCACGAAAAAACATGAAAATTCGCTCATATGATGCATTACCTTTTATCCTTTTTCACAAAACTGTGTTGTATAATCGATGTAACACCGTTCCTCGTTTTGCCAATTTCCAGGACAGACATGGTTTGACCTCAGACTAAACACAATTGTGTTATGAAGAAGTATTCACCGAAGTATGCCGATTTGAAGTATTCTCTCATATACAAACTGAGAAGAATCGCTCATACCACGAAATCAGTCAATCTAACGAATATGCCAATTTGACTGGAGACAAGAACCCCAGTTCTACCCAAAATGGTAGAACTGGGAGCAGATTGAATTGGAACCGTCTAAACAGCCGGGGAAGTCAGGTCAACGTCAAAAGTGACAGATGAATATCCGTTGCTCCGAAATTCAGTTATCCTTTGGAATTGAATCTTTCCTACGTCACGTTGAACGGATACAACGGATACCCAAGAACAATGTGAACATTGGGTATCAATGATTGGAGAAGAATACTGACATGTAAGAACGAACATCCTGTTGCTTATAAAGAAATGTTTTACTATATTTCTCAACTTCTCCAACCTAAAAACGTCTTCCGCCTTGAGTGGGCAGTATAGCTCCCTTACATATTGTAACATGGACGCATATATAATTAGTTCAAGAACAGATTAAGGGCGTAGAAACGATTACAAGCACAATAAAACAGTCATACATGTGTAGACATGATGATTTGCAAACTAGGGCTGTAATCCAAGTTTGCGCTTGCGGATATCGTGCCACTAATTGAACCACATTCACCACCTAAAATATATCTAAGGTTAGGATTCGGTAATGCATTGTCTAGAAGGTAACCCGATAAATCTCTAAAAATTTGATCAAACCTGTCCGTCAGTCTCGGAGTTTTGCCGTGGCAATCAATTTTTGTTTTACGGATGCTCAATTGTTGTTACGCAACCTATTGTGATTTAATTCATATAGCATCTTCCTAGGACATGTACCAAACTACCCCTCCGAGTTTGAACAAAATGGAACTGAAATGTTGGTTGTGGCAAGGATTTATCACAATCAATCAGACATCACAACAACAGATTGGCAGACAGACACTGAACCAAAATTGATCAGCAAGCTCTGAAACGCAAAAAAACAAATGGAAATTTTGATCTTGGAAGACTAAAATTTGTTCTACTTCTTGCACGTGCACAGCATCCCTTTACAGCCTAGGTAGCGAAAAACGTTCCCAAGTTGGATGGGCAGTATACTTTCCTCTCTGATTGTAACAAGGATGTGGTGAATTACACCACACACTTTCAACAGCCCTTTTCAGGGCTACCAAATTTAAATTCTCAAGGGAGAATTACACACTTAAGACGTCGGGTTAAGCCCACGCAAAACAAAGTATTTCGCCCGAGAGTTTTCACGAAAAACTCTCTCACGGACGAAATATCCGCACAAAACCAACAGGCCAAACAC